>OX376373.1:98910672-99008158 GCA_947369275.1 Nemotelus nigrinus | reverse complement strand
CGCACAACATTGTACCTTTCCAAATTCAATATATTCAATTTTGTATTTCATTCACAACATTGTACATATCCAAGTTCAATATATTCAATTTTGTATTTCATTCACAACATTGTACATATCCAAATTCAATATATTCAATTTTGTATTTCATTCACAACATTGTACGTATTCACATTCAACATATCCAGTGTTCTTTACATTGTCACACGCAAATTCCACTCGACAATTCATTAATCAGCATTTTCACATCACAATCGTCATCATAGACGGCGTATCAGATTACGCTTCTGTAAAAGTTATCATAAACACTACAAGACTCGAGTGGAATTTGCGTTCTATGCATTTTTTGTAATCTACTTAAGTAAGTTGAGCATAATAAAGATATTCTTTCGATTTCGAGAATCAGATCGGCAGCATTCATTTTTCATTTCGTGCGAGGCGAACAAGTTGAAGTACTTGTTCAGCTCAAAAGTTAAAATTTGGTTTTTACAAATAGTAGCGTACGTTCGAAGTGAATAAGTTCAAGTACTTGTCCATTTAAAATTATTAGGTCTCCGATACTAATTGGTGCATGTACCAATTAGTATTTATTTTCGCGTACGGTCAATTGATTTAGTATCAATTGTCCACAGCCACAGCTAAGGGCCGTGACTGGATCTGATAGTGAGTGCTTCGATATTGGATTAAACCTCGGTAACCAATTGGTTCAAGTACCAATTGGTGCAGGTACCGGTTGGTATTTTTGCGCGTACGGCCAATTGATCAAGCATCAATTGGCTACAGCCACAGCTTAGTGCAGTGACTTAGGTCGGATAGCCAACGATCCGACATTTTGGTGACCCCGACGTGATCCTGAGACGGATCAAATAGTTTCCTGATAATACAATTTGAAAATTTACATTCTTCGCGATGGAGCAACTTGTTGCCGACCAACGTAAAGTTGGTGACGAAATCCAGTCAATTATCCGCAATTTCAAAAAGGATAGTGACACCCGCAAAACCAAGGCCTATTTTGAAAGGCGGTTGCAAGAACTGGCGAGTGCTTGGGATAAATTTGACGCCAAAGACAATAAAATACGCACTCTTGAGAATGTGCCCATCGACCATCCGTACTTCCGAACTGAGTACTACCAAGAGATCTCTGATCTTGTCAGGAGGTATCAGGAAATATTTGAGAAGGAGTTATCTCTGTCAGTCAGCAAAGACGCCGAAGTCAAGGCTGCTGCAGAGCCAATCAAAACCAATCAACCAATAGAGCCAATGCAAACAGGTATTATGATCAGACGACAAAGGGCTATTATAGCTAGCATTCGACGCCGTTTAGCTGATACTCCTGAAGAACTTAACCCACAATCAGTCAATTTAAACATCGAAATAATGAAAAGACTGTGGAATCAGGTAGAAGAATTACATTATTCAATTCTGGAGTCTTCTGATGACCCTCAGGACTACGACATGCAGTCGTACATTTCGGTTGAAAAGCTGGTCCAAGAAAATATATTGAGATTGACTGCAAGACAGCATATGCACACAACTCAGGCTCTGACCATGGAAGGAGGTTCTTCAGTTCGTCTCCCTAAAATCACCATCCCAACTTTTGATGGGGATTATTTAAAGTGGGGCCAATTCTGCGACATGTTTACGCAAATGGTCCATAACCAACCACTTCCAGCCATACAGAAAATGTGGTACTTAAAAACAAATTTAAGTGGAGAGGCAGAGAAGCTTATACGCCACCTAACTTTAACAGAAAGTAATTACAGCTCAGCATGGAGCCTGATCCAAGCCAGATACGACAACACAAGAGTACTTACATCAGCAATAATTTCAAAGATCATGAGCACTCCAGCCATCAACGTTGAAAATCCGTCATCTTCATTGATAAAAAACCTTCATGACACAACTCATGAAGGCATGTTAGCCCTCAATAATTTGGGAATAGATATCTCAACGTGGGATCCACTATTACTTCACTTCTTGGTTAAGAAGTTGGATCGACAGAGCCATATTCTGTACGAACAGTCCATCATAAATCCAAGAGAAAATCAATCAGTAAAGGCCTTTTTGAGCTTTTTGGAGTTTCGCTTTCAAACGCTTGAGGCAATTGGCTACAAGGAAAGATCGAACACTGTAAAAACATTGACATCTACGATACCACAGAAGAATGGATCATCGTGCGTGGTTTGTCGACAGGCCAATCATCCGCTATACAGCTGCAAGCAGTTCTTACAGATGTCAGCTTCAGCTCGATTACAGTGCGCACAAAAACATAAGTTGTGCGTTAACTGCCTAAGATCGGGACACAAGGCGAGTGCATGTACGTTGCGCTCATGCACAAGGTGTAATCGGAAGCACAACACACTGCTGCATCTTGAAGCTGCCGTAGAACCTACAAACGAAAAAGACCACATCAACCGGAAGCAGCAGGAAAACCAATCATTAAAGTCGTCCTCGCTCGTGGCTCACCTTCAACGGAAGAACCAAAACTATATTCTTCTAGGAACAGTAAAATTAACTGTGAAGGCGCACAATGAGCAAACTATCACCTGCAGAGCTCTGCTGGATTCCGGTTCACAAGTGAATCTGGCAACTGAAAGGCTTATGAAGCGACTGGGCCTGTCACCCAAGGCATCAAGCCTGCAAATTGAAGGAATTGGTAGAGCTTCAAAATGTGCCAAACGTCGAATTAACTTGTTGATTCAATCACAAGTCACGCGATTTTCAACCTTACTGGAAGCTTACGTGCTCCCCGAGATTGTGTCAAGACAACCTGCCCAGTACTTAGACATTGCTTCTTGGCCGATACCATCGAACATATCTCTGGCTGATCCCACATTCAACCAACCTGAGCAGGTGGATATGCTATTGGGAGCGGAGCTTTATCACCAGCTCTTAATTTCGGGTCAAATAAGACTAGCTGAAGGAATGCCCTCTCTTCAGAATACCGTTTTTGGATGGGTCGTCTCTGGAAGTGTTGATCAAGAGCATTTGGGCTCAATCACATGTGGTGTTTTCACTGCAGAAGAATCATCAACCAATGAGCTGGTCGAGCGATTTTGGAGGATCGATGAAGTCATTGATGCTCAACCAGCTCTATCTGCGGCAGACAAACGGTGCGAAACCCATTTTATGGAAAATACCACCAGATCACAGAATGGTCAGTTCATGGTCAGATTGCCCTTCCTGGATGAACCAACAATATTGGGCCAATCTCGAAGGACGGCGTTTAACCGATTGTGTGCTCTGGAGAAACGCTTAGCAAATGATTCAGGCTTGAAAGAGCAATATAAGGAGTTCATGAAGGAGTACGAGTCTTTGGGTCACATGTCCAAAATCAACGCCAAAGACATACCAGAAAGACACTACGTTATACCACACCACTGCGTACTGAAACCAGAGAGTACCTCTACTAAACTTCGAGTGGTCTTTGATGCTTCAGCGAAAACAGATTCTGGATCATCACTTAATGATATCCTTCACATTGGTCCAACAGTCCAACCTGAGCTATTCACAATCTTGCTACGTTTCCGTCTCCCAACCTATGTATTCACTGCAGATATCCAGAAAATGTTCCGACAGATATTATTACACCCAGAAGACAGACCATATCAGCTCATCTTATGGCGAGAAAATCCGTCAGAGCCGACACGCTACTACCAACTCAATACAGTTACATACGGAACACGTGCTGCACCATACTTGGCAACCAAGTGCCTCCAGAAATTGGCGCAGGATAACCACCATAGGTACCCATTAGGGACTGCTGCACTCAATGATCACTTTTATGTGGATGATGGGTTAGTAGGCAGCAATTCATTAGCCGAGGCCATCGAAACTCAAAGGCAATTGACAGAATTGCTAAGTCTGGCTGGCTTCAATCTTCGTAAATGGTGTGCTAACCATCGAAAGCTTTTGGACCACATTCCACCAGAACACCAAGAAGTGAATCTGGACCTTGAGGGAAGGCAAGCCACCTGCGTCAAAACGCTAGGTCTAATTTGGCGGCCGGACGATGACCAGTTTCTGATAAAGGTAAATCAGCAGACCCCGGACAAAATCACCAAACGTTCCGTTACTTCAGAAATGGCGAAAATATTTGATCCTTTAGGAATATTATCTCCAATTGTCGTAACCGCCAAAATGTTCATCCAAAAACTATGGCAATTGCATAGTTCTTGGGATGATCCTTTACCCCTGGAACTCGAAAAAACTTGGAGGTCATTCAGTGATGACCTCAATAGTTTGCAGAATGTCCATTTCCCGCGACATGTATTTTCCAAGCAAACACCAAAATCAGTCCAGATCCATGTGTTTGCAGACGCCTCCGAAAAGGCCTATGGAGCAGCTATTTATGTGCGATCCATTCTCCAGGATGGACAGGTGGTCGTTCGACTACTGTGTGCAAAATCTCGAGTCGCCCCTCTTAAAACGCAAACATTACCACGTTTGGAGTTGTGTGCGGCACTTCTGGGTGTCCAGTTAGCCGCAAGATCAACAAAGGACCTGAAATGTGAAAATCATCCAACGTTTTTCTGGACCGATTCAGAAGTTGTTCTCGCCTGGATCAACTCAGCATCATCATCTTTCCATACATTTGTGGCCAATAGAATAGCGAAAATCCAGGAAGGCTCGTCTCCTTCGCAGTGGCGTCACGTTCGGTCCGCCGATAACCCAGCTGACATATTATCCCGTGGAATGCCGGCTCGAAAATTCGCTTCATCAAACCTTTGGTTTTATGGTCCATTCTTTCTGCATGGAAAGGAAAGTTTGTGGCCAACCCCCTTTAACAAGGCTATTGACCAAATCGCTTCCAGCAATTCTTCAGAGTTGAAGAAAAAACCACCAGAGGCAACAATCGCCGTCGTGTCTGAACCAGATAGCATAATCTACCAGATCAACCATGGAAATTCGTTCGTTACATTACAACGGGTAGTCGCATACATGCTCCGATTCGCTCATCATGCAAAACAATTGCAAGCTGCCAGATCAACACATATTTCGTTAACACCGGTAGAGTTGGAGAATGCATTGATTTCAATCATCCGAATCATACAAAAGGATGATTTCAAGGATGATCGCGATCACTTAAGAAGACACCAAGAAATCAAGAAAGGTAGTTCCTTGAATGGTCTGTCCCCCTTTCTGGACGAAAAAGGAATAATCAGAGTCGGTGGTCGCTTGGAGGCTTCGTCACTGTCGTTCGATGCTAAGCACCCTATGCTGGTTCCATACAACGACCCATTAGTCAAACTGCTTATGCAAAGCATTCATATTAGAAACTTGCATTGCGGTCCACAAGCATTGCTCGCTCATACCAGGCAAAGATTTTGGCCTATTAAAGGTAAAACTATGGCTAGAGCAATAGTACAGAAGTGCGTGACTTGTTGCAGGGCAAAACCAACATTTCTGAATCAAGTGATGGGCAATCTACCGGATACCAGAGTCCAGCCAGCGCGACCATTCATAAATGCCGGGGTGGACCTTTGTGGACCATTTTGGGTACATTACAAGGTGCGGGGCAAGAAACCACAAAAGACGTACCTGGTGGTGTTCTGCTGCTTTGCTTCAAAGGCGGTCCACTTGGAACTAGTCACCGATCTGTCAACTGAAGGGTTCATAGGTTCACTGCATCGCTTCTTGGGTCGACGAGGGCATTGTGCAAATCTCTATTGCGACAACGCTACCAACTTTGTTGGCTCACGGAACAAGTTAATGGAACTTAATTCACACATTTATTCACAGCCCTCACAAGAGGCAATTATCAAGGCATGCAGCTCAAAGGGAATACAATTCAGATTCATCCCTCCAAGAGCACCTCATTTTGGTGGCCTCTGGGAGGCCGCCGTTAAGTCAGCAAAACATCTATTAATGCGCAGCTTTTCATCCGCTTCACTCACTTATGAGGAGCTAGAAACAGCCATAATTGGGGTGGAGGCGGTTCTCAACTCTAGACCAATCTGCCCAATGTCATCCAACCCAAATGACTTAACAGCCCTAACACCTGGTCATTTTTTGATAGGTGAACCATTGACAGCCCAAATTGATGTCAATGCACAACCTAACACTTCAGGCTTGTTGCGACGATGGGAATTAGTAAAACGCTTGAAATTGGAGTTTTGGAAAAGATGGTCAATCGAATACTTGAACCAGTTACAGCGTAAGCAAAAATGGCATGATCAATCAACAAACATCGAACCGGGCATGATGGTGATACTAAAGGAAGACGATCGCCCTATTCAAAGTTGGCCACTCGGACGAATAACCAAAACATTCAAGGGAAATGACGGAATGGTACGCGTTGCAGAAGTCCGAACTACATCTGGTGTTCGAACAAGACCAATCCACAGATTGGCACCTTTACCAGTGGAAGATTACCCTGGGTCTCAGTGTCTATCAACACATGACACTCCCAAAAATATTCCAGGGCCATCACGGCGTCATGCACAGACCAATCAAGAAAAGGAATCTGATGTTGAAGATGGTTCAGTCGTCCAACCAGTGCCTAAGAAGCGCCAAAGACGCACAGCGTGTCCACAAATAATCACAATTTTAATAGCCCTGACGCTCTTACCGCTCATTTTAGCTTCTTCAGTTCAAATAACGAAGTTTAAACCAGTGCCCGGTATTCACTTTGAAGGTATTGGTATTGTGAAACCAGTAATGGCAGAGTGGAATCTTATAATCTACTATGATGTAAAACCAATTTGGAATGGTTTGGTTGCCTTACGCACTGGAAAAGAGTCACTGAAACATTTATGTGCATCCACTCAACAAAATGCAAGCTGCAGCGCATTAGTTATACAATACGATCATATAATATCAGAACTTGAATTGAATGAAAACTTGTTGGTCAAAAAACGTTCCAAAAGAGGTGCCATCGACCTAGTCGGTAACATTGCCCATTCATTGTTTGGTATACTCGACACAGAATACGCTCAAGAGATGGCACGAACCATTGATCTTGTAAAGGTTAATGAAAACCACCTGCTCAAGCTCTTCAAAAACCACACATCCATTTTGGATGCGACGATTAATATCATCAAAAGGGATCGAGCACAAATAAACGAAACGTTTGGAGATCTGGAACGTCAACTCCAAGACATCTCTCATCAGGTTCGAGAAAGTGACACTCAAAATTGGCTCTCAAAACTGATAGTCACCCTCTCACTTCAACTATCTCTACGAGCATCAAGTCTGCAACGAGTACAAGCTCTATTGCTGGATGTGTTGCTTGACACTCATCATGGGAAATTGAGCCCAATGTTACTTCCAGTCAATCAACTCCAGCAAGAAATCGTTAGAATAAGGTCTCACCTTCCACCGTCACTTCTGTTACCAATTGAGGATAACGACCCCGTTGCCTTCTACAAGGTGATGACCATTAGGAGTTCTGCAACCAAAGACTACTTCATCTTTGATGTGAGATTGCCACTTATTGACCAAAAGGAGTTCCACCTTTTTCAACTCATCCCATTCCCAGCCATCATTAACAACACCATGATTACTCTCAAACCAAGAGTTTCATTACTAGCGATAACTTCCCACAGAGACAATTACTTCTCCATGACCACAGAGAGTATCAATGCATGCACTGAGAGTCAGCCCAACATATTTTTGTGCCCCAAGATACAAACTACCTATAACTCGGGATCCAGCCACTTATCATGTGAAATCAATCTGTTCAACAACAAAAGCATATCAAAATGCCCTCTCACACGACTAAACGACGACCATATTTGCGTTAGATTACAAGAAGCCAACCAATGGATATTTGCATTCAAGGAACCAACTAAATTGAACGCTGTATGTGGAAAAAATACATTTCAAATCACACTGGAACAAACTGGACTACTTAAACTTCAAAATCAATGCTCATTGAGAAATAGTCAACTTAACCTACAAAGCTATCGTAGCATGAACACCACCAAGCACTTGTCCTACACAACGTTTGCTTCCTTCGAGCTACCTACTAATGCACCTCACACAGAAGCATCTGAATTTACCAATAAAACTTCCAACGCACCAGATGTTGACGACCTGTCTGCGCTACAACGAATCCTGTTGGACCAGCAACTGAGCGAATTACCCAACGACGTTGATACAACAATCCATCATCCCTTGGCTATTGGCTACTCAACCTTGGCGTTACTGATTATATTCGCCATTTTCGTCTGCTGGAAAGGAAACATCCTAAGGCGAACACCAGATGCTTTAGAAAAACCAAGACCTCATCCGCGACGACATCACGTGGATGGTGATTTTTCAATAAATGTGTAGTCAACATTCAGTTGAGGAACCCCTCAACGGGGGGGAGAAAATGTACAATTCCATCGTTACTTACTTTGGGCACTCACGCACAACATTGTACCTTTCCAAATTCAATATATTCAATTTTGTATTTCATTCACAACATTGTACATATCCAAGTTCAATATATTCAATTTTGTATTTCATTCACAACATTGTACATATCCAAATTCAATATATTCAATTTTGTATTTCATTCACAACATTGTACGTATTCACATTCAACATATCCAGTGTTCTTTACATTGTCACACGCAAATTCCACTCGACAATTCATTAATCAGCATTTTCACATCACAATCGTCATCATAGACGGCGTATCAGATTACGCTTCTGTAAAAGTTATCATAAACACTACAAGACTCGAGTGGAATTTGCGTTCTATGCATTTTTTGTAATCTACTTAAGTAAGTTGAGCATAATAAAGATATTCTTTCGATTTCGAGAATCAGATCGGCAGCATTCATTTTTCATTTCGTGCGAGGCGAACAAGTTGAAGTACTTGTTCAGCTCAAAAGTTAAAATTTGGTTTTTACAAATAGTAGCGTACGTTCGAAGTGAATAAGTTCAAGTACTTGTCCATTTAAAATTATTAGGTCTCCGATACTAATTGGTGCATGTACCAATTAGTATTTATTTTCGCGTACGGTCAATTGATTTAGTATCAATTGTCCACAGCCACAGCTAAGGGCCGTGACTGGATCTGATAGTGAGTGCTTCGATATTGGATTAAACCTCGGTAACCAATTGGTTCAAGTACCAATTGGTGCAGGTACCGGTTGGTATTTTTGCGCGTACGGCCAATTGATCAAGCATCAATTGGCTACAGCCACAGCTTAGTGCAGTGACTTAGGTCGGATAGCCAACGATCCGACAATATGTTTAAGATGGACCTGAAAAGAAAGTATTATTAATGGACATAAACAATATTCAGCTCACTTACCTGCATGACAGTCGATGGAGCGTTTGTCAGTTTGACGTCGCTCGACTAGAAAGAAAATCAGCTGATGTATAATATTAAGGATGTGACTTTAAACGAAGAATATTGGAAACAACTTTCCAACAATAGAAATGTAGCGTTATTGGAAATGTTAAAAAATGTCAAATTCACCGGAATTTTCATGAAGAAATTTTTCAAGTCCATTGTCATGTTACAGTTGATTTTGAATTGAACTTTGAATCGGTAGAAAAGTTGTTGTCATAGAATTTTCCCATTTTGAATTTGGATAAGTTGAACTAGTTAAATTGAAAGAGATCTAAATAAAGTAGTATAAGTTGATTTTAAAACCTGAATTTTTAATTGAACTAATAACGAACATAATTTTGGTCCTTCGAATTGGATTCATCGCGTTCGTAGGCCAGTGAAGTGGTGAAACAAAGGAATAGAAGGAAATTTGATAATTTCAAAATTTTAGAATTTGATTGCACTCTTGAAAACTTTCGAATATATACGTGTAAATTAATGTTTATTTGTGGCTATCTATCTTTGGAATTAGTGGCGTGCAAAAATCATTATTTGATGTTAGTGATATGCACATATGGTGTCGTATGCACAGATTAAATTAGATCCTTTCCATATTGTCATCTTGCCTATTGATTTCCCATATATTTTGATTTCATATATGTCCATCAAATTTTATCCTACAAGTGCTATATTAGACTCGGAAGTGGTATATTTAGAGAATTGATAAGAAAATCGGTTCATTATAAAACTTGGAACGTTAATTGAATTTGCGAGAACAAGTTAGGCGTGAAAGTTAGAAAACGTGTAGGTTACGTAAATTGAAATAGAATTGAATTTATAATCAGTCGAAATTAAATTTGATCGAAAGATCTTGGCGACGATTACAAAGTTGACCTTGCAGCTATTTCTGAACTATGATCAGTTGGTACAAATGCACACTAATTACAAGAAAGATCCAAAGGCACGCAGAACCGGAACTTATTTCACAAAGTTATTAGAAAGACTCGAAGCTATTCAAAAATCTTTTGAGAAAACTCATGAAGTAATTCTCGACTCATTGACCGGCAGTGAATCTGAGCTAAACAATCCATATTTTAGTGACAGAAAATATAGTTTGTTTGAAGAACTATATATAACATTTTATTCGGAACTCAAAGAATCTTTAATTGAGGTACAAAGGGTCTCAAATGCAGATTGTTCCGAAAGTACCAATCGGCCAAAGAATTCGGAAGAAAATGAAATCAAACTTCCAAGAATATCGTTGCCAAAATTTTTGGGAAATTACGAATCGTGGATCTCATTTCGAAAAAGGTTCATTAAGCAATGTTGAAAAACTTCATTTCTTAAAGTGTAGTCTTTCGGGTGAAGCAACAAGTCTGTTAAAACAATTCCAGATAACAGATACGAATTATCAAGTGGCATGGAAGGTTTTGGTTGAACGATACAACAACAAAGCAACGTTAATGAATACACAATTGAAACGATTATTTAGTTTAAGGGTCGCAAATGAGTCAGCGGCATCGATAAGTTGTTATTAGATAGAACGGTCAAGGCAGTGCAAGTGTTGGAGAACATGGATATTAAAGACATGTGGCAAGCAGTAGTTGTATATATGACAATACAACGGTTACTTTCGGAGACGAGACAACTATGGGAGCAACAACAAGCGGTTACTGGAGAATTGCCGACTTTCATAGAGTTGAAAGCTTCTTTGAAAAACCGATTTTGCGCCTTGGAAGCTTCTGGAGTGACTCATATCAGAGGAAGTTCACAAAGGAGGATTACAGCGTCTCACGCTGGTAATATTCAATCGTATCACAGTGACGTACAACAGTCGTGCACCATCTGCAAGGGAAAACATGGTATTCAGCATTGTAATCAGTTTTCAAGAGCCAATATATCTATATATACACTAGGCGACATAATTCATCGTACGGCATATCAAAATATACTAGATAAGAAAAATAGTCCATTTATTAAAAAATTTTTAACATACATTTTACATTAAGACAAACATAACAAAAAGAAAATTCAAACCACACATTTATTCATTTAAATCTTTTCAAAGATTGGTAAATATCAATTGATTATTTCTAAAAATTAAAATTTCTAAGCGACAAAAGTCATCGTACGATTACTTTTACATGAGGATATTTATTTACAATAAGGCATCAGTATCTGGTTGGTCCTCCTTTAGCTTCCAGGACCGCTTGCATACGCGATGGCATGGATTCCACAAGTTTATGTGTAATATTTTGAGGAATACTATTCCATTCATCTTGCAAAGCCTTCTTTAGAGAAGACTTTGAAGAAATGTGGTGTTTATGTAACTGTTTTTAGAGGTAGTTCCACAAATGCTCGAAAGGGTTTACGTCTGGGCTCTGTGGTGGAGAATGCAATTGGCTAGGGGTATTATATAGTAGCCATTCACGTACAATACGAGCTGTATGCTTGGTGTCGTTATCTTGTTGGAAAATATAGTTGGGACCCAAATTTATTTTATTCATAGATTCGCGTTGGTTGTTTTTTAAAATGTTAAGGTATACATGCTGGTCCATTTTCCCATCAATAAAAACCAGATTTCCGACTCCTGACCAACTCATGCACCCCCCAAACAAGCACGTTAGCTCCTCCATGTTTCACGGTGCTCCGCAAGTTTTTAGCATCTAGCGCAGTGCCTTTCTTCAGCCAAACTTTTGCTGGACTATCGTGACCAAATATATTAAACTTGCTTTCATCAGAAAAAATTACTCGTTTCCAGAATAAAAGGTCGTCATTTTTGTGGAGGAGAGCAAATTCTTTTCTTTTAAGCTTATTAGCTTCACTAATAAATGGTTTCTTCCTTGCTACTCTCGAAGAATACCCGTTTCTTCTCAAAGTTCTTTGTACTGTTCTAGCACTTATCTCTACATTGAACTTTTCTGACAACCCTTCTTTTATTTGTACACCACTAGCTCTAGGATTTTTGCGCACTGCACTCACTATTACCCTTTCGCTTCTTTGAGACAACTCACGTGGACGACCTTGCCTTTTCTTGTATTCCACTGTTCCGGTTTTTTTATAATTTTCAATGATGTGTTGAATTGTTGATTTAGATTTCTTGGTGATTTTTCCTATTTCACTTAAAGATTTCTTTTCACAAGCCCAGAAATTAATAACTACTTCTCTAAATTCACTTGATGTCTCCTTTCGTGTATTTTTTGTTGGCGACATAGTGCAAATAAACTTGAAACTACTTCCTAGTATTTTGTCACGACTACTGCGTTGAGACTGAACCAATTTCCATGCAGTACACTCCTAATGTTGGGTACGGAAAACGATTAAAATAGCAGTACGATGATTTTTGTCGCAGGTAATAAACTGTGTTCTAGCCTTTTTTTGCTTTTAAGAGAAAAGAATGTCAGGTAGAAATTGTAATCAAGCATGGTAGTAACACCTGTAATCAAATAAATAAGATATGGTTAAAACGAGAATGATTTGAAATTTCATTAATTGTTTATGCTTGAAAATGTCATCGTACGATGAATTATGTCGCCTAGTGTATATATATATATATATATATATATATATATATATATATATATATATATATATATATATATATATATATATATATATATATATATATATATATATATATGCATATATATATATATATATATATATATATATATATATATATATATATATATATATATATATATATATATATATATATATATATATATATATATATATATATATATATATATATATATATGGAAATATGCATTTTTGGCCAAATCGATTTTAATACTAATGTTCTTCGAACATTAGTAAAAAACAAAGCTAAAATATCGTGGGTGCTAAGTAGGAGTCTGAGAACATGAAGGCAAAAGTCTCCTTAAAACGACTGGTTGGGCTGCCAGTTGATCCTGCTTATAAAAAAAAATTAAATAATTAAAAAGTGTTGTTGTTTTTTGATGCAGAGGAAGGAGAGCGCAAGTACATTTCTTGGCAAGAGCAAATATCAAAGCAGACAATATGGAGGAAAAGGTGAATTTTTTACAGGAAAGGTTAGGAGAAAGGGAAGCAGAAATAGAGCCGCTGGCAGCAATAGTGAATGAGCAGCCATGCAGCAAATCGTGCTCAGAAACGTCCCCACGGAACCCAGGGAAAAAGTTTTATAGGACCTTAGGCACCTGACAGTTTTCACGGGAACAGGAGATGTGTCGTTAAATTCATTCGCTAGCAGCATGGAGTTTTATCTTAAAATCATTAGTGACCCGAATTTGTTGGAAACAGCCACCAGAACTATATTTTTCGAAAAAATTCAAGGAGAAGCTAAAAACAGAATTATTAATTTGCCTGAACCAGACAACTCGGAGATAATTAAATCTACGTTAAAACTTCGTTACAAACCAGGCCTGGAGCCCAGTGATATATACAAATTAATCAGTAATTTAAGAGTTAATAATGTTAATGAATTAGCGTCTGAGCTGCAATATATTAAATATAAAAAATATGAACTTATTATGTTTTATAGAAATAACATGTTTATAGATTCAAGCAATGTTGACTCTTTACTAGTAAATACAGCAAAAGAGATAACACAAGGTGTGCTTTCGGATAAAATATATTATACGTAAATTATTGATGGCGTAATAAGAGTAATAGAGATAGGCATTATGAAAATTTATGCATTAGATCAGATTACAAAAACAGAAATTTTGATAAATATTCAGAAAATTCAAGATCAAAATATAATCATGAAAGATATGACAAAACTAGGACTTCAAATAGAATGACAAACTTTGAATAAGGACAAAACCAGAAACAAAATTTCAACAAAAGACGTCATCAACAACCAGATAATAATAATTATTTCCAAAATAGTTCCGACGGAAACAAAAACAATTATAGAAATAATAATTCTTCAAACAACGATCAAGATAAAAATAGCTTTAATCAACTTGCAAGGCAATTTTCAGATTCCCGAAATCGAAACTTTAATTTTGATAATTCTGGTCAGAATAGAAGAACAAATTATTCTTCTGAAACGACTAGAAGGCATTTGGTTCAAAACAGACATGAACCAATGGAAGTTGATAGCATTCAGAGCAATCAAACTCAGAATGGACCTCTAAATTTCTCAAGTTCTTATTGGAATTTAAACCAGGTTACGAGTGAACCTAATCTTGAAATAAATAATATGAATAGGGTTGAGGTGTTTTTTTCAAAACTAGTCCCGGATACTTTACCGCATATTGAAATTAGTCTTAATATTTGTAAATATATTGCTTTAATTTACACTGGGTCATCATTTTCGATTATCAACGATAGCATTAAGTCTTTTAAATATATAGAAATCAAACCATTATCATTCACAACGGTTACAGGTAAAGATTTCATCAGATACGAAGTTCACACTGATGCACTAATAGAATTTAATTTACCATCCGAAGCTAGAATAAGATGGAAAGTAAAGTCTCTTAGTGGTAGGAAATATGATTTAATTATAGGAATATACTTATTAAATACTCTAGATACCCTAATAGATTTGGAGGAGAAAACTATAACGCTTAACGGACAAGTTTTAAAATTTATCAATAACCATTATTCAATAAATGAAATCTTCACTTTAGAACAAATTAAAAACAATTATTTGCAACATCTTAAACTTGATCATTTGAACGAAGAAGAAAGTAGGGTAATTATTAAAGTCTTAAAACAAATTTTTTTGAAAGTTTTTCCTTAAACAAGGAGATCTGTTGACGAGTACTCGGCAAATACAGTATGAAATAAAAACAACGACGGAGGCTCAGATAAATTCAAGGCATTATCGTTATCCACCTAGGCATGAAGATGTTGTACGGAAAGAAATCACTGACATGGAGGAGCAAAGGATAAGAAAGAGAAGCTCGAGATACTCTAGTCCTTTGATCGTGGTCCCTAAATAGAGTGATCATTCTGGGGAAACTAAATTTAGAATAGTCATAGATTACCGTAAACTAAACGACAAATTTCTTCTCCCAAATATTGACTCTCTCTTGGATAAACTCGGAAGAGCTAAGCATTTTTCAACAATCGATTTAGCCAAAGCTACCATCAGATCCTCGTTAAGGAAGAGGATCGCTACAAAACAGCATTTGTTACTCCCCATGGACTCTTTGAGTTTGTCAGAATGCCGTTTTGACTGAAAAATGCTGCGGCTACTTTTCAACTTCTCATGAACGATGTGTTGAGGAAGTATATAAATAAAACTTGTGTTGTTTACCTCGACGACGTGCTAATTTTTAGTACATCGCTTCAAGAACACATTAATTCCTTATCTGAAATTTTTAAAACATTAGAAGACAAACTTTGAAAGTGCAGATAGATAAATGCAACTTTAAAAAAAAAAAAAAAAGTTTTTTAGGGCACTTTATAACCAAGGAAGGGTTAAAACCAAATCCTGAGAAGATAAAAGCCATAGAACACTTACAAAGCAAAAGTTTCTTAGGACTAATCGGTTATCATTGTAAGTTTATAAGGGACTATGCAAAAATTGCGCAACCCATGACCAAATAATTGTCCAAAAATGTCAAAATTAATACAAAAGACCCTAATTTTATAGAAACTTTCGAGAAACTCAAAGTATTGATCAGTTCGCATCCTATTTTACGATTTCCAAACTTTGGAAAACCATTTGGTTTAACGACCGACGCATCTAACTATGCAATAGGAGCCATTCTTTCGCAAGAGAACTGTGAACTGTCACGAAAGAAATTATTCTGCGACGGACAAAGAATTTCTGACAATAATATGGTCTGTAGGTTATTTTCGACCGTATTTGTACGGAACGAAATTCAAAATTTTCACAGACCATCAGCCAATAAAATATTAAAGGACTAAATTTAGAGGCAAGGATCTCTCACTCCAACATCAGAGATGGCAATTGAAATTAGGAGAATATAGATTCACCATTAAATATCTTAAAGGCAAAGAGAATAGCGGATTTCTTAAGTTGTATTGAACATTATGAAACAAATAGCTCCAACCAATCAACCAAAAATAGTTCTGGCTCAGATCTAGGAATTTTATTTAATGCTGAAGGGAAAGATGACGTTACAATGGCGACAAAGCATTCTGCAGATGAAGAACTTTTGAACCATATTCCAATAAAGGAAAACATTGTAAATACGTATAGCACCCAATTAATTTTAACTAATAACAAAACATGCGAAATCGAAATACTTCAGAAAAAGCGAATTATTTTTATTGCTGGATATGATTTTGAGAGGCTATCAGACATATTTAGAAGATGCATCAAAAAAGGAATCACTGCCATTTATTTGGAATTATCTGATCATCAGTATAATGCAATCCAAGAAAAATTGAGACAACTGATTTCTTACGATTCAACAATCAAATTTGTACGATGTTCGTACTCCGAAATAGAAGCAGCAAGGCAAATATCTTTATACCAAATTAAAGAAAGCATGCATTCAGGAATCCAGAAAATTTAATATCCCAAACTTTTAGAACTCGTCAATATTGTCATTAATCAATGTGAAGTCTGCCAATCCGTTAAATATGACCGTAACCCTATCGAATCTAAATTCCAGTTCTCCAAAACAGCAACAGATATCAACCAAATCATATACATATATTGATATTAACACCATAAACAAACATAGCTTTACGACAGTTATTGACAAATTTTCTAAATTTGGCGTATTATTTGACAGATAGAAATCACATTACCTTAATCGATGCACTCGAAGAACATTTTGCAACAAATAGGCAAACCGAAGAAAATTTTTCGCTGGAAATGAGTTCAACGGAGTACTTATAAAAGATTATTTGAAAGAGCAAAACATAATAATACATTTCACAAGACCTCACAGCCATATAGGAATTGCGGATGTGGAAAGATTCCACGAAACCATTGTAGAAAAATTTAGGATACTCGTTCACAAGAAAGCACAATTTTCAGTTAGACGAAAAATACAATTAGCAATTCGAAATTATAGTTAGCCATACCACTCTACAATCAAATGTAGAGCAATCAACCTTCAACACCATGAAGTAGATTATGATGAAGTTAAGAAAAACTTATTAGAAGCTAAAGAAAAATGGATCAACAAAGCTAATAAAAATAGAGAAGAGTACGTTGAAGTGAGAAGTATGGCTTTCATAAAGAATTATAAGGCCAAAAGATTGACATATCAACCAAAATACATCCAAAGCAAACTTCAAAGCATCCATCCAACGAATATAAAAAGACCCTAAAATATAATGATTTGCTAGAAAATGAAGAAGATGATGCTAACACTGATGATGAATTCAGACAATTTTCTGAAGAACAAAATGCTATCATCAATAGAGTAACAACGCAGGATTCTTCAAATGAAATCATAGTCACAAAATTTAATTTAAATATAGAAAAATGCGATATTTGGACTCTAAAGGATATTAATTGGCAAAGTGACAACATCATAAACTTTTATATGAACCTTACCATTGGACGCTAGCAATTATTGACTTAAAAGAAAAATATATTAGATATCACGATTCTCTAGGAGGTGCAAGCCCCCAAATATTAACTGTTTGAAAAGAATATCTAAATAGCCAGTCTTTAGATAATCAAGAAGAAACCATTCGATTCACATAATTTCATAAAAGAAAATGCTCCAAATACTCTAAAACAAGAGAATAGTAGTGATTGTGGTGTTTTAGTTGTATTATATCGGAGATCGTTTCAAGAAAAGCTAAATTAACATTTTCACAGCAAAATATTCCTTACCTAAGAATCAGGATGATTTTGGAAACTATTCAAGGCAAATTATTTAAGTAGAGTTTTTACTATTCTATTTGGCAACCATAATACTTCATACATCAATATTAACTTTCCGAACGAATATTTGAACTTTATAAATTCTTCAGATTTTTTGGACATTGCTTGTAATTATTTCAACATTGACTGCAATCAGAGGACAGTTCACCATATACGATATCACGGATCATTCTGGATGTACGGAAATACGACTACATGAAACAGACATTGTTCACAAGACGAAATTAATACTACATTTTATTAACACAACTTAAATACTTGACATAATTAACATTCTTACCACAAATGTCAACATCCTGAATGACGAAGATTTACTTTTAACAGAATCGCAACATTTAACAAGTAACAAGTAACAATCATTAACTATTTCAATAGAAGCATTATTCAATTAAACAGTATGATTGAAAACGAAAGAAAACTATTTATCAAAAACATTAATGTGATTACAAATATAACTTTCAGTAAGGCAATGTTTCATGATATTCTTTTTAAAATCCAAATTCTCAGAAATAAAATAGAGCACATACAGGATAATGTTGCATCAGCAAAAAGTGGCATTTTTCATCCTAATATACTTGCCGATGATGAAATCCAAAGCTATAATATCGATCTTAACAAACTGCAACAAACTATACTCGAAGTAACTTCTTTTAGAGAAAAAATATTGATATTTGCTATTAAAATACTAAAAGAAAACATAACTGTAGAACTCAGAACGATTTTGCCAATGCCAAACAATTTATATAAAGAAATAGACGCTGATGAAGAAATTACTTTTAAGTATAATGACAAAATGTATAAATATGAAGAATTGAAATACTTAAATGAAGAAGAATCATCTAAACATTGTGTATATAACGCCGCGTCCACATTGGCCATGGGAGATGGCATAACATTCGACTTGCCATGGAATTGGAAAATGTAGACGGTATATGGCATACCATATTTGATATCATGCCATAGATGTCAAGCCATATGGCAAGACATTTGCATGGCCGTAAGCATGGCCATATTCTGACAGTTGCTCATTTTCAAAATGGCGATGTCGAGGGAAATAGTACTACAAACCCTAAACGAATACAAAAAAAAAAGATTGCTTGTGGAAATATATGTTCGCCTCTTCCTCAATTTGCGCCTTTCCTCACATTCCGCTTCCTCGAACCTTCGCAGTGCTCTATAGCACCGGATAGCGGGCATATGTTCACTGCTGAATGATATTTTCAAAATGATATGGCATGACATGCCGTTACCCAGGCATCAGATGACATGCCATAAACTGACATTCGTTGCCATCGCATATGGCAGAGCTCATGACCAATGTAGACTCTAGGTAAACGAAATTGTAAATTAATAACAAATAACATTACTGAAATTATCAAAATAGATGAAGAAACCTTATTAGTTAAAAATGCAAATTACTTAAATTTTAATCACTTTTGCGACAATAGAAAATTAAAACTTAATAGGAACATGTACAAGTACAATTCAATAACTATGAAATAAAAATTGTTGATTTCTTTTCAAATATTAAAAAAAGATAATGAGATATATAATGAAAATTTCAAAAACAAAGTTACCTTAGAAGAAATAGTTTTAGAAAACGTTAAAAATGTTGAGAAAATTAACGAACTTAATCATCATCAAAATGTTTCATACGGATTTAACGTAACCTCTATATTTTTAATTATTATTATAATTTTGATATCCGTAACTCATTGAGCCTATTGAAGATGTTGAATGGTCTGGACAAAAATTCAGCTATTTTAACTTGCCTTATTAGATTGGTTGTGATCAGACTACACAAGCGTGTGAATTTGATGGCAGTGCTTAATCCTTTCATGGCTTCATACAGTTCTACCCTGGCTTCGCTGTCATACAAGTTTGTAAAACGATGGCAAAATAGATTATTGAATTCCAGGCATTCTTTATTTTATTCAGACTGTTAGTTTGAAGGCTATTCAGACTTACTCATTTGAGGGTTATTTGTGTTGCTTAAGAGTAATTCTTAGAGATGAGGCGTATTTACTGGAACAGGTATATGGAACAGGTATTTTTTTGGAACAGCCAGTACCTAGTACGAAATTCAAAAATACTAGGTACGAGTATTTTTGTGGACTATACATGTAATCAATAATTTACACAATAAATTTCGTCCATTTAATTCATTTCAATCAAACTGTGACGTAATAGTATCCTAATGTTAATATAAACTTGTATTTCATACTTGCAAGTGCTTTCATACTCACGAGTATCTCGTACGCGAGACGAAAATATTTGCAAGTACGAAAATACTCGATACGAGTATATACTCGTATAGTTCCAAAATATTCGATACGAATATACTCGTATCGTTCCAAAATATTCGAATACGAATATACTCATATCGTTCCAAAATATTCGAATACGAATATACTCATATCGTTCCAAAATATTCGAATACGAAAATAACGTATCGTTCCAAAATATTCGAATACGAAAATAACGTATCGTTTCAAAATATTCGAATACGAAAATAACGTATCGTTCCGAAATATTCGAATACGAAAATAACGTATCGTTCCAAAATATTCGAATACGAAAATAACGTATGGTTCCAAAATATTCGAATATGAAAATAACGTATCGTTCCAAAATATTCGAATACAAATAACGTATCGTTCCAAAATATTCGAATACGAATATACTCGTATCGTTCCAAAACATTCGATACGAGTATATACTCGTATCGTGCTTTGGAACTTGCAAGTATTTTCGTATCGCATATTTTTGTATAGAGTATTTTCATGCTTGCGAGTATTTTGGGACTTTAGGTTTAGGTTTTTAGGGCAAAAGTAGCTGAAATCGGACGAAATCGGCCAAGTTTGAGTTAGAGTTGTTTGGGACATAACGGGCCAAGACCTATTGCTGTGTTACAAAAATTTACGTTTTGTAGGCGAGTAAGGGGTTTTTTGGCCATAGTTTGGCAAAAACTGCCTTTAGAGCGCTTTCGATGATTGAAAGTGGTCGGGAAGTATATTAGTGATATGTTAAGGACGAAAAAATTTTTGATAGGAGAAATTGGGAAAGTATTTTATTCAATTATTCAAAAAGTTTTTAGGGCAAAAGTAGCTAAAATCGGACAAAATCGGCTAATTTTGGGTTAGTGTGGTTTGGGACATAACGAGCCAACACCTATTGCTGTGATACAAAAATTTACGTTTTGTAGGGGACTAAGGGGTTTTTTGGCCATAGTTTGGCAAAAACTGGCTTTACAGCGCTTTCGATGATTGAAAGTGATTGGGGAGTTCAATAGTGATATTTTAAGGGCGAACAAATTTTTTTATAGGGGAAATTAGGCAAAAACGTCAATTTTTTCCAAAAAAAAAATTTTTTTTTGTTCTAACATAAATTTGAGGATCTTTCTGAGTTGTTCCCATACAAATATGGGAAAAAACGGCCTAGTTCCTAAGATACGGTAAAATGAAATCCGCCGGGAAAACTGAAAGTAACACTAAAAATGTTTAGATCCTTTTTGGTTAGCCAGTTGGCTTCTCCGGCTGTGCTGAAGCTCTCCTCGTGACTGCACTCCAACCCTACCGGGGTTGTGACTCATGTTCAGCTTTATCGAAAAGGTTGGCCCCCTAGTGGGTGCATGTTTAATAGACGTTTTATCATTTCTTAATAAAATTTTCGACAAATTCATGCTTCAGTGAGGCGAAGTGGAAAACCGACTGTTTTAGATTAGCCAGGAAAAGTTTGGTATCAGGCATCGATCGATGAAAAGTCATATAGATGGCAACAGGATAAGTTGGTCCTATTATAGTAAATTTTTCGACACTGGTAGTTTGAACAGTGTTTTGTGCATATATTAAAATGAAAATCAAATAAAATTGATTGAATTTGCTTGTTTTCCCTTAGATGGCTCCCAGATTGGAGAAACACTTGCCAAATAAGTGACCGACCATTGGATAGTTACGGACAAGCTGCACGGACAAATGGCTTGTATCCTTTCACGGGCAACTGCACCATTACCATTCTAGCCTGGGAACTTTGTCTCTGGTGGATGGGGGAGGGCATACCATACCGTTTCATTACATCACTGCAAATTGCATGTACTTGTGTGTATATATGTACATACTTCAAAAAATACTAGCTAGTATTTTTGGAACAGGTATTTGGAACAGGTATTTTTTTGTACTCGTATTCGGAATACCTAGTATGTAAAAATCCGAGTACGACCCAACTCTAGTAATTCTGCCGAAATGCTAATTTGCGCTCTAAGATACAAATGAGGAACAACAATTTTTCCGCACAAATTAAGTTCTATAAAACCCTAAATAACCGACAGAAAAAAATCTAGTCTGAAACTAAAATTATGTGGGGGTCATACAATCGCGCCGTATTTAAATGCAAACGGATAGCTGGCATCATTACTGGTCAGTGTTTTGTAGCAGCTCACTAGCCAGTGGAATAAGTAGGAAGTGTCAAGAGCTGGGTCAGAAACAATTAAGCATCTCTTGTATCACTGTCCGGGATTGAAGAATGCCAGACTAAGACAGCACTGCTTTGGTAAACTCTTTCCGCTATTCTTCACGCCCACGACAGAGCAAACGATGCAGAACATACTTGCATTTCCAAAAAAATCTGGGATGGCCACTTGAAATAAATCTTTAAGTATTGGTCTTTGTATATGTTATCACTACAAAAAATCTAACTCGGACATTATATTTATGTACTCTAAATTTTTTTCAATTAAAATGCTAATAACAAATATTAAAAAAAAAACTGTTGATTAGTATTTAATGTTTGAAAACCTTTTAAAATGAATTTTGCCTGGATAAATTTTGAATATTCATTGATTGCACCATTCAAACTACTTTTTTCATTATCCTCTACCGAGCCGCTAATCTATTTCCACATTAAATTCCACCCATATATCTCACTTTCCACTGCAACCATTTATATCCTGAACCAGAGGAAGCAGACCAATAAAAATTTCATCGCATGTACCAAAGATATAAATCTATTTCTACCTCTTGCTAGTCTAAGATGAGGGTTTCATTGCAGTACAAATAGTAAAAGTATTTGTTTTTATGGATTTTGGTCAAACATAGAATCTATTGACGAACAACTAGAGCTTATTTGTCGGTAGTTGTTATGACTATAGTGGAAAAAATTGTTGATTTACTATGAAATATGCCAAATAAGACTAAAAATCGAGCTAGGAAGAAAAAAGAGGATATGTACAAATAAATTGAAAGTATGTATATTAAACATGGAAAGATTCACGAAGAAGGCTTTAAATGCAAGTTTGATCAGATAGTTTTTTTTTATTAATTTCGCAAGAAGTGTAGTAAATGACGGCTCTGTGATTAATTTATGGTTTATGCATGCGTGTCGAAGCTACGCTTATGAGTTGGAATAAAAATGTGAAGCACATGCTTACTAGTTTGTTTCATTATTTCAATAGATATCACTATTAATCGCATAATTCAATTTGATGAATTATATCGTTTTCCTAGAGATATGTCAGTCTGAATTATAAAATTCAGAATAAGTACATCTTCTGCCTTGAAATCATTCAATGAAAAACAAAAAAACCACATTTAATGCATTCAGTTTGCTTTGGATTTTATAAATAGACATTGGAATATTGCATTTCATTCAAAATACATATCAATGTTAGACACTCTGTAACCAAGTTAAGTAAAGAATTCAGCTGAAAGAATTCACATTTGGGCGTGCTTATATAAAACGACGAACCGAAAGTACATTCACTAACAGGCAAATATAATTTTTTTGGGCTCCAAAGACTCTTTTGTAGGGAAAGAATTAAAAAGTACCTCGCGCCTCATTTGGGTTTGCAAACATAAATAGGAAAATGATGTCATAACTTTACCCCAAATTTCCCACATATCTCATATACTTATGGATTCCCTGAGTTGTAGTGAATTGAATTACTAACTGAATAACTGCTGAAATACACTAAGTAAAGTAAAATAAAGTAATCCCATGAAAACCCTTGTGCGAGTCTAGTGGTTGAAGCTGGTAGAAAACTTCATCACAAGCTTACAATCAGTTTACCTCTGATTAATTCAGGTCACTATTCAAAGCTAAGTGAACTCAAAGCTTGGTGTGCAGACTCTCTTCCCAGCCTGGATTAGAACCAGATACTCCACGCACAAAAGCCAGTGCTCCTACCATCAGGCTACTCAAGGTTTTGAATTACTCTAAGTTCAATTTTCAAATAACAAAAAAATTATAAACTTCTTCAACTGAAAACTTAAACAAACGTCCTTGGTTTTTCATTTAAACTCTTGATAAATTGATTTCAGTACCCAAGGAGCCATAAAACTGTTTTCAAAAACAAATACTCTCTGTGATAAAAGTTTACAGTGCCCGTGTTACGTTATTACTATTTAGTACTCGCAAGTAATTCTGGCTACTTCCTACTACTCGCGCTCTCGTTCCCGAGTAGTTCATGAGTAGCTACGCCTTTTTTTGCCTTGAGGTGGCTATTTAATTGTCAATAGGCGGCTTTGATTTTTTCATGGTAATGTTGAATGTTTTCGTACTTAGGAAATTAGAAATAGCCCTCATAATAGGTCTGTTCCCGTACTACGAGTAATTGCAATTAATTGCAATGAAGCGTACTAAAACGGAGTACAAAAAACGGCTTCATTGCAATTAATCGCAATTAATTGTAGTACGGGAACATACCTATTGTGTAGAAAGTTATAAGAGGTAATTTTCTGTTATTTGCTTTTATATTTTCTGTAGATTCTGATGGTTTACACTCGTTATTTTCTCCCTTTATATGATTACTTTTGTATTTTTCGCCATATTTTTAGTATGCGATTTTACCCCAAATTTTCAAATACTATATAGGGATTTGGAAAATTTGAAAAGTTTTGCGACTGGTTGCCCGAAATTTCTTTGCACCCCTATAACTTCCAACGCAGTCACCAGATCAAAACGAAATTCAAAGAGAAAGTTTTGCTATTTATGTACCAATAAATGCTACTCATATCGCGATTTTTTACAATGTCAACAAATATCTAATATTTAAATTTTCCAAGTTATTGAAATTTTTGGGATGGCAACTTTCGATAAAATCAGGGGATGAAACGAAATTCATAGAGTAGCTTGATTTTGGCAAGAAGCAGTTGTGGTAGACTTTTAGAGCCAGTGCTGGTAAATTGTTGCAAACGCAGAGTATTTTCTTCATTTGTGTTACAGAAGATGCTGTTTTCCAAGTTACTACTATTAAATTATTGTTAAGCTATTTGAAATTGGTGTACGAAGAGATGGGCGGAAATATTTTGTTGCCCAGGCTACTGCGAATAGTTCTTTTTCGGTTGTGGAGTAATTAATTTCAGTAGCAGATTCATTAGCAGATTAGTGGCAGATTGGCTTGTCAGAACCAATTGGACCTTGAGAAATACTGCACCAATGGTAAAGTTACTAGCGTCAGTGGTCAGGACGAGTGGCTTCGAGAAGTCAGGATATTGGAGTAAAGGCTCGTTTGCGAGTAGCTGTTTGCAAAGCTCGAATGTCCTGCTATATTCCTCGATCAAGTCGATATTCCTACTTTTCTTTAAACACTCTATTAGTGTTTCGTTAACCGAGCAAAATCTTTGATAAATTTTCGATAGTAACCAAGGAGTCCTAAAAACGCTTTGATTTCTGTCCTGGTTTTAGGTATAGGGTATTCTTTGAAAGCTCTAATTTTCTCTGGGTTTGGCTTCACACCATTACTGGAATCAATATGCCCAAAAAAATTAACTTTTTTCTTAAGAAATTCAGACTTATCTAATTGAACTTTAAAATTTGCTGACCTTAGTTTCTCAAAGAACTTTCTTAAGTTTTCCATATGTTTCTAAAGCGAAGTTGAGAACATGATAATGTTGTCTAGATACACAAGGCATATTTTCCGTTGTATATCCTTCAATACATTATCCATAACTCTTTGAAATGTGGCTGGGGCATTTGTTAGCACAAAAGGTATGCGAACGAATTCTAAGTGCCCATTTTCTACAGTAAATGCTGTTTTACCCATGTCTTGAGGATCCACTTCGATTTGGTGGAATCCGCTTGCCAAATCGATGGTACCTAGTTTGTCCAGGATTTCGTTAATGTTGGGAATGGGGTTTTTGTCGCTCATGGTTTTTTCGTTAAGCTTCCGGTAATCTATTACCAGACGCCACTTTTGTTTACCACTAGCGTCTCTTTTTTAGGGGAGAGAACTTTGGAGGATAGGAGAACTCCAAGGTGAAAAACTAGATCTTATTATACCTTGCTCTAACATTTGCTGGATCTGTGATTGAATTTTTTTTTTGTGAACGAAGGGATATATGTATGATCTCGTAATGATAGGTATGTCATCCGTTGTCTAAATACGTTGTCTAAATACGTTGTCTAAATACGTTGTCTAAATATAATATCTCATAAGTTAGATGTTATCTGTGAATGTGAGGCTATCTCCTGTCTTAATATAGATGTCTTCATATTCTTCACACAATCGGAGAATTTCGCTTTTTTCTTCGTCATTTAGATGTGCAGTTCTGATAAAACTAGTAATGTCGCAAGAGTTTACAGGGTTTGGGAAGTTTGTAAAGAAATTGAAGTTATTAATCTCACAAAGGCTTTGTTTATCGAATTGTTGAGCTTTGATGGTTTGGTGCACATACGAAATTTTGTCGTGATCTGATTTATTGATTATTTCAATGATGAAAAGAGATGATATATTGATGTAAGGAAGAATATATATGTGTTTATTGATGTCCACGTAGCCGATGGGGTCGTCGAGGCTGTTTGAGGAAAATTTAGGTCAACGATTTCGTTCTGTTCCAATTACTGGTCAAAACATTCTTCTCGTGTATTTTCGTGTTCGTATATGTAAAGGTTATCTAAATTTTGGAAGTTCGGGGTCGTATTTTGTTCTGGGTTCTCAGAGGAATATACGTTGAATAGCTCTTTGGGAGTGAAGTTCGGAGGTCCCGTTGGTCGAAAGCAGTAATTTTGTTGGTACTGACTCTGTCGTGAGTTTTGACTTTGTCTTGTCAAATCTCCATAGGTTGCCAATTGGTTGCTCCAGTTGGGCAGCATTTAAGCTCTCTTTCACTTGCACACTCGAAGGTGTTGGGGTAACGCTATAATAAGGAGGAAGTTTCGTCACGTTGGGAACTGCATTGGAATGCGAAGAATTTTGCCTATTAGCACCGAATGTACTAATGGGGTGTCCATGTGTCGAATGTATGCCTTGGCTGTGAGATGCGTTTGGTGAGTAACTATTAAGGTTATTTGTTCTAGCTAATGGGGCTTTATAGTTTGGCAATTTTGATACAGAGTTTTCGTACCTTGATGCAATAAGCAAATGCCGTTGCTAAATTATCCGGCCTCATTGCTTTAATTATTGCACCAAGAGGCTCTCTCAAATCAGATAAAAATGCATACAAACACATTTCATTATATAGATCACGTTTCGCCTTTGCAACCTTCGAATTTTTAACGTGAATTTGCACGTAATTTAACATTGTTGCCGATATTTCAATTATCTCACTATGAAACCGTTCGATGGATCTATTTCCCTGTCTTAAAATGTAAAGGTCTTTTATGAGCGAAGTTTCGTTTCGCGTATCTGCATTATGCAGAATTAAGTTTTGCTGGATTTGAGACCAGGCGAGAGGAGTCTCGTACATGTTAAGGACATCGTTTGCCGGTCCATCGATTTTGTTGCGTATAGCGCAAAGTAGAAGATTACCGAATGGTGTACCCTCCGTACACAAAATCAAGGAACGAATTTCCTCAACGTTGCCTAGAAATTCAAATAACAGTTTGGGATTACCATTGAATTTAGGTAAATTTTGATTGCGTTCGGCACACGCAGATCATTCGCGATATCGGACGGGGCTATTATCGCGTTGTTGGTGCTATCGTTTGTAGTCAATTCAAAGATAAAATTAACTTTTATTACAGCAAATACGTTAACTTTCGAAATGTCGCACACTCCGGATTCGCAATCATTTACAATGTTCAAAGATACAGACCACCACTCTTTATCAATGAAACAACATATTTTATCACAACACTATCAATTCCTTTTGTATATTATCTTGAATCTTATAACTATTAGGTTGCTGAAGATGAAATGGCCGATTTAGCAATGAAATAAAGTTTGCTGCAATTTTAGTGTATTATTCTGGCAAAAGGCGGGGCAAGTGATATGACATATTGATATATAAATACTGCTACCTTGGTTTATGGAGTCATTTCTGTTTTGCACTTCATAGTGTTCGTAAAAACAAAAAGAGAAAGTGAACATGGAAGTGAATCAAAAACGGCTACTTTTACTATACGAATTTAAATTAGAGCACAACGCTGCGGAAGTAACGAGGAATATCAACAGCGCATTTGGGTCTGATACAGTTAGCGAACGAACTACTCCGCAGTGGTTCGAAAAATGTTGATCCGGAGATATGGACCTTGGAAATGAGCCACGTGGACCATCGGTCCACGATCCAAGGACCATCGATCGGTAACGACGAGCTGCGTGCATTGGTGGAATCTGACCCCCGCCAAATCATAAGGGATCTTGCCGAGAAATTAGGCGTTCAAAATTCAACAGTTTGCCGCCACTTGCAACAACTTGGAAAAGTGAAAAAGCTTGACAAATGGGTTTCACATGATCTTACCGAGCAAAACATGACGTGTCGAATGAAGATTTCAAGCTCTCTTCTCTCCAGCAACAAAAAGGAACCGTTCCGAATTGTGACCTGCGATGAAAAGGGGATTTTATACGATAATCGTCGCCGATCGGCCCAATGGCTAGATGCCGATGAAACACCAAGACACATGCCGAAACCAAGCTTTCATCCAAAGAAAATCATGGTAATTGTTTGGTGGTCCGTATCTGGAGTTATCCACTATTTGTTCGTGCAACCTGGCGAAACCATCAATGCTGACAAATACTGTGCTCAACTGGATGAAATGCATCAGAAATTGATAGTCCAACGACCTAGACTTGTCAACATACATGGAGTGATACTGCTTCATGATAACGCACGACCTCATGTATCGAGAACAACGGTTCAAAAATTAAACGATTTGTGCTATGAGACTCTTCTTCACCATCCGTATTCACCAGACCATTCACCAACAGATTACCATTTCTTTAAATATTTGGATCACTTTTTGACAGGAAAAAGATTTAATAATGAACCTGCTGTCAAAAATGCCTTCGATGAGTTTCTTCGAACCAGAAACTCGGACTTCAACAAAACTGGAACAAATGTACTTGTTTCTCGTTGGGAAAAGTGTGTTGCATCTATTGATACCTATTTTGATTAAATAAATTGTCTTTATAAAAAGTTAGAGTTGTTTAAAAATTCATTACTAAATCGGCCATTTCACCTGCAGCAACCTAATATTTATATTAAAGCATATGAAAGGAAAAAAAATGGCAAAAAACTCTAGCGCACCTGAACCGCTAGAAACACTAATGTTCCAAGAACAGTAGAAGAATCGTGCAGGTTTTGAGTGCATATTCCACCACATGTGCTGCTTATTACGGCCAAATTGTTTCAAATGCCACGTTTTACTTTTGTCTCAAAAATGCATTATAACTCATATGGTAGAAGGTCTCAGATATTACCACTGGCATAAATTTCAACGTTCATGAGAGCAAAACACGGGTTAATTATATTCGTTACCAGTTGCTTATATCACAAAATTTTGAAAGCAGCATCTCATATAACATCAATGAAGAAAATGCTCAGTGCCTGCAGCACAGTAACTGAAGTTGGAGTTTGGGGCTGCGATCCGAAAAATTTGCAGAACTTTGGGAATTGAAACATCGGTTATTTATTTTCATTGTAAATGTTTCCGGTGTGAATACTAACTGTAAGCATTTATTGATACAAAAGTAGCACAAGTAACACCTTTCGCCAGTATCAAAGCCAAGAATATATCACATCTGCTTTACGTTGTTATATAACATTTGAAGTTATAGGAGTATAAAGAAATTTAGGGTTACCTGCAGCGAGTTTTTTCAAATAATCGAAAGCTTAATATTTGCTGTTTATTGTCACTACAATATCAAAATTCTACGATAAAACCGCTTACTAAAGATATTGCAAACAAACACAAAACCAACAATAGCTGGCAACCCTATCATGGCTTTTTAACCAAATTTGGCTCGAATAATGTTTATAATAGGTTCCAGTAATTGTATGAAATTCGTTTGATTTCATGACTGCACTGGAAGTTATAGGGCAAAAAGTATTATTTTTCTGAGTGAATTTTCAAAACCAAAGACACAAAAATTACCATAGCTGGCAGCACCAATCGAATTTTTCAACCAAATTTCTATCAAACAGAGTTTAGAGTAAGGTCAATTTCATGAAAATTCGGTAACTTATTCACATTTCATAGGGCAAAAAGCATTTTTTTTTCTTTGTAATTTTTCAAGATGGCACCACTGGAACAGAGTTGCCTACAATTCAAAATCGCTTCAATCAGACCTGGCCCTACTTAAGTCAAATGCAGTCTGTAAATTTCAATTCTATCTGATTATTGATTCGTGAGTTCCCGTGAACAGAAGTTTTTGAAGCTAAAAATATAGGTTAACCGGGAAAGGGTTACCGTTCTTGTCCGACATGAAATTGTCAAAGTTTTACTTTGACTGTGTAGATAAAGCATAAGATTTGTATACAGATTGGTTTAATTGTAGAAACGGACATTTTTTTGAATATTCGATCGTTTGAATGTTTTTCACTTCCAATTTTTATTTTTTCAAATTTAAGACACCAAAATTATCATAGCTGGCAGTTCCAACCGAATTTTTCAACCAAATTTCTATCAAACATGGCTTAAAGTAAGGTGCAGCTACTACAATTTCGTCAAAATCGAACGATTCAACAATAATTTATAGGGCTAAAAGCAGTTATCTTTTTAGTGATTTTTCAAGATGGCACCACTGGCACAAAATCACCCGCATTTCAAAATTACTTCTATCAGACCTGGTCCTATTTAAGGCCAATACATTTTGCAAGTTTCAATAAATTCTGTTCAACGGATCGCAAGTTTCCGTGAACAGAAGTTTTTGATGCTAAAAATATAGGTAACTTGGGCAAGGGTTACCAGGCGTGCCCGTTATACCATATCAAATTTTTTTTTTGTTTATGTAAACAAAGCACAAAATTTACATATGAGTAGCTTTTTTTGTAAGAAACGACATTTTTTCAAGAGAGTCGATGATTTGGAGGTTTTCACTTTCAGTGCCTGCCCTAGCTACAGGGTTGCCAGAGTTGCCATTAAAACGTACACTAATCTACAACTAAATAAAACAAACATGTTTTGAAAATTTCGTAATCATGGAATAGCTCTGTCAAAAGTTATCGCAATTTAAAAATTTTCAAATTTTTCCGTTCTCTTTTTAGGCGCCCAGCGCACACATGGGGTGAAAAAAATTTCAAAACATAATCCGATTCACATGCAAAACTTGTTCGAAATTTATGTCGTCAAATTTATTTTTGCAAAAATTATTTGTGTACGGAATAATAGGTATATTAAAAATATCACTAAAATGGCCGCCGGCGCCAAAGGGTTAAAGATTATTTACTTTTGGTTAGACCTGGCACTATTTTGCATATACACCAATGTGTCCTGAAAATTTCAGCTCAATCGGATGGCGCGTTCCTGAGATTTTTTCACTGAAATTTTTTGATGATATATATATATATATATATATATATATATATATATATATATATATATATATATATATATATATATATATATATACATATATATATTTTAATAGAAATATGAATTTTTGGCCAAAGTGATTTTAATACTAATGTTCTTCTTCGAACATTAGTAATAAAAAGCAAAAATAGCAATAACAAGGAAAATAGTTCAGGAATTATTGGGAAGAAAGGAAACCATATCCAACTTACATGTGATTTATCATAGCTTGGAGGCCAAATGTTGATAGCTTCACTTCCAACTTATGCCTTATATCACTTTTGTTTTCCTCTTCTCTTGCTCTTGCTCTAATTCACCACTTTCCGGGATTCCGGTATTTTAATGTGGGTTGTAGGTAGACACGGTTTTCACTTTATTCTTTCGATGATCCTTCGAAAACTTAACTTTTTATTTCGCGTAGATACTCAATTAACCGTCGAGAGATCTATCTTGCGAAAATCACTGAAAACTGGACCGTCGACTGCGCCAGTTATGTTACATAGCTTTCCATATAATAAAAACAAAACTCTAGCGCACCTGAACCGCTAGAAACACTAATGTTCAAAGAACAGTAGAATAATCGTGCAGGTTTTGAGTGCATATTCCACCACATGAGCTGCTAATTACGGCCAAACTGCTTCAAATGCCACGTTTTACTTTGGTCTCAAGAATGCATTATAACTCGCATGGTATAAGGTTTCAGATATTACCACTGGCATGGGTTTCAAAGTTTATGAAAGAAAAACACTTGTTTATTATATTCGTTATCAGATGCTTATTTCACAAAACTTTGAGAGCAGCATCTCATATAACATCAATGAAGAAAATGCTCAGTGCCTGCAGCACTGTAACTGAAGTTGGTGTTTGGGACTGCGATCCGAAAAACTTGCAGAACTTAGGGAAGACACGAGAAACATCGTTTATTTATTTTCGTTGTAAATGTTTCCGGTATGAATACTAACTGTAAGCATTTATTGATACAAAAGTAGCACAACCGACTCGTACTGGCTACTTTTCGCCTGTATCAAAGCCACGAAAATATCACATCTGCTTCACGTTGTTATGTTACATTCAAACTTAAAGAAATTTAGGGTTACCTGCAGCGAGTTTTTTCAAATAATTGAAAGTTTAATATTTGCTGTTTATTGTCACTACAATATCATTACAGATTGCAAATTCTACGATAAAACTGCTTAATAAAGATATTGCAAACAAACACAAAACCAACAATAGCTGGCAACCCTATCATGGCTTTTCAACCAAATTTGGCCTGAATAATGCTTATAATACGTTCCATTAATTGTATGAAATTCGTATTGATTTCATGACTGCACTGGAAGTTATAGGGCAAAAAGTTGTATTTTCCTGAGAGAATTTTCAAAACCAAAGACACAAAAATTACCATAGCTGGCAGCACCAATCGAATTTTTCAACCAAATTTCTATCAAACAGAGTTTAGAGTAAGGTGAAGCTACTCTGTCAATTTCATGAAAATCTGGTTGCTAATTCACATTTCATAGGGAAAAAGAAATTTTTTTTTTTCGTTGTAATTTTTCAAGATGGCACCACTGGTACAGAGTTGCCCGCAATTCAAAATCGCTTCTATCAGACATGGTCCTACTTAAGTCCAATGCATTATGTAAATTCAATGGTATCTGATTATTGGTTCGTGAATTCCCGTGAACAGAAATTTTTTGATGCTAAATATATAGGTTAACTGGGAAAGGGTTACCGTTCTTGTCCGACATGAAATTTCCAAAGTTTTACTTTGAACGTGTAGATAAAGCATAAGATTTGTATACAGATTGGTTTTGTTGTAAGAAACGGACATTTTTAGGATATTCGATGATTTGAATGTTTTCACTTCCAAATTTTTATTTTTTCAAATTTAAGACACCAAAATTATCATAGCTGGCAGCTCCAACCGAAGTTTTCAATCAAATTTCTACCAAACGTGGTTTAAAATAAGGTGCAGCAATGGTGTGAATTTCGTCAAAATCGAACGATTCAATAATAATTTAAAGGGTTAAAAGCAGTTTTCTGTTTTAGTGAATTTTCAAGATGGCACCACTGGCACAGAATCGCCCGGATTTCAAAATCACTTCTATCAGAACTGGCCCGGTTAAGACCAATACAGTCTGCAAATTTAAATTAATTCTGCTCATTGGATCGTGAGTTTCCGTGAACAGAAGTTTTTGATGCTAAAAATATAGGTAAATTGGGCAAGGGTTACCAGGCGTGCCCGTTAGACCATATCAAATTTTTTTTTGTCTATGTAAACAAAGCACAAGATTTACATATGAGTGGCTTTTTTTTTGAAGAAACGGCATATTTTCAAGAGAGACGATGATTTGGAGGTTTGCACTTTCAGTGCCTGCCCTAGCTACAGGGTTGCCAGCACACTCATTAAAAGCTACACAAATCTACAACTTAAAAAATTTGTAATGATTGAATAGCTCTGTCAAAAGTTATCGCAATTTAAAAATTTTCAATTTTTCCCGTTCTCTTTTTAGGCACCCAGCGCACACATGGGGTTAAAAAATTCCAGAACATTATCCGATTCACATGCAAAACACGTTCAAAATTTATTTTGTTAACTTTATTTTTACAAAACTTATTTGTGTACGGAATAATAGGTATATTAAAAATATCACTAAAATGGCCGCCGGCGCCAAAGGGTTAAAGATTTTTAACTTTTTCTGAGACCTGGTACTATTCTGCATATACACCAATGTGTCCTAAAAATTTCAGTCCAATCGGATGGCGCGTTCCTGAGATTTTTTCACTGAAATTTTTTGATGATAGATATATATATATATATATATATATATATATATATATATATATATATATATATAGAAATATGAATTTTTTGCCAAAGTGATTTTAATACTAATGTTCTTCTTCAAACATTAGTAAAAACATGGTTTCGATTTCAAATAAGTTTTTTTATAGCTTTCGATACAAAACGTAGCTGTCTGGTAAATCTGAGAAGCAAATTTTATAAATTTACAATAGTGTTTGCTCAGTTGCTTGTGCACACGAAAAAAAATGCAAATTGAAATTCGACCGAATATGCTGCGGTCAATACTTGAATTTAATAAATTAAGGTGAATGAAACTAGATCGTTTCCTGAAGCCGAAAATATGCAAGGAAATTAAAATGATTTATAGGTAATTAGAATGAACTATACTTGGGTCATGTGGACGTTGTAGATGTAAACCCGCAATGGTAAATTTTGAAAATTATCTCATTTATCGTTAGAAAATCAAATCAACGGTTTCACTTTTATTTTTATATCTTCGGTAAAATTCTTTTTTATTCAATTGGGTGAAAGCTTTACAACTCAAATTCATTCAATATTATTCTATTTGTGGGCATTTTTCTACTGTCACCACTCGACACTTGCAATCTATCATGATTTGGTTCTTTGCCGAAAATATTATATCTTGAAGAGTCAATTTACGACACAAGCATAACGGGCTGACATACTTTCATGTTAGAGTGACCGATTAAATGGTTAAGAACGATATTGAGGTTTCAAAATACTTAAAATCAGTCCATTGGTAAATCTATTGAAACTATTTTCGATTCGGGATTTCAGTCCTTTTCCCGGAATAGGTAACATTTTAACGGAAATTGGGTCAACTAGACTATGCATAAAGGAAGTAGAAAGTAAAAGGTCAATGAAGGTTGAAGTATGCTTGAGAATTGAGCATAAAAGTAATATGTAAAAGCAATCGGAATATATTTAATTCAAATATTTATTTTTATTTTTGTTTTACTAGTTCAAACAAGTTCTAACTGGAAATTGTCTTGGAAAAATATTTTGAAGTGTATGGTAAAATTTTGTATTCGTAATTTCTCAGAAGGTAAAATCGAAAAGAACGTCTTTTGGAAACTAATGAAAAATGATTCAACTGTTTTATTAAATCGATAAAAAATAGTTTCAAAATATCCTATTTCGACTTTTTACTCATTTAAACGTGAAATTTAGTAGCGCCCAGTGTGGGGAATGCGTATGGCTTAGCAAATGTATATGCTGAAAGTAAGAACTTTTTTAATTGAAAAAAAATCCTAATTCGTTGTATGAACTTATGTTTTTCTCCTTGCACAATCTTTATAAATCATATTGAAGATCTATTTCCTATTTCTCTTTCAAATAGCTTTTGCGATATATTGCCCGTTGATGAAAGTTTAGTATTTTACCATCGATTCGTAAAGTAGGATGATCTCACTTTCTCATAGAGATATCTGCCCGTATAGCTTGGAAATTTGCGAGCTTTAGTGTCGCTAAATATTCGAAAATGAAAATATAAGATCAGAACATATTGACTGTAAAATTGGCACATTGGCATCGAAAATTTCGCTGTCAATGCACTGACGAATGACATTGCGCTAACGAAGGCGCCAACTTATTCACGTAAACTTAATGCAACCTAGCAGTGATGCAAAAAGAAAAAATTAGAAATTTGGCGAATTCTGACGCTTCGAAATATTCGCCCGAATTTCGGTCACCGGCAATGTGTGCATTACCATATAAAACCGTACATTCGAATTTCTCGACAGCGAATTTCTCCACCCAATTTGAAATTCCACAGCCAATATGTTTCAAAGGATATCCAGAGAGTTTAGGTCGCAGAAGAGAGATATATTGGAAAATAAAAAAACAGCCGTGAGAATTTAAGCAATTTGCCTGAACCTGAGTATTAGTGGTAGTGAAAAAAACTATGACACTTATGAGTAAATTTGATAGTTTTCTTCTTTCTAAACAAAAAATGGCCACCATATGAATTCAGACGGTATGCCATATACACGAATTTGGCAACTGTCAACGAAAAGCTCGTAGAACTAGGTAGCGGAGAAACCAAAGGGTAAATCTAAGGTAGCAAATGTCTCGATTTGTACTATTTATAGATTTTATATTTGTAGACCAATTGCTTCACTAAATTTTGTATATGTATACGCTTGTTTTTTTTCCTTAAATTTCTCTGTTCTGAGGACAAGCTATAATTTTACTTTAATATAAATTATCCAGAAAGAATATTCATTTGCCGATTTTAGCTCCAGTCAAAACATATGACTGAAATTTACACAAGATTTTTCTTCGTCAGTTTTCCACTCTAACCGACACATATATTTTTTATGCTGGATGAGAGTTAAATGATTCTAGTGTTTTTTTAGTTTATTGAAAAAAACATTTAACAACTTAAACTGTTCCAAGCTATCAAAATTTAGAACAAGATTAACCATAGATAACTAGTTTTGGCGAGATTGTTTTTTTTAAATAACAATAAAAATGGTTGTATTATCTCACTGCGCTTGAATTTCGCACTTTAGTTTGAATGCTTTAAACATTGCCATTCTCAAAACACAGTGAATGCAAAAATTTCTGAATATCTCTTGTATTAAAACTTAAGATATATTTCACATTGAACAAATAATTATATGGCAATATTCAAAACGGAAGTCATGTACATTACCTTATTAACAGGACTTATTAGCATGCATTAACAGGACTTACTAAAAAAATATTTCTCAGTCTCACCCTTTTTTTCAGCTCTTTGTAGCAAAACTAAAACGACAAACTTGCAGCCTAAGGCCAATGACAGACAGTTCGGTTTCACCGAAGCGTTTAACGCTTCGGTTTGGCGCGTCGGCTGCCACACACAGCAGTTTTCAGAAGCGTTTATCGAGTCGGTTCAGTTACAAATTACGTCGGAGTATCAGATTTTCCTTCCCCTATCCCATGCATTCATCAATGCATCCAGAAAATTTCAGCTCGATCGGACTACGCAGCAATGAACTCATCGAAAAACGCTCGAAAACCGAGTCGGTGGGTCATTTCTCTCATCAACCGACGCGATTCCGAAACCGAGAGGCGGTTCACACCGCGGTGTGTGTCATCACAATGCTAAAGTAATGTACGACTATACCGAAACGCCTCGCAAAAACCGCTGTGTTTGTCATTGGCCTAAGGCCAATGACAAACACAGCGGTTTTTGCGAGGCGTTTCCCGAGAGGAAAACCGAGTCGGTATAGTCGTACATTACTTTAGCATTGTGATGACACACACCGCGGTGTGAACCGCCTCTCGGTTTCGGAATCGCGTCGGTTGATGAGAGAAATGACCCACCGACTCGGTTTTCGAGCGTTTTTTGATGAGTTCATTGCTGCGTAGTCCGATCGAGCTGAAATTTTCTGGATGCATTGATGAATGCATGGGATAGGGGAAGGAAAATCTGATACTCCGACGTAAGGCCAATGACAGACAGTTCGGTTTCACCGAAGCGTTTAACGCTTCGGTTTGGCGCGTCGGCTGCCACACACAGCAGTTTTCAGAAGCGTTTATCGAGTCGGTTCAGTTACAAATTACGTCGGAGTATCAGATTTTCCTTCCCCTATCCCATGCATTCATCAATGCATCCAGAAAATTTCAGCTCGATCGGACTACGCAGCAATGAACTCATCGAAAAACGCTCGAAAACCGAGTCGGTGGGTCATTTCTCTCATCAACCGACGCGATTCCGAAACCGAGAGGCGGTTCGCACCGCGGTGTGTGTCATCACAATGCTAAAGTAATGTACGACTATACCGACTCGGTTTTCCTCTCGGGAAACGCCTCGCAAAAACCGCTGTGTTTGTCATTGGCCTAAGCCTAGTAAGGCCAATGACAGACAGTTCGGTTTCACCGAAGCGTTTAACGCTTCGGTTTGGCGCGTCGGCTGCCACACACAGCAGTTTTCAGAAGCGTTTATCGAGTCGGTTCAGTTACAAATTACGTCGAAGTATCAGATTTTCCTTCCCCTATCCCATGCATTCATCAATGCATCCAGAAAATTTCAGCTCGATCGGACTACGCAGCAATGAACTCATCGAAAAACGCTCGAAAACCGAGTCGGTGGGTCATTTCTCTCATCAACCGACGCGATTCTGAAACCGAGAGGCGGTTCGCACCGCGGTGTGTGTCATCACAATGCTAAAGTAATGTACGACTATACCGACTCGGTTTTCCTCTCGGGAAACGCCTCGCAAAAACCGCTCTGTGTGTCATTGGCCTAATTTGTAACTGAACCGACTCGATAAACGCATCTGAAAACTGCTGTGTGTGGCAGCCGACGCGCCAAACCGAAGCGTTAAACGCTTCGGTGAAACCGAACTGTCTGTCATTGGCCTAAATAAACCTCATCTCTATAGACAACAACCGCTTACTAAAAATGTCAACTCTCGAAGATAAAATAACAGGTATATCCGCATGGTAGAACACATCCTAAATTGATTTGGGTCTATTTTAATCGAATGATTCGATACGAGTGGATACACTAGTCATTTACAAGAGAAATTCCACATAATAATTAGTTCTAGTGAGTGACTAAGCTCATGCATATATGCATTCGTATCAACCTGGTAATCCATTGAATTTCCGAAACCCATACTATTGCAAGAGCACGAACGGTACTTGCAAATTACATCGCCTTTGGGTGTGCCGAAGGAGCATGTGGATGAACTAGTGTGCAGCTGTTGCTTGTTATGCTTTGTCTTCTTGATGGTGAGATGACGTGACAAGATGCTTGACTTACAACTCAAGTCAATAGCCTCGTATAAAACGTGGTTTCAAAGTGGATAAGGATTAGTCAAGCCGCCTTGTATACCCGCAGCGGATTGATTTGGGATAAGCCGATCCTATCACGAAGTTTTACAGGATCGGATCGACTTGGGCATTAAAAGACCCCAATTAAGGAATTGAGGATTGAAAAATTCGAGCCCCACTTGAATTCTATTCATATATGTGACGTTCCGATGCGATATACTTCACTTTAGTAGAACTAGCTGAATTTTATTTGGTTAATCTACGTTAATCCATTCGCACTGAAAACCTACTTTGAAGTTTCATTTCAATCCGTTTCAAGCCAAGTCAGTCCAAGTCGGTCCGGTTTGTATACCAGGCTATTGTCTTTGTCATATGCAGTCTCAGATTCACTGATACAAAAAAGGCTGCCAGCCGTTTCCCCCTCCATCGTACTGAGGCACTGAGGTACAGAGGCAATGGCACTGTCAATTGACGCCGGGTCAGGTTTTGATGGTTTGCAACTTTTGTCAGTCGTATCTGGAAGCAGCTGACGACGTTGATGACTCTTTCGATGGCTTAGAATACTACCGCCTCTTGACAGTGATGATTATATCGGCGATGATAAGCAATTATCAGTGCTAACGCTTCCTGTTCAACAGAAGCTTGTTAGGTTAAGAGGTTCGATGAGTGATTACAGTAACGAAATCCAAAGAGACTACGGTGGTGATACAATAATGCCGCAGAGTTCTTGAATAGTCGGTAGTCTAACACGAGCCAGTGGTATTGAAATGTGTGCAGGTTCGATGATTGCTCCGAACTAGGCTTTTTTCAATACTTTTAAAGCACTCAAATCACATTCGCCTAATACCATTAACTTGCCCAAATAAAGTAATATACTTCTGAAATGTTGGTGTTATCTACGTTGGCACGAAAATAATCACTGTTTGCTATTCAAACTTGAGAAAATCATACTAATATCCACCCTGCGTCCTTGTAAAATTTTTGCTTATGGCAAATTGACCAAGACAAAAAATCACAAGCGCGGCGAACCAGCCCGTGCTCAGTTTCAGTGACCACGGACCGTTTTGTACTGAGCCAGAAATGTTATCAGCTTCCTTTCTTGTAAACAAACTGCTTGTTCTCTTGTAGCCAAATGAGAAGCTTCTGATTCCGCAGATTCCAAGTCTTCCAAAAACTTACAGTCCACCTCACAGGGCGCATGTACTGATTCAAATCAGCACATTGTATTCTCGAGGTTCAGTGTAATTCCCAAGCAGGTCCAGTTTTTTCTTATTCGAGCCCAACAAGTCAGCCAGGTGTGCAACGTATGTATGTAGTAAGTCATAGTTTTGGGATTTACGTCATGCTTTTCCTTTAATACTTTGAGCGAGACAAAACTAGGTTACGAGGCTTAAACAATTTGTGAAAATCCAAGAAAATTCTTCTTGATAATTTCATCCGAGCAAGCGATGAAGAGATTAGCTTTGACAATATAATCTTTTTTTTTGTTTTTTTTTTTGTTTACTCTCTTTTCGGAAAGTTTGATCGTTAGAAAAAGTGGGTTTTGGTAAGCCAGTTGAAGTAAGATGAAAATGGTTGCTTGTTTTTGGGGGCTAATTAATGTTTTTGGCTCCTGATTAACCTTTTGTGATTGTGGCTTTCTGATTTAATTGCTTATGACTGACTTGTTATCGTGGGATTTTGTAAAGATTTTTTGAAAATTGAAATAAAGTATCTGATTATTAGTTTTGCATGGAACTGGCCAGAACTCGTAATCTATTTGCTTCAGGATATTTGCTTCTCAATTCTAAGTGGCTGAAAAATTTGCAATCCTAGATTAAAGTCTTTCAGCTGCAGAAAATAATTTAATGTGTAATGTTTGCTAATCAAAATGTGTTTCTACAATATTCCCTAATATTATTCATTTGGCTCTTTTGATTTGGCAATAACAAATACATATTTTCCTTGAAATATGTTTCATTGTTTCATTTGAATTCAGTGTAGAATCGGCGCCGCAATAAACTGGCTCATTTTACTTAAGCTAAATTTTTCAACCCGGCTGTTTTATATACATATGTATATATATATATATATATATATATATATATATATATATATATATATATATATATATATATATATATATATATATATATATATATATATATATATATATATATATATATATATATATATATATATATATATACATATATATATATATATATATATATATATATATATATATATATATATATATATATATATATATATATATATATATATATATATATATATATATATATATATATAGGAAGATTACGGCAAATAATATTGGGAGTGCTTGATCCGATTGCGCTGAAATTTTCAGAGGACTACGATCACAACAGGAGCATGGACGACTAGGCTGATTCGCGCCGTAAAACCTTGGCTTAGTCGTGACTGCGGTGAAACAATTTTTTCCTGCGCCAATTTCTATCAGGTCATGGCTGGTTTAGGAAATACCTTCATAGAATGGGAAAAGTCAGGACAGAATACTGCAAATACTACATTTACGTCGCTGGAGACGATTATGGAGACGGTACTGCACTCACAAGACGCTTTTGTACGTGTCTCAGTATATGTAGAGATGGTATTGCGACTGAAAAGAGCAGAAAGTAGCCTTGCAGGCTCCTCCTGACAAAAGAAAAGTAGTCGTGGGGGCACCTGATAGGTGATTGTGGCACACCCGGGTCAAATGCGCAAGCGATTCCGGCTTGAATTCCTGTAGTCGGCGGGTGAGTACTCATTTTTAGTGAGTACGAATCTCACGTACTATTGAATCTTTGGCAGGTTACCTATGAAAGTTTTTCGACACCCGTTCAAAGACCCCTTTGGAAGCGGTGGGCATTTTAGTGAATTTATACATATATTTCCATACAGAGTACATTTTCGTTTAAATTAAGTAATGAAAATGAAAACTTATTATTTTTTATGCCTGTCCATTATAAAAAATTGTTAACTTTTAACACTATGTGGGCACCGAGTGCCTTGAAGTTTTGTCAACTTTTGACTGAAATACAGGATCATCGTGAAATTTGCAGAGCGTACTGATATTGACTAAAATTTTGCACTCATGGACTTTTCCGACTTTGCGGGCTAACTTAAAGCTACGGCAGGCACGTGAAACAAATCCTTCAAATCATCAACCCGTCTAAAAAGTTTTATTTTTTTGAAAATGAGATTAAAGAATTGATAAATTGAAACATAGATTCTAAAAAAAAATTTTTACACATATTTTAGTCAATCTTGATAATTTCTTGGATAATCAGTTTTTTAATAGTTTTAATGGGCTGCAGATTATTTTATCATTAATCTAGAAATTTAATATACTGAGTAAAGAATAGGTGGAAAAAATGTACAAATGTCAAAATGCGGAAAAAATTAATGTTGAAGCTTTGAAACGCTGTATAAAGATTCGAAATCAAGAAATCCATTATTACATCGGTCGAGAACAGCAAAGGAAAAGAAAGTTGGGAAGCAGATCACACTAGGTGCGTTTTTCGCCCAGTAGCAGGTTGGGGTAGGCAAACAACAACAACTCAGGTAGGATTGCTGTTGTATTCAATGCTGCCTACTCTAACCTGCTATTGATCGAGACGCAAAAAACGCATTTAATATCATCCAGAATAATTTGCAGGGGCCAGATTTTGTTAGACGACGAACTACGTGACATATCCGTAAGAATTAGTTCCAGGTTTTTTGAATTCAGAAATGTGACCGATCTCTACGAATGTTTTACAATAAGTGAAGTGTTTCTTTATCTCATTTAGGTATTCAAAAACAACCGTAGCTTTCTTAATTACAAACTCGCAAGGACATATAGCTTTAACTTATATTCTGGTCAATTTGGTTACCAATATTCTGCTGGCCTTTGAAAGGAACGTTCTGGCTGCTAGTAGGAAGATAACATAGTTTATGTATCGGTCGCTGAATGACTGCTGCTTTAGTCCGTTAAGTAGCTACTCCAACGAGGCCGTTTTTGCCTGGATGGAAAGTTAGTACCCGTGCCAATAGCCAAGAGCATGGTATTGGAAAACTATCATTTTTATTTATAATACCGAGACATAAAATATTGCCTTTCATTTTGCACGCATTTACTCAGTGGCGGCTCGTGCTTGTTGAGACTGGGTGGGCCCAGTTTGTTATTGTTATCCGAACAAATTTTCGTTGATTTCGTTGTATGCTGGTCAGTTTTTTTCAAATAAATAAAATTTAGTGTTTTGGTCGCTATTTATATAACACCTATGTGCACACCTTTCAATCGATCCAACCATTCCTTTTGGCCCAGTTAGTTATCTAATACGTTTACGCAGTAGATAGACTAAATATTCAATTTCAATGCTCCGCAGTATAAAATATATGAAACTAAAACACTTGTTTCAAGTGGTTTAATATACATATATATACATGTGAAATATTCTACATCAAATTTAACATTTTTCAAACGTATTTAAAAATAAAGATTAAAGCGTGATGCACTATATAATTTACTACATATGCTTGTAAATTATTTGGTTACGTCTACTCTTTGATGAAGCAAAAAGAGATCAATTATTTGGTTGTGAAATTTGAAATTGTAACCTTCTCGCAACATTTTAACTAAATCCCTTTCAATTTCCATTGTACTTAAATCGGAAAGCCTTGTCTGACAAATTGAATTCCGTTAAAAGGTTTTTACTCTCTTAAGAGCTGAAAAACTTCGTTCAACTGAAGTGGAAAAAGATGCCAGTGAAGTAACTTGACTTAGCAATTTATAAATATCCAATACTTGCGTTTGTAACTTATTATCAGACATAAAAACTAAAAGGCGCGATAAACTCTGCGTGGTTCCAAATTTGCTATGATCAGATTACTACACACAAAGTTCGTTTCGTTGCTTAATTTTTTCAAACATTTAGGGGTAGATTTTTAAGAAAAGCCTTCGCAAATGATTTGAGATTACTACTCTTTATGAAACTGATAAAATCTATTTATTTCATATCCGAAAGGTTTAGTTAGATTAGTCTAAATTTAACGCATGAAGTTTTTTAAAATAAGTTTTCGCATCTGAAATGCTACCGTAATCTATTTTACATCTTTTAACAGGTTGCCCAAAATTACTGCAAACATCATTAAATTTTTTTCAAAATATGTATCGTCTCCTCTATATGATTTTAATCTTAGTAGTAAGTTACTGACTCGCTCTTTACAATAATTAATATCTGCACTTAACTTTACAATAAATAATATTTCAAATAGAACACCTGTTTGTTGACACATACGGTTGATAGTTTTTAGCAAAAATAAAAACGAGAACACCGACAAAATATGCCTGAAGCCCACAGACTCTTTAATCGTTTCTCTATGTTGGACAAAGGCTTCATCATTTAAAAATATTTCGAAGACTTCCAGCAACTCATTTGTACTATTTGAAAGAACTTAAATTATTCGAGACTTATAGTTCCATCGTGTATTGCTGCAATCACGATTAACTACGATTAACTTTATCAACTACACTAGTTCGCTTCGTCGAGTTGAAAAAAATGCTAATAACCCAGTCAAATTCACGAAAAAGATGCGGCATTCTTTTATTTTGCAAGTCCCCGATATCACAAAAGCACCATCATAGGTTTGTCCCACAAATATGCTGACAATATCGAAATGCTTAAATGTTTAGTTAGTAAATTATAGAGATCTCCAGCTTTTTTGCCTTGACTTACATAAAAAAAACCATGAATCTCTCTACTGTAATACCTTGTTCTGAAACTTATCGAAAAATCACTGATAGTTGAGACAAACACTTGGTGTCAGTGGACTCATCGATTTGCCAGGAATAACAGGGAGCGTTATGAATCTCAGCAAGTATAAAGCTTTTTAATGTAGTACAAATATAAAGTATTTTTAATATAGTACATTTACTAATGATGAGATCGTTTTGAATAGTTTTAAAAGTACCACTGAAAACGGAAGACTCATCCAGAAAAAGTTTAAATCGTGTAAGTGCTTAGCGCTTTGCTTATATTAACGTTCTCTGTGCCGTCTTCACTTTACTATTTTCTTTCCTACGCATGCATGATACAAGCAAGCCCCAAGCCAAAAGCAATGCCCAAGTCCCAAGCAAGCACTGAATCACATAATTTTCTGATGGAGTCATTTTCCATCTCATTGAATGAAAAAAAACAGATTCCTTCAGAATTCAGCTGTGCTCAGACCTCCACATAATTTTTGAAACCGTAATAAGAAACCTTGATTGTATTAAGTCTTTCTAACGCCATCTGCAAAAGCTGTTATTGAAGAATTTGGAAAATCTGTTAGCACAGTTTATGGACTAAATTTATGCTTGCTGATTTATTTCCATTTTATAAAAGAGTTGTCTTTATTTTTATTTTATATAAAAGATGAGAGGTGCATTTTTCTTCTTGGAATTTTTACACTTTGCATTTTACACCCAGGATCTAACCTAACCTTTGTTTCAAATTTATCCTGCGAAGACAAATAAGCATTTCATGCTTCAAATCCTGAAATTAATCTTCTTTTGGGATATATTTCAAAAACAATTATGCAATAGGTAAATTCCCATACCTATTCGCTAATTTTTCACATCAGAAAAATTTGCATCTTTTGGATACATGCAGGTGTAGATAGATTTGTCTTCCGCCACATTATTCTTCTTTTGATTTTATACAATATTAACACACGTCGCATTACATTTTTTTCATAATATTTTTCGCAAAAATACTCCCATTAATGAAATCTACTATGATCTAACTAAACTCATTTATAGTTTATAATTTGACAAAAAATGCTGAAAAAAATAACCACAAACAATTTTTCATTCATTCATTCATAAACCGAACTCTCCTGGTGACGCGCGCACAAGCATAGAGCTGAGAGGGACTTGCGCGCGTCATGATCTTGTAGTTCTTTGATTCAAGCTACGCATGTAAACGCATGATGGGCTGGCCCAATATGCAACATAGATTTTGACGCGATTGCACACGTCAATTTTTCGTAGATGAAGAGCCGGCCCAATATACAAAATCAATTTTGTTGCGATTGAAAGCGTCAATGCTCATAGATCGCAGCTTGGACTGGTAACAACGCATAGTGGGCCAGTGATGCTTGGGCCCACCGAGCCACATTGATGAACAGAAATCGATAAACACACAAACGCGAACTTATACCTTCGCTTATACTTATGTTTGTAGCATGGTGTAGATGATGTAGAAGAATTATGAATGGGCTGGTGATGCGTCTGCCCGTCGTGGCGTGTATGGGACTGAGAAGAGGAATATACATTTATGTTTACAAGATGCAGGTGTAATATGTATCGTATAGTTTATGCTTGTAGCGTATTGTAGTAATTGTTTTATATGTATGAAAATATGTTGATACATTGCGCGATGGACATTCAATGTATGTATGGCACTATGTGATTTTACGTCATTGCATGGTATGAATGAATGATATAAAAATGTGCTGTTGCTGGATTAAAATTATAGAAGGATTTATTATGTTAAACGTATATGAATTAATATGTAAATGATGACTCAAACTTTTATTTAAAATTATTATTTATGTGTTTTAGAGGGTGGGCCCGGCCCATTTTGCCCACTGTGACGAGCCGCCACTGCATTTACTAATTATTCGTCTTTTTTTACATACAATTTTGTTATGCTCGTTGTTTCCTTCCACCCCGTGCATCTGCTTTTTGTCGCGTAAAGAATACAATGTTGTAAGCGACTTTTTAATAAAGTATATTTTATATTCTCTTCTCTCTCAAATAATATAAATTCCATTGAGCGATAGCAATATACATAGTAACTAGTACAAGATAAATAATTGCTATTTGATTTTCATTTCAAATCGATCAAAGTAGGTATAACTTCTACAGCGCAAGAGCATTCGCATATTTTTTTATGTCTTACGGAAAGTAAAGAAATTCATATTTATGTATCTATACGCTGTTAGGTCCACACAAATAATTAAACATGTAATATGTTTCACCACTTAGATAAATCTTTCTACAATTTGCTAGTCGGGTTTGGTTTTACCAATGCCTTCTAGAAGTATGGGCCGTCATGCTACGTAATCTTTTGGACTATGACTTCAATGATTCGGGGCATTGCTTTCAATGCTACCTAGCGGACGGCATATAAACTACCTATCATCTGGGCTACGACAATAAGATTGCGTGCTATAATTCATGACATTTCAAAATTTGCAAGTGGGTTTATCATAATGGAAATTGTGTGAGTTTATAATAACTGAAATTGTGTGAAAATAACAAGGAGATTCTGAAAACGGCTAAGTTTGGATGTTGTACATCAATATAGTGTTGTAATTGATAAATTTCTCTGATACGTGTAATTATAAATGACTGGTTATGCAGTGTCATTGTTGCACTGAAAAAACACATAGTGCCAGACGCCATAATTTATAGACTTCTGGCGCCATATACATAGTCGATTTCGGGATTGTGATAAAATATAAAAGTACATAGGAGCAGACGCTATGCTTTTATTCCTTCACGCCATGTACTATAGTCCTCCACGCCATGTACTATTGTCCTCCACGCCATGTACTACAGTCCTCCAGCGTAAAGGACTATAGTCCATGGCGTGGAGGACTATATTACATGGCGTGGAGGACTATAGTACATGGCGTGGAGGACTATAGTACATGGCGTGGAGGAGTATAAGCATAGCATCTGGTCCTACGTACTCTTCGCCATGTACTATGGCGTGCGGCGCTATATTTTATCACAATCCCGAAATCGACTGTGCACATGGCGTCAGAAGTCTATTAACTATGGCGTCTGGCGCTATGTCTTTTTCAGCGTAACTAGAACGCAGAGGCCAGTAATTGGATATGTAATATAACAATGATATTAGCATATAACATTACTCTAGAATGAATCGATATTTTCCCCTAACAAAACTTACCGATTTTTTTGAAACATAACTTATGAAAGAAAGAAATTGTCAGCTAGATTCTTGTTTAAGCTAATTCTTTAACTAACCTCCCGGATGTCCCTGGGTTAGATTGCTAATTGAATAGAATTATTTTATTGCAGTAAAATAGAAGTTTGACTTCAAAACAAAGCACTTACCTCAATTCATACGCACCGGTACGATAACTGAAGCCATACTACATGGCTCATGTTAATATGAAATATAACATGTGGGGCCATGATTTCTGTGCCATATAATTATGGCGCTCGGAGCCATACTGCATAGCTCAGTGCACTATGTACATAGCGTGTGGGACCATAAATGCTGCGCCATGTTGCATAGGACCACGCGCTATGCAGATTCTGACATTATAGCTCTGGACGCCATATTGCATAGCTCAGAGTATTTTGTACATAGCGTATGGGACCATAAATAATGCGCTACGTTACGTTGCTATGGCACGCGCAATATTTAAGTTAAAAAAAAAAATATACATAACACAAACTTTATTCGTTTAATGATTATTTAATTCTAACTTCAAATAGCGCACAAAGGTATGAGTACTTTACTTGTTGAGTCGCACATGCAAAAAGACCCCGTTTCATATCATTAACTTAATTTTATAGCTTCAGACTGCTGACGATGCAGTCTGAACGCTTTTTCTCGTTCGCATGGGAAAATATTCATTCTCAAGAATATTTTCGCAAATCCGCGTAAAAAGTTGAACGTAACGCGATGCTAACTATACAGTCACGTGGCTTGGATGTCTGAATGCATGCGCGTAACACCTTCCCCCTAAGTTTAAGGTTGTCTTCAACCTTATACAAATATCTCGTCCTTAATCGTTTATTGTCATTTTCATATGTTGCTTTTGGATTTTCAAAAATTGTAATTTTTCATTTTCTTATTCGTTTCTAAATGTTACTTTACTATCGCCAAATTTAACTTTATTTCTACGATTAAAACATTCTTTGAATAATACGATGCATAAATTGCCATTAGCACATTTAGAAACAATAAATACCAAAGTGGACAGAATAAGTATTGTAATTATAACTGAAATAACTGAATTTTCTCTTATCACTTTTGGGATTGGTTGAATGGCTTTGTCCCAAAAGGAAGCTTGTTTTACTAACTCCGAAGTTAAATCCTTTAACTCGTCGATATTGTTGCTAGTTAATTTATTTATGTGCATGTCGTGTTGTTGAATTTCGTTTAGGTTTAAACTACTACAACAATCATCAATTTCAATAATTCTATCCTTTTTTATTAGAACTTCATCTGCCGTTTTCTCAGGAAGATAATCGTGAGCTACACTATGAATGCTACAGTCATTACTCAATGTTAAAATATTAGTTCCAGAAAGTTTCAAAGATGTTGTTGTATTACAATGACACTCAAAATTTGTTCCAACTGTATTCACACTTAATAATTGTAAATTGTTTAGTTTGTGTAGTATATCTAATTCTGAACGTATGTTTCGGAATTCGCATCCTTTGTCAGATTGTTTAAAAAATATGTTTATAATGCAAGTGTCGGAATAGACGCTTTTAAGTGGCAAAGGTTTATATATTTTCAGAATATTAATACTTTTGCAATCTGTTTCATCTAATGATACATACATTTCTTTATTTTTGCTAATTATAAAATAATTTTTCAACCAATTTATTTGCGTTAGAGTATTTGTTTTGATATATGGAAACCCAATTACTTCGTACATTTCGAAATCTTCACTTTCTACTTTGTCGAGCGAAATCTTTACGTAAATGTTTTTATTCTTAACAAATGCGGTTAGCTGTAAGTCTTTAGCCAAATCCTTATAATTTCCTATTATAGGTGTTATAGCTAGTTCATCTTTTTCTTTTAATTTACTTAGTTCTTCAATAAGCTGTGAAGGTTCAAGGATATATGGATGTAATATACTGGCTTGAATAAAAAGCAAACTGTCACGAAGTATCTCAATTTGCAAATCGATTACTTCTACTTTATGATTAATTTTTGTATAGAGTTCTTCATAATAAATTTGTAAAGCTAATTTCTTTTCATGCTCATTTGTAATGTTATTGATTTTTTTAAGTTCATCCACAATATCATTAACTTTAAGCCTAATTGAATTTTGCTCCGTGGAAATGATTTTTGACTGCTTATTGATATCATTCATCAAATAAGTGTTCTTAATCATTCCTTTACTAATGTTGAACTCATTTTTATCTATGGAATCGACAACGTCTTTAATCTGGTTAAAGTCGTTCGAATCCATTGTACCAAAGAGAAATTTTAAAGAACTTCCAACCCAATTCGCTATACCTCTACGTAACCGTATATTGGGCATAAGTCCCAATATTCCATAGATAGTGTTCAAGCTATGACTTAATCTATTAGCTTGTAATTCACCGTTCAAGTTTAAATTTCTACAAGCTACAATGCTATTGGTACATAACTCATTTATGCTATTTGTCAATATTCTAATATTTTCTATTTTAGCTTCTAATTCAGATATATCGATGACCTTAATCAAATTGATGCGCTGATTCACAAATTTGACGTCCGAAATAAAGTTGAAATATGCACCTGGATAGCGAATTTCCCTAACCGAGACATTTCCCAATATTACCCCAAGTCCTGCGATGAGGATGAGTGTTCGCGTGGTCCTGAAATGTATGATTTGACATCACAAACTTTAAACCAGCTTTTTAATCTATTATCTATCTGCACAGAATTCTTTCTAACTTTCAAAACTTTAAAAGGGCCGATCCATAGATTCATGGGATCTTTGGATTTTTTATGACGTATTAGAACTGTGTCGCCTATACTGTAATTATAGAAATTACCACTTTTATCCAACATACTATCATATCGTTCTTTCTGTTTCTTCTTCACGTTCCAGTTGAATTCTATAGCGCGTTTTCTCATTTTTGTAAGTATTTCCAAACGATTGTTAAGCACAGAATTAGAAGATTCGCTGCTTGCTTCCATTGTTGCGATTTGACTTATTGGCAATGTTTTTCGTCCGAAGAGTAATTCTTCTGCAGGCATCCCTGTTCCTTGACTTACGCACTGGTTGAAACATAGGCTCGTCATCTCTAAGGTTTCCTGTGGTCCCAGGTCAGTTTCGCTGATAACGCTACGCAAATACTCCTTCAGTCTCCCGTGTGGTCTTTCTACCGCACCGTTTGATTCAGGATGTCTGGAGCTTATTGGAATTTTTTCTATTCCCAGTTTTGTGCAAAGCTCGGTGACAATTTTTCCAGTTAGAACGTTACTATTATCTGACAAAATTTCCTTTGGAATTCCGAAGTAAGAGACCCATTCGTTGATTATAGCGTTTGCTTTGTGTTTGTATTTTATGTATATAAATTTTAAGTATTTTGTTAAATTATCTTGTATTGTTAATGCTTTAAAATCTTTTTCATTTTTTCATTTAAAAGATACAACATCCTTTGATATACGGTCAAATGGCTGTTCTTTGAGTTTTTCTATGGTCATTTTTGTCGTCCATTTGGTCTAAGTTAATTTCCTCAATTTTCCCATTTTTGTAGTGTCTCACTATTTTGTTTCCAGTTTTGCATATTAAATCCCCGTGCTTGTTTATGGTGTAATCCTGGATTATTTCTGTGTGTTTGTATCCTAATACACGTTCAGATACATCATTTTCGTGGTCTCCATCAGTTTCTTGGTATAATCCGACTCCTGTCTCAACAATTGCGTTTACAGGTAGATTTCGACTGAGTTCATCGGCAACTTTATTGTCTTTCCCAGATTTGTACTCCATTTTGTATTGGTATTCCTCCAACTTTAAACGCCAACGCACAAGTCTGCTACCAGGGTCCTTGACCTTGAAGAGCCAAAGTAAAGGTCTATGATCCGTACGAATTATAAATTCCTTCCCATACAGATATGGCCTACATTGCTTGACAGACCATACAATGGCTAAGCACTCTTTCTTCGTAGTGGAGTAATTTCGTTCGGCACTCTTTAGTGTCCTACTTAGGAACATTATTGGTCTTTCGTTATGGCTATCGTCTTCTTGCGATAAAACAGCTCCAATGCCATTGTTACTGGCATCAGTAGTGAGAATGAACTTTTTGTTGAAGTCAGGATACATTAAGGTAACGTTTTCTTTCAAAATCTTTTTGATTTTCTCAAATGCTAGCTGGCAATCTTCAGACCAAATAAATTCCGAATTTTTTCTAAGTAGTTTGTTTAATGGTTCCACTATTTTCGCATAGTTACTCACAAATCTACGCTAATAACCTGTTAATCCTAAAAACGACTTAATTTCTTTCTGGCTTCGAGGGGCTTGAAGTTTATCTATAGCCTCCAACTTCTTAGGATCCATACTGACACCATTTTCTGAAATAATGTGTCCCAAATATGCGACCTCTTTACGTAAGAACTCGAATTTATCCGGCTGGATTCGCAGGTTGTTCAATTTAAGACGCTCAAACACAATTTTTAACTTTTCATTGTGATCTTGAAGAGATTCTCCATAGATGACAATATCGTCTAGATATACGAAGCACTTTGATCCTTGCAATCCTGAGAGAACAGTATTCATCATTCGCTGGAAACAAGCTGGCGTGTTTTTCAGGCCGAATGGTATTCGGGTATATTCATAATGTCCGTGCTAAAAGCGGTTTCGCATTGATCTTCGCGTTTTACTGGTATTTGGTGAAAGCCACTAGTCAAATCTATCGTTGAAAAGTATTTTGCTTTTCCCAATTGATCCAAAATTTCCGATATATTTGACAATGGATAGTTATCTGTAATGGTAACTTCGTTGAGCTTGCAATAGTCTATCACTATTCGCCATTTCAACTTTCCGCTTGCATCAACCTTTTTCGGCACCACCCATAGGGGTGAGTTCCATGGACTGCTGCTTTCCTTAATTGTTCCGTTTTCCAATAGTTTATTGACTTGCGTTTTAACTTCTTCTTCGTGAATCTTAGGGAACCGGTATATTTTTGTGTATATCGGCTTGATACCAGAAATGATGTCTATGGAATGTTCCGCAGCTTCTGTGAGATTATCTGGATTAATGTCTTTGAATAAGCATTGATAGTTGTTTACTATCTTCCAAATACAGTCTTTCTCTTTCCGGTTCATATGCTCATCCCGGATATGTATTTCGGTTGAATTCTCTCTAAATTCTTCTGTTGCTACTTTGCATACACAAATTTCCTCAGCGCTCATTTGTAGTTCATTCTCGTTTTCATTGAGTATGCCTACGGGAATCTCCTTATTATCATTCACTTCGACTAGTGAATCGGCAACTTTTAATTTACCCTTCTGTACTCCCATGACCAATAAATTTTCCCCTGAAGTCTCATTAACGTGTAGATAGTATGTGGTTTCTGTTCGTGGCTTAACTGTAAAGGTATTATTTAACAAGCGCAACTTGTTATGACCAATTTGCAATGTTTGGTCACCTAAGTTGAGAAGAGCTTTATTTTCGACAAGAAAAGGAATACCTAATGTACCATCAAACTTATCGAAAAAGTAGTTAGTCGTTACTTGAAAATTAATATGGTATTTTTCCCAACCATAATTCAATGATAGTGTTGTTAGTCCATACGTACTTTTATCGACAGCGTTAACACATCGATATGTAACATTCCTTGACTTATCAACTTCAGCCTCGAACACGTATTTAGCAGCAATCAAATTCAGTGAGCTTCCGGTATCGACCAAAAATTTTAAATATTTATTTCCTAATCTAAGAAAAAGGAAAGGACTATCTTCTACATCAACTGAATTTATTCTATATTCACTTTGGCTGTTTACATGACATTTATCGAAATTTTGTTGTGTATTTTCACTACACGGTGAAAAATATTCGGATAAAATTGATCTTCACAATGGTGTACTATTATATATCCTAATATTCGTATAGATTATATATGTTGACGTTGGATAAAATTGTTCTATCCTATTTTGGAATAACTTTTGTACGAGTTTCGTATAAACGGGTGGTTTATACCAAGATCGGATAATATTTATCATAAATTCATATTAAAAATTCATAAAAAATAAAACGAATTATTTAGAATGACTTTTGCGTCGCAAGTCATAAAGTTCGTATTTAAAGTTTGTAAGTAAACTGCATTGGACGCAAAAATCTACTGGAGAGTGTTTTCGTGAAACGGATTGTTTAGAATTGCAGTTGCGTCGCAAGTCGTGCAATTAACATTTCGAGTTTGTAAGTGAAGTTGTTAGGAAGTGTTTATTAAAGTGTTTATTAAAGTGTTTATTAAAGTTATTTGTGAAAATTATTTAGTACCCATAAGGAACAACTTTAATCACTACAGGAAGATTGTAAAACCTTGATTTTGGTGAATAAAGTCTATATGAATAAAATCTATCGAGTTTTTTTTTCAAATAATAAAACAAATAATCGTTATCCATCTCACAGTACATAATTGAATTTAATGCTCGAAAGTTTTACTTGGTGTACTATGTCAAGTGTTTTACAACACCTACTTTTATCTTTGAATGCATAAATATTCAATTGCTTTCATTCTATTTTCATCATAATGGATAATTGTTCCCAATATATAAATAAAAAGGAGGGAAAAAACCAGAATAAGATTTTGGGTTAAATGATTTTGGGTTTTTCAAAATGGGTTAAATTTATCGTGTGACCTCGAAATTAGAATAATATATTTCATATTCAAAATGGTGTACATTTAATAAGAATGTTGTGTATTCATTTATATGCGATTCGGATACTGTTTATAAGAGCGTCTTATTCAATTTATATGAATAATTGGTATTGATTTTATCTTATCAAATAAAATTTATCTTATCAGATTAAATTGTTTTATCTTAAACAAACTTATTGGATTGATACTAACTTTCGTTTGGACCTATATGTATTCCAAAATTTATCAAATTTATCCGAAAATTTCTAACCGTGTATAAAGCTTTTTAAGTCACTGAAACTCACACTAATAACATCACTTGCACTATTAGCACTTTCACCTGTACCACTTTCACCATTCGAAGTAATCAACGAATAATTGCTACTTGTAGCCATTGTCTCCGCGCGAAACTCCCTTTCTATAACCGAACCGTCTAAAGTGGAATTTTATCCTGATGGAAGAGAGACGTCTTCGGAAGAGGATTCACTGGTAAAATTCGTTGATTTACCAACTCGTTATTTGGCTAAATACTCACGAAATGTTACGAAGTCGATGTATTCACCACCATCTTTTATTTTAAGACTCTCGCGATTTACGTGCGTAAGGATTTCTTCAACACGTAACTTGGATTTAACTAATCCTTCTTTTACACAATACGTGTTCATTTATCTGCCGCGCGTGAAATAATTCGGGTTCCACATTTACAAAATTGCACAAAATTGAATATTTAATTTCCCTGATACTTAGTACGGGTGAATTTTTATACTAGGGGCCTTAAAACGTTTGAGCGTCAAGCTAAATAACAAAACAAAATATAACTATGGGACTTACAGAAGCTTATCCATTCCTCTTGGTTTCGGTGAAATTCCACTAAGCACACAGCAACGAACAGGTTTCCGCCACACCACAGCACAGCAACTAGAAGACCTCCAGCACAGCACAACAAACAGCAGACGTCCGGCACAGCACAACAACTAGGTTTCACCAAAAAAAACAATGTTACACACCGATACTCCACAATTTCACTTAAGTTCCGGATCCTTGGTCCAAAATCGTTGGGTCGTACCTACTTCAAAGCAGTTTAAAAGGGTAAAACAGTTATGAAAATAAAAACACAGGTAGTTATTTTTTTACTCTTTAGATAATCAATCAATCAATGGAAGGATTACGTGGGACCAAGGAGAATCTTTTCGAACGGTTTTTCAACTGTACTGGTGTCTGAAGAGTAAGGTTAATACTCCACGGTATTCGAATTTAGCCAAGAGAATACGCACTTTCATTTCGGAGGTTGCTGGATGAAGTTGTTCATACCTCCATTGTGAATATAGGATTTTGATGGTTTCTATTGGTTCTTTCAGAAACTAGTTGGAGAATATTTTCTCAATTTGAAAAACTAATCGAAAGAAAATTGAATTGAGGAAATATTTTTCGATTAGCATTTGCATGGGCAATCAAAAAACATAGAAACTGATTAGATTCACTACAGTGGCATGAACCATGTTGCTCTTATTCATTTAAATTCCCAAATAGCTTTGTATTTGAAAAAATAAAATGATTTAATCGTTTAAAGTACTTTTGTATTTTTCGCTGGGGAAACACTTTGTTTATTCGTGGTTCTCTGCGTTTCTTCAAATAAAACAGTTTGTTTACTGCCAATAAACACACTTTGATTGAATAGTTTTTGTGGGACGATTAAAATAAATTATCTATAAAATGTATATGAATGTAAACATTCCACATTTTTAGATGGTATATTTAATAAAAATATATTTTTTGTTGGAAATTAGTGTTTTTCACGTTATTCAGACCTAGTAAGTAAGGAACTGAAATTAATAAAATGCTCATATTTTATGGAACCTAAGATCTCTGCATTTACTCAATGGGCTCTAAACGACATTCGTTTACTGCAAATATGGTTTCCAGGGCACTACAAGAATTTGCTTCTATGAAATTCGACATGAAATCTTCATGGCACTAAAATATTGATGGAAAGTAAATTTCTTTGATTTGATTGGCCTTAAATTGACAAATAATTATAATTGGAGTCATTGCACATACCTGAAATTCGAGTCATTGTAAATACACGAGGCTTGAACAATTTCAGGTACGTGCAATGACTCCAATTATAATTATTTGTCAATATAAGGCTACTCAAATCAAAGAAACTAACTTTTTATCAATATTATAGTGCCATGAAGATTTCATATCGAATTGAATTATAAAGAAGCAAATGCTTGCAGTGCCCTGGAAACCATGTCTGCAGTAAATTAATGTCGTCTAGAAGGCATTGAGTATACGCAGAGAAATTAGGTTTACTGAACTAATGAACTTCATAAGCATTGTGACAGTTTATTTTATCCTTGCCGACGACTCAACTTGATATTGACATTATCGTCAGAATTTCTGAAAAAGGATTCTAACATATTCTCCATTTATCCTAGAGTGTGGTAGAGATGTTCGTTTAAATTTTTGTTTTTATGGGTCTCTGAAACATAGAAAATCAAACTCACAAATATTCCAAGTCCCAATCAAAGTCGGATGATATAATATAAATTTGCCGTTGAGAGTGCATACTGTATGTTACAGCTGTTTAGATCAATATATTTCAAAAACGGTTATTGTTACAAGAAAAAGTTATAAAATCTTTTTTGTAGGATTTTTTTTTTTAACCTACAAATTCGTCATACGTTGTTTTTATGTAGAGGTGACCGTTACTGAGGTATTTCCGAGAGGTCACTATTTGTGACTTTTGACCCCGTGTAAAAAGTAGCAGAGCACTCGGATCGATAATTTTTCCGAAGCACCATGTCAAATTTCCCTGGACTAAAATGCAGAAAAATTTTCCGAAGATAAATTTGTTTCGATCCTACAGTAAAATTGTATTAATGAAATTGTAATTGTGCCTATGAAATTGAAAAGAGGCAGATCATCATCACAAAATGGACATTGGAGTAAATACCGAAATAGAAACCGCTTTTGGAAGCCCAGCGAGCAAAGAATGACACTACTCGACTGGAGGACTAACAACCTTCCACTTCTGAGCCCACAACGGCCATAAAGGTTAGCAATGTGACGTTATGACATCGAATTGTGGCACTGATAAAGAGCAGCAGCCTTTTGGGTTAAAGATTGCTTAAAAAAGGCTATTAAAAGCATCAAGCGTAACTAAGAGTTAACTTTTTGCTAGTAAAACTGTTGCCTGATTTATACGAAGGAACTCGTTTAGAGATAATGGACAGAAGAAACATTCCGACATTGAACAGAAGCAGCATTCTGATATTACCTATTGTGAAGGTGGTGTATCTGAAAATACATTGAAACTTCTGCGGAGGCAGAGCCTGGATGATTGAATATATAATTAAAAGATCCTGATGACGAAAGGCTGATGAACATACTCCAGATTAACAAGGAGTCTGACTATCTGCTTTATCTACCTTATGGCAATATGTGTGGTATATGAGCAGCATTTACTTGCACCTGAAGAAGCGCCACGCAATAAATGGCAACGTCAGTACCCTAGAGACTGGTGATAATGGGTTTTGCTGACACAGTTGAGCTATTAGATAACGAGATGCAGATAAATCTGCACCACACCAGGTTAGGCTCAGCCGAACTGCTGCCGACTGGCTTTGCAGGTGAAAAAGAATGTTCAAACATATTTTCTATCTGATTTTAGCACTGATGATCTAGCCGGCGTGGTGTGTGAGAGGTACAAATAAAATCATGTCCTCCCCGCAGCATCATTTGTCACCAGAAGATGTCAGAAAATTCGCTACGGAGTTGCTCTGAAAAAGAAACTGCTGCTCATAGGAACAGACACGAATGCGCATCATAGCATTTAAGTCAGTGATAATATTAAAGAAAGAGACGTGTCACTATTTAAATTTATTATCAATTATAGCCCAATTGGAAAAAGGTCCATACCTATAGAAGACGTCTCAGTAAAACCGTGCTAGGCATATTGCTGCGCATTGGGCGTAACGATCAGTTCATAGGAAACCGAAGGGTCCTTTTCTGATCGCGAATACATTCGTTTTAATCTAGACTTCAGCTTAACCCGCTATTCTTTTCCGTTCCACAATCTCAGAAACACAAACTCAGAAACTTTCGAGCAGGAAACTCTTAATGGTTTATGTTTCCTTCCTGCTTTAATTTTGTAGCAAACCTGGAGGCAGCAGTTTATACACTCATGAGAAAACTCATGAAAGCAAGCACAACCCTAAGCCACTCTCATGAAACACAGAACTTGGACGTCTCAGAAGACAAGTACGAAAACTGTAGAAACTAGCCAAAGTAGCTCATGGGACGAATACAAGGACTATCAAACATATTTATTTAAACATTAGTGTAACTCCTGGAAACTCTACCACTTCAGATATGGCGAGACTAAAAAATCTGTTCGTTAGATACTCTGTGACTTAAAGTATTTAATGCAGATTGAATGGAACAAAATGCACTCTTACTTCTTTTAGATACCCACTCTCCAGGCTATTTGAATAAGTCCACACTAAGGCTCACTCGCTCAAAGTACGTCCGGCTTTTACAATGTAGAAAGAATACAAAAAGCTTTAACCAGGCAGAACTTAGTTTGGACCATCGAAATCTTCAAAACCCCAGGTGCTAATAGAATTCTGCCTGCTATGCTCCTGAGACCATGATGGCACCCCGTATTCTAGCATATACCAATTTATTAACATTGTTTAGTGCTTAGTCATTTACCTGGAAGACTGCAATGGCCATTGCAGGAAAAAAAGTCATGCATGTCTGAAAGACTGCAGAATAATTAACCTTCATTTGTCCCTTAAATATTGGAAGGATTTTTGGATCTTTTTGCGAAACCTCAAGCAACCGAGCCGCCGAGCTGCATTTTATATGAAATCGCTTCCGGCCAGCAAGTTCAGTAAGACGTGAACTTAGAAACAAACCCGATTCCCGCGCAACGGCAATAAAAACACAAAACAATAACGACCAAAACGTTCAGGGGGAAGGAAAACCTACTGGATTGGAAGACATTGCTCCTTTGGCAATGTCAACGGGTTGGTCATCAGTTCTTTATGCATTTTCGCCATGCATTTAAAAATATACTCATAATTTGGTTTAATACGAAAAAATGTAAAACGTAGTGAACGAAAGTACTTTAAGGAAAGACGATACACTTTTAAAACAATTACATCCAATTACTTCAAAATAAACAAAATAAAATATAAATACGTAACAGAAAATGTTTTGGAGGTGGCCGAAAGATACCATATAAAAAGCTATGTATAGATTTACTTGATTTATGTCGAGTTATTTGAAACGACCAAATAATTACTCTTATACTATGATCTCTTGCTTCAACAAAATAAACTTTGGTCATATTCTGCTAGTCTGGATCATATGAACAAACGTTCACTTCTTTTATCAAAGTTTATTTTACTTACGAGCCTGTTCTTGAGACACTTGACTTCAATTTAAGTGTTGATTTTACTTCTGCTCCTTGTTCATCATCACAGTCGTTTAAAATAAGGCTTACAACGGAGGAAGCTTTAAATTGCTATTACAGGGCTTTTTAATTCCATTTATTTTTTTAAATGAAAGAAAAACGATTTCAGATATGAAAGAAAATTTTATTTTAAGTAAAAATGCAATCAATGGATTATGCATAAACACATCATTATTTCATTGACTACCCCGGAAGTGCATGCAACTGTGGATCCGCTGAACCCAATTTGCTATGACTTTTCCGCACAGTGTGGATGATATTCTAGCAAAGTGTGAACGATATTCGGTGTAGGATCTGAGCATCTTTAAAGTTTGCGGATGTTTGGCATAGATGAATAACGTAACGTAGCCCCAAAGAAAAAAATAGAATGGGGTCAAGTCACACGAGCAAGGCGAGACCATTTCTTTGTTGGCAAGAACATTTCTTGAATTGATTTGATTTTCGAATTTCGACTCCAATTAGTCGACTGTACGGCCAGCTGGGACATGTGGCGCCATCTTGTTGTAATTAAATGCTTACCAGGTTTCCGTTTTTCTAATTTAAGGCTGGTACTGATTTAATCGTAAACCTTAATTTAGACATGTCTTCATTATCTGGTCATTCTTTCGAGCAAAAGTGTTGGCAATGGAAAAAAACAGAGACACTACTCTTTCCTGACGGATAAAATGTCAAGAATTTCAATTATTCGATCGATTTTTTCATTAGAAAGAAATTGGCACAATTCAATTTTGAAATTCCAACACCAAATGTCACTCTTTAGCTCGAAAAAATGAACAGCACAAACTAAACTGGCATAAAAAGATTGGAGACATGTGTCAATAGCATCTGCATTTCAATTCCCAGAGTAACTTTTGATGGAACGAAGCAACTTTTCACGCTAAGAAATGAGTACAACTCTTGCTTATTTTCAAGCTAAATTTTCGCCGAAACAAACTTGACATGAAATTTTGGATCCAAATTTCACATGAAATTAAAGACAGTACTAAGTTTTACGTGGCAAATAACCGGTTTATATGGCACGGTAGCGTTCACCACCCAGTGAAAAAAACGCTGTATAACTGATTTACAAGCGCTCTACCAAAGCAGCAAACCGCTTTGAGCATGCTTTGTCATCACTCAAATTTAACGTCGCGTGCCATTGGTATAAAGCGCGTGGGCATCGCTTTAATTTAAACGTTTATAAAATGGTTTTCCTGAGCAAATTTAAACCGCATTTCCTTAACAAATCCAAAGCGCTTTCCCTAATCAACTGAAAAGCGCTCTCAACTGGACTAGACATTATTGATTTTTGATCCTATTAGGTGCCTTTTTTTACTCCGGTACAGAGCAGAACAGAGCAATGGCGCAAAAAACGATCCATAACAAAACAGCTGATGCATTCGTTAAGCTTTCTATAAGTTGCTGAATTCACTGTGGTAGCGCAAAACAGCTGAAAATAAAGGGAGAAAATAGCGAATATAAACTACTACAATCGATTGCAAATATAAACAGAACTAACAAAAAAATATCTCTTTTGACTTTCTACACAGTATAATTGCTTTTTTTAATCTTCTAGCTACCAAAACGTTCAATATAACCTTGAAAAATCCAAAGCCACTTCACGGCAAAAAAGGCAACTTTTCATGAGTTTTTGTTTTTTCAATCAGTACATTCTATAGTTCGGCATGTGAACTACATCTGCAGAACATAATTTCTGTACTAGTGAATTCACTGGGATAAAAATGTTGTTGTTTCCAATGCGTCTGTTCTGTGCTGTACTGGATGGAGGACTAAAAAAAAAACGCGCCTAATAAACGGAAAACTCGATCGTTTTGCGGAATCAGCCTCCGAAAGCAGAATCAATTGGAATTGTTTTTGCGGGATGATTAAAATTGAACAACTTTTTTTATTAACATTAAAAATTTTAATCTACATTGAAAATTCTATTTTTGACAAAGTGGGTTCGAAAGTATGCACTGCTTCTCATCAGACACCAGCACACAGTGCATACTTGACTGGCGTGACCACTTGCAGGTGGAAATCATTACATTTTTATTTATGCTACTTGTGACAAATTTTAACATCTCCGACTTATATCCACGGATATAATTTAAATAAAATTTTTAATGTTAATGAAAAAAGTTGTTCAATTTAGATCATCCCGCAAAAACAATGATTTCGATCAGCTGATGGCTTAGAGCTAAATCGACCACAAACCTACCTGATTAACCATACATTTAGCTCGGCTTCCGACAGTCGAAAGTTATCTGATTTAGAGTTAATCTAGTATAAATCAGGTACTATTGTGAATTTCGTCCCTGCTGAATTGTTCCCAGAGCGTGCCGAACTCCATCCGTGAGAGGAAAAGTAGATTTGGATGAAATGTCATTCGAATTTTGTTCTTAAATAGTGAAAATTGAATACAAATGGAAAATGTGAGCTGTACAAAGTGATAAAAAATTTTCATGCATGTTTCTGCAACATTTTCAACAAGTTTCACGCAAAACAAATTGTGCACATAAATTCGAATGACAATTCTTGCTCTAAATTTCCTCACTCTAAATCTTTTCGTCTAGTGTGAACCTTCACCTGATTAACTTGACAGCTCTTAAATCTACCTGATTTAGAGTGTAGTGTGAGCACCATATAATACATACAAAAATATCAGACTGAAAATTATAACGGTATATGCATTTTAATGAAAGATTTGAAAAAATAAGGAGTTTAAGCGCAGCGCTTGATACAATGCTTCTTTATTAAAAGTAAGATAATATACTGCCATAAATCCATCACAAAATAACACGCCTGATATTTATTTATTAATTTTTAAGAATGAACAAATTATTGACAACCCAAGAATTTTATGAGTTTTATTGGTGTTTCCGTCAAAACCCGGCTGAATGTGAACTTTTCGTCTATTCGTTTCAGTACAGAATATTCTCCGAAGAACTCTTTAATCGTCTGGTGTATGTTCTAATTTATTTTACAAACATATAAACTTCTCATCCTTTTCGATTTCGGTTCAAGCATTCCGCATTAAGCGCTTCATCAAAACTTCCAACTTCACACCAACTGCCGTCACATTCAGTTTCGCGCGTGTATCGAATTGTAACACGTCTTCGACCAAGACCAAATTGAAACGCACAAACACGTCTCGATTCCAGAACTTTTAAATGGATATCACGAACGTACGAAGTATTTTCTAATTGTTCAATTTCATAGCTCAATTATTTCCGTGGACGTGAAAGCAATGAAATCATTTCATACTGACGTGAAGGACGACGAAAAATTGTTAAAATTTACAATTTACAATACGTTCACAGAAGAACAATGAGCCATTTTAAGCAGATGTATTTAATGATTCGAATGAATTCTTCTGAAAAGGAGACAAGTGTAGAGTTCTTGCTTATTAATTCCAACTGAAAATTTCCTAATCAAGCTATTGAGCAAAATAGAACTAAACACGTTTTTGAAATAACTCTTGAAATACTTGGAGAGCACAGTCAAATTATGAAAATGTTGTCCAAAAGCCTTTGATTTTTGGGCATGAAGCACAGGGGGACAAAAATAGCACTTCACTCAATATGGCAATTTATTAAATATGATTGCATATAGCGTCAATTTTCGTTATGAAAACAGATCATGGTTGCGTCGTAGGGCTTGCTAGGGATTGCATCGTAGTCGTAGGGCTGTCGAAGAGCAACGACAGGGCACTCATCAAATACGGTAATTGTTGTTTGCCTTGATGCAATGATAATTAGAATTTCAGCATCTGCCTATATTGAGTGCCTGACTATATTCATAGTTGATTCAATCATATCAAAATTTATTTAATGATTTAATGATGCAATGCAAAAGCACATCGTAAGATACGACTATGTCATTTACCTCTACAAGGTAATAGTTTGAGCTGATACCATTTAAACATTACGAGGATAACTCATAAATCATAAACCCTCATAAATTTCTCTGGAAATCTAATAATGTAATTTGCCTATCTGCGGCATTGACGATTTCGGCTTGCATTCCCAATCAGATGGGGCCATTCAAGTGCTCTCATGGTTATAGCTACGACCATCAGGAACTTTTTTCAAGAGAAATTACATCGATTCAAGTAACAACAAAAGTCCCGCCATCGCCGATATGATTTTTTACGGTTTAGTATGCTTAGTTCCTCAAGCCAAAAGTATGTAAAATTAAATAAAATAATATTTGAAATCAATGATGCTTTCCCGTCATCGCCGAAACTCACTAGCCTCAATATTTTATTTCGTTTTGGAAATTTTAGGCTCCTTAAAAAACTTAATATGACAAACCTTATTTAGCCGAAAATATCTGTCATACATATTTAAAGAAAGTGGAACCCAGTCAAATTTCACCATTATGGCGTAACAATGATTTCTTTTTACTTTAACTCGTTCACTGCGCAGCTGAAGAATACAGGGTGGCTGACGAAAGTCGCTACCAAAGATACGTAATATCTTTTTTTCGACATAATTAATCGATTCCATCCTTTTTATTTTACAAATTTGGCATTTCATTTAAAAAAAAAAGTGCATTAAAGATAATGAAACAAGAATTTGGATTATGGGTCGCTATCAAGCATTGGAGTCCGAAAATTTTAAGGCAAAGATAATGTCAGCGCATGTTTGGCAGCACTTCACCGAGCTGATAGACTATAATGAGGATCGTTGACGATTTCGCCGAGTGTGGGACTGCCGCAAGAAGGTCTTGTCATCAAAGTTTGGACGCAGAAAATTATCGCTGATGTAGCTGCTGTCATACAAACCAATCCTGGAGTTTCGAGAAAGAGCTTATCTGCTCAAATGGGTGCTAAGACAGTCAATTCAGCTTTCGCTTAGTATGACAGCCTAAAAACTGTTGAAAATACCCTTCATATCGCTTTTTTTTACCCTTCATTATGCGGTATGATTGCTCTACATAAACTGAACAAGGCGTAAATAAAATAAAGTTGTTTTGTAGGAGACAGTTTTGTTAAATCAAACAATATTTTTTTCTTATAATTAATGTGAGTAATTCTAAGGAATATTTCTTAGAAAGAGATAAAAAATACTTACGCGCATATGAACCGCTAAAAACATTAATGTTCGAAGAAAAGTGGAGGAACTATGCAGATTTTGAATGCATATTTTACATTACATGCTCTTTGACACCAGGATTTAATCTATGAGGTCTTGGTTGAAAGTTACAGGGATAGAAACATGTTTGGGGCTGCCATCTGAAAAATATCCTGAACTTGGGAAATTTAAACAAAGGTGGTACAAACTGTTGGTACGAAAAATAACAAAAACGTCTGATTCTGGCAGCCATTAGCTAGCACAAAAACCAAAAGTATACTAAATCTTGACGTTGGAAATGAAAGACCTATACATCAACATTGCCCCTATCTTCAGGTATATATCTCGTCTTGAGAATAGTTTTCACCTCAGTCCTAATGGATTACTGACCGTAGTGCTTAAGCTTTGTGACAATGTCCCCTTACCACTATTGGCTCATCTTTTTAATCTATCGACTTCCTCCGGCATTTTCCCAAACTTATGTAAATATTCTTCAATGGCTCTAATCCACAAAAAATGCAGCAGCGAAGTCCTGCACAACTATAGGCCAATCGCTAAATTACCATGCATCGCCAAGCTCTCTGAAGCTATAGCTACCGAGATGTTATCTTTTCAATCTAAGTCACTAATCTCGCCTTGCCAGCATGGTTTTATTAAAGGTAAATCTACCATCACTAATCTTTTAGAATTCGCGAGCTTAGTCGTCCTTGCAGTTTGCAATTGAATAGGAATTGAAAAAAGCATTTTCATTGACGTCACAAAGGCTTTAGATAAGCTAAATTATGACATTCTAATATGTTAATTGCCTTTCTTTGAATTTTCCAATAAGTTTATTGACTGGGTTAAATCTTATCTCTAAAATCGCATGCAGCACGTTCAATTTCGTGTCGTTCTATCCACTGACATAATTACTACATTAGGTGTTCTAGAAGGCAGCCACCTTGGTCTAATTCTTTTTTCATATAAATAGAAAGATCTGATCAATTTTGCTCCAGGATCCTTCATATTACTCTACGCTGACGACGCAAAGATTTTTAATAGAATATCATCACTTGATGAACATTAAATGTTGAAAAATGCCCAGTTATCTGTTTTTCTCACAAATCATGTCAATTTAAAATTAATTACTTTTTAAATTATACTATTTTAGCTCGTTCCAATAAAGTTCCATTAGTTTTAATTACTTTTTAAATTACACTATTTTAACTCGGTCCAATAAATCTCATGACTTAGGGGTTCTATTAAACTCTGCTTTACTTTTAATTATCATATTAACTCAATTATAATAAAGGCCAACTATGCACTTGAAAGACGACCCAACTAACAATTTGCGCCCATATGTTGCTAAATGCACTTTTTTGTTACGAATACGTCGTGAATACTATGTCAAGTCGGAATTATGTCGTCATTTTTCCTTCAAAGTAAAATTCCTTGATAGGCAAAATTTTAGTAAAGAAGTGGTAAAGACTACTTCCAACGCGTCTTTACATGCATTGTGTTAATAACGGATTAGTTCCTTCAGTGCGACTTAATCAAAATCCCAGTAAGGTACATTATTCGTCAAAGTTACCACACATATTTCCTCTAATACTCCTAAGCCTATCGAAGAAACTCGTATGTAACTGTTACGTATTGGCGGTTATGTTCTTGATGATGTCGTTCTGAAAATTTTTTAAACGTCAATATGAAATCTCACAAATCAGGTTTGATAAAAATAAGTCTCCACTGTTCAGAACAGCTAATTCCTTTTGTAGAAAAATTAAAAAAATTTGTAAACTATTCCATTCAACTAGAAATTCAATGTTCAAATAATACTTTTGATCTGCAAATCAGCAACAAGGGTTTAAGACCAAATGAAATTTTGTCTCATTCGATAATAATTGACCAATTGAAGCTGGTGATATTGATTGTGAAGCCTACTGCGAAAACTTTTGAAGATGAAACGCAACTTTGTCAAAGCACTGAAGTCTTGGACGTTAAGCTAAAATATTTCACAGAGTTCCAAAACCGATCTTCTTATATGATTTTGTTTACCTAGCAAAAGACAGTAGAACACTTTTAAATACATCTACTTGCATTTCAAATTAAAGCAAAATGGATCGGCAATAAGTTTGATAGATTTGTCATCACAAATTGATTATCTTCTGAATTCGTAGCTGATAGCTCAAAAATGCATTTTTGGCTTATTCTGTGTGCTATTAAAGAGGCCCCCAACTCATCAATTATTACAATCGTGATTTATTGTAACAAAATGAAAGAATATCTCCACCCTTTTGTTACGAGTCTTCTCCAATATTAATACAGGGAGTGACTGTTTGTGGTAGCAACATTTCAGTGCCAATTGATCGTTTTGTTTTGCGATTCTACCACCAGCGCATACTTATATAAAAGGTATATTTATATATACGTTTTTGTAAACATATATTTCTCACTTGGTATCCTTATGATGGTTTTGTTAACTTTAAGTCATATTACGGATGCGTAAAATGCAGAACAGATGCAGATTTTAGACGAAGAGCTGAATGGGATCATCACAAAAAATCAACACGCTTTGAGAAGCTTTCAATTGGCATAATCAAAAATTTTGTTGTAGCTAACTCCAAATTTACTGTATTCCGACATTATGTATTATTTACTGTATTTCGACTTAACAACCTCTTATAATTTGGACTTCCGAAGAAAATACATTTATCCTCAATGGTAGGGGTCTTTTGGTTGGATATAATGGTAGTATACTTTTTGAAATACACCGCACTGTAAGAATATTTGATTTTATTCTTAAAGAATTTTTGCCGGAAAGAATTGACAAGCATTTTCTGATTCTACTTTGTGTGGTTAGGATTCGTCAGAGTATTGCGTACTTTTCATTTCTCGGAACAATCAATATAAAAATATATTGATTGAAGATTTTATTATACTGTATAAAGAAATTTATTTTTTTGGTCAGCACACAATAACAACTAATGTCCACAACCTTTGCCATCTAGGCGATCATATCATCCGTTTTAGTCCTCTGCCAAACTTTTCTTCTTGAACATTTGAGAATTATTTGGGTTTTTATGGAAACGTTTTTAGGCACAGTATGGGCACATCTCGGTTCAATGTTACTTTGATGGCACTATCAAGTAACAATATTCTCAAACTGATACTTAGAGAAAAATCAAAAAACAGTAAGTGAATTATACTTTCGTACGTCTGAGACACGTGCATTCAATAGCCTGAATTTCTGCATTCAGAAATCACACTGCTGTAGTGTGTTAAATAACAAGTAAAAGTGTAAAAAAACTCTAGCGCACCTGAACCGCTAGAAACACTAATGTTCGAAGAACAGTAGAAGAATCGTGCAGGTTTTGAGTGCATATTCCACCACATGTGCTGCTTATTACGGCCAAACTGTTTCAAATGCCACGTTTTACTTTCGTCTTAAGAATGCATTATAACTCATATGGTGCAAGGTTTCAGATATTACCACTGGCATGAATTTCAACGTTTATGAGAGCAAAACACGGGTTAATTATATTCGTTATCAGTTACTTATTTCACATAATTTTGAAAGCAGCATCTCATATAACATCAATGAAGAAAATGCTCAGTGCCTGCAGCACTGTAACTGAAGTTGGTGTTTGGGGCTGCGATCCGAAAAATTTGCAGAACTTTGCGAATTGTAACATCGGTTATTTATTTTCATTGTAAATGTTTCCGGTATGTATACTAACTGTAAGCATTTATTGATACAAAAGTAGCACAACCGACTCGTGCTGGCATCCATTCGCCAGTATCAAAGCCAAGAATATATCAAATCTGCTTCACGTTGTTTAATTACATTCGAAGTTATAGGAGTATAAAGAAATTTAGGGTTACCTGCAGCGAGTTTTTTCAAATGATCGAAAGCTTAATATTTGCTGTTTATTGTCACTACAATATCATTACCATTTGAAAATTCTACGATAAAACCGCTTAATAAAGATATTGCAATTAAACACAAAACCAACAATAGCTGGCAACCCTATCGTGTCTTTTCAACCAAATTTGGCCTGAATAATGCTTATGACAGGTTTCATTAATTGTATGAAATTCGTATTGATTTCATGACTGCACTGGAAGTTATAGTGCAAAAACTTTTATTTTCCTGAGCGAATTTTCAAAACCAAAGACACAAAAATTACCATAGCTGGTAGCACCAATCAAATTTTTCAACCAAATTTCCACCAAACAGAGATTAGAGTTAGGTTTAGCTTCTGTGTCAATTTCATGAAAATCTGGTAACTTATTCACATTTCATAGGGCAAAAAGCAGTTTTTTTTCTTTGTAATTTTTCAAGATGGCACCACTGGCACAGAGTTGCCCACAATTCAAAATCGCTTCTATCAAATCTGGTCTTACTTAAGTCCAATGCATTCTGTTGAAGTTTTTGATGCTAAAAATATAGGTTAACTGGGAGAGGGTTACCGTTCTTGTCCGACATGAAATTTCCAAAGTTTTATTTTGAACGTGTAGATAAAACATAAAATTTATATACAGATTGGTTTTAATGTAAGAAACGGACATTTTTTGAATATTCGATGGTTTGAATGTTTTCACTTCCAAATTTTTTTTTCAAAATGAAGACACCAAAATTATCATAGCTGGCAGCTCCAACCGAATTTTTCGACCAAATTTCTACCAAACGTGGCTTAAAGTAAGGTCCAGCAATTGTGTAAGTTTCGTCAAAATCGAACGATTCAATCAGAATTTATAGGGCTAAAAACAGTTATCTTTTTTAATGGTTTTTCAAGATGGCACCACTGGCACAGAATCGCCCGCATTTCAAAATCACTTCTATCAGACCTGGTCCTATTTAAGGTCAATACATGCTGTGAATTTCAAATAATTCTGCCCATCGGATCGTGAGTTTCCGTGAACAGAAGTTTTTGATGCTAAAAATATAGGTAAATTGGGCAAGGGTAGCCAGGCGTGCCCGTTATACCATATCTTTTTTTTTTTTTTGGTTATGTAAACAAAGCACAAGATTTACATATGAAAGGCTTATTTTTGAAGAAACGGCATTTTTTCAAGAGAGACGATGATTTGGAGGTTTTCACTTTCAGTACCTGCCCTAGCTACAGGGTTGCCAGCACGCTCATTAAAAGCCACACAAATCTACAACTAAATAATATCAATATGTCCTGAAAATTTGGTAATGATTGAATAGCTCTGTCAAAAGTTATCGAAATTTAAAAATTTTCAAATTTTCCCGTCCTCTTTTTAGGCACCCAGCGCACACATAGGGTTAAAAAATTCCAAAGCATTATCCGATTCATATGTAAAACACGTCAGAAATTTATTTTATTAACTTTATTTTTGCGAAAATCATTTGTGCACGAAATAATAGGTATATTAAAAATATCACTTAAATGCCCGCCGGCGCGAAAAGGTTTACAATAACTGACATTTAAAGAGACCTGGACCTATTCTGCATATACACCAATGTATCCTGAAAGTTTCAGCTCAATCAAATGGCGCGTTCCCGAGATTATCTCACTGAAATTTTTTGTACATATATATATATATATATATATAGAAATATGAATTTTTGGCCGAATCGATTTTAATACTAATGTTCTTCGAACATTAGTAAAAAACAAAGAGTAATATAGAAAAGACGGCGCTGCTTAAAGACATTTTTTTGAAAGTTTCGCTTTATCCTTTGTATATATTTTTTAAAATCTTTTGAAGATTATATCCAGCTCTTGCCAACTGGTATGATATATGATTTATTTTTACTTAAATTATTAATTCTTTTTAATGTCTACCAATTTTTTTCTAGCTTGTAAAAAAACTATTTTAATAGAAAAACCGATTTTTCCTTTCGAAGCTAGATATATTTATTTTTGTGACAAATATCGATATTTCGAGGGTATTCTGCCCTCTTCTCCAGTGTCTATCGGTCTAATCTTAATAAGTTAGATGTCTTTTATAGAGCTTATTTGTAAAGTATTGACTTATACTAATTACCAACTAATTGTCTATTAATTACTTTACTTAACTACATTTAACGATTTATATTAACTAAATTTTCTTCCTTACTATTAAATGACTGTTCAAATAAACCTGAACAATGGTGATGCACAGTTTCCTTGGTCTGTGTTTAGTCTTCTATTCATTGGGGTTTTCCATATGTTCCAAGCCTGCCGTAGCTACAGGGTTGCCAGCATGTTCATCAAGAACTACTTAAATGTGTAAATTATCAGCATTAATACCACTTTTAAGTTTCATAATGATTTAACAGTTAAGTAAAAAGCTATTGCAATTCAAAAATTTTCAAATTTTCCCAATCTCATTTTAGGCGCCTAGTGCACACATAGGGCTAAAAATTTCAAAAACATTATCATGTTCACATTGAAAACAGATACGTAAACTTAATTTTTGCAAAAGTAATTTTTTGACAGAATAATAGGTAGATTTAAAATATCACTAAAATGGCCGTCGGCGCCAAAGGGTTAAAAATTATTAACTTTTTGTGAGAAATGGCACTATTCTGCATCTACACCAATGTACCTTGAACATTTCAGTTCAAAAGGATGGCGCGTTCCTGAGATTTTTTCACTGAAATTTTTTGATGATATATATATATATATATATATATATATATATATATATATATACATATATATATATATATATATATATATATATATGAATTTTTGGCCAAAGTGATTTCAATACTAATGTTCTTCTTCGAACAATAGTAAAAATACATATATGTATGTATATATATATATATATATATATATATATATATATATATATATATATATATATATATATATATATATATATATATATATATATAAATGAATTTCTAACGTGCCTGACGTAGCACATATAGCTGTAGTCACGTATACGGTCTGCAAATTTTGTGAATTATTGTTTTTGAAGCTGTGACAAATAGAAAATAGAAAACTATCCTAACCTACGTTAAGGCAGTTATTACCCAAATGAGTTTCAAAATTCCCACTTCTGTATCGTAAACAAGCACATAACATCATTCGTTTTAGTGCCGACCCCTTGACCCTTAGGGATCAAAGCATCTTTATATGAACAAGTCATGAACTTACTCTTTTAGTGTGTGCAGACGTGTGCAGCAATTTTCCAGTGTTATCTATAATTCCACGAGCCAGAACATCTAATCTTTTACCACGAAGCCGTTATGCAATTAGACTTCGGAATATTGCGAATCAACCCACTGTAGATGAACTGGAAATTGTACGAGAAGAGCCTCCCGTTTGTACCCAACGGGAAAAGTAAAAAGTTAACATACTTTTCATAGACATGCCATATTATGCAAGGATGCATTACAGATCCATACCTGGTTCAATTTTTTTTACATTTCATGTCCTAGCCTGGCAAGGTATTTTCAAAGTGATAGCGACTTCCAGGCAATTTTTAACGCTAAGAAGTGAGTACAGCTCTTGCTTATTTTCGAGCAAAATTTTGTATGAAAATTTCACGAGAAATACAGACAGTACCCGCTACTAAAGAGTTTGTGCTGCTACTTGGACCGGCTTGGAAGCTTGCCTCTGCATGACTTTTATTGAATAGTGTCCTATACATTTTACTTACCAGTGATAATTTGAAATGCTCTGAAGTTTTCATCTTTTCGTTGTGTATACCAAACATAACCCAAGCTGATGTATGCTCGAAAGCTCTTTTCCCCTTTATTTTTGCGACTAATGCTCAAAGGTAGACGATGGATTTTTGGGAAAACAGATTTCAAGGGTTACATCTGCATTGCTGAGAATATTTGCATCATGCATGCTGCAACAGTGTATTACAGCAATTCCCATTGGGTATGGCCCGACGTCGTGCTTTGAAGAGCAAAAAGAGGGTTGAAAAACCGTTGCGCTTGTCCACAACGCGATAATCAGGTCCACAACGCGATAATCTTCGCCACGCAAGAAGAAATGCTTCTTTATACCACAAGGTGCTTCCATGAAGCTAATCGGCCCAAGTGCAATTCATCCAGCAAAGAGTTTATGCTGCGCAAAGCATTCCCATTCGCTTCAGAAAAGCGAATACCTTATTGCCACGTGTATTACATTTATTTCAATGAAATCGAAAAACTTTTTATTTTTATTTTTGTACAGCTTTGAAGTAAAAACAACAGATTGATTCGGAAGCGGTACGAAGTTCGCCGGGTCAGTTAATATATATGGGGCATTCCACCTCAAGTGTTCCCACCTCAAAAACGAAACATTTTTTATTTAAAATTGTAAGTCCGAAGATTTGTTGATAATGGAAAGCAAAGAACACGTATCCTTATGTATTTTTTCCGTACTTTCCAAAAAAAAAATATAAACAATTTTCCATGAAATTTAATATTTTTTTTTTAAATTTAAACTTTGTTAATAAATTTTTTTTAACAAGAGCCTGTTGGGATTTTTTTCAAACTTACCTTATAATACGGTTCATTCCCTCCCCTACAAAAAAGTATATATAGTATTTTATGGGCAAAGTTGAATTTCTTCTCTTTTTGAGGATCCAAACCCAAAGCGTCTACCGCGCCCGACGCGCGACGTAGCTGTGGCGCGCGGATTTATTATTTTTAGCATAAGTGTGTGTGTATAGTAGAAAAAATGTTCTATATTATAAACTACAGTAAAAAAATACAGTTTATAGTATATAATGTTATATAGTATAAAAATTTAATCAAAATGCTGGTATCCTTGAAAAAATGTATATTTACAATTACTGATACATAGAACACTATTCCACATAAATACAAAAATGTTTTTTCTTTCGTGAGTTTTTATCATGCACATACATATAATAACATACAGAACGAAAAAAAAGTCATACTGCCTTACACTTTCTTACGATTTTCACGAACTTTGGGAAAAACCATACATTTTTCTTGAGAGGAACATTGTCTTAGTTCCATACTGATTTGTGAAATCGGCACAAAGGAGTGAAATTTCTGCGTACCCTGAATCGTTTTCGATTGTTGAAATCTACTTTTTAGCTCATTAGCAACGATTTCGTGACTTTCTTTTGAACTGAAAATGATGAGTGTGTCTTTGAAGTTTTCTTTTGCCCAAGCATAGAAAGCACTGCAATTCAAAATCGAATTTTTCGAGGATGCTTGTAAGCTGGCACGCATTGCTTGTCTTTTCAAATTTCCCCCGATTCCGTCACAAGGCGCCTTGCCATGGGCAGTCGCATGAAAATGCCATTCAGCAGAGATACCAAAATCTTTTTTGTGATTTAAAAGATTTTGGAAATTGAACTTGTTCTTAAAATGCTGCGTCGCTCCATCAGTAAAGTAAAAAAAATTTGAAACCTCAAAATTTTCTTTCAAGTACGAAATGAACAATTTCTGAAAAGAATAAACGGCGACTGTGTCATGTATAGAATACCGACTCTACCATGCTCAATATTATTTTCATGTTTATAATAGAAAACAATAGTGAAAATGGTAATTTGGTCATTGTTCCAATGGAATGATTGGGCAGCATTCTGTGCAACAAATGCATGGTTCTCTGCAAAATCACATGCAACTAGAAACTCTCCAGATCGCAAGTTTTGTTTGCACGCTTTGAAAAAATCTGACTGCTGCTTGGCAAAAAAAGAATGAGGTTTTAATTTGTACAGATGATCGCAAAACTCTTCGACAAACTCTTCCACATTCGATGTAACTGTGCGTAAAGTACTCCTATCAGTAGTTTGCCAAGTTCGATATTGTACATTTTCGAAGTCCTGATCTTCACAAAGTGAACCCAGAAAGTCTCTCAATTTTTCTACGCCAGGGCATTTTTTACACTCATTAAGATGACATTCTGGTGTTGTGTTTTCACAATTGAGAATTTTGAATGCTTCGTGATAAGTTTCGAAAGTACACTCAGTTTCAAGAGAAAGATCTTTAAAATTCATAGCTTCAAACATGAGGCGAACATTTTCGTGGTAAACACAAACACATACTGTGTGGGTGCCACTGGCACCAGCAAGAACACAGTTTTTTGGCCTCAACTCACAAAATTTTGACAAACTAATTTTGATTTCCGGGTAAGCGCTCTTAAAAATTTGATACAATTCAGAAAGATTTCCCAGAATCAACCTTTTTTGAACTTGTTTTTGCGAACCATCAGAATTTTTTACAGAAACGTAATCTTTTCTACCTGGCATGATACGGCTATTGTCATCATTTTCGTAAAATTGTAAAACCAACTTAGCAGTGTCATCAGATCCTTATCTTTTACCTTTTTTTACATCCGGCGAAGTCAAAATACCGAATTTTTTCACCAATTCTTTTGATTTTCGTGCTTGGCGTTCAGACGCTCCGAATTCGGCGGCAATTTTCCTACGACCCCAAGACTGTGGTGCAAGCGTGAGAATAAGTAACCGTTCAGAATTATCCGTGCTGCTTTTAAATTTTTCCTTGATTTGGTTGAAAACTTCTACAGCCGCTTGATGTTCCTCGTTAGAGCAAGACATTTCCAATTTTTTTAACTTTGGAGGTGGAGGACCATCAAATATTTCCTTATCAATATCGTCATCATTGTGGAGAACAAGTTGATTGTGGTTTTCTTCCAAAATGTTCTACAATAATCAACAATATGTTTAAGTTAATATTTCATACATCAAGTATTAATTTTTTTATAATAGATTAATTATAATTCAAATTGTTTTTCAATGTACCTGCTCTGTATTCACATAATTTGCTTCATTCACATCGTATAGTGGAGATAGAGCCGAAATATTGCCCATTTCCTTGCGGCAACTTGTACAAACTTTAGCAGTATGACATAAGAAAACAAACTTCTTTAGAAGATTATCAGATATTGTTCTCAATCCTTTACTGTACGTATGATGTTTGTGAATTTCGAACGGATTGCAACAACGATCTATGGGAAACTTTTTCATGGCGATGCAATTTCTAAGCCATGTGAACGGAACAGATTCGCGAAGAAAACTGACCAGAGTTTAAAATTTTCACATTTTCACACATGGCTGAGTCGCGCATCGGGCGCGGTAAACGCGTTGGGTTTGGTGCTTCAAAAAAACAAGAAACTCAACTTTGCCCATAAAAGACCATATACACTTTTGTAGGAGAGGAAATGAACTGTATTATAAGCTAACTCTGAAAAAAATCCCAACAGGCTCTTGTTGAAAAAATGTTATTAACAAAGTTTAAATTAAAAAAAAATTTATTAAATTTCATAAAAAATAGTTTATATATTTTTTTTTGGAAAGTACGGAAAAAATACTTAAAGATACGTGCATGTTGTTTTTTCGTTAGCAACAGCTTTTTGGACTGAGAATTTAATTAAAATCGACGTCCGAAATAAAGGGCGAAAATTCAAGCCCCTGTATCACTGCAACCCGTGCATAAATCCGCCCCTCCTTTTCCACAATCAATGTACTCTGGTAGTACAACAACTCTGCCAAATATCATCAAAATCGGAAATGTTTCGTTTTTGAGGTGGGAACACTTGAGGTGGAATGCCCCATATATATATTGATTCTGAAGCGGAACGAAGTTCGCCGGGTCAGCTAATATATATATATATATATATATATATATATATATATATATATATATATATATATATATATATATATATATATATATATATATATATATATATATACAGGGTGTTTGGTACTAAATGAACACTATTTTAAGGAAACGTTCTTTGACATATTTTGAGTAAAAAATCGTTCTACAGGATGGTCCGGATTTCAAAACCTACGGAGTTACAGGGTGTTCCAAAAAACTTGTTCGGACCGGTACCCTGACTCACTTGAATCGTTATATCTTGAAAACTAATTATCAAAACTCAAAGTTTTATACCGCGTTTATTAGACAATTAAATTACCTTTTATCTAATGTATTGCACTTGATTGCAGTTGTACCGAATTTTGAGATATTTTCTTCGAAACACAAAATTTTTTAATTTTAACCCCGAAAATTCTGTGTTCCAGGTTGTTTTCCTTAGAAAACCTCATCATAATGTGCCACTTTCATTTAAATATTTTGATAAGCCATATTACTGGCTACAAAAGTTGCATACATTCCAATGACTTAGATTCTACCATTTCGCAAGTATTGAGCGAAAATAAATATCGCTAAAAAACTAAATTTGTCATAAAACGGTCCTCCTTGAAAAAACAAAGTTTAATATGCTAGTCGTACTAAAGTAATTTAGTACCCAGTTATTGCTATTTAAAATATCAATAAATTTAACAATATTTTAATTAGTTTCAACATAATTGATGCACCTACCTAGATGTGACAGGTAAAAGCATGTCCAGTTCTTCGTCTTTATTAGTGGGATAGTTAAAAAATTGAAAACGCATAAAAACAGAACCACTTTCAAATTCTTGTAAGTTTCAGTGCATTACTCGAAAAACAAGATCTAAATAAAATTTACGAAAATACATGGAAAATGCCTCGCTACACTAACGAAGAATATGGAGATATTTTGTACGTCTATGGGGAGTGCCGGGGAAATTCAGCAGCGGCGCAATCTTTGTATCATCAGAGATACCCCCATCGACGGATTCCTGGAACGAGAGTGTTTCAACAACTTTACGCAAGGATTCGGGAAACGGGCAACGTCAGAACGAGCCGAGTAAACGCAAATCCTACAACTGCAACCGCTGTACGGACTGAAGAAGAAATATTGCATGCAGTGGAATCTGACCCATCAACCAGTATTCGACGCTTAGCGTTACGGTTTAACGTGTCTAGCTGGAAAGTTTGGAGTATTTTGAAAGCAGCCCGTCTACATCCTTACCATCACACACCAGTTCAGGAGCTCTTACCCATCGATTTGCCCAAAAGGATGGAATTCTGCAATTGGCTCCTTGAGAGACAATTAGACGACGAAAATTTTGTCAACAGCATTCTTTGGACGGATGAGTCTTTATTTACGAGGGACGGTATCACAAACTTCCACAATTTACACACGTGGGCTGAGAACAATCCAAACACTGCAAGAACGTCATCATTTCAGCATAGATTCAGCGTAAATTTATGGGTAGCAGTGATTGGCAATAATTTGATTGGGCCTTTTAGGCTCCCGCCTACCCTAAATAGTACCAGCTACTTGCATTTTTAACACATGATCTGCAGGACTTATTGGACGATATTCCTCTGCAACGATTGGTTTCCATGTTTTACCAACACGATGGTGCTCCAGCTCATTACGGCCGACCAGTCATAGATTGGTTGAATTCCAACTATCCCAATCGCTGGATCGGTAGAAATGGACCAGTACACTGGCCTGCGAGGTCTCCTGATCTGACTGTAATGGATTTTTTTGTATAGGGACGGATGAAAGACCTTGTGAACGCAATGGAAGTATCCACTTTAGAAGAACTAAATACCAGGATCGATGATGCTGCAACAGAAGTGAGGCAACAGCTGAGAGACATGAATATGAAAAGAACGCTTGCCAAACGAGCTTTGGCATGTATTCAAAATGAAGGTGGCAATTTTGAACACTTACTGTAGATAAAAATTTTTGAAATAAAGCATAAAAACCATTATTAAATACTTTCAGTTCAAGAAAAAAGTGTAGATCGACAACGAGGGCCACTTTATGGCATATTTAGTTTTTCAGCAATATTCATTTTCGCTTAATACTTGTGAAATGGTAGAATCTAAGTCATTGAAATGTATGCAACTTTTGTAGCCAGTAATATGGCTTATCAAAATATTTAAATGAAAGTGGCACATTATAATGAGGTTTTTTAAGGAAAACAACCTGGAACACAGAATTTTCGGGGTTAAAATTAAAAAATTTTGTGTTTCGAAGAAAATATCTCAAAATTCGGTACAACTGCAATCAAGTGCAATACATTGAATAAAAGGTAATTTAATTGTCTAATAAACGCAGTATAAAACTTGATAATTAGTTTTCAAGATATAACGATTCAAGTGAGTCAGGGTACCGGTCCTAAGAAGTTTTTTTGAACACCCTGTAACTCCGTAGGTTTTGAAATCCGGACCATCCTGTAGAATGATTTTTTACTCAAAATATGTCAAAGAACGTTTCCTTAAAATAGTGTTCATTTAGTACCAAACACCCTGTATATATATATATATATATATATATATATATATATATATATATATATATATATATATATATATATATATATATATATATATATATATATATATATATATATATATATATATATATATATATATATCTGATATATATATATATATATATATAGATCTGATTGAACTGAAATTTCCGGAGGATGTAAATGTATAACAGCAATTGCTCCATGGCTTATTTAAAGTATGATATCGGCTATGGACCTTTTTGTGAATTTTGGTGTAAATAAATGTTTGGTAAAACTGATCATGTTTTGTGGTTGATCAAGACAGAAAATTGAAAATTGTGAGCCTTATGTAGGCAATAGTTGTTTTGAAATTTGGATTTTGCATAGCTCCTAACCAAAAAAAATTGTATCGCGAAATTTTCATGATATATTGATGTTGACTACAACTATACATAATAATCACGATGCACCAGTGTGCGGGCAACCCTGTAGTTACGGCAAACACTTGAAAAAAAATCCTTTAAATCATAATCTGGTCATTTTTTCGCTCTTTAAAATCCTTCTCTCCTTTATCTGACTTTAATAATGTCACTGCTACTCATCCTTAGAATGATTTTTTCCCATTTTTTTTCTCTTCTGTATACTTTGACTCAATGAATCCCTCTTCTTGAAGTATTTCTTTTGATTTCCCTCTTTTTTTTCTTCTCTCTCGACTAATCCTCTTGAAGTGGAATCACTTATATTGTTCCTTGATTGTAATCACTCTCGTGGCCCTGATGGCCTTCCTAACTTTTTTGTGAAAAATGTTGCATTATCCTTATGTGTTCCCTTATCAATTTTATTAAATATAAGTCTTTGTTCTGCTAAATTTCCTTCCTCCTGGAAGCTGGCAAGCATTTTCCCTATTTTCAAATCTAGTGAGCGCAATGTCACCTCAAATTATTGCCCTATTTCTATCCTTCCCTGCTCTTTCAAAATCATTGAAAGTTTTGGGTTTGACAAAATTTGTGACTCTCTTAAGTATGCTTTCGTACCTCAGCAATATGGTTTTGTTGAAGGTCGGTCCACATCTACGAATCTCATTGAATTTTCACACGCAGTGGCCTTGGCGTTAGATCGCAACCCTCAAGTTGATACTATATATACAGATTTCTCTAAGGCATTTGACTTTGTTCATCTTAAGCTCCTCCTACTCAGATTATACCACTATGTTATCTGTGAGTCTTTACTTTCTGGAATATCTTCGTTCTTAACTAACCGCACCTGTTTTGTCTCCCTCTTTGGTTTGTCGTCCTCTCCGTTTTTGCCCTCTTCTGGTGTACCTCAAGGATCTATGTATACTAGGACCGCTATTAATCAACCTCTTCATCAACGATCTTCCTAATGTTGTATCATCATCTTGTTTGCTTTATGCAGACGACTTAAAATTATTTCGGGTAATCAAAAGCCCAGATGATCATCTACTTCTTCAGGATGATTTGAAGTATCTTACTGCTTGGTGTAACTCTAACTGTATATCGTTAAATGTTTTCAAGTGCTTTCCCATGTCTTATTCTCTGAAGTGCTAGGCTTATGCCATTCTTTACTTAATATATTAATCCGTCCTTGCCTCTGTTGAATATTTTGCTGATCTGGGGGTAACCTTTGATCCTAAACTTAAATTTGATATCCATGTTCGTACCATTACTAATAGTTCCTCGCGGATAACTGGCCTTGCTATATGTTCCTACCACAATTAGTTTAGCATTTTTACATGTGTTAAGATATTTCTTACCCTAGTGGGTTCCAAACTTGAATACTGTACTCAGGTCTGGTCTCGCCGTTTTGCATATCTTTGCGATGCCGTTGAATCTGTTCAGTGGAGGTTTACTGATACCTTACTCTTTAAATATAATCTTCCTTACTTGGCTTATGATGAACACTTATCGCTTCTTAGCCTCCCTCTCCTAGCAAAACGCATAGTTTACCTGGATGAATGCTTTTTGCTTAAAATTTACCGTGGCTATCTGACTTCATTTATAGCATCCATGATTGATGTACGGCAGTGTGGGAGGAAAATTAGGCCCTCCGTTGTCTTCGATGTACCATTTGCTCGTATAGATACTTACTTTCATTCACCTGCTTTACGTTTATTACGTACCCATAATGACCTCAAACTTGGTCCTCCTCCTCACTCTATAGTCACCTTTAAATCTTTGCTGCTGATTGACTTATCTATCTTTATATCATTCGTGGCTTTGAATTTCATATTTTTAATTTTCTCAATTTTTAGTTTACTGTGAGTATAGTACGATACATACCTTGCTTCAAATCCTATCCCTGAAATCTTGTAGACTGTTCTTCGATGAATGGCCTCTATTCGAACTGCACCATCGAATTGTCCCATCTGACCTCTGCAACCAGATTTCCGTTCGCGCACCGGATCAGTCAAATATTTCCAGGTTCACGTTTAAAGTTCCTTTTGCACGGACTGATACGTATTGCAATTCACCGCTTTTACGTTTACCTAGGCAGCATAATGATCTCAGACTATATTCTCTGTCGCTGACCTTGTCACTAGTCAAAATTATTTTAAACGAAAAAGTCATTACATATTATGCTTAATGGATTTTTTTCTGGTTTTATTGCTTACTTGATTTATCAATTTTTAATTTCATTTACGAATCAATAAATGTTTTTTAACTTATTTTATTAAGATACAAATGAATGACGTTCAACAAGTATACAAAAATCAAAATGATAAGTATTTTAATTACATTGAAATGCATACTATTCATGTGGCAGCTTTATTAAAGCGAATCGAAGTGATTCACGCAGCATTGTTGCACTATTTTCTGTTAAATTATTTGCTGGATGGATTGCACTTGGATCGTTTACCTTCATTGAAGCACATTGTGTATAAAACCGCATTTCTTCTTGCGCGACGAAAATTATCACGTAGTTAACCTGTACGATAAGTTCGACGATTTCTCATTGCCAACTGAGCTGTCTGACGTTCTCTTTCTCTTTGCTCTTGTGTTTGTGAAATGGATATTATCTGATTTTGATTACGACTAGGAATATTTGTGTTTGGTTTTCTATGTTTCAAAAAAACATGGAAACAAACATATCTACCACACTTCAAGATAGGTTAAAAAATCTGCCGCGAAAAGTTCACCATCTTGCCATAAAACTTGGAGGGGCATTTACTCGCTTGTTGGATATAAACTGTACTTTTGCATCATGTATGTGATATTCCACGAAAGAGCAGGAAAAGGAAAATTGCAGGTGAAAATAGGTTTTGTAACGTATCATGGGTAGGGTGGCGATGTGGTCCTGCGATGTCAAGAATAGGCAATTGGCAGGATAATCTAGTGCTGTAATTTTGTTTAACCGTCGGCAACGAGTAGGCAACGAGCTCATTCCTGAAGATTGGGGATGGAAATTTCGAAGCACACTTTTTCACCAACCCTGGAGTCTGGTAGATAAGTTTGTGCACATGTTTTTTTATGGACCTCTTAAACATAGTAAAACAGACTCACAAATATTCCAAGTCGCAATTAAAATCGGGTAATGTAAGCATAGCGTTGAGAAAGAGGATACTGTTAATTAAAAATATTTAGATCAATATATTTCAAAAACGGTTATGGTTACAAGAAAAAGTCATAGAATTTTTTTTAGGAAACTTTGAAGCTACAAATTCGTCGTAAGTTATTTTTCTGAAGACATAACCGTTACTGAGATATTTGCGAGGGCTCACTTTTGGTTACCTTTGACCCCATATAAAAAATAACGCAGCACGCGGATCGATGGGGACTTTTGACAATGTGTTCAACACGCCAGTATCAAGGTTCACACTAAAGTTCAGTTTTCCCCTGATTCTCCGAAGTTTTGCCTTATTATGTCGAATTTCCCTGGATTATTATTACCAAAAGTAAAAGGAAAAGAAATTTCGAGCATGCATCGGCTTTGATAATATTTGGTATATAAAACGGGAAGATGAAAATTTCAGACCATTTCGAATCATCACAGGTAAGTGAAATGTATAGGATACTATTCATTGAGAGTCATGCAGGATGCTTGGCCGCCGGTCCCAGTAGCAGCATAAATTCCCTCTTGTAACATTTTATGCGAGAATACGCAGATGGAATTTCCAATAAATGTCGCAATCACTCAGGACGCGTCATCTGCACATCCCGGGTCATCCAGAAGTATTCAGTTTGCCGTTTCACATGGCATGCCATTCAACTTGCCACGGAAATGGCTAGTCGAGACGGTCGATGGCATGTCATATTTGATGGCATGTCATAAATGGCAAACCTTATTGTATGCCATTTGTTTGGCCATCAGCCTGGCCATATTTTGACAGTTCTTGATTTTAAAAACTATGCTGAACCTTTGTCATGCTCCGTTTCTTATAAGCAAAAGTTGGAATTTTTAATTTACAGGTATTTTAAGATCTCGTTGAGTGATCAAAATAGATTAAAGAATACGAAATGGTAGGATATAGCAAAAATCTCGAACTGTGATGCGGAAATTTGGAAAAATAAAATTAAATACTTGTTGTTTTTGAACGAGAAATAATTTGAATTTTTAAGGATGAGTAAATAAATGAAACTGCCTTTCGACAATCGGCTGATTTTTTTTAAATGACTTCTATCCCAGCTCGCTTTGTACCCCAGCAAATCAAATAATAGTTTCACTTTGATTTGAACGCTTAACCAATAATAGATTTATCCTACACGCGGAGTTTTCATCAGCAGCAGGTTTCTTCGCTCCTCATTTCAAATAACTGTTTAAAAGCATTCAACGCTCAGATGAGCACACGTCTTTTCCATTTAGAGGCATTTTTGAAATGATATGACATGCCATGAAATTACCCACGCATCAGATGGCATGCCATAAATTAACATTCGTTGCCATCGGATGGCAGGGAAAATAGCTAGTTGAGTTCGAGGGTCAATACGCTTTCCCCATAAATGACTGAACTAAAAATACAATATATAAAAAGTTATTTTTATAAAGCTATAAAGCGGAAAGCCTAGGACATCCAATGTTAAAAAGAAGTGAAACGGATGGTACAAAATGTATGAGAAAATAAATTTTCTTCACAATTTTTTCTGCTTTGAATTTTTCCAACGTTTTAATAGCTATTCTGCTATTCGGGGCCGAGACATCTTTAACATATCAAATATCATAAAAATTGGTCCAGCTGATCTTGAATTATAAAAGGTGCAACTAATCCGACTTTGCTTTATAGGTATAGATATTTATCATTGTATGTCTCGTAATTGGATTTGATCTGTTGCTTTAGATTTAAATAAATATTTAATTGAATAAATGCTGCTGCGTTAAAGTTTGAAGAATATTGAACTAGGATACTGAGTGTTCAGCGTAGTGCAGTTTCTCGCGAGTCACAGCTACAGAATTAGGAAAGCAAGGACGGTGTTCTGCAAGTTTTGTCTCAAGCAAAGTGGTGAAGCTTCAGAAGGGATCTACGCACACTTTTCTCATCAATTGACCGTGCGGAGATGATGTTACGATGAGTTGACGTCTGGTTAGCTGTGTTATTATATGTGGAGCTGATATTGCGTCTGAGAAAATAGGAAGGATGTCTCATAGACCCCTGACAGTTTGACAGAACGAAAATAAGCCGGTAAGATACCTGGTAGGGTCTAGTAGCACAATAAAGCTGAAGTAATGCGAAAGTGGTTCCGGATCAGATTTTCGTGGTGGGAGGATGATAGTTTTTTTTTTTTTTGAACTTTTTGAAGTTTGTTCGACACCCAACCAGAAAAAAACACAGAACATAAAATGGTTTGAATGTTTTTTTTCGCGTATAAATTTATATTTGAGCCTGCAGTCCTTCTGTTAAGGAAAATAAAACCAAAAGTGAATTTTTTATTCATATTTTAAATTAATATATTTATATATTCTAGATAAAAATACGTTATGATTGAATATTTAAAGGTGGACGATGACCAAGACGTGATAAAAATAACCGAAAATTTTAAGAAGCTAGTACTCTCAGTCTGAAGCTTAGTGCCCCCAACACACATTATAAGCCCTGGCTTATATTGTGTGGGGTTTCTGGTTCGATTTTAGTCTCGGATGCATCTAGCTTGAAAAATGTATTGAGCTAATCAGAGGTAAATTGAGTCGTGAAACTAATCACTCCACTTTCATATTCACATTGATTCTAATTTAGTAAATGAAGCTCCCCATCAGCTTCAGCCCCTAATTCCAACAAGGGTTATCATGGGATTACTTCACATTTCTCTCACAGAATTAACGAAATGAATTCAAAATTAAGGAAATATTTGTGAAATTCCTGATAATGCCCTGCTAACCAGTGCTTTTGAATCTCTGGAGTGACATTTTGATCCTGAGTATAATATATTTTACTTAACTATAAATCTCCAGACTCTAATTTTTATGTCTTAGTGTAACCCTTTGTTAAACTGTGAATTATTCGATTCTTTTTTATATATATTAACTAACAGAATGCTTATTACCCCAGAAAATGTCTGCACCTAAAATACCTACATTTTCCTGAGATATCCTAGTTCTATTACGCTTTATGTTAATTCCAGGAACGACATCATTAACTTCTAAGACTCGGTCGTTACCATTTTACAGTCCATATCCATTATACTCACATCTACTTCCACTCACCGACACCTGATGCTGTTACCTACATAATATTTGTCCCCAAAAGCCGGTGCAATCTTCACAGCAATACAAATTCGCCGTTTTGTCACATTTCCAGGCTCGAGATATAGTAGAAACTCCCTCATAAATTAATGTGTCCATTAAAGACACAATGAAATTACCTTTAGCTTGTAATATTTTAACTTCTACCGCATTATAGGAGTTTTAACGGGAAAGTGATGAGGTGCTTTGGGAGTTTTTAGAAGTTTCAGTTTTGGTTTCACAGTTTGATGGAATTGAGAGCTTTGAAGCCGCACTTCTCTGTTCCATCAGGTTAATTGAAAGATAAATGTCCAGCTTAATTCTTCATCAAAATAATTGAAATAGATGATATCAATTAATATTATATAAATTAAATACAAGGTGAGCTCAGCGTGCGATTCAAGAGGCCAAAAATAATCCAACACTATTTTCTTTTTTTTTTGACAAAGTTAATAAATACACAAACGTCAATTTCATAAATATATCTGCTTTTCAAATTACTCTGGAAAAAATCATTCGAATTTTTTCTTACACCACAACACAATATTCAATGACACCACGCTATTTCCAAGAGAAGATAACAACCCAACGGGAAAAATAATGCTTACGGGTGTATTCGGTAAGCATTTCGCGTAATGCGTGTAAGCATTACCGGACCATTACGTGTTATTTCTTTTTAGCATTGCATGTCCTAGGCTGGGAAGATTTATACAAGGAGAAACTTATGCTTTTAGTCTTATAGCTTTATGTATAAGAGCTTTTTGGAAAGTACGACATCGTATTCTCGCATTTCCGTCATCTACGGTGAATACAAATTAAAGCTTTGGCCGGCAGCCGATCCTATCTCAGCATGTGTGGTTTTTGCATGCTGAGTGATTGTGACGCTCATTGGAAATTCCAATAGCGCATGCTCTTTTCTAGGTATCTTTGCTAGAGGGATTCATGCATTGTACTAACCTGTGTGTTGCGGCACAGCAGCGACCTCTCTCACACGAGAGCCTAAAATGAAGAAAAAGCACCAAAGTATCGGATTTTAAAATATAAAAAACATGTACTTATCTAAAGTCAGTTAGCATTGTTATTGATCCGCTTGCATCTTGATGACAATTGTCACTTGACATTTGTCATTTGACATTAAATTTATAAATGTCTATTCACAATTGTTTTTTCACTTAATATTCACCGTGAAGAAGAATACTGGTAAAACTGGAAATATAACAAGAGAACCAGGAGAAAGTTGTATAACAAAAAGAAAGTACCGAAATTTTCACTTTACAGTTGATTTCGAGTTGCCTTTTGAATCGGTCGAACAGTTTGAATCATAGAATTGAATTAGTTTTTGAATTTGAATAGTTTTGAATTTGAATTAGTTTTAAAATTAGTTAAATTGAATAGATTGAAATAAAGTAGTGTGAGTTGATTATAAAAGTTGAATTTTTATTTGAACTAATATCGAACATAATTTTGGTCCTTCGAACCGGATCGTTAAATTCGACAATAGATAACTTTTTAGATTTGAACATTTTGAAACAGTTTAAAACTTCAGTCACGCGATTCTTGTGGAAAATAGTAGTGAAGTAACAAAATAAACTAATTGACATCGGTTCGGGCGATTCATTCTAAAAAATAGTGCAACAGCAATTAGAAGGTCTGGTAAGTCCTTGTTCCATCCTTTTATTATATTCCATTGCATTTTTCCTATCCAATATATATAATCCCGCATTTCATATCAAATACTGGAAACACATGAGTCTTGCTCAATTACAAAGGACTGAACATATATTGGTTAATTTGATTAGTGCAAAATTCGTGATTGACTGACACTAAGTATACTAGCGCTAATTGGGTGCGAATTGATGGTGTTAAATCACATAGCATAGATTTGAGACAATTTTGCCGTGATAGCAGCAAATCAATAAGCTGAGTCATTGAGGCATAGTAGCTAGACAGATAGGAAGCTTTCACCATAATTCATTCAGTTCTAAGTGTGTCAGTAATCAATTGTAGTGTACAACATTTACATTTATAGTGCAAAATATACTTGAAAATATATCGAAACTCGCAAAATTATAATCCAACGCAATGGACCGGTTGCTAACTCAGCAGAAATTGTTACTCGAACAATTAAATAAAATGCAAAGTAACTTCAGAAAAGATGCGAAAGTACGAAAAACTCTTGCTTATGCCACGAAATTGCTCCAGCGAGTGCAAGAAATTCGGCAAACGTTCCTGGAAACGCATCAGAAGATACTCGCATTAGTCAAAGAGCAAACCGATCTGGATTTAGAATATTTCAAAGATAAACTGTATCTATCTTTTGAAGAACTCAATTTGAGTTTCGAAACAGATCTAGAAGATCTGAAATTGGAACAAGGGGCACAGGCAGCACAGGCTGACACTGAGATACAAAATCATTCCAGTCGATCAAACGATGACATGGATGTTCGACTTCCACGCATAAAGTTGCCAAAGTTTAACGGAAACTATGGGGAGTGGACTTCTTTTAAAGATCTGTTTGTATCTTTGATTCACAACAAATCTAATTTATCTCGAGTAGAGAAGTTACACTACCTAAAATGCAGTCTTTCGGGGGAAGCTGAACAACTTCTCAAGCATTACTCGATCACTGAATCCAATTATAATTCAGCGTGGAAATTGCTCATAGAACCTTATGATGATAAACGCGTTCTATTAAATACTCAATTTAGAAGGTTGCTGGCCATCAATAACTCGAATGAATCCGCTTCGTCTATTAAATTGTTACTCGATAAAACTAACGACAGCGTTCAGGCAATCGTCAATTTAGAGGTAGCGAATATTTGGGATGCAATTTTAGTGCATTTGACAACTCAACGACTACCAACTGAGACGCGTCAAATTTGGGAACAACAGCAAGCCGCGCACAAAGAAACATCATCGTTTAAAGACCTCACAGAGTTCTTGCAGCGTCGTTTTAGAGCATTAGAGGCTGCTGGGGTAGAAAAACATAAATCCACTCGATCTTCACATAATGTGTTTTTGACAAAACACGAGCAGCATACTACGTGTGTTTCGTGTAAGGGGCCACATCACTTAAGATAGTGTACCACTTTTCTTCAATTAGAGAATGCAACGAGATTTGATATGGTAAAAAGAAATGGTTTGTGCCTCAATTGCTTGAACAAAGGACGCTTAGTGGGTAACTGTCCCAGCACGTCAAGATGTTTCAAATGTAAAAAGGCACATCACACACTTCTGCATAAACCCGATGTATCTACAACCGGAGTCCTTCCGCACCAGTCGCAATCTTCATCTTGGCATAGAAACCAAACATCAAATTTATTTACTCAAAATAATCTGCCTCCGACTTTAGAATTCAATCAAGAACCTTCAACCTCGTTTTCACACAATGTTCAACCATCGACTTTGACTTCTTTGGATCATAGACCTTCGACTTCAGTGACAACAGTCACGAAGATAAACTCTTCGACTAGCAATGCTACAAAAACGGTATTGTTAGCAACAGCATTAGTGACGGTTGAGTCTTCGACTGGATTTATAACACTACGCGCTTTGCTGGATCAAAGTTCACAGGCGTCAATCATTACAGAGAGTGCAGCTCAAAGAATTGGAGGGAAAAGGCAATCGACACACATCACTATAGTTGGTATTGGAGAGACAAAGGGTATTTCGACGAACGGAAATTTGGAAATTAAACTTCGCACCAAAACAAACGAATATTTGAAAATAGATGCTCTCGTTTTGAGAAAGTTGACAAATTTCATCCCATCGCAAACAATTTCCACATCAATTCGAGAACAGATTGGAAATTTAGATCTGGCTGATCCTCACTTTGACCAGCCGAGCAAGATTGACATTTTATTGGGAGCTGAAGCTTACGCTCAGTTATTGCTTGGAAAAATTCGAAAATTGACTCTAGGTCCAGTGCTACAACTTACTAAGCTAGGCTGAATAATATCAGGTAGATTCAGCGATAACAACGCGCAAGTAGTGCACACACTTAATGTGCAAATAGAGGAGGACGTGAAAATTAGTGAGCAACTTAAACATTTTTGGGAGATTGAGGAGGTTGGAAAGGGAAAAAATATTACTCAAGAAGAAGAAGCATGTGAAGAACACTATAAGGTAAATGTCAAGAGAAAGCAAAACAGTCGATATCAAGTTCGGTTGCCATTTAGAAACACAGAGAGTCAAAATTCACTAGGGTTTTCCAGAGAAAATGCAATCAAATGTTTAATGCAGATGGAGAAACGCTTCGAAAGGGACAGAAGTCTTCAAGAAGAATATTCAGCAGTAATGCAAGAATATATAAGTCTAGGTCACATGAAAGAAGTTCCCATTTGTAGAGAAGTCACGTTTGAATCTGGAAACATACGCAGCACAGCTAACTTCCTTCCACATCACGCAGTGCAGAAAGAAAGCACATCTATAAAAATTAAGAGTGATGTTTGATGCATCAAGGAAACCGAGTTCTGGTGTGTCTTTGAATGATATATTATTGACAGGACCGACTATTCAGAGCACCATGACATCAATTCTCATAAGATGGAGATTAAAGCAGTTCGCAATGGTGGCCGACATTGCTAAAATGTACCGACAAATAGATATGCATCCGGAAGATGCAAAATTTCAGAAAATTGTTTGGAGGCAACAGCCAACTGATCTAGTTAAAGACTATGTTCTGACTACCGTAACCTTTGGAACTACTTCAGCACCGTTTCTAGCAATCAGAACTTTACACCAATTAGCAATAGATGAAATTGAAAGCTATCCAAATGCAAGTAAAGCAGTCTTCGAAGAATTTTACGTAGACGACTTATTATCTGGAGGAAATAGTCTACAAGAATGTATTATCAAAAGAGACGAACTCAGTAAGTTGTTGAATTCTGGCGGTTTTAAGTTGAGAAAATGGATAACAAACGACGAACGAATTTTAGAAGGAATCCCATCTGAAGACATTGAAATGCAAGATGCGATCAATATGGATATGGATAATGGATACAAATCGCTAGGAATAATGTGGTATCTGCTAGCAGACTTCTTCACCTATCGATTGAAAAGGCATAAGCAGTTAGAAACTTACACAAAACGCTCGATTTTATCGGAGGTTGCACGTCTCTACGATCCATTAGGTTGGATAGCACCTATTATGGTATCAGCTAAAATTTTACTATAAGGACTATGGTTATTTGGGCAAGATTGGGATGAACCAATATCAACTGCACTAAACACGGAATGAATGAAATTATTGAGCCAATTACCGGAAATTGAAAACATTAAAATCCCAAGATGGGTAGCTTACCAACAAAACTCGAAAATAGAACTTCACGGATTTTGTGACGCCTCTCAACGTGCCTACGCAGCAGTAATCTATGTGGTAGTGCGTGCAAGCTCGGCTGTCAACAGTCATCTATTAATGGCTAAAACCAAAGTGGCACCAGTGAAGCCAGTTAGTATTCCACGATTGGAGCTATGCGGAGCTGTACTATTGTCTCGAATGCTAAAAGAAGTTACAACCTCATTAAAAATTGAAAACATACCTACCTGGTTATGGAGTGACTCAGAGATCGTGCTAGCATGGCTGAAAGGTCACCCCACTCGATGGACTACATTTGTATCTAACAGAACGGCTCTCATCCTTGAGAACACTGATAACATACCATGGCGATATGTTCCATCTAAATGCAATCCAGCAGATGTAGCTTCCAGAGGAGTAAAACCAATCGATTTAATACACAATGAGCTATGGTGGCACGGACCAAGCTGGTTATCTGACGACATCGATGCATGGCCTAAAATGCGAGATATCAAATCAGTTGAAGTCGAAAAACGAAAACATTACATTGTTAATGTAGGAATACACACAGAAAGTTTCTTAGACACTTGGTTACAAAGATATTCAACATTATCGAAACTAATTAGAATTACCGCTTACTGCTTCCATTTTCGCAGATCGAACATAAATCGAACAGAAAATCCACCATATTTAACCAGTGAAGAGCTGCGACACTCATTCGAATTCTGGATCAAACACGCTCAGCAAAGTGAATACTCACAAGAAATAGCCTGTCTTTTGAATAACAAACCAATTGAGAAAAAAAGTAAATTGATCAAATTAAACCCCTTCATAGACAAAACTGGATTAATACGTGTGCTAGGTCGTCTAAAAAGTGCACAATTGAGTTTTGATGAAAGGCATCCAATAATTCTCCCACGAAATGGAAGGTTCACTGAATTAATGTTGCATCAAGTCCATCAAGCAACCTTGCATGGACAAACTCAACTAATGCTGAACACGTTGAGAAAAGGATTTTGGCTGATAGATGGTCGCAACCGGATCAAACATTTTGTACATAAATGCATCCGCTGTTTTCGGGCCAAAGCGAACGGTGCAACTCAGCTGATGGGAAACTTGCCAGCAGCTCGCGTAACTATTTCTCGCCCATTCACACATACGGGTGTTGATTTTTGTGGACCATTCGACATAAAAGACAGGCGAGGAAGAGGTAGTAAAACATCGAAGGGCTACGTGGCTATATTTATTTGTTTAGTAATAAAAGCTATACATATCGAAATTGTTAGTGACCTATCGACACAAGCATTCCTTGCAGCATTACGAAGATTTATGGGAAGACGAGGATTTAGTGGACATATGTATTCCGATTGTGGAACAAATTTTGTCGGGGCATATGCTGAATTGAACAAATTATCAGAAATCAATAAAAAGGCTGCCGAAATACTTGTCAATGATGGCGTTACGTGGCATTTCAATCCTCCAGCTTCGCCGCATTTTGGTGGGCTCTGGGAAGCCGGAGTCAAATCTATAAAGTCTCATCTGCGCCGAATTGTGGGCAACATTGCTCTAACGTCTGAAGAATTGTCCACCATCTTAATTAGAATAGAAGCCTGCCTCAATTCTCGACCCCTGTGCCCCTTGAACGACGATCCAACAGACACGACGGCACTTACTCCAGCACATTTCCTGATTGGCGATCCACTACTAGCACCACCCGAAGCAGATTTCGAAGGCGACAATATCAACCATCTCGATAGATGGCAGACAACACAAAAGATAACGCAAGATTTCTGGAAACGGTGGAAAACCGAATATTTGAATCGCTTGCAACTTAGGCCCAAATGGAATACAACAGAAAACAATGTCAAAGTGGGCGATTTGTGTGTACTAAACGATGAAAAATTACCTTCTTATCGTTGGCCATTAGCCAGAATTATAGAGGTTCATCCAGGAAACGATTCCCTAGTACGAGTAGTAACCGTATGGTCAAATGGAAAGACATACAAACGATCAGTCACAAAAATTGCACTAGTACCTACGCAAAATATATCATAAGAAATGCACCTTTTAATTCCTTCTATCAAAATGTTCCTTACTCATCCCTTTCCTCCATGAGACCTTGCCACATCAAATAAAATCGCGAAACTACTTAACGTGAGAAGTCTTTGGAATTCCATACAAATCAGTGATGGTATAGGTGGACGCCCAGCATAGGTGGGACAACTTCACCATGCCAAAACTGAGTTGAACGAATGCATCAGCTTGACCGGCATATCGGGCAAAACATTAACGATAGGAATCTAGATCTAAATAGTATCCAGACCCGGACGTGACATACAAAAAACATTTATCAAAATAGATTAGCAAACTAATACTTACCATTTCAGAAGTTAGTCCAATGGATAATACTGAGGCATTACACACGCCTCATCTGGGGGAGAATGTTGCGGCACAGCAGCGACCTCTCTCACACGAGAGCCTAAAATGAAGAAAAAGCACCAAAGAATCGGATTTGAAAATATAAAAAACATATACTTATCTAAAGTCAGTTAGCATTGTTATTGATCCGCTTGCATCTTGATGACAATTGTCACTTGACATTTGTCATTTGACATTAAATTTATAAATGTCTATTCACAATTGTTTTTTCACTTAATATTCACCGTGAAGAAGAATACTGGTAAAACTGGAAATATAACAAGAGAATTAGGAGAAATTTGTATAACAAAAAGAAAGTACCGAAATTTTCACTTTACAGTTGATTTAGAGTTGCCTTTTGAATCGGTCGAACAGTTTGAATCATAGAATTGAATTAGTTTTTGAATTTGAATAGTTTTGAATTTGAATTAGTTTTAAAATTAGTTAAATTGAATAGATTGAAATAAAGTAGTGTGCGTTGATTATAAAAGTTGAATTTTTATTTGAACTCATATCGAACACTGTGTTTTGAAATGCTCGGAATTTTTCATCTTTCCGCTTTAGATAGCAGACTACCCATAACCGATAGAAATGGGCAAAATGCCTCATGACACGTGAGGCATAGCTCTTTCTTACAGTGCAGCGCCTGAAAAAAGCACAGCATAGACTATGAGCGAAAGCTTTCGTTTGAATAAACTTAATGAAATACGAAGCGAACAGTGTACTGAGAGTACGGCGTAATACTGTAAAATACTCTAAAAAAGACCGATCAGTGGTATGTCATGAGCAGTGTTGTCACCTTACTACTTTTGTAGCAAATTTACTACATTTTTTCGGCCTCTGCCGTTTTTGCTACTTCACTACTCAAATTGTTAAATCTACTACATATTGTATCGAGAATGTAATATTGAAGAAAATTTAAGCGCTGGGCAGACAGAACGCTATTGGGCGTCATGGCTATGTCAAACACAAGGCGACAACGCTAACTTTGCAACGTTAGTCTGTTTGCGTAACCTGCATGAAGTGTCGTTCAAAAATACTTTTTCTATCAGGCGCAGAGTTTTCTCACATATTTGACTACGACGGCTTAACATCGTTCGGTTTTGTTCGCCAGAGAACTATTAAGCGATTAAAAAAACGATGAACCTTCAAATGACTTGATACATTTTTTCAGCAAGTTTAAATTGTTTGAAAGTTCTTATGTAGAGAAGTAAGAAATTTATGTCTGTACACATGTATTTGAAAAACAATAATTTATTTACTGTTGTTTGCTATAGAACTGAAAAATTTATTTGTTATTGAAATCGTAGAATTTTTTTCATTTTCTGATAGTTTTGCTATTTTTGTGCTAGAAAACAGATTTCACCAGTATATGACGGTTTTAATTTAAAGGAAACTGATTTCGAAATTTTACTACAAAAGGCCCTAATTTACTACATATTTTTCCCCAAATCTACTTCAGAAATATCTTTTGGCGGTGACATCACTGGTCATGAGGCATTTTGCCCATCTCTAATAACCGATGTATGCTCGCAAGTTCTTTTCCCCTTGTTTCTGCGAATGATATTCATTGGCCAGTCTTGGACTTACAACATATGAGCTTTCTCCCTTGCAGCATTCCCCATGCTCCAAGTCATGTATACGAGTATATCTTATAATTGCTGGAAAATAGCTTTGGAAATCGGAAATTTGCATTACTAGCATTGTTTGATTCATACATTACGCCAGCAAACATTACCGCGATTCCCGTTGGGAATAAACGGACTACTAGCAAAAATCTGATGCGAATCAATAGGTGCGTTTTTTTGCTCCTCTATCCAGCGGAGAGTAGAGTAGACGCATTGAAAACAACAACACTCCTACATCAGTGAATTCACTAGTACAGAAATTCTATGCGTCATTTGTAGTTCACGTGTTGAAGTGTAGAATGTGCTGATAGAAAAAAGAAAAGCTCATGAGAAGTTGTATTTTTTTCTGTGAGGTGGCTTTCGGTTTTTCATGGTTATGTTGAATGTTTTGGTAGTTAAGAAATTAGAAAAGGCCCTCATAATGTGTAGAAAGTTAAAAGAATTAATTTTCTGTTAGTTTTTTTTTCTATTTTCTATCGATTGTGGTAGTGTATACTCGTTATTTTCTCCCTTTTTTTCAGCTGTTTTGTGGGACCACAGCGAATATAGCAACCTATGTCAGGTTTAGCGAATGCACTGCTGTTTTATACTAGATCGTTGTTTTTCCGGCATAGTTGTACTCTGCACTGCATCGGAGCAAAAAAACGCACCTAATGTCTTCTACATATGAAAACAAACGACCTTCTTCAAAAGCAATAGCCACCGTTTTCAGTATAATGTTTTTCTAAAATATATCCTCCTGCTCATACGTATGTAATTCTAGTGTTCCCATGCATTTGATCAAATCGATTTTGGAAATTCAAAGATAGTATGTAGCGCGGCCAGAATGTTGTGAAAAAAAACATTAAAAGAGAGAACCTGTGTGTGAACCTCAGGTGTCGAGTGCTCGGTTTTACTTTCCCAATACCGCTGATAAGCATATAACTTTCTTTCAAATACACCAGAGACGTCGCAATATCTTCCTGGTTGAATGGAATGACGGTATCATTTTCAAGTCAGTACACAAACACATGGTGGTGTACAAAACATATATTCATTCATGTTCGATTATCGTGCAGTCTAAAACAAGCTAAACTTTGTCTTGGATAAAATTTGTCCTGTTTGATGCAGTCGAATCATTCAGGTCATTGAGCTACATTCTCATAGCCTCTCAAAGTGAGAAAGGCAAAACTTTCACTTGCCACCGCTCGCTAGTTTGCTTAACTTACACATTTGATAATATGCTGGGCCACCAAATAAAACGAAATAATTGATTGATATTTTCCTGACGACCTGACTGCATCCTTATCATTGCTGCTTATGTGATATTTATGTCATCGATTTGTATGTTTTAAGCCTGTTAGTACTAATATCATGTCACAATCTTATAATAATTTCAAGTGCTTATGTCAAGATTATCAGAATTTTTGGAAAAATGTGTAAAATAAAGTTAAATCAAGAAGAACATGGGTATTTTAAATTCAGTACCTTTACCAGGAAATTATTGGGGGAAAACTACGAGGTCAGAATGCTGAAAAAATATATATTGGCACTCTCATTCATTCACGCCGAGGTTTCTTTCATGCTCGATAGAGGAAAACGATAGAAAGCAGTATGTATCTGTGAGAACTTTCTAGCAGCAATTTCATTGGAATGAAAATAGAACAGAAGGAGGTGATTGGAAGCGTTAAGGTTTTTTCTTGAAAGGATTTGCACGAATTTACGGTAGGTGATGATGAGCTAACGTGAACTTTGGCTTTAACATGAGAGTACTAAAATGTTACCATGAGTTGTGAAGTTCAGACAAAAAAATTATTTGAAGACAGGCAAAATGAAGTCAATGCATTTTGGAAACGATGCATGGTGACCTATATTGCCCTAATAAGCATAAAC
>OX376373.1:98883924-98910472 GCA_947369275.1 Nemotelus nigrinus | reverse complement strand
TATATATATATATATATATATATATATATATATATATATATATATATATATGTATATATATATATATATATATATATATATATATATATATATATATATATATATAAATAAAATGATTAAGGGAGATAATCTCTGGAGTGGCCAATCCGATTGATCTGAAATTTTCGGAGGACGTAGATGTATATAGTAGGTCTGTCCATGTTTCGCTAAAATCCAGATATCCTAAATTTCTTGGTGGTGGCGAGCGTTTTAGTGAATTTTGAGATACTCCTATATTTCCAAACAGTGTAAATTTTCGTTAAAAAAACTGTCCGGAAATGAAAACTTATTACGTTCTTATTTTTTCTATGATAAAAAGTTGGAAATTTTGAGCCGTGTGTGGGTGCAGCGTGCCTAAAAGTAGGCCAGAGTTTTTTTTCAAATTTTGATTTGTCATTACTTCTGACCAAAACACTGTATCATCTCGTAAATTGCAGAGGGTATTGATGTTGAGTAAAATTTAACACATGTGATTTTTCAAAATAGTGCAGGTAACCCTGTAGCTACGGCAGGCTCCTGAAAAAAAATCCTTCAAATCATTGATCCCCCTGAAAAATTTTTGATTTTTGACAAAACATTCAAATCATTAATAAATCTTAACCGTTTTTCATCATGTCAAAAAGAAATTTTTAAAATCCCGATTTGCACAAGAACGGCAACCCATCACCAAATTGCCTCTATTTTCAACACTGGAAAGCTCTGTTTATGATATTTACTCGACATGTTTAAACTTACTAAGACCAGGTCTAATAGAAGTGATTTTGAAATGCGAGCAACCCTGTGACAGTGGTGCCATCTTGAAAAATCACTGAGAAAAAACACTGCTTTTTGTCCCATAACTTCCTATGGAGCCATCACAATATGTGGATTCTACTTTAGATAACATATGGTGAAAATTTGGCTGAAAAATAAGAATAAAACGAAGTTCATGCATTAAATGGACCTTAATTTGAACCAAGTATCGGAGAAATTTCGTACAAAAATCATAAAAGGGCTGCCAGCTATGACCATTTTTGTATTTTTTTGGAATTTCTTTACTGAGCGATTATATCATTAGATTTGCAAATGGGAATCATCCTGCAATAAAAATTAACAACAAATATTAACGTTTTAAAAATTTGAAAAGTTTTGAGGATGGCAACCCTCAAATATTTTTCATCCGTATGACTTCCAGCGCAGTGATTCAATCGAAACAAAATTTACTGGTTGGGTTTAACTTGACGTGAAGCAGATTTGGTATAGACGAGTATTTTGCTTTGCTGCTGACACAGGGTAGCCAGCATTAGCCATTTTCATAAATATTGCACCAACAGATGCTTCAAACTGCATGCTCATATGCAAAGTATTTGCAATAAAAATAATAACCCAATTTATAAATTTTCTGAGTTTTGAACATTTTTCGGATCGCAGCCTCAAACAATGTTTAACCGCTGAAGCTTTCGATGAAATCCTCCAATGAGAACGAAATTCAAAAGATAAGTTGATTTCGGTATGAGCTTGTTATGGTTTACTTATTGTTGCTTCGTTGGGAAAGTGTTTTATTGCTTTGGATAAGGAATGGTTGATATGATTCTACAAATAGTGTATAACGTCTTTCCACATTTTTTTGTCACTCTTAGATAATTTCTTTGCAAATTAGTTTTCTAGCGGTTTTGATGCGCTAGAGTTTTTTTTAGCTTTGTTTTGTTATAAATTAAGAAACTAGTCTAGTCTAAATCATTCAAATTACGAGTTGACATGATTAACACTGGTTTTATACAGGATATTTTTTCAAATCAAATTTAAAACTTAAAAATAAAAGCTAAATTTCTACACCAATCAGTAAATTTAAAGATGTTCATTATTTTTTCATTTCCAAATTGGCTTCAAAAAAATCTTTCATCAATCTCGTCAATTGATCCGAAGCGCATTACTCGGCAACTAAAGCTCATTGAAAAAAATGGTCTATCCACGTTCATATCTTCTCGGACTACAATAAATAATGCACGATTTGAACGAAATCCAGAGCTTTGACTTTTTTTCGTAAAATGACTCTTAGGTTACTGCAAAATTCAAAATTTACTAAGTTCTGAATTGAAAGGAATGAGGCATGAAAATCTATTGTCCCTGGGTATCATTCAATAGCGCACGAATATATGAGACACGCGCTTTTCAGCATATGTGACGCATGTCTTTACGCATGCCTCATGTGTGCTAGACGCATGCATTATAGCGTATGCCTTAAGTGCAAACAGAATATTAGTTTTATAAAAACAGAATATATATTCCATAAAATACTTAGGTGTCCTTCTAGATAAAACAAATATGGAAGCACTAGCAAGCAAAATGTTGCATTTTTTTGAGTGGGTGACGGAAAACCTTAATTAAGTATAATACAACCGATACAAGATCACGTGAGATTCCTACTCACTTAACAAACATCACCCGCTGACCACGGAAATTCGAACCGAAACGGTTTTCGCAGTATCTCAGCTCGGCCGTACTACTACGATCTACCAGGTCTCCCACCGATTAACTTCCGTTTTGTCAGACTTTCAGGAGTCAAAAAGGCATTCTCGCTATTTTTAAGCACGATACCAGCTCCATGTATGCTGACGCAGTTGCTTTTACGTCATCTGATTGTTGCATTGTCTCCACGGTTATCTCTGGCATCACAGGCCATGTAACGCTCGCTTCTAAAGCAGATGCAATGGAATAAGGTAAGATGGAGAAAGCGACTACTGTAAAATTGTATATAAAACAGAACTACCATATTGGCAATTTAGTATTCAAAAAGGGCGACCAACTGCGCACATCTTAAAAATGGTATCTAGCATAGCAATGAAGGCCATAGACAAAGAAGACTACTGCGTTGTGGTAGCACTGGACGTGAGAACGCATTTGACTCCGCGAAGTGAAGCCGAGTTGTAAGTGCGTTGGTTGATAATAGAGTGTCATGCTACTAAACATGTATAATTGTCACATACTTCTGAGAAAGAAGCTTGCTCTACGACTATTACGAAAGTCAAAAGTGTTATCTGGAAACGGCGGGAGTGCCACAGGATCTGTCTTCGGCCACCTGCTGTGGAATATAATGTAAGATGACAAACCAAGGCTTCGTTATCCACAAATCTGTCTTTTCACCAACAACGTTAGTATCGTGATTCCAGCTAGTCAACAACGCTAGTATCATGATTCCAGTAAGATGGCCAAATATATACAAAACAAGCAATCTGGGATTTTAAATCAAAGCCTGCTTGTGCCGGGTTTGAAATCGCCACCCATAAGACTGAAATGATACTGATCACGAAGCGAGTGAGACTAATAATAGAGTAGATAAAAGTTGACGACTGTATAGCTACACCGCTGCTTGCTGTAAAAAAAATTGGGTGTTATTATCGACAAGAAGCTAAGGTTTTGAACCTTATCTGCAGAAAGTAGGTAGAAAAGCATTCGTTCTTACAACCTTATAATTAGCGGCCCGAAACCAAAGCCGAAAGCTAATGATTTCAAGAGTAGTCAGCTCTATTTTACTGCACGCAGCACTAGTGTAACACCAATACTGCCCAAAAAATAGAGATGGTGCAAAAATCAAGAAACTTACCGGTTGGTTCCAAACCGAAGCTCCTGTTCATTTCACAAAACGTTCTTTTAGGCGACATATGTTGTAGCCAGCATGCTGAACATTGAAATTCTTAAGGACAAAGCGCTTCAAATATGCCAAAAGTCAAGCGCATCAAAAACGCTAGGAAACTGATTTTCGAAGAAATTATCTTGAGTGACTTAAAAATATGTGAAGACGTAATACACTTCTTTGTAATATTAACCATATCTTACTCAAAGGAACAAATATCATTTTTTATTTTACATTAACACAAATGATGGAAATACGCAGTGCTGGCAACAATTGTCCAACAAAACAGCAATAGGTCTACCATATTATGCTCGTGCTTAATCGACCTATCCTTTGATTTTCGTTTTCGTCCAAGGATATAATCGAAAGTCTCAGCAATCAAACTATGTCTGGGGATACCATACAAAAAATTTCCGAAACTCAAAAAATTTAAGCATCGGTTGCTTATTTAATTGTAAATGCTTTGATTATGCATACAAAATGGAAGCATCTGTTGGTGCAATATTGACGAAATTGTCTCGTGCTCGCAATCATGTGTTAACACCAGAGCTGTTTTTCGTTTTGTTTAGCCCCCCCTGTGAATTTCGTTTCGATTGAATGGCAGCGCTGGAAGCTATAGGAGTTAATACAATTTAAGGGTTACCACTCTCCAATTTTTTTAAATTATCGAAACTTTAATATTTATCGTTAATTGTCATTGCAGGATCATTCCCATTTAGAAATTTAATGACAACATAGCACGATAAAGAATTTTCAATAAATTAAGAAATTCATCATAGCTAGCAGTTCTTTCATGATTTGTCAACGAAATTCCTACAGAACTAGAAATACAACAAGGTCCATTTATCACATGATTTTCGTTTTGATTTCGTTACTGCATCGGAAGTTATAGGGAGAAAACCTTTATTTAACTGAGCAAATTTACAATATTTAAAAGACAAAAATTGCCATAGCCTGCAACTCTATTCTAATTTTATGATAATCTGTCTTAGAGTAAGGCGCGCCTATTGCGTGAATTTTGTGAAAATTTAGTGGTTAAATCGGAAGCTATAAGCCAAAAATTATTTTTTTTCTCGGTGATTTTTCAAAATGGCTCCTCAGCCACAGTGTTGCTCGTATTTCAAAATCACTTCTATCAGACCTGGTCCTTGCTATCATAATTTAAACATGCCCTATAAATTTCATGTTAATTGCATTATCCGGTCGTCAGTTCTCGTGAACGGAAATTGTGAGTGCTGAAATTAGAGGTAATATGATTATGGGTGGTCGTTCTTATGCACCGCGGAATTTGGAAAATATTAATTTGACGTGGTGGACAAAGGTCAAAATTTATCAATAACTTGAATTTATTTTCAAAAATCAAAAAGCTTTCAGGATGGTCGATGGTTTGAAGGATGTTTTTTAGGTTCCTACATGGTTGCCCGCACAGTCTTTAAAAACATTTTTCACGATGATTCATTGTTTTCGTTCGAAGCTATGACAAATCATAATAAGTATTTATTTCCAATATTATTTAGCGAAAATGTACTCTGCATAGAAATATTCACTTAAATTCACTAAAATTCCCGTCGCCGCCAAAGGGTTTAAGATATCTTAATTCTAACAAATCCTGGTCTTACCTGTTATATAAGTCTATATTCTCCGAAAGTTTCATTTCAATCCACACCAGAGATTATCTGCCTTAATTATTTTGCTGATATATATATATATATATATATATATATATATATATATATATATATATATATATATATATATATATATATATATATATATATATATATATATATATATATATATATATATATATATATATATATATATATATATATATATATATATATATATATATATATATATATATATATATATATATATATAGGGTGTTTGGTACTAAATGAACACTATTTTAAGGAGGCGTTCTTTGACATATTTTCAGTAAAAAATCGTTTCATAGGATGGTCCGGATTTCAAAACCTACGGAGTTACAGGGTGTTCAAAAAAACTTGTTCGGACTGGTACCCTGACTCACTTGAATCGTTATATCTTGAAAGCTAATTATCACAACTCAAAGCTTTATACCGCGTTTATTAGACAATTAAATTAATTTTTATTTAATGCATTGCACTTGATTGCAGTTGTACTGAGTTTTGAGATATTTTCTTCGAAACACAAAATTTTTGAATTTTAACCCCGAAAATTCTGTGTTCCAGGTCGTTTTCCTTAGAAAACCTCATTATAATGTGCCACTTTCATTTAAATATTTTGATAAGCCATATTACTGGCTTCAAAAGTTGCTTGCATTTCAATGACTTAGATTCTACCATTTCACAAGTATTAAGCGAAAATGAATATTGCTGAACAACTAAATATGCCATAAAGTGGCCCTCGTTGTCTATCTACACTTTTTTCTTGAACTGAAAGTATTTAATAATGGTTTTTATGCTTTATTTCAAAATTTTTAATCTACAGTAAGTGTTCAAAATTGCCACCTTCATTTTGAATTCATGCCAAAGCTCGTTTGGCTAGCTTTCTTTTCTTATTCATGTCTCTCAGCTGTTGCCTCACTTCTGTTGCAGCATCATCGATCCTGGTATTTAGTTCTTCTAAAGTGGATACTTCCATTGCGTACACAAGGTCCTTCATCCGTCCCCATACAAAAAAATCCATTACAGTCAGATCAGGAGACCTCGCAGGCCAGTGTACTGGTCCATTTCTACCGATCCAGCGATTGGGATAGTTGGAATTCAACCAATCTATGACTGGTCGGCCGTAATGAGCTGGAGCACCATCGTGATGGTAAAACATGGCAACCAATCCTTGCAGAGGAATATCTTCCAATAAGTCCTGCAGATCATGTGTTAAAAAATGCAAGTAGCTGGTACTATTTAGGGTAGGCGCGAGCCTAAAAGGCCCAATCAAATTATTGCCAATTACTCCTGCCCATAAATTTACACTGAATCTATGCTGAAATGATGACGTTCTTGCAGTGTTTGGATTGTTCTCAGCCCACGTGTGTAAATTGTGGAAGTTTTTGATACCGTCTCTCGTAAATAAAGACTCATCCGTCCAAAGAATGCTGTTCACAAAATTTTCGTCGTCTAATTGTCTGTCAAGGAGCCAATTGCAGAATTCCATCCTTTTGGGCAAATCGATGGGTAGGAGCTCCTGAACTGGTGTGTGATGGTAAGGATGTAGACGGGCTGCTTTCAAAATACTCCAAACTTTCCAGCTAGACACGTTAAACCGTAACGCTAAGCGTCGAATACTGGTTGATGAGTCAGATTCCACTGCATGCAATATTTCTTCTTCGGTCCGTACAGCGGTTGCAGTTGTAGGATTTGCGTTTACTCGGCTCGTTCTGACGTTACCCGTTTTCCAAATCGTTGCGTAAAGTTGTTGAAACACTCTCCTTCCAGGAATCCGTCTATGGGGGTATCTCTGATGATACAAAGATTGCGCCGCTGCTGAATTTCCCCGGCAATCCCCATAGACGTACAAAATATCTCCATATTCTTCGTTAGTGTAGCGAGGCATTTTCCATGTATTTTCATAAATTTTATTTAGATCTTGTTGTTCGAGTAATGCACTGAAACTTACAAGAATTTGAAAGTGGTTCTGTTTTTATGCGTTTTCAATTTTTAAGTATCCCACTAATAAAGGCAAAGAACTGGACATGCTTTTACCTGTCACATCTAGGTAGGTGCATCAATTATGTTGAAACTAATTAAAATATAGTTAAGTTTATTGATACTTTAAATAGCAATAAATGGGTAATAAATTACTTTAGTACGACTAGCATATTAAACTTTGTTTTTTCAAGGAGGACTGTTTTATGACATATTTCGTTTTTAAGCGATATTTATTTTCGCTCAATACTTGCGAAATGGTAGAATCTAAGTCATTAAAATGTAGGCATTTTTTATAGCCAGTAATATGGCTTATCAAAAGATTTAAATGAAAGTGGCACATTATAATGAGGTTTTCTAAGGAAAACGACCTGGAACACAGAATTTTCGGGGTTAAAATTAAAAAACTTTGTGTTTCGAAGAAAATATCTCAAAACTGGGTACAACTGCAATCAAGTGCAATGCATTAAATAAAAATTAATTTAATTGTCTAATAAACTCGGTATAAAACTGCAGACCCTTTCAGGAGGAGCTACAAGCTAAAACGATCCCCACTTCGAAAAACAACGTTTGAGGAAGCTAGCATCTCCGCTAGCTGCCTTTCAAGTTGCGCGAAGAAAATGCGTTCGGGTGCCAGAGTGCTCGCAGACTCGGACTCGAAGAGCATGGTTTCGACCGAAGCGGTGGAGGAACTCCTCAATCGCCTAAGCGAGGCAAAGGTGCTGGTCCCCAGAAGAGGAACAGGCCAAAGCCGAGCAAAGAGGGCAAGAAAGCGCTGGCGAAATACAAAGTGGCGTTGCGCATTGTCAACAGGCTCGGTGACAGACCTTCCCTCTCCGCGGAGGTTGTGCTGGGCTCGGACGACGGTGGCAAAAGGTCGCGAGTATTTTGCTGGCAAAGAAAAACTGGCTCTTACGGACTGTTTTCCACAACAAGGTGGAGTAGAGTTTCTCAAAGAATTTAGCGGAAAAAGGCAGAAAAAAGGAGAAAATACTGGCGTTCAAGAGGCCTAAAAACGAAACCAATCGGCAAAAGGTCCAATAACCTTCTACCTCGAAGCCGAAGAAGGTAATAAAGGCCAATGATGTGTCTAAACAACACCTCATCTTGGCTTTGATAGATCGAAGCAACCCGTTCGGTGAATTGTCGCTAGAGAAGTGGAAGATCGTGGAGTCAGGCCTGCTCAACCTTCGTCTGACGTTCAAGGAGGCAAAGATCATCAAATGCAACGATGAGCTCACGCTGCGCTGTTGTACGGCTGTAGTCTTGGACTTACCGGTGCTATGGGAAGGAGCTCAGCTAGCCATTGTCGAAAGAAGGAGCATCCCGACACTACCTGGAGAGAAGGTAACAATTCCGCGGTTAGTGGAACCAGATGTGGCCCTGAAGTTGCTACAAAGGCAAAACCCGGATATTTCAACACAGGATTGGAAAATCTTGGATGTTAGGAAACTGGCTGCACAGAATGGAGGGCAGGTGTTTATCCTCCAAATAAACAAGGAAGCTCACGACCTGCTTTACCTGCGTTTTGAAAAGATGGCTTCGGGTGCAGGTAGTGCACCTGAAAAAACGCCAACCGAAGGATGGTAATAAGAACACCTTGGAGACTGGCGAGATTGAGAGGGATCTGGACACTGTTGACCTGCAGAATACAACAGCTGATCCCCAAAAGGATGAAGTGTCGGTCAGGGAGCATGCCGAGGCCAGCACTCAAACTGCTGCAGATCATTCTGCACCGCAGTAAGTTGGCCTCGGCCGAAGTACTGCTGACACTTGACGAAGGTAAGTTTGACGTGGCGCTTGTTCAGGAACCTTGGATCTCTGCGGGGGGTCGAGTTGGCGTCACAGCACTTCAATTTTTTCTTCCCCACTGCAGTAGCAAGAATAAGAACGGCTATGCTGGTGAGAAAGAATATTCACGCTTATCTTCTGTCTTATTACAGCGCAGACGATTTGACGGTGGTGGCATGTAAGGGGGACGAAAAGGAGCAGTTGCTCCTAGCATCCACCTACATGGCACAAGATAGACCCGCCCCGCCGGATGAGGTCAGAAAAGTCACCGCGGAGATGCTCCGAAAGAATCAGGTGCTGCTCGTGGGAGCGGATGCCAACGTGCATCCCACTCTCTGGGGCAGCAGCGATATTAACGATAGAGGTGAGTCTTAACTCAATTTTATTATTAATTATAATCTAGTCGTGGCAAATTGAGGAAACACTCCCACTTATAGGGGACCTCGAAGTGTTAACGTTCTAGACATAACTCTTCACAATGATCCGAATGAACAATTAATAGAGAATTGGAGGGTTCTTGAAAGTCCACCATTCTCTGACCACTGTTACATTAGTTACAATTGGAATTTCAACCTAACTCGTACTTTTCGATCGTTTTTGAATCCTAGAAAAACAAACTGGGAGAACTTCAAACGGGACGTAACCATCGGCTTAGGCCCTCCTCCCAGGGTAAGGTCTCTAGCTGGCCTGGAATATGCGGTCAACACTCTTACTGGTAAACTGGTAAAAGCTTTTGAAAGATCCTGTTCCAAAGTCTGTCCGAAGCGCAAGCATAAGCCACCTTGTTGGAACAGGGACTAGGGTTGTCGCAGAAGACAAGTACGAGAACTCTTTAAGTTAGCCAAAGTAGCTGACTGTAGGGAATGTTTGGACGAATACAAGAACGTACTTAGGCTCTACAAAACGGATTTAAGGAAATCCAAATGGAGCTCTTGGAAAGAGCTGTGCGGCAGGATTGAATCCAACTCGGAAACGGTAAGACTCAAAAATTTGCTGGCTAAACGCTATGTCACGCCTAGCCTGTTATGCAAGTCTGATGGGAAGTGGACAAGCAACAGTTCGGAAACGCCGAAGATCCTCGGAGATACTCATTTTCCGGGCTGTTGGGATGACTCCACCCCTTTCACTCGTGAGCAGGCGTCTGATCTGCATAACATCGGAAGCATTGGCGAAGCTGTCATCAAGCAGAGGCTTGTCTGGGCAATTGACACGTTCAAGCCCTTCAAGTTTCCTGGTCTGGATGGAAGTCTGGCGTTTCCTTGCTAACACAAGTTTACAACCTGCTGCCTGGAGGACCGCTAAGATTGTACTTATACCCAAGGCAAGTAAAGTCAACCATGCGTAACCGAAGGACTACAGGCCAATTAGCCTTACTTCCTTCCTCCTTAAAGTGTTCGAAAGATCACTTGATCTACATATCAAACAAAGACTTGGTACTCAAACTCTATCGAGAGCCCAAAATGCGTATATGAAAATCTGTCGAAACGGCTCCCCATAAGGTAGTCCTCATAATTTAAATGGCACTCCATTAGGAAGAATACGCCTTGGAAGTCTTTCTAGATATTCAAAGCACCTTCAATAATGTGCACACAACAGCTATTATGGAGAGCCTCCACGCACACAACACTCACCCCGCTATTTGTAGCTTCATAAGCAACATGCTTAAGCACAGGCTCATATCAGTGGAGTGGTCGGGTGCGCAAATCACCAGAAAGGTCCACAGAGACACTCCGCAGAGAGAGGTTCTATCCCTTCTCTTGTGGAACATTGTAACAAACTCAATTCTGAAAAAAATGGTAAGCAAGGGACTCACGGTTAAGGCCTACGCTGACGACATTGCTATTTTAGTCTTTGTTTCCACATACCCTCGGTTGGCTCATCGAGTACTCTCTAGTGTTGGTTGAGGAGTGGGCGAATACCATGAGTCTTGACATTAACCCCAATAAGACAGATATTGTGCTCTTCACTAAAAATTACAAAACTCCTGATGTATACCAAATCATGCTGGGCGGCTCCAGGTCAGGTCTCAAGTTACAAACAAAGTATTTGGGTCTTATTCTGGACAGCAAGCTCACATGGAAGGCGAATTTAGAGGAAAGAGTTAAGCGGGCAAGCAACGCGATTTATACGAGCAAGAGAGTGCTGGGTAAAACGTGGGGTCTAAGCCCTGCTCTAACGCACTGCATCTACTTGGCAATAGCTAGGCCGATCCTTGTTTACGGATGCTTGGTCAGGTGGCCAGCAGTGAATAAAACCACCTTTGCAAGCATGGCGAATAGAGTTCAGCGGTTGGGGGCCCTCTGCACTTCAGGTGCCTTAGATTCGACTCCGTCGTCTGCTCTGAACGTCCTGCTTCATCTCCCTCCGCTTGATCTCTTTATTAGAGGCACTGCCACAAAAGCTGCTGTTAGGCCTAGGGAATCAGGACACTTCAAGTCAGGATCCTTCGGCCACAGCAGTATTGAACGAGGATACGCAGGAAGCACTGACTACCTGGTTCCCACTCTGTGCTTTGAGCGCGGATATCGAGCGACTGTGGGAGATGGACAGGAATGGAATCGACAAATGTGCCCTGCCGCTCTTAGCATCTAAACTGACAGCTCGAAAACAGCTGCAGGAGTAGGTGCTGCAGCATATTCTGCAGATGCAGCTGTGAAAGCAGCTTTCAGGCTTCCGAATCACAATAGTATTTTCCAGGCGGAGGTTTTTGCGATATGTAAAGCCGCAGAACTGATATATGCCAAAGATACTACTAGTAAGTAATAAATATTTTTACGGACAGTCAAGCGGCGGTAAAAGCACTCATGTCTCACACATACAAATCGAAGTGTGTATTCGATTGCATTCAGGCCCTGAACAGACTAGGTAACAGCAGAAGAGTCAGAATCTTCTGGGCTCCCGGTCATAAGGGCATTGATGGAAATGAGAAGGCGGATGCATTAGCCAAGTATGAGGCTAGTCTTTCGGGATCGGAAGACATCCTTACTCCTATCCAAGAGATTAAGTACTTTCTTTCTCGAGGTCCATATTTCTGGTATAACTATGGATCTGTAGATCTATGTGTGGTCATGTGTCAGGCAGTACAACTTAACCTAACCTACATTTGTGACACTTGTGACCTTACGTTTCGCTTGAAAAATTCATGAGGTTCGCAAAATATGACTGTTCAATAATAACACTGGCCAACAAAATTTAATCTTCTTAATCGTGCCACACGAACTTTTTTAGTTTTTTTCTAAGTATCAAGTGCTGTGAATAAAAATACGGAGTTATTTTTTTCTATGACGTATGAACTTTTTTAAGTTTATTGGGTTAAGAAACATGAAAGAAAATATCAATTAGTTCTCCATAGACATGTTAATAACGTGGTTTTTAAATTTAAGGTTTTTAAATTGATTTTCTAGAGTATTTAGCATTCGGTTGGTCCCTTCTGATCGTCCAGCTGTAGTCAGCCAACATTCTTGGACTCCATCTACTCTGCTAGCGCTTTTTTAGCTTTGAAATGCTTTGACTGAACCTCTCTCCATATTCATCACTTATAACCTCTAAATTCTCAAGGAAAAAATCTACATTTGAGTGTCGAAAATGAATTTTAAGCAACTTATTGCAACCCAAAGTTTCATATGTCAATAGAAGCTCGTTAACCAATTCTGTATGGCTCTCACTCTCATGGTCACCGACAAATTTGCGACCACGTTCTTAAAGCATCGTCAAGCTGATTTTTCTCAAATGTTAAACTTTTTTGGAATCGCGGATCTTTTATTAATTTCCTGATTTGAGGTGCTACAAAAATGCCCCCTATAATTTTAGCATCCTTTATTCTGGGAAATTTCTCTTTTATACACTAAAATCCATTTCCATGGCAATCCATCGCTTTTGGCCTAATTCGATATGGAGTAGCGGAGGAAATGCACCAGTGGAGGGTTGTGAATCGTTATACTTGAACGATTTGGATGGAAAAGTAGTCTGAAACATGATCTCATGTCATGCAACAAATATGTGGGGCCCAAGTTTTGTCTTGATGATCCACCGCAAATCTAATATATTGACGGTAGTACTTCGAAATAAGATCAGAAAAATTTTGCCTTTGATTTTTGAAAGTCAGTTCACCACACATATAACAAAAAGAGTTCAGACCGTGGCATGACAACTGTTGATCAGTGAATTATATTTTTGAGGCAGAAAAAGCAAACTTTGAAAACATAGTTGTAAGTGGCATTGAGTTGAAGCAAAAGAACTGTTTCTTGTAGTAATCTGGATCAGGACAAGCTCAACTTGGGCCAAAAAATATGTTTTCTTTCCAAGTTTTCAGTTGACCAAGAATTCTCTTGCCCTCAGAAAAAAGGTATGGGTTTATGACTGTTACCCTGTTTTCTTCTTCGAAATTGATAGCATATTTTGCCCTTAATAATACCGACAAAATATTTATGCTTGAGCCTCTGTCACTGCATAAATAATGTAATGGCTATCGGATGGCGAATTGGCCAATTAGAACGACAAAAATATGGAAAACCTTCTCCCAATACAACTCGTCTTGCTTCCTTTTTGTTACATTTTCTGCTTCATGTTTTCCACCCTCGACATTGTTTCACTCAGAAGAATTGAGACTGCATTCGTCAGTACTTAAATCGAAAAATAAAAATAACTGCTTGAAATGATTCCACCCAAATTCACAAACAATTTAGAAATTGCTCTCTGGGGTAATTAGCTTTCCGCAGATTGTTCTAATAGATTCGTTTTGACGTAATAAGAACTTTCCGCATTAACTGTCAACATCCGTCATTAACATCATGTCATTACACTAAGCAGGCAGCCATGTGAGTGACAGGACCAAGCTGATAATCATTTCTAAGTATTTCCGTGGAAATCTTGTTCGCTTTCGTTGCTTTGCTGTTCATTTTCAGTGCACCATCATCGACATGATTTGTTGAAATAGAAGTATGCAGGAAAGATGCTTGATATGAGCTTTAATTTAATTTGCAGTAATAGAAAGAAAACGGATGAGATTTCAATGATGTAGATTGCTACGATTTCTTTTGTTTGAGAAGATTTTTGTTCTTACTGACAGAAGCTGATTTGCACCTCAAATCTTTCTACGAAACTAATGATGGCGTAACCTATGGATACTTTCCCTCTGCAGTACGCAATATACATACATATGTATGTTATCATAGCGTGATGTAGTAAAATGTTTGTTCGTTTAAAACGGAAAAGCTTGAGTGACTTTGATATGAAATTGAGTGGTAGAACGGATTTATGAAATAAATTGATTATGAAGCTTTAGTATTCTAAATGTTTGATCAAAAGATGTTAATTATAGGGAAAAATCTGTGAGACATGTCAATTATTTACTTAAGATTGCACAAAGGCAAGCAAAGTTGGGCATAATTTTATTAAATATAGAATAAGTAAAAATTTATTAAGGATAAATATTGAATTAGAGGAGTACTTGTAGTAGCAAAAGAACGAATTTGTTGGGTGCAGTGCGGTCAAATTATTCATCCAATCATCTGGCTGTTGGATTACATGGCTAATTCAGTTCAAAGAACAATCTTCAAAACGAATTTGCCCGTTTGCGTTCAAGCGGTCATAAAACTCAATTTAAAATTACCAAATTATAGGTACAAGCAATTAGTTTTAATGGAAACTGAATCGAATATTCAAAACAATTGATGGTCTTCTCTATGAGGGTAGCAATCAGATTTATAATTATTTTACCTGAAAGCTTAGCCGAATTTAAAGTACATTTAAATTCAACAATTAGCTATCAACTTATTGATTGGTCTCCATTGCAGCCTAATGAACTGTAACTTGCAATGCTGCATTCTTAATTAGCTTTGGATGCACCATGTCGATGATATAATTGTAAACTACTAGTAGATACCAACAATTGCTTATTTACTTGGTCCGCTATAGACTTAAACATTTCGATTACTATTCTTCAACGGATAAGTTGTTTTTTTATCAGGTCTTTGAGCAAAAAATTGATTAAAGTGGAACCATAAAACCGTGTTGAAAAAATTATGCTAGTTAAACTTTGTCTGATAGTAATAAGAGCCTCTATGAATGTCCACTTCCTGTCGCACCGACTGAGTCTATTCAGCTTGTTGCATCTGAAAAGCCACTATATGCAAATCCCTTAGCACAATTCTTCGCAATCTTTGATTTTTACAAGTCATTTCGAATTCAGTTCACTTACATATGTATGTATGTATTTCTCTTCTCATGATATATGATTGCCGAGCAATTCACGTTATTCGTAGTGTCATACCAACTGAGCTTGGCAAAACGAAATATAAACTCGGAAACTTACCAAGCCTTTCAGCATTGGAAGCAGAGTTACAAGTATACCTACATATGTACATATGTATGTATGTAGGTGGGTAAATGTGAAGAATGAGAGTTTCGTGCTCATCCTGGTTATTTGACTTCGGCGAAACATTGCTTAATATACCGAAATATTATATATACTTCCATCTGTCACCTCCTTGGCATGCTAATCATATTTTCTTTGATCATTGGAAGCAGTACATTCTTCACATTTTGACACCTTATCACAAAGCCCAGAAACATTTCAAGCCGCTTGTCAATGTTGTTTTAGTCATCTTTGTGGAACGTTCTATTATAATAGTGCCTTGCATGTCAAATGCTTAGTGTCTTAATACATTCCGTATTTTCCCCGAAGGCATTATTTGTTCGCTATATCTCAGGTCAAAGTGATTTGACACATAAAGAAAAAGTTTAGCGCTTCAGAACCGCTAGAAAATTGATTTTAGAAGAAATTATCTTTGAGTGACTTAAAAATGTCTGAAGGCGTAATACACTTCTTTGTAGTATCATACCAACCATTTTTTACTCAAAGGAACAAATATTATTTTTTGACAGCATTTCCTATAACGCAAATGATGAAAATGTTCAGTGCTGGCAACATTTGCCCAACACAGCAGCAATAAGTCTACTATAACATGCTCGTGTTAAATCAACCTATCCTTTAATTTTCGTTTTCATCCAAGGATATAATCGAAAGTCTCAGTAATTAAACTATGTCTGAGGTTGTTATCCGAAAAATTTCCAAAACTGGGAAAATTTAAACATCCGTTACTTATTTAATTGTAAATGCTTTGCTTATGTATACCAAATGTGAAATTTTTACGAAATTGTCTGGTGCTGGTAATAATGTGTTAGCACCATAGCTGCTTCACGTTGAGTCAAACCCACCCTGTAAATTTCGTTTAGATTGGATGACTGCGCTGGAAGTTATAAGCGTGAATAGAAATTTATGGTTACCATCCTCAAAACTTTTCAAATTTTAGAAACCTAAATATTTGCTGGTAACTATCATTGCAGGATCATTCTCACTTGAACATTTAATGAAAACATCGCTCAATAAAGAAATTTCATTAAATTACGAAATTCATCATAGCTGGCAGCCATTTAATGATTTTTCATCGAAATTCCTACATGGTCAGACATACAGCAATATCTACTGATCACGTAGATTTCCGTTTGATTTCTTTACTGCAGCGGAAGTTCAAGGGAAAAAACCTTTATTTTCCTGAGCAAATTTACATTATTTATTAATTACAAAGTGCCAATATTATACCAATTTTTCAACCAAATTTCTATTAAATCTATCTTAGAACAAGGTTCACCTACTGTGTGAATTTCGTAAAAATCTGCCAAAAACCAGTTTTTTTCTCGGTGTTTTTTCCGAAATGGCACCATTGCCATAGTATTGCTTGTATTTCAAAATTACTTCTTTCAGACCTGGCTCCAACAAATACCAACATTTCCTGAAAACTTCATGTTGATCGCATTATCTGGTCGTCAGTTCTCGTGAGCAGAAGTTTTGAGTGCTGAAAATAGAGGTAATTGGATCACGGGTTGCCGTTCTTGTGCACCGCGGAATGTTAAAGCTTTTTAATTGGCGTGGTAGACAAAAGTCAAAATTTATTATTTGTTTGAATTTGTTTTAATAAATCAAAAAGTATTCAGGAGGGTCGATGATTTGAAGGATTTTTTTTAGGAAGCTGCTGTAGCTACAGGGCTGCCCGTATAATCTTGAAACTATATCTGTGTTAAGCTTTAGTTTACATGAACAAGCTATGCCTATATCATGATGATCCGTTGTTTTTGTAAGAAGTTACGGCAAATCAAAATTTGATAAACAAAATTATTGCTTACTTTTAGGCACTCCGCGCCCACACAAGGCTCAAAATTCCCATTTTTTTTTATCATGAACAAGCATAAAACAGTCAGTTATCATTTCCAATACTTACTTTTAGCAAAAATATACTCTGCATAGCTGTATAAGGGTACCTGAAAATTCACTAAAATGCCCGCTGCCACCAAGGAGTTAAAGACATCTTCATTCTAACAAATCATGGACCTACCTGTTAAATGCATCTATGTTCTCCGAAAGCTTTATTTCAATCGGATTGGCAACTCTCAAGATTATCTCCCTTAATCATTTTGCTTATATATATATATATATATATATATATATATATATATATATATATATATATATATCTATATATATAAATATATATATATATATATATATATATATATATATATATATATATATATATATACATAAAAAAAAAAATATATATATATATATATATATATATATATATATATATATATATATATATATATATATATATATATATATATATATATATATATATATATATATATATATATATATATATAAATACTAATAATTTTAATGCTAATTTTCTTCGAAAATCTGTAAAAAATATATGAACGTATGCTGCCTTTGCACAACAATAGCGAAAAGGAAAACTTATTGTTGACGAAATTAATTGAGCAGTTAATCGAACAAGATAGAAAATCGGTAGATAGTGTCGTCAAAAAGATTAGTAAACTGTTCAGAAAGAACCGAATTGTGAGAATTCAGAGAATCCGAGGAAATATGTTTTTATAAGTCATATATACATAAGTCGACTAAAGCTACGATATTTTTTTCACAATTTCAATGTTAGTCGCTTTCCTGCAAATTGATTCATCATTATGGTATTTTGTTAGATTGGTAATATTATTTACAGTTTGCATAAATGGCTTTGCATTTAATAAAGTAAAATTCAGATATCTATTCATAGCTTCAGACCTATAGCTTTCTTTTTAAGAAATGGTTTCTTTTAAAAAAAACTATATTTAAATCAATTTAGAAATTACACTTCAAATTCTTGCGGGACATTTATGAGTAGCCTTCACAACAAGAATTGGAATAATCTGGCATTCTCCGCCTGAAAATGCCTCCTTACACAGTCCTTTTCGCCAACGGTTTTATTCTCTGAAGAATAACTCAAATTTTTAAACTCTTAACTCTCATGATCATCCCATATAATACCGACAGCTGACTAGCTTATAAATCGGCCAATACAATAACCTATTATTTATTAATAGATGGAACAGGCCCATTACCAGTTTGTACAGCGGTTGTTATAAATCATACATAAGAAGTATCTTAAATATATATGGATATTATAGGTTAAAGTAATACAAGTCAAAAAAAATTCTGGGCAACATGAATCCCTAAAAACACAAGTGTCCCATAAAAATAAGAGGAATCAAGTAGGTTTTGAGTACATATTCCACCACGCGTACTCCTTAACACGATGATATCATCGATGATGACTTCATCGAATGTTACAGGAATAGAAAAATGTTTAGATTTGGAATCTGAAACATTTTCAGAGCCTGAAAAATTTATTTATTTCCATTGTAGAAATTTTCCTCATCAATATCCAGTGCTAGCATCTGTTTGTACGGAAATAGCGAAAATACTTGGAGCTGGCAATCTTCAGCTAGCACCAAAGTCAAAAGTATACCGAAGCTGCTTCACCTTAAGACCAGCTCACCCTGCGAATTAAGTTTCGACCCGCCAACTGGAAGCTCAGAACAGAGAGATTAAAAGAAATTAAACGTATACATATACGAAATTTAATAAAGCAATTTCACTACAAAGATAAAATCTATAAATAGGACAAATCGAAAAAATTGCTGCCTCAGATATTCCCTCTGGCTTCTCCGCTAGCTGTGTTCTACGAGTTTTTGGTTGTTAGGCTTCTTTCACATTATACGGTTCCGACCGTACGGCAAAAAACCATACGGTGAAAATTCGAATGAGCAACATGTTCACACTATACGGTTTATGCGCGGTTTTTTTTCGTCACAAGCTCAATTTGTGATTAAATGGTGTGCTGTTTAATGCTCAAATATTTTTTTTTTATAAATATTATAATTAATGTGCAACCAGACTATGCTGTCATTATTGTAAATGCTTGTATTGTATTACATAATTATGTTCTTCAAAGAGACGGATATAGCGATGTAGATACAATGTCGATCACAGGTTTGGAAGAGTTACCACAAGACGCAACCATAAGAGGAGGACTGACTGCAAAGAATATTAGAAATGTACTTTGTAATTATTTCGTTTCTAATGCCGGAAGTGTGCCATGGCAAATGGCAAAAATACAAACTGTACAAAATAAACTGTAAATTAAACACGGAAAAGGGTATTTCTACATTAATTCTATCTTTCAAGGAAATAAGTGCGAACCTATGTAAGAAAAGAAGGTAAAATTTAATTTACTTACCAAACGCATTTTTATCTATGGCATTAAGAGCACCAAAATATGGGTGCATTTCTATGCAGACTTCATGCCAGGCATCTTTCGTTGCATTTCTGTCTTTGTAGATGTCCAGAAATTTATCCCACAGCTCAGGTCTGACCTCCACAAGTGTAATCAAAACTTCTGCATCTATATCTGTCATTATTCTTCTGTCACTTTACATTTTACACTTTGCTAAACTGCAACTAAATTGGCTCGAGATTGATTGACCGTACGGTTTGAAATCGTCTAATGTAAAAGCATGCACTTGGTCGCGTGCACCACTGAGTGTCCGGTCGCCGTTCGGGCACCGTGGATTGCAGTGGCAGTGTACGGCTGCTACACGGTACGGCCACGGCATTTTGCCGTAACCGTAAAATATCGCCGTACGGTTTTTTTCCGTACGGTCGGAACCGGATAATGTGAAAGGAGCCTTACTTGTCCAATTTGCGAACACATGGCCTACTATTTTTTTACTAATTTTCGAAGAAAAGTAGTATTAAACTCGTTTCGCCGAAAATTCATATTTCTTTATATATATAAATATATATATATATATATATATATATATATATATATATATATATATATATATATATATATATATATCATCAAAATGATTAAGGGAGATAATCTCTGGAGTGGCCAATCCGATTGAGCGGAAACTTTCGGAGAACGTAGATGTATATAGTAGGTAGGTCCACGATTTGCTTAAATTCAGATATCCTAAACCGTTTGGCGGCGGCGAGCGTTTTTGTGAATTTTGAGGTACTCCTATATTTCCAAGCTGCATGAATTTTTGTTCAAAAAAAGTATTGGGAATGAAAACTTATTATGTTCTGAGTTTGCTTATGGTAAAGAATTGGAAATTTTGAGCCGTGTGTGGGTGCAGCGTGCCTAAAAGTAGGCAAAGATTTTTTTTCAAATTTTGATTTGTCATTACTTCGAACAAAAACATTGGATCATCGTGAAATTTGCAGAGCGTATTGATGTTGACTAAAGTTTAATACACATGGATTTCCAAGGTAGTGCGCGTAACCCTGTAGCTGCGGCAGGCTCTTGAAAAAAAATCCTTCAAATCATTGAACCTCCTGAAAAATTTTTGATTTTTGACAAAAAATTCAAATCATTGATAAATTTTAACGTTTGTGCATCATGTCAATTTGAAATTTTTAAAATTCCGATTTGCACAAGAACGGCAACCCATCACTAAATTACCTCTATTTCCAGCACTCGAAAGTTCTGTTCACGAGAACTGAAGACCGGATTATCCGATCATAATGAAATTTACAAGACATGTTGGTATCAACTAGGACCAAGTTTGATAGAAATAATTTTGAAATCCGGGCAATTCTGTGGCAGTGGTGCCATCTTGAAAAATCAATGAGAAAAAAAACCGGTCTTTGGCCTATAACTTCCGATTCAGCCATCAGATGTAAACGAAATTCACACAATATTTGGATCTTACTTAAGATAACATTTGATGAAAATTTGGCTGAAAAATTAGAATAGGGTTGCCAGCTATGGTGATTTTTGTCTCCAAAATCTTGCAAATTTGCTCAGCAAAATAAAGCTTTTTTCCCTATAACTTCCGGTGCAGTCATGATATCAAAATGAAGTTAATGCAGTAAATAGATTTTGATGTGAGCCAAATGTCATAGGAATTTCGTACAAAAATCGTGAAAGTGCTGCCAGCGTTGTCCATTTTTGTAATTTTTTGGAATTTCTTTACTGCGCGATTATGTCATTAGATTTGCAAATGGGAACGATCCAGCAATGAAAATTAACAACAAATATTAACGCTTTAAAAATTTGAAAAGTTTTGAGGGTGGTAACCCTAAAATTTTTTTCACCCGTATAACTTCTAGCGCAGTGATTCAATCGAAACGAAATTTATTGGTTGGGTTTAGTTTAACGTGAAGCAGATTTGGTATATATTTTGCTTTGCTGCTGACACAGGGTAACGAGCTTTAGCCATTTTCGTAACTATTGCATCAACAGGTGCTTCAAATTACATATACATATGCAAAACATTTGCAATAAAACTAGGAAACCAATTATTAAATTTTCTGAGTTTTGAACATTTTTTGGATGGCAGCTTCAAACAACGTTAACCGCTAAAGCTTTCGACGAAATCCTCCGATGAGAACGAAATTCAAAGGATAAGTTGATTTAAGTATGAGCTTGTGAAGGTAAACTTATTGCTGCTTCGTTGGGAAAATGTTGCCAGCACTGAACATTTTCATCATTTGTGTTATAGTTGAGTTCTGTTGCTTTGAACGAGGAATGGTTGATATGATTCTACAAAAAAGTGTATAACGTCTTTCCACATTGTCACTCAAAGACAATTTCTTCAAAAATTAGTTTTCTAGCGGTTCAGGTGCGCTAGTTTATTTTTCTATTTTTTCTTCACCACCACTTACTCTCTATTTCTCCTTCACCACCACTTACTCTCAGACTCAGGCAAATTGCTTCAATTTTCACTGTTGTTTTCAAATCCTTATATATATATATATGTTTATATATAAATAAATAAATATATATATATATATATATATATATATATATATATATATATATATATATATATATATATATATATATATATATTTAAGTTTGTAAGTCATAGAGGCATAAACAAATACTTAATTTAGCTGCAAGCTTCTATAAAATGAAAATATAACGCAAAAGCTAACAAAGCACTACGGGGTCTTGACGGCTGCAAAAAGACTAATTTTGGGAGCTGCAGTCCCGTATTTTCTTCTAGATTAACACGAGTATGGTGAAACAAAATCTGCTGTACGGAGCAGTAATTTGGTATTTTAGGCTGAAAATTTTCTATTATATAATTTAAGTTTATTTGCTGGTAAAGAGGATATGTAGGCTGGCAGTCTTACTAATAACAGGGACACTCCGAACTCCGAACTAAGGTGCTCTTGGGGCTGCTTTATTTGCTTCATACCAATCTATTTGTCACGCAACATGTGAGGTACGCAGCGGTAAGGCTACATTGTCTTGACCCCTGCATAATTACTGACCTAGGCCATGCTAAAATATTCAAGGCTTTGTGGCTTGGATCCCAAGCAGAGAGGAGTGGGTGCAGATACTGTAGAAATATATATCAATTGCTCCAAACTAATCCAAAAAGTCAAGCGCATCAGAACGGCTAGAGAACGTATTTTTGAAGAAATTGTCTTTGAGTGATAAACAATGTGGAAAGACGTAATACATTTTTTTTGTAGAATCATATCAACCATTCCTTATCCAAAGCAACGAAACTCAACTATAACATATATGATGAAAATGTTCAGTGCTGGCAACACTTTTCCAACGAAGCAGCAATAAGTTAACCCTAACAAGCGCATACCCAAATCAATTTATCCTTTGAATTTCGTTCTCATCGGAGGATTTTATCGAAAGCTTCAGCGGTTAAACGTTGTTTGAGACTGCCATCCGAAAACTTTTCAAAACTCGGAAAATTTAGAAATTGGTTTCTTATTTTTATTGCAAATTCTATGCATATGAGTACGTAATTTGAAGCATCTGTTGGTGCAATATCTACGAAAATTGCCAATGCTGGTTACCCTGTCTAAGCAACAGAGCAAAGTATATACCAAATCTGCTTCACGTTAAGTTAAACCCAACCAGTAAATTTCGTTTCGATTGAATCACTGCGCTGGAAGGTACACGGGTGAAAAGAATTTTAGGGCTACCACCTTCAAAACTTTTCAAATTTTCTAAGCGTTAATATTTTCTGTTAATTTTCATTGCAGGATCATTCCCATTTGCAAATCTAATGACATAATCGCTCAGTAAAGAAATTCCACAAAATGACAAAAATGGTTATAGCTGGCAACCCTTTCATGATTTTCGAACTCAATTCCTAAGACATTTGGTTTACATGAAGGTCCATTTACTGCATAAACTTCGTTTTGATTTCTATACTGGACCGGAAGTTAAAGGGAAAAAGCTTTGCAAGATTTAGGAGACAAAAATCGCCATAGCTGGCAATTCTATTTTAATTTTTCAGCCAAATTTTCACCAAACGTTACCAACTGTGTGAATTTCGTTAAAATCTGAATTCTAAATCGAAAGGTATAGGCCAAAAACCGGTTTTTTTCTCAGTGATTTTTCAAGATGGTACCACTGCCACAGGGTTATCCGCATTTCAAAATCACTTCTGTCAGACCTGGTCCTAGCTAATACCAACATGCCCTGTAAATTTCATAATGATAAAAAAATCCAGTCGTCAGTTCTCGTGAATAGAACTTTCGAGTGCTGAAAATAGAAATAGTTTGGTGATGGGTTGCCGTTCTTGTGCAAATCGGAATCGAAAAAAAAAAATCAGGGTTACCCTCACTATATTTAAATTCCATAAGTGTTAAATCTTACTCAATATCAATATGCTCTGCAAATTTCACGATGATCCAATGTTTTTGTCAGAAGTAATGACAAATCAAAATTTGAAAAAAAATCTTTGCCTACTTCTAGGCACGCTGCACCCACACGCGGCTCAAAATTTCAAATTTTTCAACATTAGAACACAATAAGTTTTGAATTTTAAGTTTTGAATTTTGGCAAGTCATGAACCTTCCTACTATACACATCTACGTCCTCCAAAAATTTCAACTCAATCGAATCGGCCACTCCAGAGATTATCTCTCCTAATCATTTTGCTGATATATATATATACATATATATATATATATATATATATATATATATATATATATATATAATATATATATATATATATATATATATATATATATATATATATATATATATATATATATATATATATATTTATATATATATATATATATATATATATATATATATATATATATATATATATATATATGTACATATATATATATATATATATATATATATATACATATATATATAATATATTATATATATATATATATATATATATATATATATATATATATATATATATATATATATATATATATATATATATATATATATATATATATATATGTCTATATATATAAAGAAATATGAATTTTCGGCGAAACGAGTTTAATACTAATTTTCTTCGAAAATTAGTAAAAATCGGGTGTGGTTAATTTTTCAATATCCTAATTTTGCCAGACTACTGCCGTATTTTTCAATCGTAGGTGTGCTCAATTCTTGAATTTTTTGACTTAACTCCTATGTAATCAGATCTTCAGAGTGAATATTTGCATTTTCACTGACAGCCAAGTAGCTTTATAGTCCCTTGCTGAAGCTAACACCTTTTTAAAGCTAGCGGTGCGTCCTTAATGAGATGTGAACGCATTTAAAGATGCAACTGTTTTGAATGTTAGGACAGACATATTAAGGCGAACTTTGAAGCAAACTTGCCTGCAGGGGCTGGCACCCTTTTGCTGGAAGCGATTGTTATTCTGATGGCTTCAGCTGAGCTTTTCATCAAGCAGATATACTCAAAGGATATTGTAATGACTGTGGAAAGCTTTTGACATTAGTCGCACTAGGAAATTTCTTGGTTTGGCAAGGGAGCCCTTCAAGCAGCGGTGGACAACACTTAACTGGCCTTAAGCCCCTTACAACAACTTCTACCAGAACTGTAAAAAAGAGAAGGAAGAAGAAACAGTTTGTCATCTTATGTGTTTCTGGAAGAAAGATGAATTTTCATGACTCTTACCTCTTTACTTGCCTTACTGAAGTAGCTTCGGTGGATCTGAAGGCTCATTAAGGACTCAGTTGGGATCTGATTGGATTTTTTAGGGCAAAAACAGTTCTTTAGCCATTTTTCAAGATTGCGTTATTGCTACAGGGTTTGCCTTGTTTCAAATCAATTCTATCAGATGTGGTCCTATTGAAGAACAATATATCCTTTGAATTTCATATTGATCTGATTATTGGCTTTCAGTTTTGAAAATTATAAGTAGTCTGGTGAAGGGCTATCGTTCTTGTGCCAAGAGCAATGTTAAAAACTTAATTTCACACTGCAAATACAGCATCATCATCATCGGGGCACTACAGCCCGAATCGAGCCTTAGCCTCCTTAATACGTCACCTCCATTCGTCTCGGTTCAGCGATCGCGTCTTCCAGTTCGGTGCTCCAGAAGTGACCTGCTGTCGGCATCTATAGAATCCTCCCAGCACATGCGTGGCTTACCGACTGGCCTGTCTCCACTCGCTCGCCTCTTGAGAGACCGTTTGGGTATTCGATTGTCCGCTCATTCGTTCGACGTGGCCAGCCCATTGTAATTTTTGTAGTCGTATGACGGTAGAGACTTCCGGCTCGTCATACATGGCATACAGCTCGTTGTTGTATCGGATTCGCCATCCATCTTCTTCCCGTATTGGACCGAGGATCCTTCGCAATACCCTTCTCTCGAACGTGTTCAAGGCTTTTTCAGACGCCTGGGTCAGTGTCCAGGTTTCACTTCCGTAGCATAGTACAGGTCTTATTATTGTTTTATAAATCCGAAGCTTCGTATTCCTGTGTACGCATCGAGATTTCAAAGTAGGAAGCACCGAAAAGAATGTCTTATTGGCTAATTGAATCCGTCGTTTGATTTCGTCAAGCTCATTCCCATCCTTCGAGAAGTTCGTCCCTAGGTACACAAAGTTGTCTACATTTCAAGATTATAGTCCCCTATCGCTATGTTTTGTCTTATTGGCGTCCTTTTTCTTGATTGAGTCATAACTTAAGTTTTTTGTTCGTTAATTTGAAGACCAACTTCCTTGGCGGTTTCGTCTAGAGCTGCAAATACTTCCTTGGCGTCGTTGAACGAACGTGACATAATATTGATATCATCAGCGTAAGCTACTAGCTGCTACTAGCT
>OX376373.1:98813504-98883724 GCA_947369275.1 Nemotelus nigrinus | reverse complement strand
TACACAAATTTATGAAAAAAAATTTATGAAAAAAATTCACTTCTTCTATCTATCAATTGCAGCGCCGATCCCTTACGATACACAGCTAGTCGCTAACAGCCCTAATCTACCTATCGCAAGTTATCTCTTCTAGCGGCCTCTAGCCCAACTATGATCTACAATCACAAAAAAAAACTAACCTACCTTAACTACTCTCGGGGCTTCCCCCAATTGGTGCGTCGTCTTCGTCGTCGGTCCCGTCGTATGGCAAAATTCGAATTCGGCGTAGGCATTGTCGAACAGACTTACTTATCCGGATGTTGCCCCAAAAGTACCTCCGTCGGGGCGTCTCAGGCGCTTCAATATGCTGATTCGCGCAGAGCCGCCGCTTTCGCTTCGTTCGTCGTATTCAACCAAACCGTCTCAATCAATGAATCGATGATGGAAGCCTACGCTGCCGTCTTCTGAGCTGACGTTGCACCCAAATTCCAGACCGCCAGCCGATATCTTCGTTGAGCTTCCGTGGTCGAAACTCCTTTTCGTCTTCTCAATTTGGTAGCCAAAATCAACTTCGCACGTGAACGCTGTCGCAAATCGCAGATCGTAGATCGTCCATACCGTGGAAAGAAAGAATAATTTTCAGCCAATTTCTATCGTCTATTTCTTCGACTTACTCTTACCGCCGCCAGTCACAAAAAGAGACCCTCTCCACACATTACATTTTCCACCTAACCTCGGTGGACCATAAATTTCCCGCTTTAGTGGAATTCGTGGGAACCGTTTTTTTCCTTTCTTCCCACGTATTTTGCATCTGGGGGCAATGCACTGATGCACTTGGGTGCATCGGACAGAAAGCTTTCAGCCATAATTTTCTCGCTCGGCGGCCCGAACGCAGTCTTCCGGATCCTTCCAGTTGGCTGGAAATATCGACGCTTCCAGCCGCTTGGCGGCGTCCCTGTCGCCGATCATCGCTTCTGTTGTCGTGGTTTGACGTTTCGTCGGAGAGTTTAGTGTGTGTTTACTGTGTCGATCTTTACATAAATTCACATGGGACTCGATTCAACATCTCATAAAAGACCATCGACATTCAAATCAAAGTAAAATTGATCTGTCTTAGCTTATAATCAATTAATTGCAGATTGATTAAAACATCCAGTACTACTCGCAAGTGAAGTTTAGTCGTCGCACGGTAATGCCAAATAATCGGTTGAGTTTTCACGAATCGCGCGATAATATACAAATGCAGGATACGTATTGACGACGAAGGCATTTCGATGGAGGATACCTTTCGTCCGAGAGTCTAGGACCGAAGAGCAAATGCAAGGGAATATGTCGAGTTGTATCGTCAAGGATATTCGTTGGTTGCGTGGCCATTGCTGCTCTGATCATTACAATCGTTTGCATTTCGTTACTGGTCACCTACGGAATGGAATGTGAGGTTGTTCAGTCGAACGACTACCATGACAAGGATATGCCCGATGTGCAACGAGTCTGGTTCGATTTGGGTATCCAGGAGCTGAGCGAGGCATTGGCTGTAAAACGAAATGCAAGACGAGCCAGAAATGTGAATTTGTTTGTTGGTGGCCGGAAAGGTGAACACGACGAGGACTGTTCACGTTAATTCCTCAGCGAATTCGGAAATGTCCCAAATCGGGCATCCTCCACCCTTCGACGTCAGACATGGAAGGTGATTTTCAGGTAAAGGTCGTTTGGGTAAATTGCTCCTCTCGTGGTTAGTACGCTTCCGAGTCACGATGATTGCGGTCATGTAGTAGTGTTTGGTTGCAATCTTCGGGGCGTGCTGGCGTGCGGCTGCATCGTCGGGAGGAGCGTTACTTAGGCTACCTATTGTTCTTCTATTTTCCTATTCTTCCTTGATATATCATTTATTTACAGATTCATATCCTTTATTATATATTTTCCTATTTAATTTTTTTTTTTCTTATCACACAAATTCCATATACTAATATAATATTTATAAATTCAATGCACTAAGCCGACAAGCTGGTGTATCCATACATCGTTTTTGTTTTGTGCGCAGACCTAACGCGTAATAACTTCTTCCATCCCTAATTACCGTCCAATATCCATTTTGCCATGTTTTAGTAAGCTCCTCGAAAGAGTAGTTTACAACAGAGTGTACCCTTTTATTCAGCCCTTGCTGGCCAGTGAACAGCATGGATTCGTTAAAGGTAAGTCAACGGTTTCAAACTTATTGTCTTTTACAAACACCGTTGCTTCCGCAATCGACAAGCAAAAGCAAGTAGATGTCCTGTATACAGACTTTGCCAAGGCTTTCGATTCTGTGAACCATGTTTTTTTTCTGTCTAAGTTAGCAGGGTTTGGTATCTCTGGTGTCCTTTTTTCTTGGTTCTCCTCCTACGTTTGTGATCGCTCTTGTATTGTGGTTGTTAATTTTTGTTCTTCCACACCTTTTTTCCATACCTCAGGAGTTCCGCAAGGATCTATTCTTGGTCCTTTATTGTTTCTTTTTGTTTGTTAACGATCTTCCTTCACTCTTTAATTCACCCTGTCTTTTGTACGCTGATGATCTCAAAATTTTCAGTGTGATAGAATCTGCTAGGGACTGTTCCTTATTGCAGAAAGATCTGGGCACTCTGGCTATCTGGTGCGCAGTGAATTCTCTCACTTTGAATGCTTTGAAGTGTAATCAAATGTCTTTCACCCACAAAACATCCCTTCTTCTGTTCTCTTACTGTGTCCTCGGCTACCCTCTCAGTGTTGTTCCTAGTTTTAAGGACCTTGGCGTGATTTTTGATTCTAAGCTGAAGTTCGATTTACATGTTTAACATGTAACTGATAGGCTTCCCGTTTTTCCGGCTTCATCATTAGATCCTCTAAACATTTTGTTAATCTATCTACTCCTCTATATCTGTTTTTTTCCTTCGTTCGTAGTGTTCTTGAATACTGTTGTCAAATTTGGTGTCCACAATACGGATACTTGATTGCTGCGGTTGAATCCGTGCAACGCAGATTCACCCGCTCATTGTTCTACAAGTTCAGTATTCCGTATTGCGATTACAGTATGCGCCTTTCCATCCTTCAAATTCCTTCCCTTAAGTCACGAAGAGTGTTCCTCGACGATTGCCTCCTCTTTAAACTTTTCAACGGCTGTATGTTGGTGGACCCCAGCATTCACCTTTCTGTTAGAGATTCGGGCCGTCCTAATAGAACATTTTTCAAATTTAATGTTACATTTGCCCATACTGACACCTATTTTTTGTCTCCACTTTTGCGTTTGCCTCGTCAGCATAATAACCTTAACCTTGGTCCTCTGCCTCGAACGTAAGCTGTGTTTAAAAATATTTTAAAAAATAACTTTTAGTCAGGTACATGAAATATGTCATAACTTAGTCTTTTGTTGTATCTTTTTTCGGTCATTCTTGCTTTTAATTACTTTTCCTTTCTGAATTTCATATAATTTCAATTTTTTTTATTTAAATTTGCTCTATTAACTCATAGTTTTGTGCCTTTTCTTTTTATATTTATTTATATATATATATATATATATATATATATATATATATATATATATATATATATATATATATATATATATATATATATATATATATATATATATATATATATATATATATATATATATTTCTTTTTTTGTTATGTCTAATCTATAATTGGATCTGTTCTGTTGATTTGGACATTAATTAATAAATAAATAAATAAACTGTGTCAGTATTGTCAGTATTCACATTCCAAATCCCTGTAGGAAAAGTGGCAAGATGTTACTTGAGAATTGATTCTTGACGTGCTACATTATTCACGAAGTTCCATTACTAACAATGTAATCGAGTTTGTTGAGTAAGCGATCAAGTAACAACTTATCCACTGCATTACCTTTCTTAAAAAGTAATGCAGTAGGTTACTTGTTGCTTATTTCTACGAGCAAGTGAGGCTGCGTAGCGGATATTTTTATTAATAAACTGCGCAATTCTTATGCACGCAGTTCGAAAAAAAATTGTATTTTTCAACAGTGCGAGTTTGTGCAAGTGACGTAAACAAGTGTTCGATTTTTCTATTGAAATAAAGGTTTCAAATAGTGTATTTTGAATAATGCTGTCATATTTTGATTTTATATCCTTGTTTCGATAAATAAAATTTGTTAACTTTGTAGTGATATTTGCTGTTTTATATATCTTTTTACTAATGTTCGAAGAACATTAGTATTAAAATCGATTCGGCCAAAAATTCATATTTCCGTATATATATATATATATATATATATATATATATATATATATATATATATATATATATATATATATATATATATATACATATATATATATATGTATATATATATATATATATATATATATATATATATATATATATATATATATATGTATATATATACATATATATATATATATATATATATATGTATATATATATATATATATATATATATATATATATATATATATATATATATATATATATATATATCATCAAAAAATTTTAGTGAGATAATCTCGGGAACGCGCCATCCGATTGAGCTGAAACTTTCAGAATAAATTGGTGTATATGCAGAATATGTCCAGGTTTCACTAAATGTCAATTATTGTTAACTCTTTGGCATTTTAGTGATATTTTTAATATACCTATTATTCCGTACACAAATAATTTTTGCAAAGATAAAGTTGGCCAAATAAATTTCGAACGTGTTCTTAATGCGAGTCAGATACTGCTTTGAATTTTTTTAACCCCATGTGTGCGCTAGGTGCCTAAAAAGAGAACGGGAAAATTTGAAAATTTTTAAATTAGGATAACTTTTGATAGAGCTATTCAATTATTACGAAATTTTCAGAGCACATTGGTATTATTTAGTTGTAAATCCGTGTGATGAGCGTGCTGGCAACCCTGTAGCAAGGGCAGACACTGAAAGTGAAAACCTCCAAATCATCGTCTCTCTTGAAAAAATGCCGTTTCTTCAAAAAAAAGCCACTCATATATAAATCATTTGCTTTGTTTACATAACCAAAGTAAAATATTTGATATGGTATAACGGGCACACCTGGTAACCCTTGCCCAATTTTCTATATTTTTAACATCAAAAACTTATGTTCAAGAAAACTCACGATCCAATCAGCAGAATTGATTTAAATTTACAGAATGTATTCTTCTTAAATAGGACCAAGTCTGATAGAGGTGATTTTGAAATGCGGGCGATTCTGTGCCAGTGGTACGAAATTCACACAGTTGCTAAAACTTACTTTAAGCCACGTTTGATAGAAATTCGGTTGGAGCTGCCAGCTATGATAGTTTTAGTGTCTTAAATTTGAAAAAATAAAAATTTGGAAGTGAAAACATTCAAACCATCGAATATCCTAAAAAATATCCATTTCTTACAATAAAACCAACCTGTATACAAAGTTGATGCTTTATCTATACGTTCAAAGTAAAACTTTGGAAATTTCATGTCGGATAAGAACGGTAACTCTTTCCCAGTAAAATTATATTTTTAGCATCAAAAACTTCTGTTCAAGGGAACTCACGAACCAATAATCTGATACAACTGAAATTTACAGAACGCATTGGACTTCAGTAAGACCTGATAGAAGCGATTTTGAATTATGGGCAACTCTATGCCAGTGGTGCCATCTTGAAAAATTACAAAAAAAAAATCTCCTTTTTGCCCTATGAAATGTGATTTGGTTACCAGATTTTCATAAAATTGACACAGTAGCTGAACCTTACTCTAAACTCTGTTTGGTGGAAATTTGGTTGAAAAATTCGCTTGGTGCTGCCAGCCATGGTAATTTTTGTGTCTTTGGTTTTGAAAATTCGCTCATGAAAATAAAACTTTTTGCCCTATAACTTCCAGTGCAGTCATGAAATCAAAACGAATTTCATACAATTAATGAAACCTATTATAAACATTATTCAAGCCAAATTTGGTTGAAAAGCCACGATAGGGTTGCCAGCTATTGTTGGTTTTGTGTTTAATTGCAATATCTTTATTAAGCGATTTTATCGCAGAATTTTCAAATGGTAATGATATTGTAGTGACAATAAATAGCAAATATTAAGTTTTCGATTATTTAAAAAATCTCGCTGCAGGTAACCGTTATTTTCTTTATGCTCCTATAACTTCCAATGTAATTAAACAACGTGAAGCAGATGTGATATATTCTTGGCTTTGATACTGGCAGAAGGTTGCCAGCACGAGTCAGTTGAGCTACTTTTGTATCAATAAATGCTTACAGTTAGTATTCACACCGGAAACATTTACAATGATAATAAATAACCAATGTTTCAATTCCCAAAGTTCTGCAGATTTTTCGGATCGCAGCCCCGAACATCAACTTCAGTTACAGTGCTGCAGGCACTGAGCATGTTCTTCATTGATGTTCTATGAAATGCTGCTTTCAAAATTTTGTGAAATAAGCAACTGATGACGAATATAATTAACCCGTGTTTCGCTCTCTAAAGCGGCGTTTCCAATGATGGAGTGAGCTTTCGCCGAATCTCAGAGTAGAGCTGGCCTGTTCCCAATGATAGATTTTCGAAATTCGAAAATTGTGATGACATTTTGTGCTTTGAAAACTCAAAGCTGTAGCACTCATTGCTAGTTTGGGGACATTTTATGAAAAACTAATATAATCGGATTTTTTTCTAGATTTCTTGAAAACAAACGATTAAATCGATCAAATTAGCTAGTAATTTGTATAACATCTATAATAATTTTTAATACATATGTTATGTAAATAATAAATTTAGATGCTATATAAATTAAAAATTTGAATGTTCACTTGAAGTTTAAATACGATAAATTCACTTTTAAATCTAGGCCGTGTGTCCAATGCTGGCTTGAAGTGTAATGTATCTGCGTACGCATTAGCTATCATGAACTAAAGTTACCCTTTTTAAATTTCTTTACTTGTTGATCGTTCGATATCGACTGAACTTATCCTGCGAGATTTTGTATCAGGAATTTCTGTAGGAATAAAATAAGTGGACAGTAATCGGTGCTGCCATTCTTTATTATTTCGAAGCAATGATTTTGGGACAGGTTTGGTGAAAGTAAAAGTACGTTTGGAGTTGAATGTGCAGATGGAGGTAACTGAGCTGAGCGTATTAATGTCATGGAAAATTACTCTTGGCCATTTACTAATTTCCAGTATTTTTGGTGAGCAAAAAGCACACTACGTCACTTACGAACATTAAGTAGGTCTGTAGCAGATAGATTTGATTTTCTTCGAAAGGCACGTAATAATATATGTTTATGGTAGGTACTTTTATGATATATAAAAGTAATACAAAATTCTAATATGGGATAATCATGTATAACAATTTTTTTCAATCGATGTGTTATTGATTGTGTTTTATAAGGGCAAACTATTCTCATTTATTCCGTGAATTTAATTTTCAGCAGCATCATTGTCTTTATCAAGGACTATATTGCTTCACCTTTAAATATCAGAAACTATGGTAACGTTAATAAAACGTAATAATTACAATATTTCACTCGAAATTTTGATGAGGCATTTTATTCTTGACCCCCAGGACAAAAAAGGCAAATCGAAATCGCATACGCCTTTGGTTTGTCCATTTGCCGGCAATGCCTACTCCAACCTCACAACTTTGAACACATGAAATCATTCGAATTTGAATTTCGAAGGTACAACGACATCTGTCGTAACACATATTTGAATTTGATTTTCAATAACTATTTTTATCACAGATGGGTTATGAATTTGTTTCACTATTGATTTCAATGCACAAATCATTCATCCAACTGTATTTTTTATGATATTATCTATTTTTTAACGCGAAAAACAACACTTTATACTTCATTTTAAACAGAGCTTTCAGCAACGCCTTCTATTGAAAAGTAGTGAATTTAAAAATTCGAAAATGTCCGAAAAGCTTCACGCTGTAGTTGAAATAGGTCCCACTCTAGAGTTCAACCACAGATTTTAGAGATTGATTAGAGAGAGAGGAAGATATGTGAAAGTGCATGAGAGCAAAAGTGTGCGCAAACACATTTCACTCCAAGCCAGCATTGGAAACGCGGCATTAACGTTGAAATTCATATCAGTGGTAATATCTGAAAACTTTCCACCACATGAGCTATAATGCATTCTTGAGACCAAAGTAAAACGTGGCGTTTGAAACAGTTTGGCCGTAATAAGCAGCGCATGTGGTGGAATATGCACTCAAAACCAGCACGATTCTTCTACTGTTTTTCGATTATTAGTGTTTCTAGCGGTTCATGTGCGCTAGAGTTTTTTTCATCAATGAAATCTGTTTCAATATATTTTGTAAAAACTTTGTACTTATTTATTTTGCAACTAAGCGAATCAGCGCGATTGGTGTGCTACACTCGGAATTAGACCTTGATTTCCATCACGCATACTCGTACGTTTTCGAGGTGATTTTTTTACAACTTTCGAAGTTTTCAACATACATCAACGTATCATATCACCACTTCTGTAATGTATTACAGCATATCTTTTACTGAACTGGTTTTCTATCATCGCTTCTGAAAGCACTCCAGTGTAACTGTTTCCGTAAATAGTACAGAACACAATCACAACACATTAGCTTCTATGACATAATGAATTAAATGCTATGCAGAAATTATATTGGAAGTGATTACCTTGGTAATTAGTTACCTATTTTAGAAGTAGTTACGAATCGTATGCTGAATGACTTACTGAAGCTACAGGGATCAAAACCTTTTAGATTCACTCAATATATTGCACAGTCCTTTAATACGATCCATAGACGATCGATATTATTGTAAAATACTACATATTGTGCAATAATATTGATCGTCTAGGAGCTGCTTAAGATTGACCTAAGGATAAAATAGCAGAGCATTTACGCTGCAGGTTGCTGCTAAAAAGTCTTTCAGTAGAAAGCAGCAAAGAAATTTGCGTTGCCTCACCTGTAAACTTCAATCAGACTCTGCCAGTTTGATTTGTGCCACAATGTTAGCCGTGGCTTTCATTCTCGCCTGTGCACACTAGCTTTGATGTTGGGTGGACTATGCGTGGTACTTGTATGGGTGCTTGAATGCTTCAGCATAATGAAGTTATAGTCTGGGGAAATTTAACATGGTGCTTCGGAAAAATTAAGGGATACTGGCGTGTTGAACAAAATGTCTAAAATCCTCATCGATCCGAATGCTGCGTTACTTTTTATACGGGGTCAAAGGTCAGAAAAGTGACGACTCCTAAATATCTCAGTAACGGTAACGTCTACAGAAAAATAGTGCATGACCAATTTGTAGCTTAAAAAATTTTCAACAAAAAAGATGTTATAATTTTTCTCGTAACCATAACGATTTTTTTTAGATATATTAATCTAAACATTTGTAACTCACAGTATTCACTTTCTCAACGGCATGTTGATATTATTCGATTTTGATTACGACCTGGAATGTTTGTGAGTTAGTTTTTCTATGTTTCAAAGGCCCCTAGAAGAAAACATATATACAAACATAACTACCACACCCCAGGATAGGTGAAGTTTCACCTTTTTTGTGTCGAATTTCACGGAATTATAAATTAAAAGTATTGTTGACCGGCCATCGTTTGAACGACGTAATTGCTTGATAATTAGGTCACTGTAACTGCACTCACAAACCATGGTTGAAACAAAGCTCAGATCAAAACAGACTAAGAGCCTCTACAGACGACGAACATGGTTTACCAACTTGGCGAGCGAACACGTGCAATTGTTGTTGTAAACGGGTAAACACTTACCCGTTTACAATTACAATTGCACGTGTTCGTTCGCCAAGTTGACGAACATTTTCGTCGTCTGTAGGTACTATAATACAAACGGGTTGTTTGCATTATACTATTTCGACGTAGCTCTTGCTTCAATCCAGATTTTTGTACGCATCTTATGACAAACTAAAGATTGAATGAAACAGATAAATGTAGATAAAAGAAATTCGTGGGTAGTAGCTAAGTACTGTATAGCTTATAGCTATCTTTGCTTATTTTCGGGTGTCATTAGTAAATTTTTTTTAGGCGTAGATTATTACGATGGCAATTATCATCTTAAAAAGTTTTAAATTTGGTCTGAAATTTAATAGTTTCGTAGTTGCGGTTTCCACGCCTTTATCGAGAGCTGGTTATGATATTTGCATTAAAAACAACAAAAGCTGCTGCGGTTGTTTTCAATGTTTCTTTCCTAACCAGTTCTTGATAGAGGCACCAAAAATGTGAATATCAACGAAACCATCGTATTTCAGAGCAGAATCAAAACTTTGCTGAAATCGATCCATTCGAATCCACGCTGTACCAAAAGTGGTAAAAAAATAGCTAGTGAAACAGAATGGTAGCACAAATTCATACACAAAATTTATTTATCAGCTTTTCGTTCCAAATGAAATACCGCCCACGCTTGTATACATCAAAAGAGCAAATCGATTGTAATGAAATAAATTTCCAACGTATCAGCTTTCGGGCAACTTATTTAGGTTAATCTTTTTTCTTGTCAGGCGCAACGGTAATTTCATGTTCAATTTATTCGTGTGCTCATTAGTCCTTCGATGGTAGTTCTTGTAGACGAATCAATCGCCGTTTTTCAGAATTTCACTATTTTCACTCTTACTACACTATCCATTCAACGCGCAACGGCAACAAAATAAGCTTGAATGACAACAAAAGCTGCAGCAGTATGAGCAACAGCAAAAAAAAAACTTGGGAAATTGCGGTTCAAGAAAGCACTTTACGTTATACTTTTGAACCCCTAATAGTAAAGAGCTCTTCCCACGGGTAGCCCACTAAACTTTTTTTATGGAATACTCTATTCAAATTCACGACAATATTGGAAATTTTTGTGTTTTTGTTACTTCGGTTAGGTCCTGAAGGAATAATTTCAAAGGACTGATGGTATGCTATATTTTCTTTGAATGTCGTAGACAAGCAATATTGAAGAACACTTAAAATGCAGGGAAATGGAAGGCAAATTATTGCTGGATCTGGACTTTAGCGTTGGGTCTATGCATGAAAGAATTTTGTCGCGACTTTGGAATTGTGAAGGATTGATGGATTAAGTATCCAATTTTATTATGCATAGAGGTGCTCTCAATTTGAACTTTTTGTAAGTTTTGGATTGGTGAAGTAACTAACATAACAGGAAGAGGTTTGTTTTAAATATTCAGGGTGTTTTTATAGGTACTGCATTCTGAAACTCACCATTGTCAAACAAGCTGATAACAGCTGTCAATGTCATTGGCATTTTTACTCAGTAAGGTCTGGCGAATCGCCATAGGCAGATTTACGCCACAGCATTGTACAAATTGTGGAAGTTTGTTTCCAAAATCAGTGCTGAGATGTGCAATTTCAAAGATCGCCTCGTGAGTTTTATGAACCGCTTAATCGTCCTTCAGCACGTGCTCTTTGCCAGGTGATTGCAAATTTTTGCAACCACTTTACCTTGTTGGAACGTAGACTAACGAAAAGATTGAGAAAAGTGCCCTCCAAAGACAATATCGTGGCTGTCAGAGCCAATGCTGCTGACAAATTAGATTTTTTAATGCACGAGAAGCAGAAATTTTTGTCCATCCTTTTTGTGGAAAATTTTGATTCAACTCGGGCAAGAATAAATGTTATATGACCATAAGGTGCGTTGCATGTTCGGAGAATGGGTCGAAAATTAACTGCTACTAGACCCTCAGTTTTATATATTTTAAAAAACGAATATAAGGGGCGTTTTTTTGCACACCCAGGCAAATAAAATTTTTTTTCAAGCATATTGAATATAACAATTAAATCCTGCTAATGTCACGTCACTAAAGCAAAAATGATAAGCAGCGGTTGTTTATGAGTTTTTATGTAGGGTGTGCTGATAACAGTAAGAGTGTTCTAAACGGTTCAACTGCTGTTGACTATTTGCAGCCGGCAGTTTCAATTGAATGAATTCGCTTAGCACTCCGTAATTGTTAATTATTTTACATCAAATTTTGTAGTGTGCAGACTGTTTTTCAGTATTTTAGTGCACAATACACTGTAGATTATTTCATGAGCAAGTTTTATGTCTGATTTTGATTAAAACCTAGATGAGATTTCATATAGATTTTTTCTATGTGTGCCTCTAATTTAACAACCAACCTAAGCGAATGCTCAGCGAATGCAACAACATTCAACACTAACATGCAACAACATTTCGAACAAGGCAATTTTTCCACTTGGGATCGTTTTTTGCAGCCCTACGCTAACGTGCGGTGCTAGGTTGCACAAAAACGCACCTATTGTTTAGCCAAGATGGTCATTCCCGGTTCAATGGCTACGTCAATAAGCAAAATTATCATGTCTTGAGGAAGAAAATTCCCAACAAACCATGAAAACACCGTTGCATACAGGAAAAAGAACTGTGTGAAAAATAAGTCAAACCCACTGGTTTTTACCAATTGTATCAATTCTAGAGGAAGATATCTTTCAATCATAAGAGGGGAAAATAGAGCATGTTACGATTGATTTTTTGGTGAATCATTTTCTAAGAAGATGGCGTTTTTATTTTTAAGAAGGTGAGTTAAATTTAAAGTAAGATAGCACAATAGAAGAGACCAGTCGAGTTACTGGTCCTCAATAAAATATACCCTAATTAAAGGAACATCCCGATTTCCAGGCAATGGTTGAGAAGAGGATTAGGCTGCAGGGCTGTTTTTCCGTGAAGTCTTGCAAGTAAGCGCTAGAGCTGACCAAGATACAATGAACATCAAAAATATTTACACTCGTGTGCCCATGGCCTAAACGACTGACTGTATTGGTAAAACTTGGGGCTAGATGACAGGGTGGATAGGCGCTGAATGGACTTGAACTAATTCGAATAGTATTTAGCACATCGGTATCTTATATGTACTGTTAACAGAGATGGAGGAGTGCTTAATTGGTACTGTGTGAATGATAGCCGCTTAGAAAGTGCGCCTCATCTGTAAATATCTGAGGAAAATTAAAGTCGATTTAGAATTCCTCTATGGGGCACTTCATGTGAAGCGGAGAACGAAAAAACATGAGGTTTTGCATTTGGTTCATGTATAATATGAACGTGGATATGCAATTTTTTTTCTATGAGGTTTAGTTGCCGAGCTGTAGACTTCGGAATAATTGACGAAATTGATGAAAGGTTTTTTTATCATAAAATAAGCACACTTTAAGCTTTGTTTTGAAATAAAAATTAGCAAAGTAAACCTGGTCCAAATTATTCAAATAACGAGTTCAAGTGTTTACTTCCGGTTTTACACAGGAAAAAAATTTGTATTTCAAATCTAATTTAAAAATGAAAAAGAACAGTTAATTTTTTAAAAAGAACAGTTAATATGAGCGCAATCCAGAGCTTCGACTTTTTTCGTTGTCCGCTTTACATGAAATACCCCCTATATCAAAGTAGCCATAGCAAACTGAGATTTTATTTCGCTTCAAAAAATGAATCCGTTTGGGCTTCTGTTAGGGAATGACTAGAGGTTTTTATTCAAGCTGTGCTAAAATATTTTTCAGACTAGCGTAGTTAATGGTCCGATTTTCAAATTTTTGGTAAAAAGCAGTTCAAAGTTTATTTTTAGTATTTAAATTAAAATTCAATCCTGATACGATTAATAGATTCTACTTTCATTAGCAATCAAACTTGTAGACATTTTGTCAGCAACATTTCCTACTCGTACCGAAAAAATTGTTTACCTATAGATTGATATCCTTTGTTCTTTTTCTCAAATTTATTTCGCATCACTAAACCTATCAACAAAACAATCGAAGAAATACGACAAAAGCCCAATGAAATTACACATTAGAGTAGCTAGCCAATTGTAGAATGCGCATGGTAAGAGAAACCGTGGTTGGTAACGGTCAATGTGACCGCAAGGAAAATAATAAAAACAACTCGTTTTATTGTACAACGTAGTTATGCTTTCATAAATGCTCGTTGGAGTTACTCGTTCAGTCTATGCGGAAATTTATTTTGTGGCAATAGGCGATTTTAGGTTTCAGCTTTATTTCCTCGTAAGAAGGCCATGGTACCATATATGATGAGGAAATACATAGAATGCCAAAGGACATTTGAACAGGGAGCTAGTTTCTGCCGCTGACGCTACCATTAATGTGCCTGCTGCCAACACAGTAGTATGCGATAAATTTTCTGATTGAAATACTGAAAATCGATAGTTGGTATTATTATTTCAATGGAATGCGGCGGGCATGGCTCTGACGCAGATTCCTAAATGTGCGAATTTCGTTGCGTCAGAAACTTTCGAGGTAGCACAGTATGTATTGAGTATTTGAATATTACATATGCTCCTTTGTTTATAAAAGTATTTGCAACCGGAAAATTAAATTTTTATGTTGAGTGTGCTCACACGGTGCAAATTTTCCTTGAATTATTTAGTCCTTTGTGCCTGAGCATATTGATGACCTGATTTGGAATGGTTTTTTTTTGCACGAAGTCATTTCTGCTTTTTTTGTAGAAGGACAAAGTTAGGATATCATCTTCAATCAGTTGACCTTCAGAGGGCGATGAAGGTTTGCTGTGGTGCTCCTGAGATGTACAGTCCCGTTTGGATTTTATGTACGTTCGTGATAAGGCACAATACGTGACCTTTCGTAAATTATCTAACATACTATCCTTTCGAAAATGTCTACATAGTATGTGCACTTCATTTGGAAGAGCAAATAAAAACGTGACTAACTTATGTGGTTGCGTTAAATTCTTTAGTTTTTGAGTGATGTGAAAACTGGACTGAAATCAGAGTGTGGCTCGAAGTGTAAAGAAATTAGAGTAAAAATGGGTGATAAGAGAATGTGGTGTACAAAAAAAATGTTTTACAAAATGCGGCGTTAATTTCCCGATGTTTTGCTATCATTTTAAACAGCATGGCGCTGTCTGTACTCTGTTAGGATACTTAAATACATTCGAGGATAGTGAGGTGAAACTGAACAATAATTATGACAGACTATGCCCAACTCATAATCAAGTGTAGGAGAAATAAGCGTAGGCTTATGCAAAAGGAGTTCAAATGCGTAATTGTAGTCAAACAAAAGCATGTATCTCAGATCATGGAGTTTTTGTTCTAAATTCTACTCTCAGTAATATAGCAGACTGCTTCGTGGCCAAACTTGACCCGAAGTTTCTTCTCGCTAAGGTTCACCGTAAAAAAAAGTACTGTTGCCTCAGAAATTTAAAACGAAAAGGGAAACTCGATAGGGTTAAACCACGCCAAAGATTTTTTGTAAGATGTGGTTGGCTTAAGGCCTCTGTAAACGCTAAAACATGGTGCAAGTCAACTTGGTTCGACTCAAAACCCGCACACGGTAGACAGAACTAAGACCTATCTACTACAACTTGAACAAGTCTCTTGTCAAAATCTATCAAGTTAGTGTCTTATTTAGTTGACAAGTGAAGTTGATAATCTATTTGCCATTAATAATGTGTGCGAAAAAAAGGTTTTAGATTTTTTAATTGTGAGTGAGTGTTTAGAGGACGAAGAATAACTTTTGTTGAAAAGTAAAAGAAAAAGAATATGGTCCAAAGAATGGTTGAGAAAAAGGCCTAGACTCATGTAAAATTATTGACCGAAATAAAAAGCTCGGTTTAATGCGCAACGCAATTTCACCACATGAAAGAATGTCTGCCACTTTACGATTCCTAGCATCGGGGCAAAGCTATGAGAATTTAAAATTTTTAACAAGGATTTCATCGAGAAGCTTGAGTGATGTTGCTATTGAAACTTGCTGGGCGATTATGAAAGCATTAAAAAATTGCATTAAGGTACTGAATACGGTGCTTTTTTATACTACTTTAGCTATTTCAAATTTACTTTGCGGTTTCGTTTCACCAGATGCCACAAACTGAAGATGATTGGATAGCAGTTTCCGAGGTATTTCGAAAACGCTGGAATTTTCCCAACTGTATCGGTGCGATGGATGGGAAACACGTAAACATCCGTAAACCACCAGAAACGGGGTTATATTATTTCAATTACAAAAAAAGTTTCAGTATAGTGTTATTTGCTATAGTTGATGCAGATTTTAAGTTCATTATGGTTGAAGCCGGAGCAAACGGACGAGTATCTGATGGTGGTTTCCTGGCAAATTCAAAGTTTTTTGAAAAAATGAAGAAATATAATCTACAAATTCCTCTGTCAAATAGGATAGCCGGTACAAATATGGAATTGCCATTTTTTTTTTGTTGGTGACGACGCCTTCCCTTTACAAGAAAACTTAATGAAATTTATCAGATGAAGAGGCAATTTTCAATTACAGGTTATCACGAGCTCGCAGAATCGTCGAAAACGTTTTCGGGATTTTGTCGTCTCGCTTTAGAGTGTTGTGAAATACAAAAAATTTACATCCTGATAAAGCAAAAGTAATTGCTTTAGAGTGTTGCTATTTACATAATTTTTTAAGGCAACGGAACCCGGTGCAGTATTTACAAGCAGGAAGTATTGACATAGAAAACATTGAAAGTGGAATAATTCAGTTAGGCTCCCGGCGTGTAGATAGTGCACAGATGACAAGTTTGAATCGCACTCAAGCAAGAAACTCATCAACGGGCCCGAAAAATATACGTGAACAATTTTGCTGATATTTCAACAGTGTCGGAACAGTGCCGTGGCAAAACTTGCATTCAAAAAATAAGTAAAGTTTATTTATATATTTATTAATGGAAACTTATTTAATTCATAATAAAATATTTGAGAAATGTATTATACACTACGAATATTGAATTTCTGTCAGTAAACCATTAATGCAATCGTAACTTTCACCATTTCTTAGAAAAGGAGTCGTAATGACGCTTGCAACTATAGACCTATTGCAAAACTTCCCTGCGTCGCAAAACTTTTTGAAGCCATAGTCACGAATGTTGTAGTCTTTCATTGCAAATCTATTATGGCTCCGTATCAGCATGGTTTCATGAAAGGTCGTTCAACTACAACCAACCTGCTTGAATTTTCTCACCAAATAACCAACTCAATTGAAGCTGGGCTCCAAACTGACTGCGCCTACACAGACTTGACGAAAGCCTTTGATAAGCTTGATCACTCTATACTTTTAGCTAAGCTTCATTCCTTTCAATTCCCTTACTTGTTTATAAATTGGGTTGACTCTTATTTGATGAATCGAACCCAACGTGTATCCTTCCGCGGTGCCTTGTCATCTGAAATAAGAACCATGTTTGCTGTTCCACAAGGTAGTCATCTAAGCCCTTTACTGTTTGCCTTATTTATGAATGACGTAGGTTCCATTCTACAGTCATCTTCTGTTCTTCTTTATGCCGATGACGCTAAAATTTTCAAAGTTGTGAGAAACCTTAACGATTGCAATGATTTGCAGCAGGATCTAAACAGATTTGCCAACTGGTGTTCCGATAACAATCTCCTAATTAATCCTGAAAAGTGTACGATTATATCTTACACACGCAAAAATAATCCTGTAATCTTTGAATACTCACTTTTGAGTACATATTTAAATATATCAGCGAAAGTACTCGATTTAGGAGTATTGCTGAATCAATCTTTCAAATTTGACGATCACATCGATTCAATCGTTGTGAAAGCTAGCAATGCCTTAGGTTTTGTCAGAAGACGTTCGAGGGAATTCAACGACATTTTTCTAACTAAGACCCTCTTTTGCAGCTAAGTCAGACCTATTGTCGAATATGCAAGTATTGCAGGGGTGCCATATCAAAAAGTCTACATAGACCAAGTTGAGTCCATTCAAAAGATGTTCTTACGTCTCTGCCTCCGCGGTCTTCCGTGGTATGAACCTTTACATCTACCTCCTTATCAAGACCGCTTAAATCTTTTACGAATGGATACCTTGAACTTTCGACGTCAAAATTCCAAAATCTTATTTGCCGCGAAAATTTTGGAAGGCATCGTTGACTCAAAATACTTATTAAGCCAAATTAATTTTAACACTAATAACAAATGTGTCAGGCGGGTTAACTTTGAGTCAATCCCTCAACATCGGACCAATTATGTTAGCAATGAACCAATCACTGCAATAAGTAGATGCTTTAACGAAGCTTATTATAAGTTTGATTTTCATTTATCTACAGCATCAGTTAAACGAATTCTGTATAAGAATAATTAATTGTTATTGTATGTGTATAGTCTGGATAAGACGAATTTAATAAATGAATGAATGAATGAATGAATGATTCCTTTCAGCACTGACGTAATGTGGCTTGACCTTCTCTTCTTTATCGCTATTACTATGGTCTTTGCTCTAATTAAGTATTAAGTCTGCTCTCCTTGTAGAGCCCCTCTTGCGCGCTCACTCTTCTAGCCTTTCGATCAGTACCTGTCATACCGTCAAATTTCACGATTCTACCTTATCTAGGTCAATACGATTATGGAACAGTCTACCATCTACTGTTTTCCCGCCAACTATGAGCCACAATTGTTCAAATGAATCGTGCATCGCTCTCTCCTGCAAACTAAAGCCTTTCTTTCTCCCTTTCCAAAAATATCCTTCCGCCAAGGCTGTGCTATAACATAAAAATGCATCCCCCGAAACCTGGCATCAGCATAGAAAAAGAAGACTAGCGCATCAGAACCGCTAGAAAATTAATTTTCGAAGCAATTGTCTTTGAGTGACAAAAAAATGTGGAAAGACGTAATTCACTTTTTTGTAGAATGATATCAACCATTCCTTATCCAAAGCAACAAAACTCAGCTATAGCCCAAATGATGAAAATATTCAGTGCTGGCAACACTTTCTCAACGAAGCAGTAATAGGTCTGTTCGCGCACCTGAATCAATTATAATATATTAAAATAGATTCGCAGAAAGCCGTTTTTGTACTCTTCCTGCAAGCCGAATTTCGCAGCAAAAAGAAGCCAGCTGCAAAATTCTGTTACTGCTGCAGTTTGCTGAAGTACGCGAACAGACCTAATTATTTTACCACACCAACCTCATACTTAAATCAACTTATCCTTTGAATTTCGTTCTCATCGGGGGTTTCATCGAAAGTTTCAGCGATTAAACGTTGTTTCAGGCTGCCATCCGAAAAATGTTCAAAACTCAGAAAATTTGAAAATTGGTTTCTATAATAAACGATTTAATACGAAAACAGTTTATTACATATAAGTGTAAAATACAAAATAAACTATTTATTCAGGATGTTCCAGGGACCCTTGAGTGCTGCCTGAGAACGCTGATAATAGAGTTATCCTATCGTACTCGATGCCTCGTATTTATAGGATTTGGCATATGCGCGTCGGAGCGTATGCAGTGTGGTGAATATGGGCGTCTGCAGGATGGTGAATATGGGTGTCAGTAGCGTTCCGAAAATTGGTCGTGCAAAGTGGTGTTATAGACTCCCCTTCTGCTTCAGATGATCGCCTCGATGATGAAGCAGTTACGGGTGTAACTTTCTTGGTCGACCTCGTCGACGTAGAGGCTGGACGGGTTGATCTGCGTTATTGATTCTGGCGTTGAACTTACGTAGTGCTTCTCTTTCCATGGTGCTGTAGTTCCTTTCAGCGCTAGTCAAGAGTCAATTGGTCGTTCTTCAGCACCCTCCCCTTGCAACAATGCTGCTCCAAGGGCAAAATCGCTTGCATCTGTTCGCAATACGAACGGTTTTGTTTCGTCGGCCTGCCGCAAAATCGGCGCTGTAGTAAGACACATCTTTAGTTGGTCGTACGCTGCTTGTTGCTCCTCTGTCCATTTCCATTGTGCATCCTTCTTAGTCAGGTTGGTTAGTGGTCTTGCTTTATCAGCAAACCCAACGATGAACCGGCGGAACCATGAACAGGTCTGCAAGAAGGTGATGAGTTGCTTAAGGTTGGTGGGCTCTGGTCTATCTCTTAAAGCGCTGACCTTTCCTGAGTCAACGGATATTCCTTGGTCGGTCAAGATGTGGCCTAAGAATTTGATACTAGGACAACAGAAACTGCATTTTGTTCGGTTAATCCGTAGCTGAAAATATCGAAGTGCTTCAAAGACTTCGCTGATGTCCCTGATGTGGTCTTCGAAGCTCTTTGACAAAATTAGCAAGTCATCCAGGTATGCTAATGTGTTCGCGTGCTTACATTTTGTTCGTACTTGCTCCATCATTCTTTCAAAGGTACTGGCTGCGTCTCGAAGACCAAATGGCATCCTCTTGAATTTGAACACTCCAAATGGCGTGATGAACGCGGTTTTGTTCCGGTCATTTTGTTGGACGCTGATCTGCCAGTAGCCAGCGTGAAGGTCGATACTCGTCATGTACTGTGTGCCATGAGCTCCGTGAAGAAGATCGTCTATTCGTGGTAATGGGTAGTGGTTAGGTATCGTAACTGCGTTGAGACGCCGATAGTCTACGCAAACTCGAATGGACCCGTCTTTTTTAGGGACCATTACAACTGGTGAGGTCCATTGTGAGTCGCATTCCTCGATGATATCGTCCTGTATCATCTTCTGGATTTCTTCCTTCAGTTGGTATTTCTTTTGAGGAGAGAACCTGTATGGTGGTGAAGCGATTGGTGCATGGTCTGCAGTGTTAACGTGATGCTAGAAAAATCTTGCGGGTGGTCCACTGCGCAGAAACAGGTCAGCATTTTTGGATATGACGGTATTCAAATTTTCTCGTTCTTGTGGTGACAGTCTGATGCCTTCATCTTCTCGAATGGTAAGTGATTCGAACTCAACGGAAGCGACGTCGGAAAAACCTTTAGTTGTCACTGTTTGTTTCTGGTCCGTTCGTCGTTTTTTCGGGGTGTGGCCTATCGGGCTTATTGGTGTAGGTACTTCGAAATATCGTATTGGAGAACTATCCATGGTTTTGTGTTGACTTTGCCTTTGTGGTGTTGTTTTGATAGGGCTGATTGGCTCGGGGGCGTCAAATAGCAAGCTAGGCATCTGTAGATCAATGCATGGTGTTTTTTCCTGTAAATATTCCAAGTATTCTGGTAGATGGTTAGTGGGGTTTTTGTTTGTGGACAAAAGATAGGGCTTGTCAATGTTGTTCCAAATAGGAGTATTGTCGTCTTTCTTCTGGTAGAAGTCGTACTTGACATTAGTATTGTCTCCGAAGTGCCAAAATCGCTGTGGAAGGTTGATGACAATGTTAGCGTCTTCGATGAAGTCGACGCCTAATAGAGTTCGGTTCTTTGTAGCTTCCGGGAGTACTACAAATTGTAAGGAGCATGTCCTTCTTTTGACGGTAACATCTCCTCGGACTAAATAAACATCTTGGTCCTTACTGGTGCCATCAGCCAACACGATGCTTGTGTTACAACGCTGAAAATTACATCCCTGTTGCTGAAGCTGATTGTAAAGCTCGTGGCTGGCTATGCTAACTCTTGCTGCGGTGTCTAAGTAACCACAGCCTTTGATACCGTTCACAGAAATATCGAGGACTGGGCGGTAACGTGGACGAACTGTTCCATTGGTGCCAACTGAGCAAAAATTGACTACCGGGGGTTCCGTTGTCTTTCGGCACCTTGGGCAGTTGCTTCGTACCACTCCTGGTTGTCCGCATCCGTAGCAAGATACATTGTATGGCTGGTTGCTTGTTTCCTCGCTGACTAAGTGCTTCTCGTTTTCGGCATTTGTCTATGTTGTGTCCATAGTTGTTGCAAAACGCGCACTTCAAGCGGTTGGTTGGTTGCGGTTGAGGAAGGTTGGGTTTCCGGGCTACCACGTTGTCCTCTCTGCGCGTTGTTTTTCGTTCCGCTTCGTTTTCTTCGATGATCCTGGCATGCTGTAGCAGGTCTGTGAAGGTTGTTACACTATCCCTGGTGATATGTTGCCTGATTTTTAGACTGAGGAGTCCAAAAATCAGGTCTATTTGCTGACTTTCATCGTGTGCGTCCCTTGGCAGCTCAGAGAGTAGTGCTCGCCTCTCGCAGATGAAAATATCTGTGGAGTAATTCCCTTCTTGCTTCTGGCTGAATAGCTCGATATACACTTGGTATGCTGGCCTAGTTGGTGCAAACGTATTTCTTAAGAGAGTTAAGGCTTCCTTCCAGGTCGTCACTTCGTTTTTGACTCCTTGCCACCAGGTTGCCGCTATGTCTTCCAATAGAAGGGGCATTCCTAAGATTGCCTGCTGGTCATCGATGTGTTCTACTTGCTTGTAGATGCTGATTTTCGTCCAATTTCGTTCTTGAACGAGTACCATCGTAGCGGGCGGTGCAATTCGCAAAACTTCCCAGTGATCCGTTTGACGGTGCTGGGGTAGATGGTCGGAGAGCACTGATAAGCTGCTGCAGCTGCTCATCGGTCATCTGAATAGCTGCCATTGCCTTCTTCTTGCGGGTACTTCTTCTCGGGGCGATAGTTAGGCTTCAAGTTGGGCGCCACTATAATAAACGATTTAATACGGAAACAGTTTATTACATATAAGTGTAAAATACAAAATAAACTACTTATTCAGGATGTTCCAGGGACCCTTGAGTGCTGCCTGAGAACGCTGATAATAGAGTTATCCTATCGTACTCGATGCCTCGTATTTATAGGACTTGGCAAATGCGCGTCGGAGCGTATGCAGTGTGGTAAATATGGGCGTCTGCAGGATGGTGAATATGGGTGTCAGTAGCGTTCCGAATATTGGTCATGCAAAGTGGTGTTATAGTTTCCTATTTTTATTGCAAATGCTTTGCATATGAGTATGTAATTTGAAGCATTAATATTTACGAAAATAGCTAATGCTGGTTACCCTGTGTCAGCAGCAGAGCAAAATATATACCAAATCTGCTTCACGTTAAGTTAAACCTTACCAGTCAATTTCGTTTCGATTGAATCACTGCGCTTGAAGTAATACGGGTGAAAAGAATTTTAGAGTTACTCCCCTCAAAACTTTTCAAATTTTTAAAGCGTTAATATTTAATTGGAAATGTTTTTGCGGGATGATTAAAATTGAACAACTTTTTATTAACATTAAAAATTTTAATCTACATTGAAAATTCTATTTTGACAAAGTGGTTTCGAAAGTATGCACTGCTTCTCATCAGACACCAGCACCCAATGCATACTTGACTGGCGTGACCACTTGCAGGTGGAAATCATTACATTTTTTATTTATGCTTGTTGTGACAAATTTTAACATCTCCGACTTATATCCATGGATATAATTTTACTTAGTAAAGGTAACTTATATCCATGGATATAATTTTACTTAGTAAAGGTAATTGAATTTGATCACGGTTCCCTTCTTGTCTATAAATCAGCATAGACAACGTATATCATTTCTACAGCATCGAAGCCGAGCATATTGAAACGGGAAACTTCGATCGTTTTGCGGAATCAGCCTCCGAAAGCAGAATTGTTTTTGCGGGATGATTAAAATTGAACAACTTTTTATTAATATTTATTGTTAATTTTCATTGCAGGATTATTCCCATTTGCGAATCTAATGACATAATCGCACAATGAAGAAATTGCCCAAAATTACGAAAATGGTCATAGCTGGCAGCCCTTTAATGATTTTTGTATGAAATTCCTACGATATTTGGTTCATATTAAGGTCCATTTGCTGCATGAACTTCGTTTTGATTTCAACACTGGACCGGAAGTTAAAGGGAAAAAAGCTTTATTATGCTGAGCAAATTTGCGAGATTTAGGAGACAAAAATCACCATAGCTGGCAACTCTATTCTAATTTTTCAGCCAAATTTCCATCAAATAAAACCAAATCAAATGTTATCTTAAGTAAGATCCAAGTACTGTGTGATTAGTACTGTACCAAGTACTGTTTTGTAAATTTCATTATTATCGGATAATCCGGTCGTCAATTCTCGTGAACAGAACTTTCGAGTGCTGAAAGTAGAGGTAATTTGGTGATGAGCTGCCGTTCTTGTGCATATCGGAATTTAAAAAATTTTAATTTGACATTATGGACAATTGTTTGTCAAAAATCAAAAAATTTTCAGGATTGCCAATGATTTGAAGGATTTTTTTCAGGAGCCTGCCGTAGCTACATGGATACCCGCTTTATCTTGAAAATCCAAAATCTTTAAATTTTAGTCGACATCAATATGCTCTGCAAATTTTACGATGATCCAATGTTTTTATCAGAAGTAATGACAAATCAAAATTTGCAAAAAAATCCTTGCTTACCTTTAGGCACGCTGCACCTACACACGGCTAAAAATTTTCATCTTTTTAACATAGACAAGCTTAAAGCATAATAAGTTTTCATTCCCAAACATTTTTTTTACATTTAACGCGTATTTCCCAAAGTTTGAGTATTCTTATTTTTAAAAAGTATAAAAAAATTGCAATATATTTCTACAAAGTACATTAAGGTACAAAGAGACCATGTGGGGAAATAAGCAGAATTTGTATTTAAAAACTAATTCTTACATGACAAAGTCACTGGTTTATCAAACAGCTCAGGTATGATGTCCAAATTTCCCAACTGCAAAGAATCAACATGATCGAACGTGTAACTTTTTTACGAAGCCTGGTCGGCTTTATAAACAAACCATTATAATAATGGCTTTTTTTATTTATTCTCTTCTTAAGATACGCTAAAAATTATATTTTTTTATGCAAAATTTCTTCAACTTCACTTATTTTGAAAGCGGCAACCATCACTAATTTTAGAAGGACATGGAAAGTGAAATATATTCCTCTTTTCTCTACATGTTCTTGAAATCCAAAAAATTAACCAAAATGTGAGAAATCACTGCCCAGATTTCTTCGTACGCTTAAGTTTTAAATATACACCTTCTTCTTTAAATAAAACCAGACTTCTAAACTTTTTCGTTAACAAGCCAAAACTTAGCCCCCAGACATTTTCCATACCAAACTCCTCACAAAGTGTCAAGCTTCTATCTAGTAAAGGACTTCTTTATACAAACTCTTACCAAATCCCGTGTGACCTGTATCCCATCATCAAAAAAAACTTTATTGAGTGCCTGATAGATAGTTCTGATTAAGTTCTTTCTTTCATACTATTTCAACCACAAATTTGATAAATTCTCTTCAGTGAGTAATTGTGCAAAATTATCCCCTCGTCCTATTCATTCTGCTGAATGAGGTTGTTTTGTGTACTTTACATCGAATTGATAAGAGCCCCGATGGAAATTGAAGATATCCTCCAAAAGGTCCAATATTTTCATCTGACCCAAAAGAGAAACAGATTCGCAAAATGTATTCAGTGGTAGTATTTGGCTTGGAGAAGAAAATGCAGAGGAAGATGATAAAGATCTCGGTTCAAAACGAAAAAAATTTCAGAGGAAGATGTTAAAGCTTTCGGTTCAAAACGAAAAAAGTTTTTCTAGAGTGCTGCTCGAATAGATAGTGGCATTTCCATTCTTTTGTCTAAGAGCTCGTTAAGTTTTGAAACTTTCTTGCGACTCGACTGGTTGGATTGTCATTTGTAATTTTTCGTGAAGTTGAGTTTTCTAAAAGAATCGAGATTTTGTCCTTATACCAGAGTGAGGAGACCTTCTGTAGAATGTATTTGAAATGAATGCGACAGATAATTGGATTAAAATGATTCTATTTAGCGTAGACTGCTCGAGTGGTGTGAAGTTTAACGGCCATTGAATTAATATTGACAGATGTCGCTCATTTTTCTTATAAATCGAGTTTGGTTTGATAAGTCGCTACAGCGATGCCGCAAATAAAAGGTTATGATGTCTGGTACATACACGATGATTTCTTTATCGGTTCGGTAACTTCCAACGGTAGTACGGCAGCTCATTTCTAATAGTCAAAAACGTTCTCATCTAAGCTTAGGTCACGGTTGAAATTTATTCCGATTAGCATGCTAATGTCATCTGCGCTCCATTTAAAATCTATGAGTTGAGTAGCCAGGACTTTCGGATACTTCGAGACATGCTCGAGCCCAACAGGTGGATATTGCATGCCATCGAGTCGAGGCTCCCTACCGATGCGCTGGCTATAGAGCGAAAATACTTAATGTGACCAGTGAACCGAGCTAATCAAGATCAAGCCACCCTTGTCGGCGACCGCACAAAGAATGAATGACAGCGATCGCATGAGGATGGCACGATCTTGGCTCATCACGACCAGTGTTGCCAATTTAGCTATTTTGTAGCTAGATTTAGCTACAAAAAGAACCTGTTTAGCTACGTAATTTTTCATTTAGCTATTGGCTACAAATTTAGCTACAAATTTATAGATTATAGATAATTTAAATTTTTGCTTTGATTGCATTAACTTACACTAGTTTATTAATATTTAAAACACTCAGTGTTCAAAAATAATTTCTTCAAATTCTAAGGTAATCGCCAATGCTTTGGGTAGTACAATAGTACTACTACTATGTATTATGTCTTTCTAGGCATAGAACAATAATAATCTTTTACGAACAGTTTTATTTTTTTTGTTCGGTGCGAAGAAAAACCGTGAGTTTTAACTCATTAGGAATAAACTAAAATAGCTAAGATAAACGAAATATGTTTAACATAGAATACACATTATCTGCCTAAGTTTGAAGACAAGAACCAAAAAATTCAGGCGTAGACATAAAATTGAAATAAAACGTAGACAAAGTGTTCGCACAAAACTCTAGAAGACATTAGAAATTGTGCTCAGTAGTAAAATCAAACGTTAGAATTGTGCTAGCTATGTTTTTTTTTCATTTTGTAGAGTTTTTCAACACAGCGAAAAATAAAGACAATATTTTCTGAGTTGGGGGCAGTTTGTTTCCATACTTCACATCGGATTTGAAGGCAGATTTTGATAACTGTATTTCCAGTATTTTAATTGACGAGTCTACGGACATTTGAGTGATATTTAGCAAAAATTTATTACAATTTACTTGAAAGAGGTAGAAAGGGGAGCTGTTGAAAGCATTATTATTGCCATAAACACGTGCTTAGCAAACTACATCCTAAATATTACAAATATGACAGACAAAGCAGGTGTTATGGAAGGAGTCAATAACGGTGTATTTAAAAAATTAAGTCGTCAAAATCCTTTTTACTAATGTTCGGAGAACATTAGTATTAAAATCGATTCGGCCAAAAATTCATATTTCCATATATATATATATATATATATATATATATATATATATATATATATATATATATATATATATATATATATATATATATATATATATATATATATATATATATATATATATATATATATATATATATATATATATATATATATATATATATATATATATATATATATATATATATATATATATATATATATATATATATATCATCAAAAAATTTCAGTGAGATAATCTTGGGAACGCGCCATCCGATTGAGCTGAAACTTTCAGGATAAATTGGTGTATATGCAGAATAGGTCCACGTCTCACTAAATATCAATTATTGTTAACCCTTTGGCGCCGGCAGCCATTTTAGTGATATTTTCAATATACCTATTATTCCGTACACAAATAATTTTCGCATAAATAAAGTTGACGAAATAAATTTCGAACGTGTTTTACATGTGAATCGGATAATTTTTTGGAATTTTTTAACCCTATGTGTGCGCTGGGTGCCTAAAAAGAGAACGGGAAAATTTGAAAATTTTTAAATTGCGATAACTTTTGATGGAGCTATTCAATCATTACGAAATTTTTAGGTTATATTGATATTATTTAGTTGTAGATTTGTGTAGCTTTTAATGAGCGTGCTGGCAACTCTGTAGCAAGGGCAGGCACTGAAAGTGAAAACCACCAAATCATCGTCTCTCTTGAAAAAATGCCGTTTCTTCAAAACAAAGCCATTTATATGTAAATTTTGTGCTTTGTTTACATAACCAAAAAATAAAAAAACTTATAGTATTACGGGCACGCCTGGTAACCCTTGCCTAATTTACCAATATTTTTAGCATCAAAAACTTCTGTTCACGGAAACTCACGATCCAATAAGCAGAATTAATTGAAATTTACAGAATGTATTGGCCTTAAATAGGACCAGGTCTGATAGAAGTGATTTTGAAATGCGGGTGATTCTGTGCCAGTGGTGCCATCTTGAAAAATCACTAAAAAAGATAACTGCTTTTAGCCCTATAAACTCTGATTGAATCGTTCGATTTTGACAAAACTCACACAGTTCTTGGACCTTACTTCAAACCATGTTTGATAGAAATTTGGTTGAAAAATTCAGTTGGAGCTGCCAGCTATGATAATTTTGGTGTCTTAAATCTGAAAAAATGAATATTTGGAAGTGAAAATATTCACACCATCGAATATCCTAAAAAATGTCAGTTTCTTACAATAAAACCAATCTGTATACAAATCCTATGCTTTATCTACACGTTTGAAGTAAAACTTTGGAAATTTCATGTCGGACAAGAACGGTAGCCCTTTCCCAGTTAACCTATATTTTTAGCATCAAAAACTGCTGTTCACGGGAACTCACGAACCAATAATCAGATACAACTGAAATTTACAGAATGCATTGGACTTAAGTAGGACCAGGTCTGATAGAAGCGATTTAGAATTGTGAGCAACTCTGTGCCAGTGGTGCCATCTTGAAAAATTATAATGAAAAAAAACTGCTTTTTGCCCTATGAAATGTGAATAAGTAACCCGATTTTCATGAAATAAACACAATAGCTGAACCTTACTCTAAACTCTGTTTGATAGAAATTTTATTTCTGTTTAAAAAAATTCGATTGGTGCTGTCAACTATGGTAATTTTTGTGTCTTTGGTTTTGAAAATTCGCTCAGGAAAATAAAACTTTTTGCCCTATAACTTCCAGTGCAGTCATGAAATCAATACGAATTTTATATTATTAATGGAACCTATTATAGACATTATTCAGGCGAAATTTTGTTGAAAAGCCACGATAGGGTTGCCAGCTGTTATTGGTTTTGTGTTTAATTGCAATATCTTTACTAAGCGGTTTTATCGTAGAATTTTCAATTGGTAATGATATTGTAGTGACAATAAACAGGAAATATTAAGTTTTCGATAATTTGAAAAAACTTGCTGCAGGTAACCCTAAAATTCTTTATACTCCTATAACTTCGAATGTAATATAACAACGTGAAGCAGATGTAATATATTATTGGCTTTGATACTGGCAGAAGGTTGCCAGCACGAGTCGGTTGCGCTACTTTTGTATCAATAAATGCTTACAGTTAGTATTCATACCGGAAACATTATAATGAAAATAACCAATGTTTCAATTCCCAAAGTTCTGCAAATTTTTCGGATCGCAGCCCCAAACACCAACTTCAGTTACAGTGCTGCAGGCACTGAGCATTTTCTTCATTGACGCTATATGAGATGCTGCTTTCAAAATTATGTGAAATAAGCAACTGATAACGAATATAATTAACAAGTGTTGCTCTCATAAACTTTGAAATTTATGCCACTGGTAATATCTGAAACCTATCCACTATATGAGTTCTAAGACCAAAGTAAAACCTGGCGTTTGAATTAGTTTGGCTGTAATAAGCAGCTAGTGTGGTAGAATATGCAATCAAAATCTGCACGATTCTTCTACCGTTCTTCGAACATTAGTGTTTCTAGCGGTTCAGGTGCGCTAGAGTTTTTTTTAATATTAATAAGATGAGCTTGTCAGTCCGTTCAGGTTTCAGTTTCTGCAGCTTGAGGATCGTTTCTTCCCCAAACCTTAAAGTTTTTACCTGCAGAAATTTATAATTGGTTCTCTAAATTCCTCTGAAGATGATACGGAGTTCGTAAACGAGGTGGTTGTCAATGACGGGATCAGTATCAAGGATCATTAACCAATAACTATGGCTTAAACTCCACTTCAGCATAGTCCAAACATCAGAAGAATGATATTTAGCAAAAATGATTTACTTGGAGTATAACAATCAAAAACCTTTTATATCTACTATTTCTTCAACCTATTTTAAAGGATGAATAAAAAATAGAATAGAATTCTGTTGAACTTAATAAGCTCTCCAACGATTTTTATACTCTTTTATACTGTTAAATTAATAAACTACTCATAATACAATGTACATCCAATATTTTTCCATATCAATTATACATATTAGCTTAATAAAACTGTTTTCCAGAACCTTGAGTTTTTTGTTGTTGAATTTAGCTACACTTTTTAGCTACAAAGTGAACATTTTAGCTATTTTTAGCTATTTTTCCCCTCAAATCTAGCTACAACGGCTGGAAAAAAGTTAGCAACACTGATCACGACACGTCTACACAGTGTGGCCAGATTGGGCTATTTCCCGCCAATTGGGCTATCTAAAATTTGAATTCGCGGGACGTTTTTTCATTTCGCGGGTTGGCGGTTTTTGGGCTATCTATTTTTATGAAAAACTATATTTGGGCTATACAGTACAACCTACTAATCGGGACACTGTATGATCGAACCACCTGAACAGTTGAGCTATAACATCACCCACATACTATTTCTTGAAGAAAATTCACTCTGTAATCGGGCAACCTCTAAAATTGGACCGTGAACCAGATTAGCTGCACAAAAATTTGCTTAGTAGTACTTGCTAATCGGACCAAAAACGGGCTTAAGACAAGCATGAAAAATGGTGCAAAAATGAGTTTTCCAGAAAAATATTATCTGTTCAAGGTCATGAAAATTTGTTGCACAATTTCTGCATAATTTTCTGCTGAAAAATTATTAAATGTGTAGAATTCGGTACGTTATAGATAGCTTAAATTTTATTGGTGTTCTGATAATAATAAAAAATTGATTTATTGGAGCATTGTTGTAAGTTTTTTCTTTAAGCAAGTATGAATGCAATTCATTTGATAAATATGTTGTAAATATTTGAACGTTTGTTCAGGCAACGTCAAAACAACTGAAAAAATCTGTTATGAGTGAAAAGTACAACGATCTAAGTGACAAACATCCATCATCCAAAGAAAAACTGCCGATAGCTTTAAAATTAGTAAGAGTCGGGTGCATCGTATTTAAAAAAAAACCAACTAAAACGGAAATTAAATAACGTTGGAAATTTTTGAAGGCACTGGGAGAAAGCGGTTGAAATTAAATTTACCATACTAACAGAAAAATAAATTGTTGAATGAATGGTGTTCTAAAACACGCTCCAAAAATTTTCCAATATCCGGTCAAATACTTCACAGTAAAGCCCGTCAAATCACTACAAAATTAAAACAGAAAGCTAAGAGCCGTTGAAAAGAACTACAATATTATTAATATGGCGAAGAAGTTGATGTTGATTTAGACACAGTTCAGGATTTTCAGTCACAGCTATGGTTGTGATGCTTCAAATATACGATCAATTTACGACCACAAACAAATCTCTCTCGGTAGATTGAGTAGATGTTTTTTTAAAGGATGATGATGTTTTTTTTTTAAATTTTAAACCAAAGAAGCCATAGCCATCCCAATATAATCCTGATTTGGGATTATACCAGTCAGAACGTCGTATAAACGGTCAAATTTGGATTTCAGCTCAAACCCGAACAGTTGGGTTTACGCCAGATGACTATGTGTGAGTGTGCATTTGAAATGTGTAACTGAAAGTGATTTTTCAATATGGTGACTTTTGGTAAACACTGTGCACTTGGTCTGTTATCCATTATCCTCTTTGTGGAATTCATTCTTGATTTCGAACGACGCCTCAAAAAAAAAAACAAAAACGAGTTACTAAAATGTTCAGCTATCTCTAAACGTTTCTCCATATTCATTCTTGCCTTCTTCGTACATTAACTGAAATGTTCAACGTAACCTAAATTTCCTTTCTTGCCACATTTATACAGTACAGTTTTTATTTGCGTGTAAGCTATTCCTCAAAACAAGTTTCTATGGATATACGCAATTCGAATTTTGGAAAATCCTAAACCCATTTTTGCCCGTTTATACGACGCAATATTTGGCATAATCCCGAATCGGGGTTAAATTGGGATCTCGCATAAACTAAGTCAATGTTTACAGATTATTCATTTTTTTCAAAGAACACTTCCATTTTTGCGCGAAACGTCGCTTGGAGCCCCACAAGTGAAATTGTTTGACGTATATCTCCTTTTAAAAGTATTTAAACGTCTAAACATAATGTTAACAACTGAAAGTTTAATCGAAAAAATAATTTATTTCAAAACCTTCGTTCATAGTTTTGAATGTTTGAAATCGGATAAAATATTTACATTTTAAATAAAACATTTAGCCTTTCTAGTCATTAAAATTGTTTCTCATACTAGTTTAATTTTTGTGGCACCCGAGTTCGCAAGTTGTTTTTGCAAGCTTTTGTTTTCTATGTGAACATTTGTAGCGAATATTAAGATGGGACTGGCCTTAGCACAACTTAGAACCAGACCGAAGTCCAGAACCAAGAGTGCTAAGGTCCGAAAGTGGAATGGCTAGTGCCATTCGAGAGGCAAAACAAAAAAAAAAAAAGAATTGCCCCGAGAGCAGGGTGCCCGAGAAACGGCCGTGAAGGCCCCTCGTCCGCATCAGCGGAGCACCCTTTAACCAACCCCGACGGATGCTGGGGTGCCGCTTTGCTAGCTCGCTGCGGCTGGGGTGGGTTCTTTAAACAAATGGGGATGGTTGGCTCTCAAGAAACGGGATGCTACGTAGTATTCATCCGTCATGAATTTCGTAGCCGCAAACTGATATGAAATATATCCAGGGACCAAAAAGGGGGCATAGCTCCGTAAAGGAAACCACCCAGGCTCTGCAACATGGGCTGACTAAGCAGACCCAGTGCTCGTGACAACGCACGGAGCCAGAAAATTGAAAATCTACAAAAGGAACAATAGGAAAAACGCTACCTCTCTTTTACAAGGAACCCGGGTGAGGCAGACAGCCCCGGGCCCCCCGATGTTAGTGGAGCCCTGACCCCGATGGTCTGGGGTCCTCCACCCTCTGATACTGGCCATAAAGTTTCAAAATTCAAAAACAAAAGCTAATCAAAAATCACGGAAACTACTAACAATGTTTGGCCAGTATCCCTCCCTTATAAAGATGCTGAAAAAAAAAACCACGAAAATTCACCAAACTATCTCATTATTTGTAGGCCAGCCAGGCCACGCGCAGACCCTGAAATGCGTGAAAGAACTTCTCAGGCTTTCGCCCAATAAGAAGGCCAATTGGTTCCAATTTACAAATTCATTATTATTTACTCTTTAAAAATCCAGGTAAGTTGAAGTTCTAAGTTCTATAAAACAAAAATGAATATTAACAGTGCTGATCAACTCATGGAATATAGATTATAATGGAACAATCAGTTAGAATAAAGTATTACTTTACGCTGGTACCGCCGCACCAGGAGTAACAATAGGAAAAGAGATCTTAAAATCTATGGACATAGTAAACGGGGCTAATATGCCAAGCAGGCCGTCTTTACAAATTCATTATCATTCAAAAAAAACGTTTAATTGAATTTCGACTGTACCCAAAGGTTCTCTTTGATTTCTTAGAATATTAATTTAAGACTTTCGAGGAAATGCAAACAGGAACAACAAAAAACCCGTTTGATTACAATTCATGAGTTATATTCAAGGGCCGTGATTGCCAACCGAACTCCTCGTTATTATATTTTTTTTTTTTTTTTTTTTTTTCTTTTCTCAAATTCATTGAGCAAACCGTAGTTAAGTATGTATGAATATGGTTACTATACATATATAAATATTAGATAAGTATGTGTAAATATATACATAGAATATAAATTGGTTAGATGTATTATGGCGCCATAATTTACAAAGATCCTGCTCGAACTAGAACCATGTTTTTGTCTTTACCTCATAATCTTCTTATGAATCTCCATTCTATTTTCCATATGAACACATATTGTAGCAACATAACCAAAATGCATACTTAATTAGAATTACAAAATTATCTCCATCAACCCTGAATGGTTGCTAAATTTTTTTTTTTTTCCAAAAGAAACTATCAATTTTTTTTTTATAAAGACATGCATCCATGTACTTGCTACTGCCAACTAGGTTCTTGTTGCAGACAAGAAGTATCTGCTTTTGTTTATTTTTAACGGATATTTTAAGCTGGCTTGATTCAACTACTTTCATGAATGCTCATATTGTCATATGATCACATTTATTTGCTCTTATACTAAATACATTATTATATTATGTTTCATGTTGTATAGTATACTACAAGAACTTAGAGGCGTTCTTTAAATAATAATAAAATTCAACTAAGTTTCGAATTTGATAATAAACATCGATTTTCTTGCTTAAGAGATTTCCGTTCGGGTAAAGTTTAAGATAGGAAAAATAATGCTGACTTCGGTTTGCATAAAAATAATTTTTCCAAATACTTCCAATCAACCAAAACCAAATAAATAAGCATATCTAAATAAGAGATTTATAACCAATAGTTTTCCACTTGTGGTGTAACATCAAACTTGCATGCACTGAAGTCAGCATTCCCTTTTTTTTGTTTTTTTTTGTTTTTACGTTTGCAACTATATACTTGGATATAAAAGAATACAAACTTATATCAGTACTCACTGTCTTGAACAAGATACTGTTACTTTCTTATAGGATTGTTTCTATCTATGCATGGTCTGCAACTCTAGTATCCTCAAGTAATTAAGTAGTCCCCAAGTTTTCCAAAGATAGAGGCTGCTTGTTGTGGTTGAACGAGATCTTCATGGATTGAAACTATTACGGCTTGCTGTGATTTCATACAATGTACGCCACTTCGTCCCCTTTGAATAATGCCCTTGGAAGCTGCACCCATTAGAACAACGGTATCGCCAGTCGCTGAAACGGTGGCATCTTTGATGCGATTGTTAGCTTCATCCCATGTCACACCTTCTAGTATATGTGATTGTAGACCAGCTGAGATCTTATCTGCACGACGATTGTCTTTTATCAGGTGTTGTAGTTTTTGAATTCTTTCGGATTTGTTCCAGGGGGGAACAAATTGAAGTGCAATTTCGATTCGAACAGCAGTAGAATGCGTTGGAGAACCATTAGCAACCCACTTGGTTATTTTCTTAGGATCTGGTGTACCAGTTTCCAGCACCTCGACTTTTTGATATACGTTTGGTGAGTTAAGCCGTCTAGTGCGATCTCCACCCTTACGAAAGTCGCATTTCTTCCAAACTCCTTGTCTGTAGAGTTCTTCCTCTTCTAGTAAGTATCCTAATGACGACACTGCCGGCGGAACTTCAACATCGTTCTTGGGTTTCGGTAATTCCGATTTAATCAGTGGGTTTCTATGAATGTATCCAGTTCGAAAGCCAGAATTATCCGACATACGCATCAAGGCTTCAAATTCAGCCCCACCTACACGCCACTTAGCAACGCGCACTCTTCGTCATGGTTTAATTGACTGCACTCATTGTTCCACAGGTTTGAAGATTCGAACGTTTTCCCAACAGTCTAAATTACGTGGCTATCTCACTTTCACCGCCGTTTTGTCCTCCCGACGGATAATTTCCGACAAATGCAAATCGGGTTGTCGCACTTTACTTTCCACTACTACACCAACGAACATTACAGTATCTCCAGTTTATTCTCGTACTGGACGAATGTAAAAGTTAAATTGAGAGGTTTTTTTTTTTTTTTTGTTCGCTAAAAAAAACCTGAACACATTTCAAGGTCAACAGTTAAGCATTCATTTGGGAGTTGGTGCACAGTACGTATATACCGTCATGATTTTTCACATCGGTCAGTCGATTGCGCGTAGGGATTCAAGAAGATTTCGGTTTTCGAAAGAAAGAATCATCCGAATTTGAAAAACGACCACCGCTTTCCGAAAATAACTTAACATCACATCCCTTATCGTGCACTCACGATTTGCACAACACTACCAATTAGTAATTAGCACTGTATTTTAGATCAACTTTTCTCTATTGCTCACTGAGAGCTCGCTATCGACTCCGATCGCCACAGCGACACCCGAACGCCTTGCCGCCACAGCGTCACTCCCAAGAATCTCACTCCAACACGACAAGCATATGAGAATATGTGTCATCAAGCGAACACTGCCAAGAACCCATCGACTAGTATGTTCATGGGATACGGGCCCAGATCGCGTTGCCACGGCGGACGTGCAACAAGCTTTTATGCACTCAACGTCGCAGAAATCACTTGCACCCGGACATCTATCCTCATACTTCGGCCAAAAGTATGAGGACACATTCAACTTACACCGACGTGACGGTTTTCACTGGCCCCTCAGCATCTAATTCCACATATGCCCGACCACGTTTTTCTTTTCTTTTCGAATCACCCGAACAAAATTCACTGTCTCACGACCAGGCTATCTCGCCACGCCGTCTCGCCTCCAACCAGAATTCCGATCGACCGCCCAACTCAGACTGACTCGAATGCTGGCTTGATCTGCGACACGAAAACAAGATACCGTTACCGGTTCTTGCATTCGTATCGCCTCATGCCAGGCAATGTCATATCGGACTTGCAGTGTCTTGTTTTTCAAATTGAAAAACAAAGTACCGCTAGTCCGAATGAGAATTATTTTTGGCTAATTCCAAGGGCACGACAGTGTGTGCGGAAATAAGCAGTGCAGAAATTTCGAAAGGAAATTTCTGCATGTTACAACACAGGTCTTTCCACAAGGGCAAGTGCGTGGAAAGAGCTGAAGGATGGATGTAATAAGGGAAATATAATGACGTGAACAGGTGATCATGTCGGTTATTATCCAATCCTTTTGAGAAAATCGTGAATAATGCGAACAGAACTAAAAGGGGTTATTTTTAATGAAAGGAATTATCGTGAACAACGTATACTGACTCAATAATGAAAGTATCTTTGATAGAGGAAAGGGTGAACGAGGTGAACATCTCTAGATACTTTTCAATTGAAGCAGGAGTGACACCTGAAATAGGCGCAAATGGACGATCTTCCAAGTAAAACTTTGAAACAGATCGTGAACTAGTGAACTAGTGGGTATATCACTTAGTGATGTCTTTCGCGTGAAAGACGCCCACTGATCGTCCATTTTGATCGGCCAGCTGGTAATAAGCACCGCCGATCTTTTTAACTACCTTACTAGGTAAGAACTTCCGATCCAGCTTTGCATTGTAGTGCGCGGCTGCGTCACTTTGCCGGAAGTTGCGCCTGTAGACCACTTCGCCAGGCTGGTATGAAACCGACCTGGAACGAAGGTTATAGGCCTTTGCATTTCGAGACTGGGCCTGGGTGGTGAGGTCGCGGATGGTCTGGCGTAGAAGGGCCAGGTGGTCAGGAGGTGGCAGAGTGGTCTCGGGGTCATCCAAAAGATGGAGTTGCCGCAACAGATGGAAAGTGCGGCCATGGGTGACCATTGGTTGCCCGAAGACTGCCTGATAGGGCGAAGTTCCTATCGTTGCGTGAGGTGCTGAACGTAGCGCGCAGGTTATTTCGGAGAGTTTGCCGTCCCATTCCTTTTGAAATGGATCAATGTAAGAACGGATTGCCGCTAGTATGGAGCGGTTAAGACGTTCTGAGGCGTTAGCCTGAGGGGAATACACGGCGGTGAAGGTATGCCCGATACCGAATTCCTGTAGAAAGGTTTGAAAGATGGATGACCGAAATTGTACACCGTTGTCAGTCACGACACTTTCCGGGACTCCAACAAGATGAAATATCCTCTTCCTCAGGATGTCGATGACTGCTCTCGCAGTGAATTTCCGAAGCGGCTCGATGAATGGGAACCGCGAAAGATGATCCAGGACGATGAGAGCTCCAATGTTGCCAGACTTGGACCTAGGGTAGGGGCCGATAATATCTATGTACAAGCGCTGGAATATGCGGACTGCATATTCCAGCGGACGGACTGCAGCGTCATTGGTGGACGAAGGGTGTGTGAAGGGGCTTTGGTGGTTTTGCATGTGAGGCATGATCCCACATATTCACGCACTTGAGCGGCCATTCGTGGCCAATAAAACCATTGCCGTAGCCGGCCGAGGGTTTTGGCCACGCCACCATGCGCACTCAAGGGTGGGTCATGAGCTCCCTTCACTAATTCTGCCGTCATTTCTGACGGCACCCACAACTTCCAAGCCAACTGGTCTTGAAGTCCGTTTCCGGTCGCATACTCAGTCCGCTTGTACACGAACCCGTCTACTACTTTTAGGTCCGGCAGTTGGTCTTGTTCTGCCTGGACTTTAGCCGCTAGCTCCGTATAGGAAGCACTTTTGAAGTGTGGCGACTCTAAGTCTAGCTCGATTGGAGTCTCCCCGCCTTCTGCCGGCATCAACGCCTCGGCAGAAAACATGCGCGACAAAGAGTCCGGCACTACGTTTTGTCTTCCCTTTCGGTGGACGATGGTGAAATTAAACCCTTGAAGTTTAAGGGCCCACCGGGCTAAGCGACCATTTAGATCTGGTTGGTGCATTAGCCATTTTAGGGAAGCATGATCGGTCACGATTCCAAATTCGTGACCTTCCACGTAGGCACGGAACTTTTTGATTGCCAACACCGCTGCCAGACATTCTTGCTCAGTGACGGTGTAATTACGCTGAGCGGGGTTCAATTTGTGGGACATATAGGCGACGGGGGCTTCGTCTCCTTCTTCCGTCCGTTGCACTAGCACGGCACCTACTCCATGTTGACTCGCGTCACATTGGATGGAGAAGGGCTTGTTGAAGTCAGGGCTGTGCAACACTGGAGCCGAAGCAAGGCTCACTTTCAATTGCTTGAAAGCGTTTAGCCTCTCGTCGGTCCACACAAATTGAGTCCTCTTCGAAAGCATGTCTGTCAGTGGCGTTGACAAAGACGCATATTCTCTGACGAAGCGCCGATACCAACCGCAGATTCCCAAAAATCTCCGCAGCTGCTTCGTGGTCGTCGGAAGAGGGAAATCCATAATGGACCTCACCTTGTCAGGGTCTGTCCGGATCGTTCCGTTACCAACAATGTGGCCAAGATATTTTACCTCGCGCAAGAGGAACTTGCTCTTCTCCACATTGATGGTAAGGCCAGCTTGTCGCAGATGGAATGTGACCTGGTGCAGTACCTTCAGGTGTTCGTCGAAGGCCTCGGTTATCACCAACAAGTCATCCAAGTACACGAATACTTGGTGCTTAAGATGCGGAGGTATCACTTTGTCCATGAGTCGTGACATCGTTTGGGGTGCATTGCACAAACCAAACGGCATCACGACAAAGTGATACAAGGGTCGCCCGGGCACAGTGAAAGCCGTCTTCTCCCTTGACCGTTCCTCCAAAGGAATCTGCCAGAAGGCATCTTTTAGATCCAGGCTCGTAATAAATGTGGCCTTAGGGAGTCTGCTTAAGATGCCGTCTATCAATGGTAAGGGATAGGCGTCTTTCACTGTGACCGAGTTCACCTTTCGCGCATCCAGGCACAGGCGTACCTTGGAGGGCTTGACCACTAGGGTCACTGGCGAGGACCACGCACTCTTGGACTCTTCGATCACGCCCAGCGCGAGCATACGATCTATCTCTTTGTATAAGAGCTTTTCGACAGCTGGCGAAACAGAGAAGTGTTTCTGTTTAATCGGTTTCTGATCGCCAGTGTCGATTTCGTGCTCGATCAGCGCTGTTTTTCCCAAACCCTCTACGGTGAACGACGGGAAGCTAGCAATCACAGACGTAAGTCTGTGACGCTGCCCCGGTGAGAGAGGGTGAGCGTGATCGTCGAGTTGTTCGAGGCTACTAGTGGTGTTGACTTGTTGGGATGGCGCAAACAGATCTGCTGCTAAGGCGAATTGACGCACGAAATCCACTCCCAGATATAAGTTTTGGCTGAGAGTGGGAATTATCCAGAGCGTCAAGGACCTGGTAACTCCCCTGAACGTGATGTCAGCTGACACTCGGCCTACGGCTTGATGTTGTGTGCCGTCTGCAGTCTTCAACCCGAGAGAAGCTCTTTTCCAATGAAAAGCGTTCCTCTCGAGGAATGACTTTGCCAGGTCAGCCGCCATCACGCTCACGGAAGCTCCCGTGTCGATCAAGCCTGCAATTGGTTGGTCGAACAGCAGAACCTGCGCGTATGGACGGACGTCACCTGAAGGCACGTCCATCAAAGTGGCACAGTTAAGCTGGTAACGCCAATACCGAAAGCGAGAATAGAAAGCTCTCATTCTCAGCGTTGAGCGCTTTGTTTTGGAACGAATAGGTTTTAGTCGTGAAATTTCGGAATTAAAAATTCGGTCTCGGACCGCCGTATATTTCTGCCATCTTAGGTGGTATGGCAGAAAAGCCAATGGTGCGTGTTGTGTTATAGCTGGGGGAAAACTGTCAGGGCTCTTGGGCGCAGAGATAGAAGCGTCGGAGGCATCGTGAGGGTTTCCGAGAGACGTCCGCCTGTCCTCAGTCCTGTCTATCTGCTGGGATTCGGAGGGGGGTGTGTCCCACTGTTTGGGAGGCTCTGGCTGGAATTCGGCACTCCCGGTTGGCGGTTTTTTGATTGGCATACTGCGCAATGAGGTTTGTAAGTGTTTTCCTTACCGCAACCGTAGCAGAATACACGCCTTTCTTCCAAGCAGTTATCAAATCTGTGTCCCACCTTCCTGCAATTCCAGCAGGTAGGCAGGACTGTCGCAGCACATAGTGTTTCGTCTGCAGGTCTCTCACTCGACCGGCTCCCTAGCTCACCGTCTATCTCAGTCCAATCCGGCGGATCCGTCAGCGCCGACAGATGCCGGCGAGTCCCGAAGACTCTCTCTGGCTGGCCTAGAGCTTTGGCCAATCTCTCACGCCTTTTAACATGCTCTCGAAGCTGCTGGGTGCTAATGAACTGGCGATCCACCAGCTGCCACTGCAACTCCGGGAGCATATTCCCCTGCACGATATCCAAGAGGTCATTGTCGTGCAGAGGGACTGGAAGGCTGCTTGCCATGCGACGGAGATCTCTATAAAATTCATCGAAAGACTCGCCCACTTTCTGTCGTCGCTGGCGGATCCTCCGCATGATTTCGCTATTGGATGCGAAATCTTGGAATTCGCGCCTCATGGCGTCCCTCAGGGAATGCCAGTCGTGGAGCTCTGCTTCTCGATGGTATTGCCAATACCACTCCTCGGCGACACCTGTCAACAGGCTGTCAATATGTCGGGTGACCGCCCGGAAATCGCCTTGGAGTTGCTGTCGTGTCAGTGCATTGACCCGGTAGAGGAAAGTCTCTACCGGCATACTTCCTGCCTGGCCGCTGAACGATAAATTCCACCCAGCCATTATTGTAGTGATACGGTCTGGCGTCAGACGCTCGTCTCGGAAGTTTCGAAGCCCTCCGCGAGGTGGTTCATAAGTATGGGGGTCTCGGTGAGAAAGTGGAGCTTGGTGAGGTGGCCTAGGTAGTGGCACAAAGGAGTTCGCCCTAGGATTGAGTCTGGGCGACTCAACTCTATCGGATGGTGGTGGAAGGCTCCGGTCAAATCCTTGGTTTAATAAGGACTGCATGGTACGCTGCAGATCCAGAATTTGTTGTTGAAATGTGCTCAGCTCCTTTTGAACAATGGAGCGAACACCAACGGCCGCTGCGGATTCCTCCGAGGTGGGCTGGATGTACCTTTTTGGATCTGGGGATTTACCCAAACTTTCTTCCCCATTTGGGTCTTCCATCGAGAAGTCCCGAATTCCTTCCTCCTGACGGTCCATCCCACGGGTCCTTACTCCTCCTCTACCTGTTTTAGGACGAGCGCCTTTTCCCGAGGCTGCTCCTACCGAAGAGACCTGTACCGCCTCCAGGGGGAGTCTCAATGCTCCACGGCACAGCGGACAATCCTGCCTCGTCTTTAACCATTTTTCGAGACATGGCCCATGAAATTGGTGGCCGCAGGAGGTGGTAGACGCAGGCCTGTCTGGCGTAAATGGAGCCTGGCAGATGGAGCATTGTTCCTCCACCTGGACACGGGACAGGTCCTCGTTACTCCTTGTGAGTGGCATCTCGTCTTGAGAAAAATATGAAATTCTATAAACAATGAACAATATAAGAGTTGCGTCTGGCAAGAAGCTTAAACTAAAGCAGCGTCAAAACGCTTTGCTTTTCAAGTATCTTACTAACTAAGACGCGCGCGTGATCGCGGCGCGTATTCAAACAAGTGAATATCTCAAATGCACGTCTGCAATGGACGTGTCTAACTATTGTATAATTTTAAGTTCTTCGCACTAAATGCGGATTCAGAAACAAAATTAATATATCGTATCAAAATATGGCCCTCTCATTGAGCTGAGCCCGATCCGTTCCTCCCCATTTCAGGTCCGCTGGCTGGCTGGCTTTTGATTTCAAAAATGCAGGAAATTTAAATTTTAATTACCAAATGTTTAAGTATGAGAAGTATTTACGTATGAAAAATGTTTTGGTGAAAAAAATGTTCAAATGTGAAAACTGTTTAAGTGTGAAAAGTATTTAAGTTCAGTAATTTAATTAGGTCGATTCCAAAAGGGGAATCGCCCAGTATGGGGGACTGTACTCTCACCCGAAATTCCTCGAAAAGAGAGGAGCAAGGGACCAAAAACAACTATGTTGCTGCTTGACTCAACTTCAGCAAATGGTTCCAGTTTGGCCAAGCTGCAGGGACGTGTAGGCAGCGCCACGCCAACCCCACGTAATCCACTACAGCCTGAACCAAACCCAAGCCAAAAGCCGAAGCTGGATCAAGACAGCAAGGATATACAAATTTGGGACAGCTTCCCAACATAAAGTGGGGCAGGGGCCCTTCGGTTGACCGGGACAGGAGCGGCGGTAAACCACCACAACCTGTTATCCGCGGCCAACCTCCAGGTTGCACCCAGAGTCAAAAAACTCAAAAAGACAACACAACATGAAGCTGCCCAAGAGGTAAGCTAACTAGGAAATGATTTTAAAAGGAAAGGATTGGGAAGGATGTTTGCGGCTAGTAAGGAAAGAGCGAGCAATGCAGGTCTTAATAGAAGGGGTTTTGTTCTCTCGAACGAAATGAATTGAATCGCAAAGGAGGCGATTCTAAGACCTGCGAGTGAGAATGGAATTTTAAGGTTTGAAGACGTGAAGTCTTAAGGGGAGTATGAGTCGAAACTCATAAGTATTTTCTCACTGTGGTGTGGGTTGCCCAAAACAAGTTTCGGGCCCCACGTTGGGCGCCATTTGTAGCGAATATTATGATGGGAGGACTGGCCTTAGCACAACTTAGAACCAGACCGAAGTCCAGAACCAAGAGTGCTAAGGTCCGAAAGTGGAATGGCTAGTGCCATTCGAGAGGCAAAACAAAAAAAAAAAAGAATTGCCCCGAGAGCAGGGTGCCCTAGAAATGGCCGTGAAGGCCCCTCGTCCGCATCAGCGGAGCACCCTTTAACCAACCCCGACGGATGCTGGGGTGCCGCTTTGCTAGCTCGCTGCGGCTGGGGTGGGTTCTTTAAACAAATGGGGATGGTTGGCTCTCAAGAAACGGGATGCTACGTAGTATTCATCTGTCATGAATTTCGTAGCCGCAAACTGATATGAAATATATCCAGGGACCAAAAAGGGGGCATAGCTCCGTAAAGGAAACCACCCAGGCTCTGCAACATGGGCTGACTAAGCAGACCCAGTGCTCGTGACAACGCACGGAGCCAGAAAATTGAAAATCTACAAAAAGAACAATAGGAAAAACGCTACCTCTCTTTTACAAGGAACCCGGGTGAGGCAGACAGCCCCGGGCCCCCCGATGTTAGTGGAGCCCTGACCCCGATGGTCTGGGGTCCTCCACCCTCTGATACTGGCCATAAAGTTTCAAAATTCAAAAACAAAAGCTAATCAAAAATCACGGAAACTACTAACAATGTTTGGCCAGTATCCCTCCCTTATAAAGATGCTGAAAAAAAAAAACCACGAAAATTCACCAAACTATCTCATTATTTGTAGGCCAGCCAGGCCACGCGCAGACCCTGAAATGCGTGAAAGAACTTCTCAGGCTTTCGCCCAATAAGAAGGCCAATTGGTTCCAATTTACAAATTCCTTATTATTTACTCTTTAAAAATCCAGGTAAGTTGAAGTTCTAAGTTCTATAAAACAAAAATGAATATTAACAGTGCTGATCAACTCATGGAATATAGATTATAATGGAACAATCAGTTAGAATAAAGTATTACTTTACGCTGGTACCGCCGCACCAGGAGTAACAATAGGAAAAGAGATCTTAAAATCTATGGACATAGTAAACGGGGCTAATATGCCAAGCAGGCCGTCTTTACAAATTCATTATCATTCAAAAAAAACGTTTAATTGAATTTCGACTGTACCCAAAGGTTCTCTTTGATTTCTTAGAATATTAATTTAAGACTTTCGAGGAAATGCAAACAGGAACAACAAAAAACCCGTTTGATTACAATTCATGAGTTATATTCAAGGGCCGTGATTGCCAACCGAACTCCTCGTTATTATATATTTTTTTTTTTTTTTTTTTTCTTTTCTCTAATTCATTGAGCAAACCGTAGTTAAGTATGTATGAATATGGTTACTATACATATATAAATATTAGATAAGTATGTGTAAATATATACATAGAATATAAATTGGTTAGATGTATTATGGCGCCATAATTTACAAAGATCCTGCTCGAACTAGAACCATGTTTTTGTCTTTACCTCATAATCTTCTTATGAATCTCCATTCTATTTTCCATATGAACACATATTGTAGCAACATAACCAAAATGCATACTTAATTAGAATTACAAAATTATCTCCATCAACCCTGAATGGTTGCTAAATTTTTTTTTTTTTCCAAAAGAAACTATCAATTTTTTTTTTATAAAGACATGCATCCATGTACTTGCTACTGCCAACTAGGTTCTTGTTGCAGACAAGAAGTATCTGCTTTTGTTTATTTTTAACGGATATTTTAAGCTGGCTTGATTCAACTACTTTCATGAATGCTCATATTGTCATATGATCACATTTATTTGCTCTTATACTAAATACATTATTATATTATGTTTCATGTTGTATAGTATACTACAAGAACTTAAAGGCGTTCTTTAAATAATAATAAAATTCAACTAAGTATCGAATTTGATAATAAACATCGATTTTCTTGCTTAAGAGATTTCCGTTCGGGTAAAGTTCAAGATAGGAAAAATAATGCTGACTTCGGTTTGCATAAAAATAATTTTTCCAAATACTTCCAATCAACCAAAACCAAATAAATAAGCATATCTAAATAAGAGATTTATAACCAATAGTTTTCCACTTGTGGTGTAACATCAAACTTGCATGCACTGAAGTCAGCATTCCCTTTTTTTTGTTTTTTTTTGTTTTTACGTTTGCAACTATATACTTGGATATAAAAGAATATAAACTTATATCAGTACTCACTGTCTTGAACAAGATACTGTTACTTTCTTATAGGATTGTTTCTATCTATGCATGGTCTGCAACTCTAGTATCCTCAAGTAATTAAGTAGTCCCCAAGTTTTCCAAAGATAGAGGCTGCTTGTTGTGGTTGAACGAGATCTTCATGGATTGAAACTATTACGGCTTGCTGTGATTTCATACAATGTACGCCACTTCGTCCCCTTTGAATAATGCCCTTGGAAGCTGCACCCATTAGAACAACGGTATCGCCAGTCGCTGAAACGGTGGCATCTTTGATGCGATTGTTAGCTTCATCCCATGTCACACCTTCTAGTATATGTGATTGTAGACCAGCTGAGATCTTATCTGCACGACGATTGTCTTTTATCAGGTGTTGTAGTTTTTGAATTCTTTCGGATTTGTTCCAGGGGGGAACAAATTGAAGTGCAATTTCGATTCGAACAGCAGTAGAATGCGTTGGAGAACCATTAGCAACCCACTTGGTTATTTTCTTAGGATCTGGTGTACCAGTTTCCAGCACCTCGACTTTTTGATATACGTTTGGTGAGTTAAGCCGTCTAGTGCGATCTCCACCCTTACGAAAGTCGCATTTCTTCCAAACTCCTTGTCTGTAGAGTTCTTCCTCTTCTAGTAAGTATCCTAATGACGACACTGCCGGCGGAACTTCAACATCGTTCTTGGGTTTCGGTAATTCCGATTTAATCAGTGGGTTTCTATGAATGTATCCAGTTCGAAAGCCAGAATTATCCGACATACGCATCAAGGCTTCAAATTCAGCCCCACCTACACGCCACTTAGCAACGCGCACTCTTCGTCATGGTTTAATTGACTGCACTCATTGTTCCACAGGTTTGAAGATTCGAACGTTTTCCCAACAGTCTAAATTACGTGGCTATCTCACTTTCACCGCCGTTTTGTCCTCCCGACGGATAATTTCCGACAAATGCAAATCGGGTTGTCGCACTTTACTTTCCACTACTACACCAACGAACATTACAGTATCTCCAGTTTATTCTCGTACTGGACGAATGTAAAAGTTAAATTGAGAGGTTTTTTTTTTTTTTTTTGTTCGCTAAAAAAAACCTGAACACATTTCAAGGTCAACAGTTAAGCATTCATTTGGGAGTTGGTGCACAGTACGTATATACCGTCATGATTTTTCACATCGGTCAGTCGATTGCGCGTAGGGATTCAAGAAGATTTCGGTTTTCGAAAGAAAGAATCATCCGAATTTGAAAAACGACCACCGCTTTCCGAAAATAACTTAACATCACATCCCTTATCGTGCACTCACGATTTGCACAACACTACCAATTAGTAATTAGCACTGTATTTTAGATCAACTTTTCTCTATTGCTCACTGAGAGCTCGCTATCGACTCCGATCGCCACAGCGACACCCGAACGCCTTGCCGCCACAGCGTCACTCCCAAGAATCTCACTCCAACACGACAAGCATATGAGAATATGTGTCATCAAGCGAACACTGCCAAGAACCCATCGACTAGTATGTTCATGGGATACGGGCCCAGATCGCGTTGCCACGGCGGACGTGCAACAAGCTTTTATGCACTCAACGTCGCAGAAATCACTTGCACCCGGACATCTATCCTCATACTTCGGCCAAAAGTATGAGGACACATTCAACTTACACCGACGTGACGGTTTTCACTGGCCCCTCAGCATCTAATTCCACATATGCCCGACCACGTTTTTTCTTTTCTTTTCGAATCACCCGAACAAAATTCACTGTCTCACGACCAGGCTATCTCGCCACGCCGTCTCGCCTCCAACCAGAATTCCGATCGACCGCCCAACTCAGACTGACTCGAATGCTGGCTTGATCTGCGACACGAAAACAAGATACCGTTACCGGTTCTTGCATTCGTATCGCCTCATGCCAGGCAATGTCATATCGGACTTGCAGTGTCTTGTTTTTCAAATTGAAAAACAAAGTACCGCTAGTCCGAATGAGAATTATTTTTGGCTAATTCCAAGGGCACGACAGTGTGTGCGGAAATAAGCCGTGCAGAAATTTCGAAAGGAAATTTCTGCATGTTACACATTCTAGGAAAGTCCTTGAAAAAATAAGTGTCCTTCTACACTTATTTAATCAAGGACTTTTCTAAAATTTTCACACAGTTCCTGAAATTTATTCACATTTTTTCCTTTTCAAATACATTGTTAATAAAATTTTATCTGTATATGGTATCAAACGTTTTTACTGTTTCAAACGACTTCTGTGCTACAATTCGAGCACTTATGTTACTTCGTACGAGTTTTACGGATTTAAATATTATTGTTTAAACAGCTTAAATGAATTAATTTAGTTATACATCTGGTGTGGCGGTTTTTGGGCTACAAATAAGAAATTTCAGCTATTTTGGGCTATATTTTCTCGCAAATATCTGGCCACACTGAGTCTACATCACGTTGGAGGGTAGTGTGTGAGACATAAGTCTTGTCAAGCAACATACCAAGTCGATTTTTGAAAACTCAAGCCTGAATTACATTGGCATGCAGTGTAGTGCAGTGCAGTGCACTGAAGTTTAGAACTCATGTAATTGCATGTGGCAATTCACATTAACTGCAGTGCAGTGCAGCGGACTGCACCGCATCGTTTAGGCTAATTTCTAAAAACGCTGCAGACTGCATTAGCTGACATTCGTTTGAGAGTAGTTGACCGGGCAAAAACCATTTAAAATGAGGCGGAAATTCCGTTCCAGGCATACAATTGTAAATGGATGAAAAACAGATGCAGAAAATCTAAATATCAAACCTCCACAAATTTATTTGACTTTCATTGTCAGAACACTGCACTGCTTTCAATGTGCTTTGCAATGCGTGCACTGCTTTGGCACCGCACTGCACTGCCCTGCACTGCATGCCAATGTAATTCCGGCTTAATTTGCCGAATACAGTGAAACCTTTGTCCATTGAAGCTTGAACCCACACGAGATGTATCACATTGACTCGGCAGAGTCAGATAGCGTCTTTTTTGGAGTGTATAAAGACCGAAGGACACCGTGTCATAGCATACGTAGTATAGGTAGCACGGAAAGAACGTGATTTGCGATACAATTTGCTATATTTCCCCACTGATTGCCAGAAATAGATAGCAATATCTAAGTAGATAGCAATATATAAGATAGATAGCAATATATAAGTCCAAGTTGGGAAAAGACAGAAAGTATCCCGCCAAGCAACGCTGCTACGATCAGATACGTTTCTCATTCCCGCGAGGCAATACACATGTGCCAAAAATACTATTTTAACGAATGGTAATTTATGCCATATTGATTTTCTTAAAACGTTTTCTAAATATTAAAATGGTAAACGATAATTTAGTTAATGCGGAATACAACTTTTGATATCATTTGGCGAGTAAAAATATATCTCCGATATTTTTATGCAATGTACTACACACAATTTCATTTGTTGCTTATTGTTTCTTGATGCGATTATACGCCCGCCAACACACTCTCACCTATCAGCTAACTCGGATATATAAATGTTCACCTATCATTAGAGAGCATGCTTTTCTCACTTTTGCATATGATAAAGTGAACTTATTTTGGTTTCGGTTCTTCTTAGGTGCCAGCTGATGGTAAATCTTTCATCAGGCAAATATCTTACAATACCCTTCTCTCCGGCTATTTATTAGTATTTATGCTATGACCGAGTGTTATTTTCCAATTTTTTTTTGTCAACGACATTCCAAATTTTTGAACTGCACTTTTAAAGTTTTAATGATTGCATATAGGCAGTCCATTTTCGTATACCTTTTTTGCCTTAATGATTGCCACTCTTGCATAGGGATATTTTTTCATGTAAACGAAAGGTTGTGAAGGCTTATGCACTGGTGCATTATCTTGTTGATATGTCAAAGTTGTCCAAATAAGTCACTTAAACATATTTTAATAGGCCAGTGTATGAGTTACCATTCATTTTCGTAGAAACAAAGCAAGGTTTCTATGATGAAAAATTGTCTCAAAAAATTCAGAAAATTGTGTGCCACAAATCGTGCCAACAAAACCTAAAACTGTCCGACTTATTCAAATCAAATTTCTTTTTCTCAGAAACATTATATTTTTAGACTTTTTCTTCCATTGATAATGAAACCTTTCAATTACCATTTGAAGCCTTCTTGATTCCGCCAAATGGACCTCTTTCGTATTTACCTATTTTCTTGCAGTTTTTCGATTGGCTAAAGCAATGTCCTGCAGTAACACATTCTGCCTTTTTTCTTCATACAAAAGAAATTAACTTTTTGCCATTATAAAACTCTACAAGTTGCCTACTATAAATTAGTATTTATAAGAAATCCAGTATAAAATTAGCTGGCTCGGTGAGCTTCGTACTGCCTCAGAATCAATAAATGTTGTTGTGACTTAATAGATAACTTAATGTAACTTAAAACTGTTTTTTATTTAGATTGAAATGAACTAAGTTCAATAGCTGTACAAAAATCAAAATGAAAAGTCGTTAAGTTATATTGAAATGAATGTAATTCACCTGGCAGCAAGGTATTAGCTTTTTTGAAGCGAATTGAAATGTTTTGCGCAGCATAATTGCACTAATTCCTGTTAAAGTATTTGCTGGATGGAATGCAGTCGGGTCGATTAGCTTCATTGAAGCACCTTGTGGTATACAGAAGCATTTCTTCTTCGTGACGAAGATTATCGCGTTGTTGACCTCTACGATAAGCACAACGATTTTTCATTGCCAATTGAACCGTTTGACCCTCTCTTTGCTCTTAAGTTTAACAAGCACGACGTCGGGCCATACCCAATGGGAATTGCTGTAATGCACTGTTGCAGCATGCATGAAGCAAATATTCTCAGCAATGCAGATGTTTCGCTTGATATCTGTTTTCCCAAAAATCCATCATTTACCTATGAGCATTACTCACGAAAATAGGGGAAAATAACTTTCGAGCATACATCGGCTTGGGCGATGTTTGCTATACAAAACGATAAGACCAAATCAAATAACCATGCCAAATCATCGCAGATAAGTAAAATGCATAGTAAACTATTCAGTAAAAGTCATGCAGGGACAAGCCTGCAAGCCAGTCCAAGCAGCAGCACGAATTCTCCCTAGTAACGTGTATTGTCTGGATTTCACATTAAATTTTCATAAAAAATTTAGCTTCAAAACAAGAAAGAGTTGTACTCACTTCTTAGCGTGGAAAATTGCCTGGAAGTTGCTTTCGCTTTGAATATTTAGATAACATTGGCACATGTCTCCAATCATTTCACATGTCGCCAATCATTTCACAAATATCTCCAATTTAATGTACAGCTCAATTTTTCGAGATAAAAAGTAATATTTGGTTTTTGAATTTTGAAACTAAATTGTGTAAATGTATTTTGAATAACAAAATCGATCGAAAATTGAAATTGAGCAGTGTCTCCACATTTCCCCATTGTCAAAATTTGCACCCGAAAGAATGACCAGACAATGGAGATTTGCCAAAATAAAGCATGCCCCATAGATGAGGGGAATGCAAGAATACAATGTCGGGCTTTCTGAAAAGTTTTTTTATAAGGCTTTGAAGTTAAAAGCTATCAGTTTCCCTTGTTTATACCCTGCCAGATTAGGATATCCAATGCTAAAAAGAAATGATGATGGATCTGTAATCTTTCCATGCATTTCCCGTTGGGTACTATCGCGGGGCTCTTCTTGTGCGATTTCTAGTTCATCTACAGTGGGTCGATTCGCAATATTTTGAAGTCTAATTGCATTTCGGCCTCTTGATGAAAGATAAGATCTTCTGGCTCGCGGGATTATAAATAACACTGGAAAATCGATGCACACTTCTGCACAGCTTACTCAACGGCGTTATACATGGATTAAACAAATTTTCTCATACAAAATGTATGAGAAAAAGAAATTTCTTCACAAAGTTTTTTAAATATATTTTTCCGATGTTTTATAGCTATTCTGCTATTTCGGACAGATACAAATCCAATAAATCAAAGATTCATATTGAATAGTTTTTGCGGGATGATTAAAATTGAAAAAAAAATGTATTTATCTAGAAAATTTTATTTGACAAAGTGGTTTCGAAAGCATGCACTGATCAGTGCTGCCATTTATTTTTTTTGGAATAATGCTAGATTCAATTTTATTTAATGCTAAATAATGCTAGATCTTGTAAAATAATAATGCTAAATAATGTTTTCTTATTTAATTGAAATAAACATGGTTCAATATGAAGATAATATGTATATTTATATGAGGGTTGATCAATAAGTAATGATAATCGGTTATTTCCAGTTCGGATCATATTAAAAAAAAAAATTTTTTTATTAATACATATACTCACTAAGTCAGCATGAAAAAAACATATAAATAGGTTTCGATTCCAGGGAGCTACATTCAAAGACGCAAACCCAGAGGAAGGGAGTCAGAGTGCCGAAAACACTAGCTCCAGAAATAACACAGTTCCAAGGAGCTACATTTATTTGAATATGAACAGCCGAAGGGAGAACAAAATGGAGAAAAACGAAATTAAAGCTGTTATTTAGTACCTCTGTTTGAAAAAACCGTCTACCAGAGGCATACACGGCGACATGGTGGAAGGGACTCTGCTCCTCCATATTCCACCGTTGCACGCTAGGCCAAGAAGTTTAAGCAGAGAAGAACATCCACTGAAGATGAACACCGCGAAGGACGTCCATCCTCATCCCTCACTGAAGACAACGTAAAAAAAGTCGAAGATGTCGTGTTGGCAGATCAAAGAGTGACCCTCAGGCATGTAGCTGAGGTCACAGGGATCTCATACGGTAGTGTTCGAAAAATCTTTGCCAAAAAATTACATATGAAGAAGGTCTCTGCGCGTTGGGTACCGAGAATGTTAACGGACGAGCATAAGAAGAAACGAGTCGACATTTCAAGGACAAGTGCAGGTGATGAGAATTTTTTGTCATATTTTGTGACCATGGTCGATGACCTAGAAGCGACCCTCTTCATCGACGCCGAAGAAATTCAAAGTGTCAAATTCGGCAGGAAAGGTTATGGCATCAGTTTTTTGGGGACGCTGAAAAAATTATTATGGTGGAATATTTTTACTAAACTGACCAAATAAGAAGATTGCGAGAGGCGATGAAGGAGAAAAAACACGGCAAACTGCGAGCCAGAATTCTGTTTCTTCAAAACAACGCACCGGTTTACAAGACTGCAATTGCGATGGATACAATCAAAGAAACAGGATGAGAACTGCTTGAACACCCACTCTATTCACCAGACCTAGCTTCCAGTGACTTCTACCTCTTTCTTTGGCTCAAACAACACCTTCGGGGTAAGAAATTTGAGGATGATAACGAAGTGATGGCCGCTGTTGAGGCATTTTGGGAGAGTCAAGATAGAGAATTTTTTTCTAAGGGTATCCTGGGTTTGGAAAAAAGATGGACTAAATGTATTAACTTTTTAGAAGACTATGTTGAAAAATAAATATATATTTTAAGTTTAATCACCTTGGTTTATATTCATTATCATTACTTATAGATCAACCCTCATATTTATAACAAAAACATATAAGAAGTGTAAAATTTACATCTCAAAATGATTATATATCTATTACAGACATATCAGTTGTATCTAAATCTTCTTCTCTTGTGTAAAGCTCATTTCTACCAATATTTTTCAAAACATCGTTTGAAATCTCACAATAAAACAGCAACAATTATTTATTTTTAAGTGAAGAAAAAGTATTAGTGTCGGATAACGAAGATTTTTCTTCAGTTTTATCCGTGCGCTTGCATTTGAAGCCCTAACTAAACAATTGATTCACATTATTCAGGAAAAAAATTCTAACTAGAATGCACATACTTTGGTAAGCTTGAACTTGTAGATGCCCGAGGCTCCTAGGAGTCTGAAGTGATTGCGACCACATCACTGATTTTTAGCATCATCACGATATAATTGAACGTTACCATATTTAAAGCAATATATATGACTTTATAATCTTTATATTTTAGACTTTATATTCACTATCATTATTTCAAAATCAGACAGCTGTCACTTCTGGTTGTCAATTCTAAGAAAATGCCATGAGCGCATTTTTGTATTTTTCATGACTTTCCACGACCATATGATTCAGAAAGTTTCCGTTCATGAACGCGAGTAAAAGTACACGAACAGGCCTATTATTGAGAAAAATTTGATGGGCGAGATTGTAAATTGATGAGTGCCAGATTATTCCGAAATTTAAATTTAAATGCTAAAAATAATGCTAGATGCTAACTCCGAATTTCGAATGCCGTTTTGGAAAAAATAATGCTAGATCTAGCATTCAAAATGCTAAAATGGCAGCACTGGCACTGATTCTCATCAGACACCAGCACACAGTGCATACTTGAATGGTGTAACCACTTGCAGTTGGAAATCATTAATTTCTATTTATGCTGGTTGTGACAAATTTCAACATCTCAGAGTAAATTTTATAAAAATAAAGTTGAATGAAATTACAGAATGTAGGGGATGCTTTCGAATATTCTAAGTTAAATAAATAATAAATTTTGAAACAAATATCTACCGCTCGTAGCAGGCATTTAAACGGAATTTTCAAATCATCGAAATAAACAAATATGTATTTGATCACTCTTAAACTATCACCAATGGTAATTACATAAGGTTGGATATTTTCCGGCCTACTTTTCTTAAAGCGTATTAAATCCTTAAGTTCCGCGAATGATTTACAAGTAATCATGAAAGAATCTTGTGAATCTGCAATTGTGAATATTTTGTTTTTTTGTTGTTTGTTGTTGTGTTGTTGTTTTTTTGTTTTTTGTGTATTCTGCAATTGTGAATATTTATTTTTATTTTTATCCCAGCGTAAACATATATCCTCAAGACGGTGTAAGGTCTTCATCCCATCAAAATATGCCTGACTTTTTACTTGGAAACAACAGCTCCATCAATTGGAAAGGAGTGCCATTCAGCCCCTGGAGAAACATCACCGACAAAACTAGGTATAAGAAAAAACAAAAAATTGTAAGAAAAAATAGTATCCCTAGTCACACCTTTACCCAATTTTCTTTCACCCATAAAACTCGCTCATCACGTACTCAGTCCCAATTTTCAATGACAACAGATACTTCTTCCTTATCTGACTGTTCCAATGCTTTTACTCATAATAATAGTAATGCACTGATACCCCCAGCAGTTCACACGGCATCTTCTCCCTCAAGCAGGCGTAGCAACGTTGTTAATAAACACTCCTCCAAGGTTTCCAGTGAGGCCACCGTAAACTTAGCTTCTTCTACGAGCAATATAAATTATTCTTCTAATGGTAGTAATATGACATCTGAATCTCTTCGAAGATCAGTCAACCCTTTTAGGCATTTTTCCTAACCGATCTCAGAAAAGCCTCAAACTTTTTTACCACAATTGTGGTGGTATGAGAGGCAAACTAAGTAAATTATACCTTGACGCCAAATCGTGCCATTTTAATTTACTCGCCATCACCGAAATTTGGCTTAATGCCTCTCATAAGAATGAGGAGATTCTTGATAGTAGTTGGATTATTTACAGAAGCGACCGTTATTATTGTTCTACGGGTCAGTCGCGAAGAGGTAATGTCTTACTTGCTCTTAGCAACACACTTTCAAGTGAGCTTTTAGATACCACTCCAAATGTTTTCTTCCAATGTATAATTGTTCGGATCTCCACTAATAACAACTCAATTTACATCGCTGTTGTCTGCATCCCCCCTAGATCTGACGAATCCATCTACAGCAATTTTTGTGACACAATATCTTCACTAGCGACATCACTTAGCGAACACGATAAAATAATAGCTTTGGGTGATTTCAATCGTCCGAATCTTTGCTTTGTTCCGGATGAAAATGACTCTTACCTTCTCCCCATAAACTTTGTAGACACCAACGATTTCAATCTTGCGAGTGCCTTTTATGGTAATGATTTGCAGCAGGTTTCCCAAACTCCTAACCAAAATGGTAATTGGTTAGATCTTGTTTTCCCAAATGCTTATGACGAAGTAGTGGTTAGTCCAACTAGTGACGCAGAGTATCTTTTTTGCAACAGTTTACACCATACAGCACTGTCAGTAGAACTTTCCACTGCAGATTCCACCTGCTTAAAAACTTACAATAACTCAATTGTATTTGACTTCCGTAATGCTGATTATGAAAGTATTAAACATGTTCTTGATACTACTGATTGGTCGACTACTCTTTCAACACAAGATCTCGAGACAGCCATTTCCTCTTTTTACAATAAAATATTTGACGCCGTTGAAAGATATGTTCCAAAGATAAAAAAAAAACTCTAGCGCACCTGAACCGCTAGAAAACTAATTTTCGAAGAAATTGTCTTTGAGTGACAAAAAACTGTGGAAAGACGTAATACACTTTTTTGTAGAATCATATCAACCATTACTTATCCAAAGCAACAAAACTAAACTATAACACAAATGATGAAAATGTTCAGTGCTAGCAACACTTTCCCAACGAAGCAGCAATAAGTTTACATTAACAAGCTCATACTCAAATCAACGTATCCTTTGAATTTCGTTCTAATAGCAGGATTTCATCGAAAGTTTCAGCGGTTAAACGTTGTTTGAGGCTGTCATCCGAAAAATGTTCAGAACTCGAAAAATTTAAAAATGGATTCCTTATTTTTATTGCAAATGCTTTGCATATGAGAACGTAATTTGAAGCATCTGTTGGTGCAATATTTACGGAAATGGCTAATGCTGGTTAGCCTGTGTCAGCACCATACCAAATCTGCTTCACGTTAAGTTAAACCCAACCAGTAAATTTCGTTTCGATTGAATAACTGCGCTGGAAGTTATACGGGTGAAAAGAATTTTAGGGTTTCCACCCTCAAAACTTTTCAAGTTTTTAAAGCGTTTATATTTATTGTTAATTTTCATTGCAGGATCATTTCCATTTGCAAATCTAATGACATAATCGCTCAGTAAAGAAATTCCAAAAAATTACAAAAATTATCATAGCTGGCAGCCCTTTCATGATTTTCGTACAAAATTTCTATGACATTTGGTTCACATTAAAGTCCATTTACTGCGTGAACTTCGTTCTGATTTCTACACTGGACCGGAAGTTATAGGGAAAAAAGCTTTATTTTGCTGAGCAAATTTGCAAGATTTATGAGACAAAAATCACCGTAGCTGGCAGCTCAATTCTAATTTTTCAGCCAAATTTTCATCAAATGTTACATAGAGTAATATCCAAGTATGAACCTTGTCAAAATCTGATGGCTGAATCGGAAGTTATAGGCCAAAAACCGGTTTTTTTTCTCAGTGATTTTTCAAGATGGTACCACTGGCACAGGGTTGCCCGCATTTCAAAATCACTTCTATCAGACCTGGTCCTAGCTAACACCAACATGTCCTGTAAATTTCACTTTGATCGGATAATCCGGTCGTCAGTTCTCGTGAACTTTCGAGTGCTGAAAATAGAGGTAATTTGGTGATGGGTTGCCGTTCTTGTGCAAATCGGTATTTTGACAATTTTAACTTGACATGATGGACAAAAATTAAAATTTATCAGCGACCTGATTTTTTTGTCAAAAATCAAAAATTTTCCAGTTAGGTCAATGATTTGAAGGTTTTTTTTTTCAGGAGCCTGCCGTAGCTACAGGGTTACCCGCACTATCTTGAAAATCCACGTGTGCTAAATTTTAATCAACATTAACACGCTCTGCAAATTTCACGATGATCCATTGCTTTTCTTAGAAGTAATGACAAATCAAAATTTGAAAAAAAAAATCCTTGCCTACTTTTAGGCACCCTGCACCCACACACGGCTCAAAATTTCCAATTCTTTATCATAGACAAGCTTAGAACATAATTAGTTTTCATTCGCAATACTTTTCTTTAATAAAAATTTACACTGCTTGGAAATATAGGAGTACCTCAAAATTCACTAAAACGCTCACCGCCGCCAAAATGTTTAAAATATCTGAATTTGAGAAAGTTGTGGACCTACCTACTATATACATCTACGTTCTCCGAAAATTTCTGCTCAATCGGATTGGCCACTCCAGAGATTATCTCCCTTAATCATTTTGCTGATATATATATATATATATATATATATATATATATATATATATATATATATATATATATATATATATATATATATATATATATATATATATATATATATATATATATATATATATATATATATATATATATATATATATATATATATATATATATATATATATATATATATATATATATATATAAAGAAATATGAATTTTCGGCAAAACGAGTTTAATACTATTGTTCTTCGAACATTAGTAAAAAAGAATAAATTGTCTGAGCCATGGCTTGATAGGGACCTTAGGTATATGCGAAATCGTAGGAACAATCTTTATAAGCTTATTAAAGAAAATACCGATGTTATTCCTGCTATTCAGAAAGAATATAATAAAGTTGATAAGCAATTTTTAGCAAAGTCTCATGAGGCTTATGACACTTACATTAGAATAACCAGCGAAAATATAGTCCGCAACCCGAAAAAATGCTTTGATTTTGTTAATGTGAAGCGAAAAAATACTGGCTATCCATCGTCCATGTTTCTTAATAATATAATGTCTTCCTCTCCTAAAGAGATATGTGACCTATTTGCTGATAGTTTCCAAGAAATTTTCAATGAACCAGACCCATCAAACTCACACCTCTCTTCCGCTGAATTAGCTTCAACAGCTTTTGTGAATCATTTAGAAATTTCCCGTGATGAAATACGTAGAGCTATTTTGGATCTCGACTGCAACAAAGGTCCTAGGCCTGATCTTCTTCCTCCGATCTTCTTGCGCAAGTGTGTAGAGCAACTTATAGATCCCTTGCATATTTTCTTTAATAGATCACTTTCGTCGGGAATTTTCCCATTCTGTTGGAAGCTTTCGTATGTCACACCCATATTCAAAAATGGTGATCGACGCTGTATCCGAAATTATAGGGGCATTGCCATTTTGTCTTCGATTCCGAAACTTTTCGAAAAGGTGGTATACAATAAACTTTCTCCGCTTGTTGATTCCCGTTTGAACGAGCAACAACATGGCTTTAGAAAAGGTCGCTCAACTACCACGAATTTGACAATTCTACTCTCTGACGTTCTATGCAAAATGGAAAAAGGATACCAATTTGACGCAGTCTACACTGAATTCAGTAAGGCGTTTGACAGAGTTGGCCATTCTACCTTGATTCTAAAGCTTCAGATATTCGGTATTGTCGGGTCTTTACTCAGCTGGCTGACCTCCTACCTTCGCGATCGAACACAATGTGTAAAATTTCAGGGATTTTTATCGAAAAACGTTAGTGCTACCTCTGGTGTACCCCAAGATAGCCATCTTGGCCCACTTCTTTTTAATATATTTATTTCCGACTTGTCTGACGTCCTAGCAGGCATACCTCATTTACTCTATGCAGACGATCTCAAATTTTATCAGACTATTGAATCGAAATCGGATGCCCCCTTTCTCCAATCCAAGCTTAATTCACTTGATCAGTGGTGCAATATAAACAAGCTCTCTCTTAATATTAACAAATGCCAAGTTATTAGTTTTTCCAGGAAATGCACGGTCACACACAATACGTACTTCCTCGGCAATAATATGCTAACCCGAGTTGATAACATAGCTGACCTCGGTGTTATCTTATATGAAAAACTTCGCTTCACCTCACACTTTGATAAAATGCTTTCTCGTGCGAACAAACAGCTAGGTTTCATCAAAAGACGTGCCAAAGAATTACGTAGTTTGTGGGTCACAAGATCCTTATACACTTCACTTGTACGTCCTATTCTCGAATACGCTTGCATTAGCTGGAATCCTGCTTTTGAAAGCCACAGTGACAGACTCGAGTCAACACAAAAAAAATTTTTACTTTTTACTGCAGAATATTCAACAGCATAAGTTATTTATATTCCCCTAAGATTTCCCAATCATCCTTCAAACCCTCTCTTTTGCATGCCATCCATACCCTTAAACCTTAAGCCATAGCTTATATGTCAATGTTTTTATTTATTGATTGTTATTTATTAATCTATTTGTTACTTTTTTCATTTGTTTGTTACTTATTTAACTTGTTTGTTTTTACTTTTTACTCGACTTTACTTTTCCATTTTATTTTTAATTTGTTATTTTATATCTGATTTTGTACCTTGTTTGGTGAATAAATAAAAAAAAAAATATTTGTTTGTAATGGTGTTCTTACTAACAACTCGTTGCCAGGGAAATAAGAAGCCCCGTAGAGCTCATAACAACATCACATCGGGATAATCTGTATGTGATATAGAATTATTAATTTATTTGTTGATTTTGTAGAGGGAATATACTCACTCTTATCCAAATGAGCACCTTTCAAAAAATCAACTTCTGCTCGGATTTGTTTATAGTTGAGGGTCCCTTCATCGGAAAGAAATCCTAGCAGATGGCTACAAACGCTCTTCCACTTTTCTACCACCGACGAGTATATACTGATACAGTTTCCGAATTGATTGTAAACTGTGACATATTCTTTAATAAACCCTGATTCCGGAGGTATTAGCTTATTCCATAATTTGATCCAAAGTTTTTGAATGAATCTTTAATGCAGGTTATTATGGTCAAAATTTCATTATAAAGTTCTGAATGTGCCTGAAGTTTATTTTTAGCAAATTCTTTGAATACATTTAGAAGAGGATGCAGAACCAAATGTTTCATGTTATCGTAGATATCTAAAGGTACTTCTACACGATCAGTTCAGTTGTCCGTTCAGTTTCAGTTTCAGTTGAATTGTCAGTTCAGTTAATTTTCTGCTATGTTACTACACGATAAGTTACACATCAGTTCAGTTGTCATTTTTGAAAGTGAAACATCGCGAGGTTTTCGTAGTGATCATGGATGAAGATTGCCTTATTGCTGTTGCACTATGTTTATCACTAGTTAAGCCTAGAAAAAAAAGAGCAAAGTGGAGTAGAGAATGGTACCTAAGAAGATATGTATTATCTCATGTTAACTTGATGAAGGAACTTCACTTTGAACCTTGTGATTGGTCAAACTATTTACGGATGAGTGAGAGTGCTTACAAGGAACTACTGCATTTAGTAACACCGTTGATACAAAAGCAGAATACTGTTATGAGACAAGCCATATCACCTCATGAAAGGCTTAGTGCAACTTTAAGATTTTTGGCCACTGGCAATTCATATAAATGTCTTAGATTTAGTACTGCAATATCAAATCAAAGCCTAAGTATCATAATACCTGAAACCTGCAAAGCCATAAATACGGTGCTAAAAGATTACATAAAGGTAAGCAAATGAAAATCTAGTATTTAATTTTTATACTTTATTCAGGAAATTAGCAACAAACATATTTTTATGAGAAACTTTAGCATTACATAGAAGTATTAGCTTGATTGTAATAATCAGCAGTAGACATAAACTGTGTGAGCTGCTCTGAAGATGTAGGAGTACTTACTGCCACATATCTTGTTTCCGGCTCTTGATATATAGGATGAAAGTTTGTTGAATGGGTTACAATGTGTGAAGTTTTGTTCAAAGATTTAATTTGACCTTGAAATATTGCATCATTAATAATTTTTTGCACAAACGGTATCATATCAGGTGTCATATTGCTCAGCTCTTGTGCAATGTGCATGCCAAATGATTCGTATTTGGACTTCTCTTTGCTGCTGTTCTGCAGTCTATTAGCAACCAATTGTAAAACTTTTCCATTCGATATAATTTTTTCACTTCCTATCGACCTCTTTCTTCTGGCAGTAAAATGTGTTGAATTGCTAGGACGTGGGAACTGATGGTAACTAGAGTTTGTTGAGTTTTCTTCAAATGTGTCTTCATTTTTCAGTGTATTTGACTGTCCTTCCTCCTGCAACGAATATATTTGAATTAGATTTACAATGGAGTAGTACCAAACCAATTATTTATTGCCTTTTTTCAGATACCCAGCAACGAAAATGAATGGAGTACAATAGCAGATGGTTTTAAAGACAGGTGGCAATTTCCCAATTGCTTGGGGGCTGTTGATGGAAAACATATTCGCATAATACCTCCAGAAGAAAGTGGGTCATTATATTGGAATTACAAAAAATTTAACAGTATTGTCCTCATGGCAATCGCAAATTCGAACTACGAATTTATTATGTGTGACGTCGGAACCAACGGAGGCATATCAGATGGTGGAGTTATTAACAACACGAAGTTTTATGAAAAGTTACTTAATAATGATTTAAGATTACCTCCCGATGATACGACAACCTGCAACGACTCTCAGCTGCCATATGTATTTGTTGGAGATGAAGCATTCACTTTGAGGCGGAACTTTTTGAAGCCATTTAATAAGAAGCAATTATGTTATGACCGTATGGTTTTCAACTACAGGCTGTCAAGGGCAAGACGTGTTGTTGAAAATGCATTTGGAATATTAACAAACAGATTCCAAATATTTAATTCTGCTATAAATTTAAAAAGATTCCATAACGTGGACGTTGTTGTCTTGACATGCTGTTATCTACATAATTTTTTAAGAAGAAAGTCCAAGCATTCCTACACACCTTCCCAGTTAAATGAGTCAGTCACAGATCCAATAATTGAGGTGCAAGGACTTGAACCACTTCAAGTAACCAACAGAAATAATATAAATATCAGCGCGGATGCCAAGGCTTCCAGAAATAAATACGTGGATTATTTTGCAAACGATGGTAAACTTGATTGGCAGGATGAAATAGTTCAAAGTAGATATATGCCATAATTGCTGTTTTCTTTCATTACATTACATGTAAAAATTTATGTGAAATAAAGAAAATAATAAGAATTGACTTACCTCATCTCCCCCATTCTCAGTATCACTGCTATGGTTAGGGTCAATAGTGTTGATACTCGCTCGATTTGTTTGCTGATCATGAAGAAATGAAAAAAGTTCGTAATACCACAATGTTGGTGTGTATATTTCGTCAGCTCCGGCACCACTTTTATCCGAATGCTTCACTTTTTTCCACTCTTTGTTGTAAGCTGAGCGTAAACTATTAATTTTTTTTTTAACCATGGAAACAGTTGCTTCTTCATTATATTCTTTATATTTTTCAAGTAACACCTGTTTGCGGAATGACAAGCACAGTGAATTAGACATTCGGGCACTGCCGAATGTTTGCCAAAACTGGAAGATGAACGAGCTGCGGGGATCCGACACAGTGCTCGTCTACTTTGATGTGAGTTGAAAGTTCGACAAACTACGGGAATAGCGAGCACCCGAATGTTTGTGCTTGGTCTAGGACAAGCACTAGGCGACAGTGTTGCCAACAAGTGAAGTATAAAATATGCTAAACTGCGGTGAAAATTTGCCAAAAATATGCCAACGGTTATTAAATTAATGCCAAAAATTATGCTAAAATTTCGATGTGCCAAATAAAACGCCATTTAATTTGAATTGTTTATTAACACACTTAATTTAGATTAAGTACATGTTTTAATCGACTATGTTATGGAATAATATGTCAATGTTTTCATCTGCAGCTGATATGGAAGTAGAAATGCCAGGCTCACTGTCAAAACTGTAACTCTCCTTGGTACCTATAGAGCGCAGTACGTTGTCCGGAACCGTGTAAGAAAAGCAGCATTTTCCTACCCTCTTTAGGCCGAATCTGATATGTAAAATGGCATTTAAAGTTTTTACCGACAAACGGTTGCGAAGTTTTGTTTTGACAATATTCATTTTGCTGAAAATACATTCAATATCCGCATTAGAATGTGGTAATGATAATAATGATATTGCTAACGATGATAAATCTGCAAAGGGTTATTGCCTGCTGCATCTTTATAATTAACTACTTCATTCCAAAACTCTACAGTGGAAGATGTGCATTCCCATTTAATGTGCACTATGTTTCTCCATTGGGACATGAGCCGGTCTATTATAGATTCATTAATTCGGAACTCTTTAGCAATATCAACTATTGAAGGTTTGACTACCTTTAAAGTTTCTTGCACAGAAAACAAAGATACTTTCTCTAGTATTTTAAAATTAATCGGTAGTCTAGAACGTAGTTCTCTAACAAGTTTCAGCGTGAAATTATTTTCCACTTCTGGAAGAAGTTTGCACTCCCGTAATTTCGTCTCAAAAGCATATCCCATGTATGGTCTAGGATCCAAATAACTCTCTATATTTTGTGAAAAGATATAACTCTCGCAGTTGGTTTCAAGATACGTCCACATATAGATTGAACTAAGCCACGCAAATCCTTGTTTAGTTTTGTTGAGTCAACATTGTTGCTTTCGAACAGCTTGTTCACTACTTGAACTTCATCCAAGACCGGCTTTAAATACAACAAGTATAAGTGATTCACAGGATCATTGTACATTTTATAAAGTGTTTCTGCCATAAAGCAGTTATTATCGCGCCTGGAAACTTCAAACAGAAGTTTCAATTCTAGCCATTGTTCCAAAATACGGTTGACCGCTGGTTCAACTGATATCCATCGGGTGTTGCACATTTGCGGAATTAGTAATGGATCGGACCCACAGTTGATCGCTTGATATATATTTTTATAATATAGCCGACGGTTTAAAGAGTGACTGAACCAGTTGTAGGTTTCTCTTATGAGGAATTCAACAGTGCGAGGTAGTGTCTCTTCTGTCGCATGAGATAAAGCCAACTGTAATGAATGATACACGCAGCGAACTAAAACCAAGAAATCATTGCCAGTTGCTTTTTTAATAAGGCATGCACTCCATTGTTAGTGCCGGTCATTACCGTAGCGTTATCTGTGCCGATGCCTATCAATTTTTTTATATCAAAGTTGAGGGCAGACAATAATCCTCGAATGCCATTGACGATGCTCGTTGCAGTGCCATCTTCAATTTCGACTAACCCCAAGAAGGTGGATATTATAGTCTTCAAGGATCGGCTGAAATATCTTATCGATACTGCCAACATTTTACTGACGGAAATATCTGTAGACTCATCCAGTAGGAGACTATAATTATGATCTCCCAAATCTGACACTATTTTTTTAATGAAATGCGGCAGCAATACATTTTTTATGATATTAGTACATTTTGTGCGATGTACTCGCAAGTCTCCGCTTTTGCTATCGCCAAATCTGTTTTTACATAGCTCGGATAAATGGTCAACAGCCATAATTGAACAATGTGCGCACACAAACATAGCTAATGAAGCTTCAGCACTTGCTCTCTCTGTATTTACATCACTTTTTTTGGGAAACTTTATTATACTCTGACTCTTCATTGGTTGTATGGCTTTTTTATGTTTTGCTGATGAGGTATGTAACTTTAGGCAGTGCACTTTTGCAATAATATCACATTTGCAGTACTTACAGTACGCTTTCGTCGAATCATTTTCAACAGGTTGCAACCACATTTTAAAATCCGGCACTTTTTCCCAGTCCGACCTGTAATGCTGATTGTATTTGGGCGGCATGTTGGGTTAATCAAACACTTTAAACACTTTTCACTACGTAACCACTTTGAATTTGAATGAAAATCACGTATCGGTATGTACGTGGTATAACATTAAATGAACTTGAATTTCAATTTTCTCGATAAATGAATGGAAAATTCCCGGAATGTATGAAAGATGCTTCGCTTGTATATTTTTGATGACCGTTTTACAAGTGGCAAAGGCGTAGAAACATGGAGGAGTGCCATTTCAGCTCGCATATTATATATATTTATGTTCTAATCGCACATCTGTGAGCCTTAAAAAATCCATCTACACCTCTACGCTGATATTTGCAGTTGAACTAATTAATAAGTCGTCGCTCGCTGGAAACAAAAGACGGGAAGGGGAAGTAGATTTTGAAAGGATGTTTGCTTCCCTCGCGTACAGTGAGTTTCAAAGTTTCCTTAGTTTTTAGCTTAATGGTTTGCTTTTAGATTGTAGTTCAATTGTGCATGCAAACAAAAGTTATTCACAGGAAAGGGCGGGAATTTTAAAAAATCGCAGCCGAAAGCTCCAAATTTAAACCGAGCAGACACTATTTCATTTTCGAATGATAATCAATGACTTTGTCGTGCAAGTGTGCACGAATACGTAGTTATATCAAATCACTGAGATTAAGTAAAATGAGAGACCAGCGTATGAACGAACTGAACGGTTGGAGAGTTGTAATTTTATTAAAAACAAAATTCAGTTGAAAAAATAATTTTTGTAGTTCTGTCAAATGCACGATTCCTTTGATGATTTTTTTGAGTGTTGATGTTTCAAGTTGGTCGCACTTCGTGTCGCTACATCACCCCCCTGCTAGTGACTGAGGCTCTATTTGAATCAGTCACAAATATAGCTGGCAAATTTACGTGGAAAGTGAACATGCCTTCCCGATCTTGTTGTAACCTTTAAACTCGTCGCTGGTGGTTCCTCCAATTTTGGTGCTTCTACGGTAGGCTCGTGTGAGAGGATATGACAGTCATTTTCGGAGTCGATGCTCGTTGTGTAGGCTGGTTTTACTCGGTCAATGGAGACGACGATGTTTCTTCCATTTTTTTGAATTGTAAGTGTTTTATCAGTCCGGTGGATGACTTTGTAAGGACCTTCATACGGCAGCTGCAGTATCTTTCTTTGACCATCTTGACGAACAAAAACATGGCTGCTTGTAAGTAGGTCTTTGAACACGAAAGTTGGTCTTTCACCATTTCGGGAGCCACTTACTGGTCGAAGTTGTTCGAAATCTTGACGCAGTCGTTGGATGTAATCCGCACTGTCCCTGCTGTTTGGCTTTGTCGGGTTGGATGCAAGAAATTCACCGGGTAAACGTAGTGGTTCACCGTAGACTAATTCCGCTACTGATCCTTGCAAGTCATCTCGCCAAGCGGAACGAATACCCAATAACACAGTCGGAAGAGTATCCACCCAGCTGTCGTTTTGGTGGCATTTGATTGCTGCCTTAAGCTGTCGATGTGCTCTCTCTACCATGCCGTTGGCTGCAGGGTGATATGCAGTAGTCGTAAAATGCTGGATACCCGTCAAACGGCTAAGATGCTTGAAAAGATACCCTTCGAATTGTGTTCCTCTGTCAGTGGTCACTCGAAGTGGCGTACCAAATCGTGCTATCCAATTATTATAAAAGGCGCGAGCTATTGTTTCAGCCTCCTGATCTTTCAATGGGATCACCTCTGGCCAGCGAGTAAAACGATCCACGCAAGTCAGGCAATAGCGATATCCGTTTGAATAAGGCATATATACAATATCGATATGCACATGTTCAAAACGTTTAGATGGCATGGCGAACGTTCCACAGGGCGCTGACACATGTCGACTTATTCTTGCCTTCTGGCACTGGGTGCAAGCGCGGGCCCATTTTCAACAGTCCGCTTTAACAGATGGCCAAACATAACGCTGTGTGATTAGTTTTACTGTGGCGTTGACTCCCGGGTGCGATAAGTGATGCAAGGCATTAAAGACTTGGAAACGAAACTCCTTTGGCACGAAAGGTCGAGCTTTTGTTGTAGACACGTCACAGTACACTGTTACATCGGACTCCGGCATTTGTATCTTCATCAGTTTAAGTGAAGAATTCGGCTTTAGGAACGTTTTGATTTCTGCATCCAAGTCCTGCGTGGCTGCCATTGCTGCGAAGTCCACGTGAGTGTTGATTTGTTCGATTCGCGACAGGGTATCAGCTACCACATTCTCACTTCCAGCGATGTGTTGCATATCAGTGGTGAATTGTCCGATAAACTCCAGATGACGATGCTGACGTGGGGAGCATTTCTCGAGTTTCTGTCGAAAGGCGTAGATAAGTGGTTTATGGTCTGTAAACACAGTAAACTTTCTTGCTTCGACCATGTGACGGAAATGCTTGATTGCAGCGTAAATTGCTAGGAGTTCTCGATCATATGCTCCGTATTTGCATTCGGTTGGGCTAAGCTTTTTCGAAAAGAACGCTAGTGGTTCCCAGCCAAAAGTTGTACGCTGTTGGAGAACTGCTCCTATTGCAACATCCGACGCGTCGGCCACAATCGCCAACGGTGCGTCAATCTGCGGATACGTCAATAATGTTGCTGTTGCTAGGCTTTCTTTGCATGCTTCGAATGCTCGATCCGCTTCGCTTGTCCAATCCAGCTGTGCATTACCTTTCACCTTACCACAAATCAGGGTATTCAATGGTGCTTGTATCTTTGCTGCCTTTGGTATGAAAATACAGTAAAAATTTAACATACCTAAGAACTGTCTTAAACGTTTTGCCGTTTTTGGTTTGGGGAAATTTCTGATGCTATCTACTTTTTCTGGCAAAGGGCTCATGCCTTCTTTTGATACTGAGTATCCCAAAAATTTCACCTTTTCCTCACCGAATTTGCATTTGGCTATATTGACTATTATCCCATACTTTCGAAGACGTTCGAATAGAATACGCAGATGTTCCTGGTGTTCTTCTTCGGAATCTGATGCAACAAGGACGTCGTCGATGTAGGCGTAGCAGAAAGAGAGGCCACGTAACACCTCGTCCATGAACCTCTGAAAGGTTTGTGCGGCGTTCCTAAGACCAAATGTCATGAACGGAAATTCATACAATCCAAAAGGCGTTGTGATTGCAGTTTTTGGGATGTCCTCTTCAACTACCGGTATTTGGTTGTACGCACGCACGAGGTCGATTGTCGTAAAAATGGATTTTCCCCTCAACATCTGCGAGAAATCTTGAATGTGGCGTACTGGATAGCAATCCGGAATCGTTCGTGCATTGAGTGCACGATAATCACCGCATGGGCGCCATGTATCATCCTTTTTCGGTACCATGTGCAACGGCGATGCCCAACAGCTTTCTGATGGTCGAGCTATGCCTAACTTTAGCATAACGTCGAATTCTTTTCTGGCTTGATTGAGTCTATCGGGTGCCAAGCGTTGGGGTCTGCTTGTTGCTGGTGGGCCTGGTGTCGTTCGAATGTGATGCTTGGTGTTGTGCTTCACGTCGAGTAAAACCCCATACGGACGAGTAATTTCAGGGAAATCCGCTAAAATTCCTTGATACTTAGAATTGCTACTTATTGTCCTTATTGATGGAGGTCCAGTTCTTGCCGAAATACCGACGACACTAATATTTGTTGTCCCATCAAGAAGTCGCTTGCTACGGACATCAATCAACAACCCATAATGGGCTAGAAAATCGACGCCTATTATTGGTTTCTGCACGTCGGGGTCATCAATGTCGTGCAAGTGTGCACGAACACGTAGTTATATCAAATCACTGAGATTAAGTAAAATGAGAGACCAGCGTATGAACGAACTGAACGGTTGGAGAGTTGTAATTTTATTAAAAACAAAATTCAGTTGAAAAAATAATTTTTGTAGTTCTGTCAAATGCACGATTCCTTTGATGATTTTTTTGAGTGTTGATGTTTCAAGTTGGTCGCACTTCGTGTCGCTACAACTTTATTGTAGTATCAACTGGGCCATTCAGCGCATTATTTGTGTGGCTTAGCTACCGATAATTTCGATTTTTAAAATTAGCGTTATTTAAGGTGGACAAAACTCGTTGGCCAGACTCTAGTGAATTTATGCTAAAAAATATGCTATATGCCAAACACCGAAAAAATATGCTAAGTAACATGATAATATGCCAAATCCAGCATAAAATATGCTAAATTGGCAACACTGCTAGGCGAGCAACCCAACCACACATGCGAAGTTTGCCAAACTAGGTGCTCGGTATTTGACAAACACTGCATATCTAAAGCCGCCTTAAGCCTACTTGTGTATATAAATTTGTGGTTTATATTTAGTGTTTCTGGAGAGCTGTGGAATGTTTGTATTCACTATATTCTAGAAAAATCAGAGGTTTATTGTTTGAAATCGCAGTAAAATGAAGAATTGAACTTATGCATCTATATGCTACAGAAATATAAGTCTATATACTATTCGTAAGAGATCCGAAAATCCATAAAATATATTTTCCCTTGATGTAACAAAAAACAAAAAAAAAAAACTTATGAAAAAAATGTCCCTTGATATAACTTATAAAAATCGATAAATCAACCTATTTTGCGCTATTCGAGATCCACGCGCAAAAAAAAAAACTCTAGCGCACCTGAACCGCTAGAAAACTAATTTTCGAAGAAATTGTCTTTGAGTGACAAAAAAATGTGGAAAGACGTAATACACTTTTTTGTAGAATCATAGCAACCATTCCTTGTTCAAAGCAACAGAACTCAACTATAACACAAATGATGAAAATGTTCAGTGCTGGCAACATTTTCCCAACGAAGCAGCAATAAGTTAACCTTCACAAGCTCATACTTAAATCAACTTATCCTTTGAATTTCGTTCTCATCGGAGAATTTCGTCGAAAGCTTTAGCGGTTAACGTTGTTTGAAGCTGCCATCCAAAAAATGTTCAAAACTCGGAAAATTTAAAAATTGGTTTCTTAGCTTTATTGCAAATGTTTTGCATATGAGTAGGTAATTTGAAGCATCTGTTGATGCGATAGTTACGAAAATGGCTAAAACTCGTTACCCTGTGTCAGCAGCAAAGCAAAATATCTACCAAATCTGCTTCACGTTAAACTAAACCCAACCAATAAATTTCGTTTCGATTGAATCACTGCGCTAGAAGTTATACGGTTGAAAAATTTTTTAGGGTTACCACACTCAAAACTTTTCAAATTTTTAAAGCGTTAATATTTGTTGCTAATTTTTATTGAAGGATCGTTCCCATTTGCAAATCTAATGACATAATCGCCCAGTAAAGAAATTCCAAAAAATTACAAAGATGGTCATAGCTGGCAGCCCTTTTACGATTTTTGTACGAAATTCCTATGACATTTGGCTCACATTAAAATGTATTTACTGCATAAACTTCATTTTGATATCATGACTGCACCGGAAGTTATAGGGAAAAAAGCTTTATTTTGCTGAGCAAATTTGCAAGATTTAGGAGACAAAAATCACCATAGCTGGCAACCCTAATCTAATTTTTCAGCCAAAATTTCACCAAATGTTATCTTAAGTAAGATCCAAATATTGTGTGAATTTTGTTTAAATCTGATGGCTGAATCGGAAGTTATAGGCCAAATAGCTGTTTTTTTTCTCAGTGATTTTTCAAGATGGCACCACTGCCACAGGGTTGCCCGCATTTCAAAATCACTTCTATCAGACCTGGTCCTAGTTGATACTAACATGTCCTGTGAATTTCATTACGATCGGATAATCCGGTCGTCAGTTCTCGTGAACAGA
>OX376373.1:98780666-98813304 GCA_947369275.1 Nemotelus nigrinus | reverse complement strand
TCAAAATATTAGCTCAATCGGATGGTGCTTTCCCAATAAATAGTCAATGAATTTTTTTCATGTATATGTATATATATATATATATATATATATATATGTATATATATATATATATATATATATATATATATATATATATATATATATATATATACAGGGTGCGCCACCAAAATCCGGACAAATTCAACAAAAAATTCATTACAAATATTTGTCATGTTTTTTTTTATTTAATAAAAACCTTTTTACATGCTAATCGATATATCTATGGAGATAATAATTATTCGATATATCCTCCATTAGCTGCTACAACGGCCTCTTATCTTGGTCGAAAACGTTCGCATGCCCTCTGGAGTGTGGCGCGGTCCATTTCGGTGAATGCTGCTTCAATAGCGACCATCAATGATGTCAAATTTGGATGACGAGACTTGTTAGTGATCCTTTCAATCACGCTCCACACGTAGTAGTCCAAGGGGTTCAGGTCTGGACTGTTAGGAGGCCAGAATTCCTTGGACCAAAACATGCTGACGTTGTCCGAGAGCCAGTTTTGGACCAAATGGCTCGTGTGGGCCGGCGCACCATCTTGCTGGAATACATATGGTCTTCCAGATGCAATGTCCTCCATCCAAGGTTTAACTATGTTCTTCAAAACTGTTAGGTACACCTCTTTGGTGACCGTTTCACCTTTTTGAAAAAAATGAGGTGGCATTTTATCACCTTCACTAGACACAACACTCAGCACATGAACACTCGCCGAAAATTTCGTTCTAGCAACAACAGGAACATCTTCTGGATCGTGGGCAAGCCAGCAATCATTTCTTCTATTGATTTTTGCATCCACAGTGAAAATTTTTTCGTCGAAGAAAAACCTGATCCGCCCCGCCGCTTCATTTTTTAAGGAACTGATAAGCAGACTGGCGCGAGCCACTCGCTTGGTTCTGGCATCTCCAGACAGCATCTGCCTTATCTTAATCGTGTAGGAGTGGTACCGAAAATCTTCTTCGACTATTCTTCTCATTGTTGTATTACTCACACCGACTATTGATGATATTTTTCTTAGAGACTGCCCTGGGTCCTCCGAGATAAGCTCTTGGGTTCTTTTTATGGCTTCTGGGGTTCGTGACGAACATTTTTTTGAGTGGGTCTTCCTTGCAGGTGTTTCGGAACACTCTCCGTACTTTTCCTTATCAGTGTATTTGGATAAAACATCGTAGACAGTTGATTTTGGGTAACCGAAAAATCTAATTATCTCCGTCGCTGACCGTCCAGCGCGGTGGCCTTCGATGATTGCGGCTCTTCGAATAAACTCTGGGCTTGTTTCCGACATGGTGACAATTTTCGTGCTGACATAATTAACCTTAGTCTACAAGGTATTCAGACACTGAAAGCGATATCTTTCTGAAGCGTATTATCGCGGGAATATTGAATGGTTTTTTGTCCGGATTTTGGTGGCGCACCCTGTATATATATATATATATATATATATATATATATATATATATATATATATATATATATATATATATATATGTATGTATATATATTGTTGCATGTCTCAGCCGTCTCAGCCGAGCCGCCGTCAATACAGCATAAATTTTTATTTTAGAAGGACTCATTTTCATCTTGCCCAGCGTGCCTGATTTTTGCCGGCTAACGCAGTCTGGCGTGGGTTTTGGGCAGAGAAAGGAGAAACTTTGCTACGACACGCAGACATCACAATTTACAAACAAACACGCAAGAACAGACGATGGTGAGGAGAAATCATTATTTTTCTTATGATAGTTTATTCATACATTGTTAATTTCAATAAACCCATAATAAAAGAAATCGGAAAAAAAGGAAAAATATATAACCAAAATTATGATGAAAAGGTGTATATGTATAATCTACAAAACGAAAAATGGATGAAAAATTAAAAGTTAGGTGACAGTATGGAAATAAACTATTATAATTTCCCAAACCCGGCCGGGATTGGTTTACACCAATCGTTACAATACATTTTTGACCAATAATTACGTAACTAAAATATTGCATTCAAATAAATAAATGATTTCATAATCCATGCTTATCCAATAAATATGTAAATAAAATATTACATTCAAATAAATAAATGATTTCACATTCCATGTTAATCCAATAAATATGTAAATAAAATATTGCATTCAAATAAATAAATGATTTCACATTCCATGCTAATCCAATAAATATGTAAATAAAATATTGCATTCAAATAAATAAATGATTTCACATTCCATGCTAATCCAATAATTATGTTTTATATACCTTTTTATATGCGAATGTCTATTGTTCTTTTCTTCAAAATAACCGGTAACTTTACTAAATCATGTTCGTATTCAACATTTATGTACTATCCGAGTCTTTTAGTTGGATTTTCTGGTTTGTTTCAAGATTGTATGTTGTCGCTAAGATACAACAACAAGCGATTCAGATTTAAATTCAGTGTTGAATTGCCAAATTAATCTAAGTATATGCAGAGCACTCGATATAAATTAATATTTATATATGTATAGTTTGGATGATAAATGAATTTTTTCTTATTCACAATGAGTACTTAACTGCAGTACTAGCACACCCGAATGCACCATTCTCCTTCGTATTTGTCACAAATAATTCCTCAATTGCCCGCAAACGTTGTTTCTTTTCTGATTGATAGCCCCTGCTTCGTCTTCAGGAATCAGTTCTGCGTGCTTTTTCGAAGTTTTCTCTTCCGCAATGAATAGTCAATTTTCTTCAGCTCCGCTGGTTTCCCTTTTGTTTTTATGTAATTTCTTTTTTTCACCAGTTAACACTTCCGTATCCAAATTTACTGTTCGTTTGACAAAAGATTGTTAAAATTGAATTACGAATCAACTTTTAACTAGCAAAACTCTTCACTTCTCGATATTCCAAAACCAAAAGCCCCCTTTCTTTGTTCTGCAATTTTTTCAACGAACCGCAAGAACGGTTCTTTTCCAAATTTCCCTTTTGCACTTTATTTCCTGCACTATTAGGGCATCACCAGGCTTGTTGGTAAAAGCAATGCCTTCTTGATGTACGGGCCGTAATGCAGAATGATGACGTCAGAGCATCGGGACAAATGTCGCGAAAAACACACGTAGTCTTATGGGACGTCCGCGGGAAAATATTAATTGAACGGGTTGTGTTAAAGTGAATGAAAAGAAAACTAAAGTGGTTTATGCAGAACAGTGCTAGTGAACAGCTAAAACACAAATTAATGCGGTGCGTGCGGTATAATGTGGAAAATTCGCTACGAAATGTTTATCGGTTGGTGTTAGGTTATGTGATGGTTCGTGTCGATTTACTGTCGCGATACAATTAATTGGTACAACGTGTACGTTATGACTAAATATTATTATTATAACGCGTCCACGCACAAAAAACTAACGTTTTATTCATATTTTAACCAAAAAACCGCAAGTGAAATCTCCGTGTACATCGGCACTGCCTCGTGGAAATGTCAAATTTCCTAAACTCATGACGTCACGGCGAGAACGATTACGTAGCCTGACGGCCCGTACTTCTAGAAGGCATTGGTAAAAGCATGAGACGCCATATTTGCTGCCATAAATTGATGGGAAATTTCAAAAAGCTTTCGCTGAACAGCTGGATCTGTCAGTAATGACAATCTGTCAGTTCACCAGTTCTACATCAGCAACAATATATATATATATATATATATATATATATATATATATATATATATATATATATATATATATATATATATATATATATATATATATATATATATATATATATATATATATATATATATATATATATATATATATATATATATATATATATATATATATATATATATATATATATATATATATATATATATATATATATATATATATATATATATATATATATATATATATATATATATATATATATATATATATATATACATAAATATGAATTTCCGGCAAAGTGATTTTAATACTAATGTTCCTTTAACGTTAGTAAAAAAATATTGTAAATGTGAGTGTTTAAATGGCATATTAGCTGATGTACAACAGATCAATAATAAAATCATAAAAAAATAGATGAATTAGAATGGTTTTTCAGGTACATAAATTTGCAATGCTTTCTTAAAAAAGATTATTTTAAAGCCATTTTCAAATTTCTCTATAATAAAAACAAAAATCCAATATTGTACTTCCAGGTTTAAATTTATATACACTCAAACAAATTTTGGTTGAATTTTACCCTTATAATAGTAGGAAACTGGTTTCCTACTATTAAAGATGTAAATTTACAAAAGAGCGTAAAAAGAAAATTTTTTTACGACCAAATGGTGTAATTTTACCCTGAATAATGATGCAATTTTATGGCTTTGGCGCAAACGTGAATAGCAAACTAGTAAATTTACACTCTTTTTGCTTCAATTTACAAAAAACTGTGTATTGTTCAGCTGATATGCCGTAGAAGCAAAAAATGCACATCGAATGTGTTAAAAATTTTGTGATTCGTTATTTTAAACGAAAAAATGAATATATTTCTTATTATCAAAGTATTAATTATAGACCCACTTTTTAGAGTGTATATCTGAGAAGTAGCTTCCTCAGCTTCAATCCTAAGTTCGTAAGTGGCACAGAAGAGTATATAGTAACTAATTATTCATCAGAGCATTATTTGCTTTAATAATCACGAACCGTTCTTCCTCCAATAACTTAATCATCAATTCAACTCATTACAAAACTATTAAATAAAAATAACTATTACATTGAAATGTCTTATTATGATCCGTACTAACCGGATGCAATAATTTCGCAACCTTTACAGTCCACACATATGCACAGATCTTTAATGTTACGAAAGACATATTGAAAAACGTAACGATGTTAATATCACATTTCTTTTGGATCTTTGAGTTCGATATGTTGGGTAATATAGTTTTACGGCACATATAAGAAAGTTTACGTAAATTACCCATGGAGTTTACGGCATTTCTTGAATTCCGTTGTAAATTTAATGTATCTGTTTTAAAGCATGCCTGCTCCATATTCGACTACAGGTCTCAGGATATTTTCATCGAATTATGGTAGGATTCGTACTTGCATTCAAAAAGCGTGTATGAAAAAAAACGATAAACGATTTGTTTTCATTATTGTGAAATTGAAGTGTGCTCACTGAATACTTGCGCTGCTGTGTTTTTTTGACGGTCAGCTATAGTGGGCAGTATCCGACGATGAATGGAAGTCGAACGAATGTGAAGTTGTAAACAGCATCCAATGAGATAAATGAGCGAATTTAAGAAGATGAATTGAGTTTTTTGTGTGAAAAAACATTTAAAAACATAAGTTTATGCAATCAATATTAACTTGTCACGGTTGATCGACATTTTAAACCGAACGGCCAGCAATTGGCGGGTCAGAAGAGGACACACCAATGTAGTAGGTCAATCTTACCCGAGGTTAGAACTAAGAATTAGAGACAGGTAATCACAATGTTGTAGGTTGTACGAGTTAGGAAAGGGAATATGGCGTAAAATATACATCGTAGTGATTCTGTTGTCTAGGATCTGCAGTTTGGACCTTGCCGCACCCTGCGATCCGTAAATGTCCCGAGATGGGTAGGCACAGATTCGTGCATCAATTCAAGACGACTTGCAACAACGAGCCTATGGTAATCTGCCAGATCCTTCCAGCCCATGGCGTGTCGTTCGTCGATATTGTTGGTGGAAAACCAAGGCCTGACGAATCGAAAATCGACTGAAACTCATTTCTGGCTGGCTTCAACTGCAATCATGTCATCCACCATGTCGGAGTCCGTGCCATAGCAGACATAACATCCCCAACCTTCCCCGCTACAGGTACTTGCATCTATGCACTTCTGCATACACTTGAACTTGTCGTCCCGATTCGAACCGAATTCGCGGTGATGGCTTCGCGACGCGATCGCGGACAGACGATGATTTTCCACAAAATTCACACAACAGAATAATTCCGACGCAAGTAGATACAGACAGATCCCATACGTTCACCGCCGCATCTGATCTGATTCACCGCCGCATCTGATCCGATTCACCACCGCATCCGATCTTAAGGTATTCAGCACGATAAATCCAACTGAGGCTGGGTTCGTCCCTGACAAGGACACCCAAAACGAGCCGCATGACTGGCACAGGCACTTCTAAGTCAGACATGGACTATAGCGAAGGGGGTACCTATACCAAACCATACCCAAAACAAACTCGAGCCGGCCACCATTTCAAAACTCTTGGTGTTTCCAGCGAAGTAGCGAGCCCGAAACAGTGTCGGAACAAAGCAGAATAGAAGATTACTTACCGGAGGCTGAAATCCTGCAGGCTACTGACCCAGTTTCGCACGACGGCGGTCTCAAAGAAATCTAAACACCAGGTTTGAAAATTCGCACAAATGATAAACCAAAAACAAACAGACATCTGACATTTGTCAGTATGACACGAGTCTGACAAGTCGAATGGTCAACCTGCGCAGAATCAGAAGTGCGGAATGACGGGATGTGGAACATCGCCAGATCGTCATATGGCATTGCCAGTCTTCAATTCTAACGAGAGAAAGTGCAATGACCTGGAACTGAGTGCAACGGCCGAAATGCATTTGAAGTACATTGAGATGTTCATTTCGCAAACGGATAATCTAGGATCCCGTCTAAGCGGGATCAGAAAGCGGAGCCGAGGTTTCCTGCAAGGCGATCATGACATGGATCGCTCTCTTATTTTTCTGGACATGGTAAGGATCACATGCAATCTGGCTATCGAGCTCACTTTAAAACCGACGAATTTTATTTCATAAATTGGCATATCTGGCGGACTCGAAGAGGAAAAGGATTGAAGATCGGAGTCGTTGGTTTATGGGTGTGAAAATTTGAGACGAGCTGGAGGCGACCGCTTGGGATATTGTTGGCAAAATCAAGCTGGCGAAATCGAACTGGCCGAGACAAAGGGATCCAGCGTAACCTTGGAATAAGAAATGTGTAAAACGAATTGACGCAGGAAATAGTTCAGCGTAACGGCGGAGATAGAAGAAGCGATTTGGCGAAGGGGTGTTGTGAATATTTGCGGAGGTAATGGCAGCTGTACGAGTTAATTGAAGAAGCAGTCCGAAAAGTTTGGTCCTGAACTGGATATTCGAGCACTGGAGTTTCGAGCAACGTGAAAAATGATGTTCTGAGTAAGAAGGATAAGTTTTGAATTGTACATAGGGATAGATTAAGTACATATCGAGTGCAAACGAGTTAAATAGATAAGTTTAAATCGCGGCGCCGTTTCATATTTTTGTGGACATAGCTAGATTAACGGATTATCCGAAGAAATAAAGATATTGTAGAAGATTGTAAACGCTGGTGTGTCCTTTCGGGCTATTTTTTTCATTAGTGCGCGAAGCCGTCGCAACACTTCTCGCTTCCGGGCGACGGACGTGAGTTAGTTTCGGGATTGGAAGCGAGTGGCGCCCACCCACCCCATCTCCGGTGAGTTCAGGCTCCCGAAGCTAACCCCCTTTGTCGTGTTGTGCTAAAAGGGGTGCGTAGACGCTCAAGAGGATTAAAACGGTAACAAATTGGCGCCCAACGTGGGGCGCCAATTTGTTACCGTTTTAAGGATATAGTATCTAGTAAGTAGCTAGCCATATAGTGGCATATAGTGGCAGATAAATGCGCCGGGTGGTCGGCGATTCAGATAGTAAAGCAATGGTAGAAGAGCGAAGGATAAGTGGTCCCGATAGGAGGTGCAGTTGCCGGAATATTTTATGATTAGTATTAGATTTGTAATAAATTCGTATTGGGGTTAGATATATATGTATAAAGAGATTTTTTTTATCGCTATTGGCAAACAGAAAATAATAATACCTTCATTTGGTGGTGGGTTCGTATCTGCTCATATTTTTTTCCTTTTTCCTTTCTTTTAGTTTTTTTTTTAGTTTTTTTTAGTTTTTTTTCGGTTGCCTTGTTGTTCCGTTGTCGGGGCAGAAGTAGACATCCTAAAAAGAAACAGTTTGTTTGGCTTTAGAATGTGATATAGAAATACATATAGATAGGGTAGGTTAATGATATAAGACTATAAGGCTTAATAGGGACTGAAAACCATTCGTGTGATTAGTGCGGATATAACAGGGAGAATGGTGGGGAACCTAACACATGATGCGGGGAAAAGTGAGTTATATCTTGATAAACTTTTAGCGCTAAGGTCCGTGAAGGGATTGATTTTCAGTGATTTAGTCATCATAAGCATAGGAACAAGTATCAGTGGTGGCGGGATATGTTTCTGTGGTGGTGGGGTGTAATATCTAAGTTAGCCAGAGAAAGGTATATAAGCTATAAATAATGAGTTGAATGGTTAGCAAGTTTTCGGTGGTGGGTTATATTGTATATGAGTCGAGGGTTAGTGTCATATCTCATAACATATTCTAGGGTTAGTTTTAAAGAGGATGATATATTATTTTAAATAAAAATGAAAGAATTACCGATAGCTTGTTGGTGTTTCCGTTTGGGCTTTTAGTTTTTCTCTTTTTTTTCCCTTTCCTTTTCCTTTTTGTTTTTTTTTGTTCATTCACACTATTTTTAGTCAGTAGTTATTTCTCTTTCCCTTCCTCGTTCTTCTTCCCCATAAGATTATTCGAAATAGCCACAGTGTCCTATGTCCTAAAAACGAGTTCAATATGCATTAGTTTCTCATAGGATAAGTACAGAGACACCAACACCATACGAGCTACTAGACGTCACATACAATCATGCATTAGGGAGTAGTCATAGATATAGAGAGGAATGGATATGAAATGGGCCGAGAGAAATGAAGCAATTTTCGACCTCTGGTGTAGTTGTGTGAGCGAGAGGTCGCAATGTGTTTGTATGACGAGGGCGGCGTGAAATATTATAAAATTAAAGGGCAACTTTTTTGGTGCAAATAAAAATTTGTTAATATTGATGTAATGTAATTCACGTCAATAGCGAATCAACGAGTTTCGATTTGCATTTAAACTGTGCAGGTTTTTTTTTATGAAAATGATTAGCTCTGAGCAGAGCTGAAGTCTGTTCGCGTACTTTCAGTCACAGAATTTTTGTGAATCATGTGGTGAGGGATATTCAGGAAAAGTACGAAAACGCTCTGATTGCATTTCCGGAAAAGATTCAGTTGTCAGTTTTTGTGAGAAGAATAGTAATTATAAAGTCATTCTAAGTGGTGATAAATTATCGCCACAAAAATATTCGATCTTCAAAACAACATTACGCAAAAATATGTTGCTTGCCGCGCACATTTGGAAATTTTTACTCGCGACACGCGTTTCACATTTTTCACTGTTTTTCAATAGCTCAGACTCTACTGAAATTTACTGAAAGAGGCGAAATTTTCAGCATTGAGTAAAACGAAGTACATAAACGGCTTCACTGCAATTAATTGTAGCAAGCGAATAGACCTAATTGTTGCCGTGTTGCCACATAACGCAGATCACTAAGCATAATTCCGTGAAAAAAAACTTCACTTGGATTTATTTGGTAGAGAAATTCTAAATTCAATTTCAGCGGCACTGAGTCACTTTATTAAGCTCAAAAACTATTCAAATAAAACAACCTGAAATAAATGTTTTAATCTAACGAGTATTAAAAAAGTTTCAAATTATATATACACTCAAGACATTTACGCGCAAATAATGTTAGAAAATTCTCGGCATCCACAAAAAACAAACAATTTATAGGGGTTATTGATTTGTGATCTGGTTCCCTTCTAGTCTATAAATCAGCATAGACAACGTATATCGTCTCTAAAGCTAAAGCCGATAATATTTCATTGTATTATTTAAAATGGTACTATTTTGTAATTTTGAAGGTACATTTTTATCCCTTCAAATGCGCTCAAGCTGTATAGCCTTTGTCTGAAAAAATCACTTCACATATCGCGGCGTCTATTTCGACACAAGTTTTACTTGCAATATTTGCTGTGGTAAATTCAAATATTGTTTACTTACCGGAAAAAAGAAATCGCCCTCGCACTGCGTTTATAATCACTATCACAATTCACAACACTACACTTCATTTTGCTCAATACGAATATAAACGCTTCCACTCGCCGTAAATTTTGCTTTCAAAATGTGCGAATACAGATTCTTCGCACATTTCTTGTACGAAATGATCCTTAAGCACATGTTTTTAATTACCTGTTTGCCCGACAAATCGTCCCAACGTCATATACAAAATTCTTCGCACTTTTCTTGTAACAAAAGGATATATTTCTTTCAGGTAAAACATATTTTTTCAAAATTCATGATCCCTTTGTTTTACATTATATTCCCACCCTACAAATTTGTCCCTACATCGCATGTAAAATCTTGGCTTTTTTCAATCAAGGGGACGTATTTATTTCAGGTTAAATAGGTTATTTCCCGAAATTAGCGATCCTTTTGTTTTAAATTATCTTCCCACTCTACAAATCGTCCCTCCATTGTATGTAAAATAACCGCACTTTTTTGTAGCAAACGGACATATTTATTACAGGTAAAATAGGTTTTACAAAATTAATAAATTACGTTTCCACCCTAGAGATCGTCTTTACAAAGCCCAGGAAAAAGAAAGTAAATTGGTATGCTTCATACGAGAGAGTGGCAAGAGTGGTATACATGTTATTTTATATGAACGAGCTCATAGATTTGATTGCCATAAATGCAAATTTGATTGCAATAAATTTGATGCCATAAATGTTCGATCGGGTTTAAGTTCGGTAATAGCATTTGGACAGTAACAAATAGCCCAAAGCCTACATTGCTCCGGATACATGCGAAAATTGTATAAAATGCCTTATTTTTCAGCACTTTGTTTAATATTTCTTTTAAGAATACCCAGGCAACACGTTTGATCCATCCTACCATTCACAAAATCTATATATAGCATAATGTTTCCTCCGCTGTATTTTACAGTGGAAGCAGTATGTTCCCTCCTAAACTCTGTATTAAACATTCGCCGAACATATTGCCGCTTATTAGATTCAAAAACATTAATTTTTACTTCAGCAACAAAAATTATGGACTTCCAGAATTATTTTGGCTTTTTTGCGCACTGTTAAGCGAAACGTTATTTAACAAATCAATTTTTTTTTAACTATTATAAGGTTAGCTTCCGCCATTCTGCCCTTTAAATTCGCTTTCTTTTTTTAATTTCGAATAATTTGAGTAGAGACTTTCTTTTCAACTAGTTTGTTCACCTTAATTTGTAAAACTGGGGCACTTAATTTAGGGATTTTCATAATTTTTCTGATAATCCACTTTTTTCACACTCAGATAAGATTTTAGGCCTTTCTGACCGATGCTTTGTTTCAAAAAATTTGGTTGATTTATTTATTGTTATTACATTTCTCACTGTATGTCTTTTATAATTAATTTTATACCTATGACGCAAATAATGCAACAACAATAATATTATTTCTTGATTAGCCACCTTATTCAACGTATTTTCTATTAACATAAAAAAGTAAACTAAAGTGTAAGAAATACCATTTAGAAAATTTAATTTGCAGACAAACACAGCCATCAAATCTAAAATTCCCTTAAATTCCCTAAAATAGATATATTTGAAATCAAACTGAAATAAAATTTTCGCGACCAAAACACTTGCTAATTTAATTTCAATCAACCGGTTTGCCTACCAACGTAACATAAAACATCTACATGCGTATAGATCATTTAGCATCATAATCTGCACGCAGCATTTGTAAATAGTAGCCCAAGTCAATTACGTAGTTTACTTGTGCTACTTTAAATCGTTCATTCACACCGGTTTTCATCGTTCGAACAATTTTCTTCACCTAAATGACGTCAATTCATATAATTGATCAAACTTAATGCCCCTACACGCTATCAAGCTTTCCCCGCCTATGAACAAAAGCAATCAATAAAAATGGCGATCGGGCGGTTTGACACATGTTTTATTTTCGTGTTTTCATCAATTAAAAGTATAAATGTTTAGATTGATCAATAAACAGTGTGAAATTAAAAAGTGTTTTGCACCAATTACTCATAGGATTTCACCCTAGAATGTGTGATGTAAGTACAAATTCAATTTGAATCAATGTACCTCTTTTTACCGGATTAAGGATAGAAAGCTTTCGAATTGTGGAAAGAAATGGTTGTTATATGTATGCAAGCAACATTTTCGACCTCCCCTTACAAAATAACATCAAATTTCATTCAGAAAATTTGACTAATTTTGAAATTTGTGCCCCATGTGACACATATTTTATTTTCCCTGCTATTCCAACTAACCCGAAAATCGACCATGTTCACAACAATAGAAATGTATGGAAATGTTTGTTTACATAGAGAGTCAACAGCGCAGAAGGGTATAGTGTGCGGCATTGAGGGGAAGCTTTTTTTGCAGAGAGTAAGTTGCATATGTAGTAAAAATGCTTCATTCACGTACGTGTTCATGGATTATCATTTCGTGTCCATTCTTTATATAATTATGGGAGTAGTATAGTCATTCTTATTGTTTTGTTTAGAAAGTAGGCAATGAACCATAGTGATCGCGTGGATGAGTGGCGTATGAGTGACGATGTTTGTCTTTCAGTTAAGTGAGTTGTAGAACAAACCAGAATTCAAATAAGAATTAAGCCGTTCGAGAATCCGAGATACAAAGGTGTGTGGATCGGATATGGATTGAAATTTAGTACGGCGTTAAATCCGGTAAAGAAGTAGAGTCGAGAATTTCTACGTAATTTTCTGGAGCGAGGGGGGTGTCACGGTTGATCGACATTTTAGACCGAACGACCAGCAATTGGCGGGTCAGAAGAGGACACACCAATATAGTAGGTCAATGTTACCCGAGGTTAGAACTAAGAATTAGAGACAGGTAATCACAATGTTGTAGGTTGTACGAGTTAGGAAAGGAAATATGGCGTAAAATATACATCGTAGTGATTCTGTTGTCTAGGATCTGCAGTTTGGACTTTGCCGCACCCTGCGATCTGTAAATGTCCCGAGATGGGTAGGCACAGATTCGTGCATCAATTCAAGACGACTTGAAACAACGAGCCTATGGCAATCTGCCAGATCCTTCCAGCCCATGGCGTGTCGTTCGTCGATATTGTTGGTGGAAAACCAAGGCCTGACGAATCGAAAATCAACTGAAACTCATTTCTGGCTGGCTTCAACTGCAATCATGTCATCCACCATGTCGGAGTCCGTGCCATAGCAGACATAACATCTCCAACCTTCCCCGCTACAGGCACTTGCATCTATGCACTTCTGCATACACTTGAACTTGTCGTACCGATTCGAACCAAATTCGCGGTAATGGCTTGGCGACGCGATCGCGGACAGACGATGATTTTCCACAAAATTTCCCCTTTCAGTACTAAGATTTCCCCTTTCAGTACTAAGTTTAGTACCCGCTTTGACCTACTTCAAAATTCAATATGTCACACTGCCTAAAATGTAAACAAACCGGGTGATGTTTTCGTTCTCGCGACGATTGCCAAGCTACTATTCACGCAAACGAAATAAACAGGCGTATTTGGAATTTAAACAATTCACGCATTCTCTAACAATAGTTATATTTTAGTAATGTTAGACCGTTCACTCATAAACTATGTTTTATTTCACCACAATCAAACCGCACAACTTAAAACCTCCTTTATTTAATTATGTATCCACATTAACTTAATGAAATAATCACTGGAAACTGCCACTCATATGCACAAGCCACTAAATGCAAAAATTCTTTGAACGCAGCTCCCGATCACGAATTATAAAACGTTTTCTGAATGCGCGGCTTGAAGACGCTTGATTTTTAATAATGTTCGAAGAACATTAGTATTAAAATCGATTCGGCCAAAAATTCATATTTCCATATATATATATATATATATATATATATATATATATATATATATATATATATATATATATATATATATATATATATATATATATATATCATCATCAAAAAATTTCAGTGAGATAATCTCGGGAACGCGCCATCCGATTAAACTGAAACTTTCAGGATACATTGGTGTATATGCAGAATAGGTCCAGGTTTCATTAAATGTCAGTTATTGTTAACATTTTGGCGCCGGCGGCCATTTAAGTGATATTTTTAATATACCTATTATTTCGTACACAAATATTTTTCGGTAAAATAAAGTTGACGAAATAAATTTCGAATATGTTTTACATGTGAATCGGATAATGTTTTGGAATTTTTTAACCCCATGTGTGCGCTGGGTGCCTAAAAAGAAAACGGGAAAATTTCAAAATTTTCAAACTGCGATAACTTTTGACAGAGCAATTTGATCTTTACGAAATTTTCAGGACATATTTGTCTTATTTAGTTGTAGATTCGTGTAGCTTTAAATGAAGGTGCTGGCAATCCTGTAGCTAGGGCAGACACTGAAAGTGAACACCTCCAAATCATCGTCTCTCTTGAAAAAATGCCGTTTCTTCAAAGAAAAGCCACTTATATGTAAATTTTGTGCTTTGTTTACATAGACAAAAAATAAAATTTGATATGGTATAACGGGCACGCCTGGTAACCCTTGCCCAATTTACCTATATTTTTAGCATCAAAAACTTCTGTTTACGGAAACTGACGATCCGATGAGCAGAATTAATTGAAATTTGCAGAATCTATTGGCCTTAAGTAGGACCAGGTCTGATAGAAGTGATTTTGAAATGTAGGTGATTCTGTGCCAGTGGTGCCATCTTGAAAAATCACTAAAAAAGATAACTGCTTTTAGCCCTATAAATTCTTATTGAATCGTTCGATTTTGACGAAATTCACACAGTAGCTGGACCTTACTTCAAACCACGTTTGATAGAAATTTGGTTGGAAAAATCGGTTGGAGCTGCCAGCTATGATAATTTTGGTGTCTTAAATTTGAAAATAAAAAATTTGGAAGTGAAAACATTCAAACCATCGAATATTAAAAAAATGTCCGTTTCTTTCAATAAAACCAATCTGTATACAAATCTTATGTTTTATCTACACGTTCAAAGTAAAACTGTGAAAATTTAATGTCGGACAAGAACGGTAACCTTCTCCCAGTTAACCTATATTTTTAGCATCAAAAACTTCTGTTCACGGGAACTCACGAACCAATAATCAGATACAGCTGAAATTTACAGAATGCATTGGACTTTAGTAGGACCAGATTTGATAGAAGCAATTTTGAATTGTGGGCAACTCTGTGCCAGTGGTGCCATCTTGAAAAATTACAAAGAAAAAAAACTGCTTTTTGCCCTATGAAATGTGAAACAGTCACCAGATTTTCATGAAATTGACACAGTAGCTGAATCTAACTCTAATCTCTGTTTGATTGAAATTTGGTTGAAAAATTTGATTGGTGCTGCCAGCCTTGGTAATTTTTGTGTCTTTCGTTTTGAAAATTCGCTCAGGAAAATATATTTTTTTGCCCTATAACTTCCAGTGCAGTCATGAAATCAATATGAATTTTATACAGTTAATGAAACCTATCATAGACATTATTCAGGCTAAATTTGGTTGAAAAGCCAAAATAGGGTTGCCAGCTATTGTTGGTTTTGTGTTTAATTGCAATATCTTTATTAAGCGGTTTTATGGTAGAATTTTCAAATGGTAATGATATTATAGTGACAATAAATAGCAAATATTAAGTTTTCGATTATTTGAAAAAAATCGCTTTAGGTAACCACAAATTTCTTTATACTACTTTAACTTCGAATGTAGTATAACAACGTGAAGCAGATGTGATATATTCTTGGCTTTGATACTGGCAGAAGGTTGCCAGCGCGAGTCGGTTGGGCTACTTTTGTATCAATAAATGCTTACAGTTAGTATTCATACCTTAAACATTTACAATGAAAATAAATAACCAATGTTTCAATTCCCAAAGTTCGGCAAATTTTTCGGATCGCAGCCCCAAACACCAACTTCAGTTACAGTGCTGCAGGCATTGAGCATTTTCTTCATTGATGTTATATGAGATGCTGCTTTCAAAATTATGTGAAATAAGCGACTGATAACGAATATAATTAACCCGTGTTTGCCAGTGGTAATATCTGAAACCTTCCACCATGTGAGTTATAATGCATTCTTGAGACCAAAGTAAAACTTGGCATTTGAAACAGTTTGGCTGTAATAAGCAGCTCATGAGGTGGAATATGCACTCAAAACGTTATGACTAAATATTATTATTATAACGCGTCCACGCACAAAAAACTAACGTTTTATTCATATTTTAACCAAAAAACCGCAAGGGAAATCTCCGTGTACATCGGCACTGCCTCGTGGAAATGTCAAATTTCCTAAACTCATGACGTCACGGCGAGAACGATTACGTAGCCTGACGGCCCGTACTTCTAGAAGGCATTGGTAAAAGCATGAGACGCCATATTTGCTGCCATAAATTGATGGGAAATTTCAAAAAGCTTTCGCTGAACAGCTGGATCTGTCAGTAATGACAATCTGTCAGTTCACCAGTTCTACATCAGCAACAATATATATATATATATATATATATATATATATATATATATATATATATATATATATATATATATATATATATATATATATGTATATATATATATATATATTTATATATATATATATATATATATATATATATATATATATATATATATATATATATATATATATATATATATATATATATATATATATATACATAAATATGAATTTCCGGCAAAGTGATTTTAAAACTAATGTTCCTTTAACGTTAGTAAAAAAATATTGTAAATGTGAGTGTTTAAATGGCATATTAGCTGATGTACAACAGATCAATAATAAAATCATAAAAAAATAGATGAATTAGAATGGTTTTTCAGGTACATAAATTTGCAATGCTTTCTTAAAAAAGATTATTTTAAAGCCATTTTCAAATTTCTGTATAATAAAAACAAAAATCCAATATTGTACTTCCAGGTTTAAATTTATATACACTCAAACAAATTTTGGTTGAATTTTACCCTTATAATAGTAGGAAACTGGTTTCCTACTATTAAAGATGTAAATTTACAAAAGAGCGTAAAAAGAACATTTTTTTACGACCAAATGGTGTAATTTTACCCTGAATAATGATGCAATTTTATGGCTTTGGCGCAAACGTGAATAGCAAACTAGTAAATTTACACTCTTTTTGCTTCAATTTACAAAAAACTGTGTATTGTTCAGCTGATATGCCGTAGAAGCAAAAAATGCACATCGAATGTGTAAAAAAATTTGTGAATCGTTATTTTAAACGAAAAAATGAATATATTTCTTATTATCAAAGTATTAATTATAGACCCACTTTTTAGAGTGTATATCTGAGAAGTAGCTTCCTCAGCTTCAATCCTAAGTTCGTAAGTGGCACAGAAGAGTATATAGTAACTAATTATTCATCAGAGCATTATTTGCTATAATAATCACGAACCGTTCTTCCTCCAATAACTTAATCATCAATTCAACTCATTACAAAACTATTAAATAAAAATAACTATTACATTGAAATGTCTTATTATGATCCGTACTAACCGGATGCAATAATTTCGCAACCTTTACAGTCCACACATATGCACAGATCTTTAATGTTACGAAAGACATATTGAAAAACGTAACGATGTTAATATCACATTTCTTTTGGATCTTTGAGTTCGATATGTTGGGTAATATAGTTTTACGGCACATATAAGAAAGTTTACGTAAATTACCCATGGAGTTTACGGCACTTCTTGAATTCCGTTGTAAATTTAATGTATCTGTTTTAAAGCATGCCTGCTCCATATTCGACTACGGGTCTCAGGATATTTTCATCGAATTATGGTAGGATTCGTACTTGCATTCAAAAAGCGTGTATGAAAAAAAACGATAAACGATTTGTTTTCATTATTGTGAAATTGAAGTGTGCTCACTGAATACTTGCGCTGCTGTGTTTTTTTGACGGTCAGCTATAGTGGGCAGTATCCGACGATGAATGGAAGTCGAACGAATGTGAAGTTGTAAACAGCATCCAATGAGATAAATGAGCGAATTTAAGAAGATGAATTGAGTTTTTTGTGTGAAAAAACATTTAAAAACATAAGTTTATGCAATCAATATTAACTTGTCACGGTTGATCGACATTTTAAACCGAACGGCCAGCAATTGGCGGGTCAGAAGAGGACACACCAATGTAGTAGGTCAATCTTACCCGAGGTTAGAACTAAGAATTAGAGACAGGTAATCACAATGTTGTAGGTTGTACGAGTTAGGAAAGGGAATATGGCGTAAAATATACATCGTAGTGATTCTGTTGTCTAGGATCTGCAGTTTGGACCTTGCCGCACCCTGCGATCCGTAAATGTCCCGAGATGGGTAGGCACAGATTCGTGCATCAATTCAAGACGACTTGAAACAACGAGCCTATGGTAATCTGCCAGATCCTTCCAGCCCATGGCGTGTCGTTCGTCGATATTGTTGGTGGAAAACCAAGGCCTGACGAATCGAAAATCGACTGAAACTCATTTCTGGCTGGCTTCAACTGCAATCATGTCATCCACCATGTCGGAGTCCGTGCCATAGCAGACATAACATCCCCAACCTTCCCCGCTACAGGTACTTGCATCTATGCACTTCTGCATACACTTGAACTTGTCGTCCCGATTCGAACCGAATTCGCGGTGATGGCTTCGCGACGCGATCGCGGACAGACGATGATTTTCCACAAAATTCACACAACAGAATAATTCCGACGCAAGTAGATACAGACAGATCCCATACGTTCACCGCCGCATCTGATCTGATTCACCGCCGCATCTGATCCGATTCACCACCGCATCCGATCTTAAGGTATTCAGCACGATAAATCCAACTGAGGCTGGGTTCGTCCCTGACAAGGACACCCAAAACGAGCCGCATGACTGGCACAGGCACTTCTAAGTCAGACATGGACTATAGCGAAGGGGGTACCTATACCAAACCATACCCAAAACAAACTCGAGCCGGCCACCATTTCAAAACTCTTGGTGTTTCCAGCGAAGTAGCGAGCCCGAAACAGTGTCGGAACAAAGCAGAATAGAAGATTACTTACCGGAGGCTGAAATCCTGCAGGCTACTGACCCAGTTTCGCACGACGGCGGTCTCAAAGAAATCTAAACACCAGGTTTGAAAATTCGCACAAATGATAAACCAAAAACAAACAGACATCTGACATTTGTCAGTATGACACGAGTCTGACAAGTCGAATGGTCAACCTGCGCAGAATCAGAAGTGCGGAATGACGGGATGTGGAACATCGCCAGATCATCATATGGCATTGCCAGTCTTCAATTCTAACGAGAGAAAGTGCAATGGCCTGGAACTGAGTGCAACTTCCGAAATGCATTTGAAGTGCATTGAGATGTTTATTTCGCAAACGGATAATCTAGGATCCCGTCTAAGCGGGATCAGAAAGCGGAGCCGAGGTTTCCTGCAAGGCGATCATGACATGGATCGCTCTCTTATTTTTCTGGACATGGTAAGGATCACATGCAATCTGGCTATCGAGCTCAATTTAAAACGGACGAATTTTATTTCATAAATTGGCATATCTGGCGGACTCGAAGAGGAAAAGGATTGAAGATCGGAGTCGTTGGTTTATGGGTGTGAAAATTTGAGACGAGCTGGAGGCGACCACTTGGAATATTGTTGGCGAAATCAAGCTGGCAAAATCAAACTGGCCGAGACAAAGGGATCCAGCGTTACCTTGGAATAAGAAATGTGTAAAACGAATTGACGCAGGAAATAGTTCAGCGAAACGGCGGAGATAGAAGAAGCGATTTGGCGAAGGGGTGTTTTGAATATTTGCGGAGGTAATGGCAGCTGTACGAGTTAATTGAAGAAGCAGTCCGAAAAGTTTGGTCCTGAAGTGGATATTCGAGCACTGGAGTTTCGAACAACGCGAAAAATGATGTTCTGAGTAAGTAGGATAAGTTTTGAATTGTACATAGGGATAGATTAAGTACATATCGAGTGCAAACGAGTTAAATAGATAAGTTTAAATCGCGACGCCGTTTCATATTTTTGTTGACATAGCTAGATTAACGGATTATCCGAAGAAATAAAGATATTGTAGAAGATTGTAAACGCTGGTTTGTCCTTTCGGGCTATTTTTTTCATTAGTGCGCGAAGCCGTCGCAACACTTCTCGCTTCCGGGCGACGGACGTGAGTTAGTTTCGGGATTGGAAGCGAGTGGCGCCCACCCACCCCATCTCCGGTGAGTTCAGGCTCCCGAAGCTAACCCCCTTTGTCATGTTGTGCTAAAAGGGGTGCGTAGACGCTCAAGAGGATGAAAACGGTAACAAACTGCCAATAGTTAGTAAAGGTAATTGAATTTGATCACGGTTCCCTTCTTGTCTATAAATCAGCATAGACAACGTATATCATTTCTACAGCATCGAAGCCGAGCATATTGAAACGGGAAACTCGATCGTTTTGCGGAATCAGCCTCCGAAAGCAGAATCAAAATTGGAATTGTTTTTGCGGGATGATTAAAATTGAGCAACTTTTTATTAACATTAAAAATTTTTATCTACATTGAAAATTCTATTTTGACAAAGTGGTTTCGAAAGTATGCACTTGAAAGTATGCACAAAAAATTTTTTGGGGTGCTCCGTTGGTTGCACCTAAGTGCAACACCCGGCCGTTGCACTTGTGTTAGGGCATTGCACTAATCGTTGCACTTGTGTTAGGGCATTGCACTAATCGTTGCACTTGTGTTAGGACATTGCACTAATCGTTGCACTTGTGTTTCTGGTTGGCAATACCCCCCCTCCGTTTTGGTCCGTTTCAAATCTGGTGAACGGTTTTCAACGTACCCCTTGTCACTTGTTGAAATATCACTTGACAATCGAAATGTCATCTTAGTTCGCATCATTGATATAAAAGTATAGAGGATATGGGCATAGCGAAATTTATGTTGCCATTTTTTGGATTGTTTGATAGTTGTAGTGAATACATGCAAGGGGCTTGAAAATACAAAGGTGTAGTGATTACACGATTTCGTATAATAAAAGGGGCCAATTTATTTTAGATATATTAAAACGGTGTTAAGATTTAAGTGGAAGGATTTAATAGTAAAATACATTCACAATATCTATGAAAGGTTAATGATGAAATACAAAACATTTCGTTGTCAAAGCTTGTGAATAATTCCACGGGGAAAATTTATTTATTAACATTTGTGATGCATTCAAATATAAGAAATTAAATCGATAATTTGAATAAATTTCTGAATTTTATACCGAGAAAATGCAACACAAATCAGTGCGCGTTATAAACCAATGCTATTGATAATAATAACTACCGTTTAACTCATTTGCACATGCATATGTTGATATATATATATATATATATATATATATATATATATATATATATATAAATATACATTTATAAATATATATATATATATATATATATATATATATATATATATAAATATACATTTATAAATATATATATATATATATATATATATATATATATATATATATATATATATATATGTATATATATATATATATATATATATATATATATATATATATATATATATATATATATATATATATATATATATATATATATATATATATATATGTATATATATATATGGATATATATGTATATATATACATGTATCTATATATACATACGAATATATATGCATTTTAATAAAATTAATCGTTAAATTCACAAATAGACATACAAAGTATGTGCAACTTTATTTGTACAAGTGTATCATTATTTAACATACTTCATAAACATTTATAAGAAAATTTCATACAAAAATATATATTTATGAACCCCTTAGTTAATTACATAAATTGCTGTTTTTCGCGCTTTTATCGTTAGCTGGCTAGGATAGTTGCATTAAAACGAACGAAAACTCCTGCTCTTGTTATTGTTGTTTCCAATGCTACTACTTATATATAAATACATACTCGATAGAAGCACTAAGACCCAACTATTATCGCAGTTTCACACCTCCCTCCTCTTTTCTCAACCGGGCTTGGGACCGGCTATGGCAGATTTACAGTGCTCGTTATATAATCAACTGCTATTTATTGGCTTCAAAAACTACCATTTTACTATTTCATTTTCTATTTTCATAGACCTGAGCATATGCCCCCTTTCAGTACTAAGTTTAGTACCCGCTTTGACCTACTTCAAAATTCAATATGTCACACTGCCTAAAATGTAAACAAACCGGGTGATGTTTTCGTTCTCGCGACGATTGCCAAGCTACTATTCACGCAAACGAAATAAACAGGCGTATTTGGAATTTAAACAATTCACGCATTCTCTAACAATAGTTATATTTTAGTAATGTTAGACCGTTCACTCATAAACTATGTTTTATTTCACCACAATCAAACCGCACAACTTAAAACCTCCTTTATTTAATTATGTATCCACATTAACTTAATGAAATAATCACTGGACACTGCCACTCATATGCACAAGCCACTAAATGCAAAAATTCTTTGAACGCAGCTCCCGATCACGAATTATAAAACGTTTTCTGAATGCGCGGCTTGAAGACGCTTGATTTTTAATAATGTTCGAAGAACATTAGTATTAAAATCGATTCGGCCAAAAATTCATATTTCCATATATATATATATATATATATATATATATATATATATATATATATATATATATATATATATATATATATATATATATATATATATATATATATATATATATATATATATATATATATATATATATATATATATATATATATATATATATATATATATATATATATATATATATATATCATCAAAAAATTTCAGTGAGATAATCTCGGGAACGCGCCATCCGATTAAACTGAAACTTTCAGGATACATTGGTGTATATGCAGAATAGGTCCAGGTTTCATTAAATGTCAGTTATTGGTAACATTTTGGCGCCGGCGGCCATTTAAGTGATATTTTTAATATACCTATTATTTCGTACACAAATATTTTTCGGTAAAATAAAGTTGACAAAATAAATTTCGAATATGTTTTACATGTGAATCGGATAATGTTTTGGAATTTTTTAACCCCATGTGTGCGCTGGGTGCCTAAAAAGAAAACGGGAAAATTTCAAAATTTTCAAACTGCGATAACTTTTGACAAAGCAATTTGATCTTTACGAAATTTTCAGGACATATTTGTCTTATTTAGTTGTAGATTCGTGTAGCTTTAAATGAATGTGCTGGCAATCCTGTAGCTAGGGCAGACACTGAAAGTGAAAACCTCCAAATCATCGTCTCTCTTGAAAAAATGCCGTTTCTTCAAAGAAAAGCCACTTATATGTAAATTTTGTGCTTTGTTTACATAGACAAAAAATAAAATTTGATATGGTATAACGGGCACGCCTGGTAACCCTTGCCCAATTTACCTATATTTTTAGCATCAAAAACTTCTGTTTACGGAAACTGACGATCCGATGAGCAGAATTAATTGAAATTTGCAGAATCTATTGGCCTTAAGTAGGACCAGGTCTGATAGAAGTGATTTTGAAATGTAGGCGATTCTGTGCCAGTGGTGTCATCTTGAAAAATCACTAAAAAAGATAACTGCTTTTAGCCCTATAAATTCTTATTGAATCGTTCGATTTTGACGAAATTCACACAGTAGCTGGACCTTACTTCAAACCACGTTTGATAGAAATTTGGTTGGAAAAATCGGTTGGAGCTGCCAGCTATGATAATTTTGGTGTCTTAAATTTGAAAATAAAAAATTTGGAAGTGAAAACATTCAAACCATCGAATATTAAAAAAATGTCCGTTTCTTTCAATAAAACCAATCTGTATACAAATCTTATGTTTTATCTACACGTTCAAAGTAAAACTGTGAAAATTTAATGTCGGACAAGAACGGTAACCTTCTCCCAGTTAACCTATATTTTTAGCATCAAAAACTTCTGTTCACGGGAACTCACGAACCAATAATCAGATACAGCTGAAATTTACAGAATGCATTGGACTTTAGTAGGACCAGATTTGATAGAAGCAATTTTGAATTGTGGGCAACTCTGTGCCAGTGGTGCCATCTTGAAAAATTACAAAGAAAAAAAACTGCTTTTTGCCCTATGAAATGTGAAACAGTCACCAGATTTTCATGAAATTGACACAGTAGCTGAATCTAACTCTAATCTCTGTTTGATTGAAATTTGGTTGAAAAATTTGAATGGTGCTGCCAGCCTTGGTAATTTTTGTGTCTTTCGTTTTGAAAATTCGCTCAGGAAAATAAAATTTTTTGCCCTATAACTTCCAGTGCAGTCATGAAATCAATATGAATTTTATACAGTTAATGAAACCTATCATAGACATTATTCAGGCTAAATTTGGTTGAAAAGCCACAATAGGGTTGCCAGCTATTGTTGGTTTTGTGTTTAATTGCAATATCTTTATTAAGCGGTTTTATGGTAGAATTTTCAAATGGTAATGATATTGTAGTGACAACAAACAGCAAATATTAAGTTTTCGATTATTTGAAAAAAATCGCTTTAGGTAACCACAAATTTCTTTATACTACTTTAACTTCGAATGTAGTATAACAACGTGAAGCAGATGTGATATATTCTTGGCTTTGATACTGGCAGAAGGTTGCCAGCGCGAGTCGGTTGGGCTACTTTTGTATCAATAAATGCTTACAGTTAGTATTCATACCTTAAACATTTACAATGAAAATAAATAACCAATGTTTCAATTCCCAAAGTTCGGCAAATTTTTCGGATCGCAGCCCCAAACACCAACTTCAGTTACAGTGCTGCAGGCATTGAGCATTTTCTTCATTGATGTTATATGAGATGCTGCTTTCAAAATTATGTGAAATAAGCGACTGATAACGAATATAATTAACCCGTGTTTGCCAGTGGTAATATCTGAAACCTTCCACCATGTGAGTTATAATGCATTCTTGAGACCAAAGTAAAACTTGGCATTTGAAACAGTTTGGCTGTAATAAGCAGCTCATGAGGTGGAATATGCACTCAAAACCTGCAGAATTCTTCTACTGTTCTTCGAACATTAGTGTTTCTAGCGGTTCAGGTGCGCTAGAGTTTTTTTGAAACTCAAATTGACAGTCCCAGGTACTGGAACGATGCTGGAACACTTGGGAATGTCAGAACACTGCGTTCTCACCCATATTCATACAATTGTTTCTGGCAACAGTCACGTACAGTATATGTATATGCTATTCGCATATCCTCTATACTTTTATATCAATGGTTCGCATTAAACAGTTGGCCGGTTAAAATTAATTTGTTGTGTCAAGATGTGAAGTGGTGTAGTAAACCGTTCTGTGAAAGTGCATACATAATTCTTCTTCTGCCTTCGTCTTGGCCTGAGTATTCGGCTCAGCTTCCTTCTTCCTGGCATCTTCCTGCTCGCTTAGACATGCAGCAGCAGTTTAGTTGGCTACCCGCGTTACACACCCAGGTAAAACCGTTCAGGACTTCAGTTTAAATTTTATCCATCTTGGGGTGTACTGATTTCAAATTTGATAGCCTGTACAGTGTTTGTACACTGCAGAACCTGCATGTGAGCTGGTTGATTCCAGATCAATACTTCGCGCGTCATTGTGTAATGTTGCGTTTGAGCTTTTTGCTGTTGTTGAGCTTGTTGCAACTGTCGGTTGTTCTGCAGCGACCGTTGTTGCGCAAGGCATCCTGTTGGTGTGTTTCATTTTGTGTTATCTGTTGCGTGTTTGGTTTTGTTTCCAGATGCTGTCGCTGATGTAGCATGAGATGATTTTCTTCGCATACGTGAGTTCGTAGTGTGCCCGAGCCGCACGGATGACGTCGGTGTGAAGTCGCAGATGAAGGACAAACGTTTCGCGACTGATTAAGGCACTACCGCATTCTCGACACGCATATTGAGATCTGCCTGAGGCATCTGAGGCAGCAATTGTGGTCACTATAGCATTATTTTGATTACTCACTATCGTCACTGTTTGATATTGTTGTTGTCGCATAGGGCGATCCTGATTGCCAGCGGAAAGTTCACTCCTGGGTCACGCAGGTTGTGGTTCGTGATGTTTGAATCAACCACAGTGGTCGTGGCTTGGCAGCGCGTTCCCGCATCTTCGACTTCCATTTAGCGTTAGTTTGATAGATTGATTTCTTTAACTATTCGATTAGATTGATTAGATTGATTTCTTTAACTATTCGTCTTGTTTACATTTTATTCTTATTGACTATAACATACTTACTACTCTTATTCTTACCAAATTCTACTGTATTTACATTTTATATAACGTAACAACAGCTCCAACAACAATAGCATACTAAAATCAGACAAGCATTTTTGAAATAAAATTAAGGTTTCGTTACAGACTGGAAGATAACAAACTAATAGAAACTAAAACTGAAGGAGCTTTCTGAATAACACAACACCACGCACTTGCCTTTACTTAAATCACTTTAAGCATGATGAAACAAACGAATATAAGATTATTTTTAGAAGAGTTCAACTACGAACTGAAATATAAGCCAGGAAGAACGATTAAAATGGCGGACGCTCTCTCCCGAATACCACAATTAAACAGCATAAATTCAATGACCGCCAGTAGTCACAGCGATGACAGTTCTTCTCATGGCCTCATTCCGAGTGCTGAAACCCTTATCAACGAGTTTCGTAACCAAATGCTTTTGCAAGTAGACGATCGAACAGAGTACAACAACATAGTATAACCTTGAAAGAACATTCCCTAACTATCATAAACACAGATTTTTTGAGCCGCACTATACACAAGAAGTTTTAATAGAAATACTAAAAAAAATATCTGAATCCAAGTGTAATAAACGGCATTAAAACTACAGAGCCAATAATGGGTAAAATCTTGAAACTGTATCGGTTATATTTTCAAAATTACAAAATTCGTTTCACGCAAAATCAAGCACAAAACGTTTAAAACAAAACGGAGCAGGAAGAGATAGTTCTGAACTTTCATAAAAGAGCCCATCGAAAGGCACCCGAAAATAAGATGCAAATTCTCGAACTTTTTTATTTCCCTAAACTAACCAAAAAAACTAAAAATATCGTTAAGCAATGCACCATCTGTAAAGAACAGAAGTATGACTGTTGAAACTGAAATAAACTAATCTTATTATCAGTTGCTGGTGGAATGATTTCTCATTATCACCGCCGTTTATTTTATAGGAAATTTTGTCCATACTCATCAAATTCCATTTAAAATTATTCTCATACAAAAATTCCGTTTTGGTAGTTTTCCCATAACATACCTGGTCCCGCGCTACAAATGATGGTGTAGTATTGCACTTTGAAGAAATGCATTCTAGACATTGCATTTGCATCTATGCGTCCAGACCAAATATTTTTAGCATGAAATAAAAGATTGCGTGGAGACCAAATATGCGCTGGGATTACATTTAATGTGGGAAATAAATTATTATGCATTTATGCATGTACAGCGAATACAATATTTGTGCATATACAAAATATTTATTCATGTGCGGGAAATTAGTTTACGTGGGAATCGGAATGATTCTTAACAATGACCGACATCCCAACCACCCTATTTTGTAACCTACACCAATTCCCGAATTTCCAGGTCACACTTTGCATCTAGACATTTTTTGACTGACGGACGATTGATCCTTACTGCGCTTGACAAATTCACAAAGTTTGCTCAAACCAGAACGTTACCTTCAAGTGCAATAGAGGACGTAAGGGTGCTTTTAAGAGAACTTTTGTTTATCTTCGGAGTCCCTAAAAACAAAGTGATGAATGGTGAACCCTCACTGAACTCTCCATCACTGATCTTCATGATGCAAGACCAGCTAAACATACAAATATACAGAACACCTTCTTAGAAGAGTGAGGTGAATGGACAGGTGGAAAGGTTCCATTCTAAACTCACTGAAATTATGAGGTGCTCGAGAGCAAACTTCCACCGACAGATCTTTCGAAGAGTTACTCAAAAGATATGTCTACGAATACAGCTGCAGTGTCCACTCAACCACCGGGAAGAAGCCTATAGAATTGTTTTATGGCAGAATAATGTCCACTGATCCTGAAATGTTCGAAAAAAAACTCAGTAAGAAAACATAGACCAAATCAACACAAAACAAGCTAAAGATCTCCGTTCCCACAACAAAAATAGGGAACCAATTAAAAATTATACTGTAGGCCAAAAAATTCATGTAAAAATTAACAAGCGCATTGGTTCCAAACTAACGCTTAGATTCAAGAAAGAAATAGTTAAAGAAAAGAAGCCAACCCTAGTAATCACGAATTCAGGGAAATGTATACATAAAAGTGATATCAGGAACTAAATTCTATTTCACATTTTGTGTCTTCATCGCAGCAGCTGACATTAAAATCCTGGATTATTCCAACTCCCAGATGATCGCTATGAAAATCGGGACCGCTAAGATCCAAAATGGATATCTAAATTTGATACACGTCTTCCAACTAGAGCAATAGAGGAAATTTTCAACTGAAGTCTCTTCCTTGCTGGCTGAACACATTCCAAAAACTAGTTTCTTCTACCCTTTACTGGATCATGAACTTACACAAATACAGACATTAGTCGACAACATCGACCAGCACAGGACAAAACGATCACTTAACTTTCTCGGATCCGCATGGAAGTGGATTGCGGGAAATCTCAACTACGACGACTACGTACTTCTGGAAGGAAAAATAAACGATCTAGCAGGAAATAATAACAACCAAATATTGACAAACAAAGCTCACACTGATAGAATAAACAAACTAACAAATATAACGAACCAAATTTTGAATATTGTAAAAAGGGACAACATTTTCGAAGAAACACTAATATTGAGCACACAATACAAAATGAAAATTGTTAAAGAAGACCTCTTTGATAAAATGGAATCTATGTGGTTAGCCAAAGCAAAAATAATCAACTCAAATGGTCTATCCAAATCTGAAATTTAAAGTATAATAAATAAGTTCGACAAAAACCTCGTTCCATACATAAAGGAGGAAGAAGCCCTAGTATTTGCAGATGTAAAGATAGCTCAAAAGAAAAGCCATTTATTTTATGTTATTTAAGTACCCTTAACACAGAACGCAAATTTTGAAAAGTTTCTTATTAGACCTGTAAAGAAGAATAACACCATACGCAAAATTCACTATAACCATATTCTAGTAAAAGATGATGTAGTTTTTGGTATTGAAAAAAAATGTAAAACGTTAAACGATCTCTCAATACGAAATAATGTTAATATTGATGATATAAGCAACACTTAATGTATTCCTAACTTACTAAAAAGCAACCCTGCAATCTGCAAAAAATCTACTAGTCACCATCTACCATCGCTCGAAGAATTAGCACCAGGCGTCATCCTTTTAAACGAATTCGATAGCCAACTTGAAGTAGGCGATAAAAAACAAAACCATCAAGGAATGTACCTAATCAAGTTTGAGAACAGCAGCATTAGAATTGGCAACGAAAAATTCATAGCAGAGGAAGTAATAAACGCAAAACCATTACCACCATTGCTACAGCGTGAATTAGAAACGGATGAAGTGGAACAAATATTATCTTTGGAAATGATTAAGGAACTCCAAACCCGTAACACCAAGGAGATTAGTCCTATCAGATCAACGAAAGAGATTAACAAATAGATCAGCTATGGGCTCTCTATAATACTACTTACCACTTTCATCCTGGCGCAAATTATTAGATTCAAAAGAAAACGGGCGCATGCAAAGATCATTGTAGAAACCGCCGCCCACCCAATACCAACTCATGATATCATTTGCGAAAAAGATCCTTACATCCAACCTAAGACGCAAAGCCAAGAGCTCCTTTATAACTTACCCTTTTTTAAGCTGATCGAGGACGATCGGTTTAAGTGGGGAAAAGTTAAGCGAACCTGTGTAATATTATAAATGCCGTGTTATATTATAATTGGCTTTTATAATATGGGCCACTATGTTTGTATATCTTGCGTGGCGAACTATGCCGCCGCGTAGCAAGACTACAAACAATAGTGTCACCGAATTAATAAAAAGACTAGGCTTATTGATTTGCTCCGTCTATATGGTCGCCGACCAAGCTGGCGTTCCAAGACAGACTAACTTTATTGTCTAATGTCTGATCTTAAATAGTAACATTTTCGTTAAATTGCTAAGTGATAAATATCTGTACTTAAATGTATGGATTTGGTTTTCGGTGTTATTTTTAACGTTAAGTGTACTTGTTTGAGTCTTCGCTAAGTCAAATCTAATTTTAGAGCTCACCACTTTCTTAAAATAGCGCTAAAATCACAAAGTGAATATTTTTAATATGTAATGACATTTGTGTGTGTTTACATTTTAGTATTCACAACACCTGAGCCACTTTCCGAATTGCTGATCAAACATCCAGACAAAACAACAATACCCATCTCGTGGTGTCATCATTCTCTGCAACGTTTATCAATCCCAAGATTCGCCGGTCACGTTGCCGATCACGTTTTGCTGCTGCATCAACTTTATCAAACCGAGGTGACATGCAGATGCAGATTATAAATCCAAATTAGTCTTTAAGTTGATTCAATTTAATAAAGATCTTTTTTTAATATAAACGGCTAAACGTTTTATTATCTTATGCACTACGCAAGAATGAAATTCCTTGGCAAATTTAAATAGCCCGGTAAAGAGAAATACATTTAATGTTTGCTCCGTATAATGCGAGATGAACAAGCATTTACGGGAGTTTGACTTCAGTTGGATTTTCAAGTAAAAAATATATTTATTTCGAAATTGAAATTAACATTTTACCAGAATATTTGAGTTTCAGATTTTTGTTTTCAAAAGCTTTGAGAAATATTCGTATTTATGTTTGAGTTTGCAAAATGTGTGGATTAAAAAATTAAATACGTCCTAAATTAGAGAAGTTTCACAAATCAAATATTCAGTGGAATGGCTTTCAAAATCTGTTTTCAATTTTAGACTCTAACTTAACACAGTAGTTTTAATTCAGACCTCACACTTATGAATATAGGTGGGACTAGTACCTATCAAGCATCAATCACTTTTTTTTACCACAAACAACTAATAAATTAAAAAAGATATCACAAATATTTGAGCGCAGATTCGTGTTCAAGTGCTTAAAATTATCGTTTATTCAATATCTTATAGAAATTAATAACGAAAAAAAAAACAATGTCGCAGCTTATTTCGACCAAGTAACATATTTAATGTTTGAATTAAGTTGAACGTTAAAAAAACGAACCGCTATTAAAAATGATGTTTCATGAACTTTTGAGGAATCGTCAAGATTTTTGGTGTAAATTTTTTTCACACGTGCTCCAACGTGTTTCGAGGTCAATGTACCATTTTAATCTAACCAATGCATTTAAACTAATTTAAGGAAAGTCAAACCATTGTTTCTTTTATTTATTATCGGTTGCTTATCTTACAAAACTTTGAAAACAGCATCTTCTGTAATACAAATGAAGAAAATACTCAGTGTTTGTAATACTTTACCAGGACTGCAACTAAAAGTCTATCATAACTGCTTCATGTCAAAATCAAGCTACCCTATGAATTTCGTTTTTATCCACAGATTTTATCGAAAGTTCCATCCATCCGAAAAATACCAGAGAACTTAGAAAATTTAAACATTGGATACTTATTTTAATTGTAAATATTCGCAATATGAATACATAGTGCAAGTATTTATTATTATAAAAACAGCAAACAGCAAACTTTTGCAAGTATCAAAGCCAAAAATATACCACATTTGCCTCACGTTGAAGTAAACCCATGCTGCGAGTTTTGTTTCGATCCAATGAACGCATTGGAAGTTACAGGGATACAAAGAAATTTAGAGTTAACTGTCGAAAAAGTTTTCAAAGTCTCCAAATCCTAATATTTGTAGTTTATTGCCACGATAAGGTCAATACCATTTGGAAATCTTATGATTAAATCGGAATGGTAAAAAAATAGAAAGACAATCATAGCTGGCAGCCCTATCATGGTTCTTCTACCATATTCCTACTGAATAGTGCCTACAGTAAGGTCCTTTTACCAAATGAATTTCGATCCGATTTCATGACTGCACTGGAAGTTATAGGGCAAACAGCTTTATTTGCCTGAGCGAATTTTCAAAATTGAAGACATGAAAATTACCATAGCTGGCAGCTCAAGCCTAAGTTTTCGACCAAATTTCTAAAAATGGCTTAGAGTAACGTTCACCTACTGTGTGCATTTAAGTAAAATATGGTAACTGAATCCAATTTCATAGGGTGAAAAATAGTTTTTTTTTCTTAGCGATTTTTCAAAGATGGCATTACTGGCACAGATTGGCACTCGTTTCAAAGTTGCCTCTCCCAAAACTGGTCCTACCCAAATTTAATACGTTCTGTGAATTTTAGTTGTATCTGATTATCAGGTCATGAATTGTCGTGAAAAGAAGTTTTTGATGCTAAAAATATAGGTGAATAGGGGAAAGATTGCCGTTCTTGCCTGATTTAAAGTTTCAACAGTTTTATTTTGGCTAAGCAGACAAAGCGTAAGATTTATATATGAGTTACTACTTTTCTAAAAATCGCCAATTTTTCAAGAGAATTGATGATTTGAAGGTTCTCACTTTCAGTGCCAGCCGGCTGCCAAAATGCTCATTAATAAACTACATAGGTTTTCATAAAGAAATAATA
>OX376373.1:98717153-98780466 GCA_947369275.1 Nemotelus nigrinus | reverse complement strand
AAATGCTTTTAATCGGTGAATGTTGAATTAGATACCACAAATGTAACACATATTATTGACGGAGGGATTCTTTTACATCGTGCTATGTAGAATAAAAAAAATTGATGCAAGTTTTGATACTTGTGTATATTATGTACCAAGGCATTATCGTCATAATGTCGTAATTATATTCGATGTTTATAGCGAAATTCAAAAAAATGTCAAAGCTGCATAGCAACGTCGTTGATCTGTCCCTTTGCTGGCCCCATGATTGTTCCATCAAGTCAAGAACAATTCTTTGCAAATGCCAACAACAAGTATCGATTCATTTCTATGCTGGGTCAAAAATTTGAAGCTGTTAATATCAGTGTAAAACAAGCTCAAAATAATGCATCATTGAAACAGCAACCCAAGAATCCGCTAAAAGAACTTGTATTTTTGTGGGTGAAGACATTGAATTGTTAGTAATATTGATTGCACGAGCTCTTGTTGATAAAACTATATATTTTTCGAAACCTGAAAGATAAAAAAAAGACACAAAAATGTATTCTTCAGAAAGTTTGATCCCATATCCAAAGTGTCAAGCTTAAATTTTGTTTTCGCGGGCAATGACAGGTTGCGATACTACTTCAGCGATTTTTAAGAAAAGTAAATTTATTGTGTTCAGATTATTTGAAAGAAAGGAGAAGTTAGTAAACTAAACTGCAATTTTTAGTAAGACAGAGTGTTTGCCAGAGGTAGCCTTCAACAATGGAATTCGTTTCCTACTGCCTATATATTAAGCTCCAGCACAAGAAGTATCTATTGATATTCACAGATATTCCATTTTTATAAGATCTGCACAGCTCAAAAAAACTATTCAACTATCTATTCTTTCACCAATATATAGGTACTACTGCTCGGCAACATTTATATTGGCTTTCTTACCAAGTTCAAATATTCCTGAAGATTGGGCAAGGAAGTTCAGGGATACCATTTCGGAGCCAAATCAAGCTCCGCTTCCACCTGCACCAGAAATTTTCCCAAATACAATTTTATGTAATTGTACCAAGGGCTTAAACTGTGGCTGCAAAAAGTTGGGTTATATAGTTGGATGATTAACATCAATGATTACGTCCCTACTGATGATTTAGGTCACCTTGTTTCCTGACTGAATCCATGAAAATACAAGAGACAACAGAAGACTACGAAGATGATGAAGAGAAAGTCCGAAGAGGAATAATTATTGATACTTAATATATGTAGCTCCTGTTTACAATAAACCAAAAAGAAAATAATTACCAAATTCATAATAATTTATTTAAAATTAAGCATTTTACAAACAAAAAACAATTAAGATTAACCCTGTTGGGAATACCACATTAAAAAAATACACTTTGTACACCACGTTGAAGGTGGTGTGGAATGAAGTGCACGTTTTATGAGAAATAAAAAAGTTACCAGTTTATGAGCCAAAATATCTCAACAACGGTTATGGTTGCAAGAAAAATTTGTACAATATTTTTTTATCTATAAAAGTTATCGATATTTGCTAAGCTACAAGTTCATCATACATTGTTTTTCTGCACAGGTGACCGTGACCGAGATATTTGACTCCTTTGAAAATTACACGCAGCCTTCGGATCGATGAGGACTTTTGAAATTTTTTTCAGCACGCCAGTATTAAAGGTCACGCCAAAAACCAGCTTTCCCCAAATTTGTTCGAAGTTTGGCTTTTTTTATGTCGAATTTCACTGAACTTTCTTTGAATCCATAGAAATACAGGAGTCAACAGAATAACAAGAGCAAAAGATAATGAAGAGGAAATCATACTCATAGAAATAGAGTCCAAAGAAGAATAGTTATTGCAACTAATAACTCATATTATGAGTAAACCAAAAAATTATTTAAAAAACCCATAATATTTTTTTATAAAAATACCCATTTCGCGAAGTAATACAAACGTAAATTAGGCCTTCTGGAGACATCACATCAAAAACATACTCACTTTGAAATCTACCTTGAAAGTGGTGTAGAAAGGAGTCCAGATTTTACGAGAAACATAAAGCTTATCATTTTTTCAAAACCTTTTTTGGAAGAAATTTCTAGACATAAAATTATAATTTTTCTCACCATAAATTCAGTCGAAATAGTCATATTCCGCTGACAATTATATACAAGCGTGAATTAGTTGTCACTGCTACGTATATTCAGGCATAACAGTAATTAAATCATTGGTATTGTCTTATACGCATACGCACATACACATATATCTCACTGAAGCATTATTTCTCAATCCATATTTACATCTATTACCCTACCGGGCTGGAAGAATCCCCATCTTAACATCAACTTTTTGAATTTTTTTAATAAAGCATTTTCCGAGTGTGCGATGCTTATAACAAAATACCAATATTCTTTGAAACTGTCCCGATATTTTCAAAACGCAGCTGACCAACAACCGTAATTAACATAATTATTATCTATCAATCACAATCATAATTTTTCAATGCACATTTCCATCTATGCACATTAGTATCTATCGAGCAGCATGAACCTGCAACCCAACATCGCACGTACATACAACTAGCATCGTACACATAAAAACACTCTAAATTATTCGTTGAAGTGAGTACATTCAACATTTTCTGCCGAAAAATAAGCTATTAAGTTTATCATCATTGTGTTTTGTACAATAGCTTTTTCCTTGAGATTTTCTCGGACATTTAGTAACAACCGGGCTGGATATTTAATCAACTCAGCCTTTTTGCAAACGACGTGATAGAAATAGTATTAGCAGAGCAACTCGCTAAGGAAGGAATCGTAAATACTAACCTTCTTAACAAAGAAGAGATAAATTTTTTATATGGAAACTAGTGTACATTAAACATCGATAGTACTATCGATACTATCGATAGTTCAGAACTATCGAAAACCTCGATATTTTTTTTTGCAATCGATAGTTTTTGAAAACTGAAAAAAATGCGTAAGGTAACATTTCGATACCATCCCGTCCACTGTGAGTATTTTACGTTTGCTTCGTTTTTCTCATTTAATAATATTTCCTTTTCTTGTTATTATAAAACAGCACCAACCAAAGACAGCAGACAACTCTTATATTTTGTTAGTTTTGCCACTTTTTATTTATTTTAAAGTGAAATAACATGAAGGAGAAAAAAATGTAAAATTTAACTGCACGTGAAAATCATAAGCGCAAAAAATTGAGACTCAGAGAGAAAGAATTCCAAATAACGATTTTACTAAGTGTAATATATGCAGCAATCAATGCAAAACAAGTAAAAAGACGAAAAATTTATCAGATCATTTAAAACGGAAACATAATTCATAGTGGAAATTATTTTCTGTTAAAACTATAGCAAAACCCATGGTCCTAGTAACATCTACGAGAGCAGTTTAACGAAATCTAGAACAGTCATCAAAAATTATTTTGGAAGAGCGAAATTCTAAGCAGATGATTCTGCCCGAAAAAAAATATTTAAATGAACTATACGTTCCTATGGTTATTTTGGACATAGTGCCTTTGCGGAGAGGAGAACCTGAAGGATTTCGTGGCTGATTTGTACGAAAAACATGCGATTCCTGACATCACAACATTGAAAACATCCTTGGTACCAAAATACTTCGAAGATGTTAAAACCCGGGTTAAATATGCCATAAATGCAGTTCAACATATTTCTTTAACTACTGATATGTGGCAAATCGAAAAAACGAAAGAATACTGGCAATCACATCTTATTTTTTTCATAGAGGTAAATTAATTTCTACATTATTAACGGAATTTAACATAAAAAGAAGACACATATTTGAATCAATGGCAGAAGTAAGTTGCATATTTATTTTATGCCTATTTGATGAATACTATTGTTAGTGTAATTGAAAAGATAAATTTTCAGACTCGAAAATATTCACAGAATTTATTCCACAGAGTTCATTTTGTTTTTTGAAAGATAGGGAGTACTAGGGAGTTTAGGGAGTTTAGACAAGAAATACACTAAGCAAGTGGAATATTTGGTCAAATATATAATAATAATAATATAGTGCTGCTTGCATGTTAATGCAAGCAAAACTTCTTCAATTTAATCATATTCCATGCTTCGCGTATACTTTAAATTTGACTTTGTTTAATATTTATGACACCTGATTTTCATTCTATCATCAAAATGTGCAAAGATATTGATACTTATTTTCAATCGAGTGCAGCTATTTCAGATGTACTAATAATTGCACAACGACATCTCAACAAACCTGAATTGAAGTTGATTCAGCAGTTCCATTCACATTGGAATAACGTATATACCAAAATCAAATATTTCTATGATATCAAGCAAGAATTGACTTTAGCCGAATGTGAGAAGGCACCTGAAACGTTACTCGCCGAATATTTAAATGTATTGCCGAATATTAGTCTGCTATTAGAACCATTTGATGTGGCTACGAAAACAATATCTGGCGCAAATTACATTACTCTTTCTTATATAATTCAATTATTACGAGGGATGACTCTACAATTATTGAAAGTACTCTTTCTTATATAATTCAATTATTACGAGGGATGACTCTACAATTATTGAAAGTGGGAATTAGCATAAAAAACACTGCTGGAAAGAATATTTATAATGCTTTATGCAAGTCAGTCAAAAAATAAGTCAAGACGATGGAAACATAGCTGCGCACTCTCTTCAAATAGAATATACTTATTTTCTGATGACACAAAAGCCGGAGTCAACCCAGAGTACTTATGAACTAACGGCAATTGCATCTGCAAGCAACTCAACTGTTGAGACTAGGGAAATTTACTAACGAATGAAAAGTTGAAAACAGAAAAATTCAAGTAGCTATTATATCTTCCTGAAGATCTATTCAAAGATCTATTCATATTCTATAGCTGCCCAAATAATGATGCAATAATAGATAGATATATACAAAAACCTGGAAAAAAAATCCAATTAAAAACGACAAATGTCCCATCGACTACTGGTTTGATTCAAATACTAAGTCAATGAGAATCTTTGCTCTATAGCATCAATGTATACTTGCATCTTCTGTTCCGAGTGAACGATTTTTTTTTCTCGATAACTGGTGTAATTCACAGTGATCGCGAATACCGGCTAAAGTCTCAAAGCGTCTCAACGAATTGCTTTTCCTAAATCAAAATGCTCAGCATTTCGGATATGAATAAAACTCTATATTTCTGTGTTTCTCTATAATAGTAATTGAATTCTCAACTCTTTTTTAAAAAAAAATTATGAATCCTGGGTGTATCTACTAATTTCGCAAAAACACATAAACACCATCGATAGTCTATCGATAACCTATCGATAGTTTTAAAAAAAACATCGATGTTATCGAAACATCAAACTATCGATGTTTAACGTACACTAATGGAAACAAAGTGGAGGCAATCGAGTACGCTGAACCTACCATGCTGATCAAATAATCAATCATCCTATACGTAATCGCACTTCCAAAGACCAATAACCATGAATACAATCATATCATGGTACGACCAACGACCAAAAACGATAAACACATTTTTCTCGAATATCAAAAATTGCTTGTGAGTGAAGTTGAAGACTTTTGAATTCAGAACAAATGCAACCAGAATAGAAATTTCACGGTATGCAAAGAACACCAAATCAAGAGATTAGCAGATGACCACAGTATGCAAAGACTGATCAAAGGTTCATATGCTAAATGTGACTATCAGTCCAATAAAAATGAAAAATTGGAGCAAGTCAACAAAAATACTGTATTCCTCGACAACTTTAACGGTGAAGTTGTAGGAAATAACACTGTCCGGCAACTAAATGGAAGCTTTATTATTCAATATAATAACGAGACAATCCACATTAAGGACAAACAATTCACCAACAGAAAATACAGAGCATCTGAAGTTCTACCACCAATTTTCCAAAGAAAACCAGAGGAGAAGAATTTGAAGCTCGACTTCGGTTATCTACACAGCCTACATTTGCGTAATAGACTAGAGCTACAAAAATTACATGAAAACTACCATACATCGCTTTTGACAGGCATTGGTTCCATTACGTTCCTAATAATTTTATCTGGTATACTTATAGTTCCTAATAATTTTATCTGGTATACTGGTATACTTATACTCAAGAAGCGGACCGCATCGTTTGGCATATGTCACCTCACCAAGGCCACAAACAACACCATCAGATATCTCCAGCCCATCGAGATTGCCCACCCAGCAAGCACCTCAAATAAGAACATACAGGATCTTCAGCTAATCAACCTTAAGCTATGACCTTCGGGACGCAGGCAACACGGTCTTAATATCGAGACCGACCAGACACGTGACCCGCATACGATATTGCATACTTACTAAACTTTCATCTAAATGCTTCCAGATCAAGTTACCTTTTGCTAATTGTGATCGACTTTATGACTTTTGCAAAAACAGCAAAAAATGTAATAAAGACAATTATTATTGGAATAAAACATTAATAAAATAGACTCCATATATATATATATATATATATATATATATATATATATATATATATATATATATATATATATATATATATATATATATATATATATATATATATATATATATATATATATATACAGTATCGGCCAAAACAAATGCAACTCAAATCACTCTCACGAGATTAACCAGCAAAAGTCCAAAATTTTAATGGAAAGTAAATTATTTTTATTTCATTATTGCTTTACAAACCTTTTAAAAGAAAAACAAACACAATCTTCAAGCAATCTTTCATTTTTACGTACAAAATTCAATTAAATTTACGAAAACTAATTTTTTGACGGGACAAAACAAATGCAACTTCGTGGTTTTTTTCTAATTATTAATAAATTAATTAATATTTTGTGGCGAATCCATTATTTTTAATGACAGCTCGGCACCTGCGAGGCATAGAGTCAATTAAATTATCGATTATTGTTTGTGGGATCTCACTCCATACTCTTTTAATTTCTTTAAACAATTCACTTTTGTTACTAATATTTTCACGCTGTATTTTCTTTTTAGCAATTTCCCATAGATTTTCTATAGGGTTCAGATCGGGTGACTGGGCTGGCCATTGTAGTACCTGAATTCCACTCTCGTTAAGCCATTCTTTCACAGTTTTCGACGTGTGCTTCGGGTCGTTGTCATGTTGGAATGTCCATTTCAAGGGCATATTCCACTCCGCATACGGTAACATAACCTCCTGCAGTATGGATTTGTATTGAAAACGGTCCATTATACCATCTATTTTGTGAACTGGCCCTACACCCTGCCCTGACATGGACCCCCAGACCATTACACACCCTCCGCCGTGTTTAATGGTGCCTTTGCAAAATTTTGGATCCAAGCGCTTTCCTTTAGGACGCCTTACACGACAAATTCCGTCCGATCCTTGCAAATTGAACTTGCATTCATCGCTAAAAACAATGGTCCTCCATTTTTGAACAGTCCAGTTAATGTGAGAACGTGCAAAAGCTAACCTTCGCTTTCTATTTTTAATTGAAATAAAAGGTTTCTTTGCTGGCCGATAACAAAGCAATCCGAGCTCCACTGCGCGTCTTCTAACGGTTCTTTGCGATACATTTAAATCGAGATCTTTTAGTAGCGTTGTGGATGAGACAAACGGATTAATTTTAATTTTCTTGGAAATCAGATTGTCCTCTCGTTCAGTTGTTTTCCTTGGTCTCCCCCCTTTATGTACAGTTTCAACACTCCCGGTGCGAAGATATCGAGCTATTATTCTGGAAACAACCGATTTTTCTATATTATATTTCTCGGAAATAATCTTTTGAGATACACCACTCTTAAAGTCCTTTATAATTAATACTTTTATATCCGCACTATGCTTTTCATTTGCCATTTTAAGGTTTTAAAGTTTTTCGGTGGTACAATTAGCTTTAGACTACGAAGCGACACTTTCTATTAGTAAATAATGCACACAACTATCAGCTACAATCTAACTAACCTAAATAATAATCAGTTACATGACAAAAATTGCAAAGTGATTTCAAGAAAAACTGTTATCAAACCGAGTTGCCAGAGTTGCATTTGTTTTGTCCGATAAAAAAAAGGAGTTTTCGTAAATTTTCCTGAATTTAGTGGTAAAAATTACCGATTTTTTGTAGAATGATTATGTGTTTTTTTTAAATGACTGGTACAATACTAATGAAATAAATATAAAACACTTTGCTTCTAAAACGTGGGGTTTCACTGCCCAACATCATGGAACTAATTTCAGTTGCATTTGTTTTGGCCGATACTGTATATATATATATATATATATATATATATATATATATATATACATATATATATATAAATATGTATATCCTTAATATAAAATCTGAAAAAGTATTTGAACCCGAATATTTTTAATGGTCTAAAGATACAAGAAAACAACATTCAACTCCTACAGGAAATATATAAGAAACGCTATAGCAAATTCAAAATACGCATAATGCAGAGTACATCCACTAATATACATACAGTGGCTCACAGATTATTTGATACAGTGACTATTTAAAAATGCAAATCACTGTAACTTTGAAATTAAGAACCCTATCCAAAAAATTTAAATGTGTTTGACTAGATGCATGTTCAACGAATACAATGCAAAAAAAAATGTTTCAGCAATATTCCTCGGCGTCTGGTAAATGAGAAATACCACTGGCGCAGAAAAATTGCAGCTCACAGCTTATTTGATACAGACACTTCAATGCGAATAAACTTCTATTTGTCGCGCAGTTAATCTGTCTTGTTTTTGTTTCTTGAATTTTTGATTGTGTAAGACATTGGCTTAGGTAATTTTTAGCAAGATCTTGTAAGCTGAAGTGACAAAATGAGCCAAAATTGTAAAATGGGTCGTCGCACTACAATTGAACAGCGCGAAATGGTATTAAACCACTTTAAAAAAGAACAAAGTGTTGGAAAAATTGCTGAAAGTGTAAATTTGAGTATCTCTACAGTGCAGCACATAATTGAGCGCTTCGTGCACGAAAATCGGGTAGAAAATAAGAGGAGAAATGCGCCAAACAATATTTTCACCGTATCCGACGAACGGTACATTGTAAGGAAAGTGAAACCAAACACAAAGATTTTCGCTCCAAAATTGGTTACTGAGGTTCATCGCGAGTTAAGGAAGTCATGTAGTGCTGAAACCGTCCGACGAGTGCTTCGCGACCATGATTTCAACGGGCGAGTAGCTCGTAGGAAGCCATTCATTTCCAAAAAAAATACAATAAGCCGATTTGCCTTTGCCAAAGAGCACGTGGGAAAGCCATCCGCGTTCTGGAATACGGCTATTTTTGCGGACGAGTCCAAGTTTAACATTTTTGGCTCCGACGGAATGTCATATGTCTGGCGAAAGACAAACACTGAGCTAAATAAGGAGAACCTCAAAGCTACTGTGAAGCATGGTGGTGGTAGTGTTATAGTTTGGGCCTGCATGTCCGCAGCCAAAGTCAGAAATTTAAAGTTTATTGAAGAAACAATGAACCAAACAAAGCACCTTGATGAACTCAAAAACAATTTCCTGCAAAGTGCTAAAAAACTGGGTGTTTGCGACCAATTTCGGTTGTACCAAGACAACGATCCAAAACAAAAGTCGGGAATTGTGCAGTCCTGGCCAATTTCGGATTACCCTCCTTTGATGTCTCCACCGGCACAGTCACCAGATATGAACGTCATTGAGAATCTGTGGACTTTGTTGGATAACAATATTAGAAAACACAAGATATCTAATGAACAAGACCTGAAGAAAGCACTGCTAGAGGAATAGCAAAAAATTACTCCTGACATCACAAAAAAGCTCGTTGATTCAATGCCGAATAGGCTCCAGGCTCTGCTAAAGTCTAAGGGCTATCATACAAAGTATTGAAATCAACTGGAAACCACATAATTCACAACAATTTTAATGTTTAATCAAACTGTATCAAATAAGCTGTGACATGAAATTTGTTATAACTTTTAGTTTTTTTTGTTTTTTAAGATGTAAAACAGCAACTTTGTAACAAATATAAACTTGTTTAATAAACAACAAACAATTGACTTCAAAATAGTGTTCAAATTTTTTTGATATTGTTATTATGTTTTGAGTTATTGCAACTTAATTTTTTAAAGAAGCACTGTATCAAATAAGCTGTGAGCCACTGGATATATAAGGATGTCCCATTATGGATTTTTGCAAGATTTTTGAGTTTATATATATATATATATATATATATATATATATATATATATATATATATATATATAATATATATATATATATATATATATATATATATATATATATATATATATATATATATATATATATATATATATATATATATATATACAGTAGAGCACGGATAAGTACACATCGATGATCCACGTTATTCTTGTGCACTTATCCGTGTTGTGTACTTATCAGTGCTGTGTTCAATTTGGAATTTTTCTATTCTAAAAGTCAATAGTAAATGAAAACATCTTTTTTTTTCAATAATGAGATATTTATTCATATGAAAAACAGTAAAACAAAATTAAATCTATTCATACGTAAATCACTGAATAAATTACACAGCAAATTAATACTTTTTCGAAATTTTAGCTTAATGTGTACACATGTAATTTATATTTGAATAAGTTTCTTACCCAATATTTGATTAGACCATCTTTCACTTCGTCTAGAGATGATAGGTCGTCCCCTTTATTCATCATATATGATCTGATTGTAGAAAGAGAAATCAATGCGTCCTGAAGTGAAGCTGTAGTTGTCTCTCCGGCGATTTCTTCGATGAACTATTCATTTTCAGAATCTTTTACTTTTTCTGAACGCACTTCATTTATTATTTCATCTTCGTTTAACTCTCCAGAACAATCCAAATGATAGTCACCATAGCTTTCCACGGAAGCATCGTGGTTGTTTAGAATGACCAATGACATGAATATATTTTTTCAATCCATTCATATGCGTCACAAATAATAGCGTTATGCGTTCTTTTCGGTTTTTATCCGCCTTTCACAGAGTGTCTTTCAGAAACAAAAGTATCACTGGGTAGGGCCTTATAGAATAAGCCAGATTCACCCGCATTAAAAATATATTTAGCGTCGCAGTTCTTGATATCACATGGTAGTAAATTTTTAATCCAATAATCGGTGGATGTTTCATCAGAGGCTGATTTTTCTCAATGAAACTTGAAATATTTAATATTATTTTTTAGTTTTTTTCTCCAATAGCATTGGTCCCGAAACAACGGAATTTTTAACCCTCAGCTGCTGGAACCATATCAACATAGCTTTATCCAAATTTTCATGATGGCCACTACGAATCCTCTTCTTTTATTATTATAAAATTATTCTCCATAGCAATTTTACGAATTTTATCACCATTCCATTTGCATCTAGAGATCGTTGAAGCATCACACCCGTCCTTAATGGAGAGTTTCTTCATTGTTTTGCTACTTAATTTGTCCAAAATTTCGATTTTTTGTTGTATAGTTAATGTAACTAATTTCCTTTTGGATGCCATTACACTGCAATAAAAGATACTGTACAGTAAACCACTCTCAATAAACTTATCGGAATAAAAATATCAAAAGAACTCACGGAAACTGCTTAAGTACGGGCTTCAGGGTTTCGTTGAATATGTACAAACGAAACTGAACGATACAAACACATAAACTTACCGCAATTTCAACTTTTGGAAGTATGACCTTAAAGTTTCTGTGCTTTGAGGAAAAAACTATCGAATTCGGCGCAACTTGAGAAAGTAAGTAGAGGCTACTCGCACAACTTAGCAGAATAAAGCCGAAAGAACTATACAGTTGGCTTTGGGCACATGCAACTTATGGCTAGTTTCCGTGGTTATCTTATTTTCTTTGCATATTGTCGAAGCCGGTATCGGGGTTAGTAGAAGATTTAGCCTGGGTTTCCAGAACTTATTATGCGACGTTAAAGCAAGGTTTCCCCCAATAAGCCTTTCAGGGATTCCCCCAATAAGCCTTTGATAAAGAGAAACAATTATGATAAATTTGTATGCTAAAAACTATGTACTTATGTATTTTGATAAAACATTTATCATATAGAAAAGACCATGTGCACTTAGCCGTGTAGAATATAAGGTATATGTTTGACTAAGTGCAAGATAAAATGTGCACTTACACGTGCTGTGTACTTAACCGTGTTGCACTTATCCGATCATAAACGTATGAAAAATAACCAAAAAAATGGGTGCATCAACTTTCTGTGCACTTATGCGTATTTTGCACTTAAGCGTGTTGTACTTATCCGTGCTCTACTGTATATATATATATATATATATATATATATATATATATATATATATATATATATATATATATATATATATATATATATATATATATATATATATATATATATATATATATATATATATATGTGTATCAGCAAAATGATTATGGGAAATAATCTCTGGAATTAAGATAGCCTTAACCCTTTGGCGGCAGCGAGCATTTTGATACATTTTCAGGTACCCTTATATATCTTTGAGCTCATTTTTGCTAAAAGTTAATATTGGAATTAAAAACTTAGTATTTTTAATGCTTGCTTATGATACAGAAATGGAAATGTTGAGCCTTGTGTGGGCACTGAGTGCGTAAAAGTAGGCAAGGATTTTTTTCAAATTTCGATTGGTCATAGCTTCTAACTAAAACAATGGATTATCGTTGAGTTTACAGAGCGTATTGATGTGGTCTTAAACTAACATACATGGGTTTTTAAGACTGTGTGGACAACTCTGTAGCTACAGCAGGCTCCCGAAAAATATCTTTTAAATCATCGATCTTCCTGAAAAATGTTTGATTTTTGAAAATAAATTTAAATTATTGATAAATTTTGACCTTTGTCCACCACTTCAAGTTAAAATTTCAAAATTCCTTGGTGCGCAAGATCAAATTACATCTATTTTCAGAACGCAAAGCTTCTGTTCACGAGAACTGACGACCGGATCATGCCATCAACGTGAAATTTTCAGGACATGTTGAAATTAGCTAGGACCAGATCTGAGAGATGTGATTTTGAAATACAAGTGACATTGTGGCAGTGGTTCCATTTTGAAAAATCACCGCGCCAATAGATTTTACCAAAATTCACGCAGTAAGTGAAAATAACCTTAAAACAGCTTTAACATAAGTTTGGTTGAAAAATTAGTATAAGACTGCCAGCTATGGTAATTTTTGTCTTCTAAATGTTGTAAAATTGCTCCGAAAAATAAAGATTTTTTTCCCTACAGCCTCCGACGCAGTAACGAAATTAAAATGAAACTCATGTGATTAGTGGTTCTTGCTGTATTTCTAATTATGTAGGAATTTCGTTGAAAAGTCATGAAAGGGCTGCCAGCTATGATGAATTTTGTAATTTATTGACATTTCTTTATCGAACGATGCTGTCATTAAATTTCCAAATAGGAATGATTCTGCAATGACAGTTAACAAGAAATATTTAGGTTTCGAAAATTTGAAAAGTTTTGAGGATGGTTACCATAAAATTCTATTCACTCCTATAACTTCCAGCGCAGCCATTCAATCGAAATGAAATTCACAGGGTTGGTTTAACTCAACGTGAAGCGGCTATTATGCTTACACATAATTGGCAGCACCAGACAATTTCGGTAATGTTGCATTAACATATGCTTTCATATTGTATGCATAAGCAAAGCATTTACAATAAAATAAGCAATCGATATTTAGATTTTCTGAGTTTTGGAAATTTTATAGATGGCATCCCCAGACATAGTTGAATCGCTGAAACTTTCGATGACATCCTTGGATGAAAACGATATTCGAGGAATAGGTTAATTAAGCACGAGCATGTTATGGTAGACTTATTGCTGCTGTGTTGGACAAATGTTGCCAATTTCATCCTTTATGTCGTAAGAGATTCTGTTAGAAAATTATATTTGTTCCTTTGAGTAAGAAATGGTTGATATGATACTACAAAGCAGGGGCGGATTTTACCATTTTGCCGCCCTAGGCCTCAGAAATATTTGCCGCCCTTTTCGTGAATTATATTATATATAACAATGCGCGATTTTTTCCGATTCTCTAGAATATTTCGCTGTATTTCGTGGCGCCCGAGTTCACAAAAAAGGAATATCAGAATAAAATTGGCACCGGTTCGTTCGTAAAAGTTCCCTATTATTGCGCCCTTGCCACACAAATAATTATTAAAATACACACACGGTAAAGAACCTGAAAAAAAATCCAAACGTACCAATTTTCAACAGTCGAAAACCGTATACACTTTTACATCGCATATAATTCCAACGTCTTCACTCATATATTTTTTGTAATTAAGTTCAAAGTTTGCTTCCGCACTTGACTGGAGATCAACTATGAACTCGACTAATGTAAATTAATCTACATGTTATTAATTAAGGATGAACACGAGATATTTTGACAGTGATGTTCTAAATTTCATTTTTTTTATAGAAATTAATTTCAGTAATGAAGTACAATTTGAAAGAGCATGTCAAAAATAAAAAGAGAATCGCATGTAGGTGATATACCCTGTACCATAATAATAAAAAAAATTCTCTGAAAAATCAACGCACTCAAATATTTATCTCTGATAAGCTTTTCGTAAATTGAAAATGTATTATTTGGATTCTTTTAAGGGCCTTTTTAAGTCTTTTTAGGCTCTTTTTTGGTATTTTCAGATACTTTCTAGATACTTTTTTAGGTATTTTTGAGTTTTTTTGGTCCTTAACCGTGATCGTATTTCGATATTTATAAGTCAAACTTTTCAATATCCGAAAAAAATCATCGGAGGTGAATTTTCTCGTGCATTGATTTTTTAGAGAATTCGGTTGGCTTGAGGTGTTAGTTCATTCAACTCAGATATATAACAGAAAAAAAATTGCCGCCACAAAAAAATCGAAAAGTGGCCGCCCCAAAAAAAATCTAAAATTTGCCGCCCCTGAAATTCGCCGCCCTAGGCCCGGGCCTACCGGGCCTAGTGGCAAATCCACCCCTGCTACAAAGAAATGTGTTACGTCTTCACACATTTTTAAGTCACTCAAAGAACATTTCTTTGAAAAGCAGTTTTCTAGTGGTTCTGATGCGCTAGACTTTTTATCTTTAGGACCCATCTGCTCATTTCATTTACGGACTCAAATCAAAAAGTAATCTAACCATTGCATTCTTTACTTATTCCATGGTGAATCGATCTACTTAACAAAACACTAATTAGACAATCGTCCTTTTTTTCGCGCTCATTCACGCTTCTAATTTTCTCATTAAGTTTCCACTAAATCGAACCTGATTGTCGATAACTTCTGATTTATGTTATATGACTGGGTTATTGATTCCGATTTACTTACAGTCCGCTCTAAAACTTCCCATTTCCAATACACCATCAATGATTCGACTATAGTAATTCAATTAAGAATACATTACTGAAGTTTACTCTGTTGACCAATGATTCCTGTGTGTTTGTATCTATTTCTAGAGCTACAAAGAGTCGCGTGTTTTGAAATACGCGGAAATTTCAAGCTAATTGAGACTCAATGACTCGATAATAATTCTAATTTGCAAGTCAATGAATAGGAGGATACGTTAAACTAGTAGAATATTATAATAATGATGAGATTGTTCATAGACTGATGGATAGAGTGATAGAATTCAGGCTATGGCCGGCAGGGATTGTTGTTTGAAGAAGAGGCATTAAAATGGTTTATGCAAATTTTTAAAAGCTTGCTATGAAAATTGCGTTCCCCATAAAATTCATTTTCCCAGCTGCACAAGATTTTAGCCAATCAAAACATGTATTTAAAAGTTCTTTAATAAAAATTTAAATAGTAACACGCAAACAATTCATTCAAATGTTTATAATTTAGGGCACGTGCTAATGACACCATCATAGCTACTCTGGCTAATTACATAAGCTTTTTACCAACACTAACACTCAATCTGTACGAACATACAAGTCTACTGCGCATCGGCGTTTCTCAATTTTACGGTCGACTTTCGACCACCATCTAATTTAACAATCATCTGAAGCAGCCCACGTAAAGTTGCATGACACCAAAACCATCACTTCCAGGACATTAGACCGATGCCCACATTATTTCAATCTACATTCAACAAACCGCCAAATTATCATTATCATTTTTCATCGTTGCTGAATTAAGGTTAGTACGCTGCCGAGCCTGAATTCCTGTCCCCCTTTAAAATGCATGGGAAAAGAGTGACGGAATTCCGGACCTGAATTTTTTTTCAGGTCACTTGAGAAAATCGGTACGCTGCCCGTCCTGAAACGTTGCCTGAAAAGTGTCAGAATTTCAGTGTTGCTCTTCGCTCGTAGGTGGCTCTGCAGCACAAGTGGAGAGTTTTTTCAGGCAGGAGGTGCCTGAATTAAGCTTAGTACGCTACCGAGCCTGAATTCCGGACACTCGTTGTGCTATTTATTTCTACACGGAAAAATTTTCGTGTAGAGAAGTGTAGAATATTACAAAGTGACAGTTAATTGTGTAGATGTTTGGCACTTGTATTTTGAATTTTCAGCAAACAGAATAATGGGTAGTGGTTTCGTGAGTTTGCTGTTGATGTACGGCGCATATTCTTGGGACGCGAAGTTAATGCCACATTCTGGTGCTCAAACATTAATAAATTGTAGGTGGAAATTGGCTCCATAATATACTTATTGAAACTTTTAAATTGGTTGTGCGGCAGACTACAGGACCATATTAAACATCGCTGTAATTTTCTTTTCCGTGAAAAGTACAAGCCTCCAGCCCGCTTCACCTTTAAGTTGTTGCATAACAACGTTAACACCGCACTACGCTCAACTTTGGCGGCATGGGATTTAGAAATTAACTTTCTTTTCAAATAACCTTTACAATGTACCAACTGTATGCGAAATACTATATGTTCAATGCTTATTTCAGCTCTTCAATTTTAAATTCATTCAAGTTTCCTGTCTCATCATATTGCTATATTATTAAGCAGATCGAAGTTTACGAAAGCAACGAAGTTGTAGTAGCACATTTTCAAAACGATTTTCACGTTATATTCAATTAGACTGAAAGAAAATAAGCGTAGTTTTTCTAAGTATAACAATTATGTAATTTTTTGACTAATTTTTTATTTTATATATATTTCCTTTACACGAATACCTAATTTTCATTCATGTTTGTCATATCGCGTACACATGCGGTGCTGGAAAATTTTTAATGTCGCACTAATCCAATTAAACAACCAGCCAATTGAAGTCGATCCTAGTAAAACTATCTGAAAAAAAAACAAATGTGCTGGATAATAAATCATTCACGTTCTGCACGAACTATCGTGCGTATGAAATTTGTAAATTTGTCGACAGAAAGTGGCGACGTAACTATTGAACAAATTTCAAATTTTCAAACAAAATTCAAAATAAAAGCGCGGTCAAAATGGCCAAAATTATTGCTTTCCGTGACCAAATAAATAGCAGACTATTTAATTCAGGCACCTCCTGCCTGAAAAAACTCTCCACTTGTGCTGCGGAGCCACCTACGAGCGAAGAGCAACACTGAAATTCTGACACTTTTCAGGCAACGTTTCAGGACGGGCAGCGTACCGATTTTCTCAAGTGACCTGAAAAAAAATTCAGGTCCGGAATTCCGTCACTCTTTTCCCATGCATTTTAAAGGGGGACAGGAATTCAGGCTCGGCAGCGTACTAACCTTTAAATGGTCTGCTATTTATTTGGTCACGGAAAGCAATCATTTTGGCCATTTTGACCGCGCTTTTATTTTGAATTTTGTTTGAAAATTTGAAATTTGTTCAATAGTTACGTCGCCACTTTCTGTTGACAAATTTACAAATTTCATACGCACGATAGTTCGTGCAGAACGTGAATGATTTATTATCCAGCACATTTGTTTTTTTTTTTTTCAAATAGTTTTACTAGGATCTACTTCAATTGGCTGGTTGTTTAATTGAATTAGTGCGACATTAAAAATTTTCCAGCACCGCATGTGTACGCGATATGACAAACATGAATGAAAATTAGGTATTCGTGTAAAGGAAATATATATAAAATAAAAAATTAGTCAAAAAATTACATAATTGTTATACTTAGAAAAACTACGCCTATTTTCTTTCAGTCTAATTGAATTTAACGTGAAAATCGTTTTGAAAATGTACTACTACAACTTCGTTGCTTTCGTAAACTTCGATCTGCTTAATAATATAGCAATATGATGAGGCAGGAAACTTGAATGAATTTAAAATTGAAGAGCTGAAATAAGCATTGAACATATAGTATTTCGCATACAGTTGGTACATTGTAAAGGTTATTTGAAAAGAAAGTTAATTTCTAAATCCCATGCCGCCAAAGTTGAGCGTAGTGCGGTGTTAACGTTGTGATGCAACAACTTAAAGGTGAAGCGGGCTGGAGGCTTGTACTTTTCACGGAAAAGAAAATTACAGCGATGTTTAATACACGGAGAGAAAAGTGTAATGAAATTATACAAAATTTGCAATTAATTTTATTGCAATAGTAGTAATTTTTTGCCCCATTACCTTTGTAATCAATTGCACTACACATTTTACTACTTTGTTGTGAATTATGTATACATGAATGTCTCTACTACAGCGCAATGAACATGTGTGAGTTGTAGTATGTAGTGGAATTGACTATTATTTGAAGGAAAATAGTAAATTTTCAGCAAATTTGTAATGACATTCATGTTTTCACATCGAATTTTCGGAATAGTAAATTTTATTATCCACTGTAGTAAAAATCATTGCCGAAATTTCTCTCCGTGTATGGTCCTGTAGTCTGCCGCACAACCAATTTAAAAGTTTCAATAAGTATATTATGGAGCAAATTTCCACCTACAATTTATTAAAGTTTGAGCACCAGAATGTGGCATTAACTTCGCGTCCCAAGAATATGCGCCATACATCAACAGCAAACTCACGAAACCACTACCCATTATTCTGTTTGCTGAAAATTCAAAATACAGGTGCCAAACATCTACACAATTAACTGTCACTTTGTAATATTCTACACTTCTCTACACGAAAATTTTTCCGTGTAGAAATAAATAGCACAACGAGTGTCCGGAATTCAGGCTCGGTAGCGTACTAAGCTTTATATCTTAAATAAGTAACCTTAATTTGATGTTCAGAGCAATACAGCAAGGATAAGGACCTAAAGTCATGAACGCGCAAACAAACACGCTACTGAAAATTATGAAAATTCATGGTAGACCATAACTAATGACAATTAGTGGGCGCAATTAAATCAGCCAAAAAGTAAACTCTAGTGCTGCTTTTTTCGGTTTTGTTTTTCCCGAGAAGAAAAGTTTCCGTAATATTAATTATTTTGTTTTGTATCGGGGTTTTGTTTTTAGTCACAGGCACCAGAACTGTGTGATTACAACAAGGGAAAATAAATATGATAAATTGGACAGCAAGAGATGCGCATTTTATTCCAAAAGCTTGCAAACAGCGAGCCAGTGACTGGTGTAGAATTTGGGATTAGCTGGGGTATATTTTCTTTGTATAATATTATTAATTTTTGAGGGATGGAATTAGCTTGCAGATAAATCAATTCAATATTAATAATGATTTTGTTATGGCTGTAGCTCAGTTATATAATGAAAGTTTAAATGGGTTGTAGTAGTCGTGATTGTTTTAATTGGCTTCAAGTAGCAACAATAGTGGCTTTTTATTTGTTTTTAAAATGTTTGGCCTTTTTTACTATAACAAATGTAGCAAAAAGTCTTAAAGCAAGGAATTCTATTTCCTCTCTTTTTCTGATGGTTGCGCTTACAATTTGGCGCGTAAACTAAGCGAAATATTGAGTCTGTAGAATAAATAAGGATATATAAACTATTAGCTGTCACCAGGCAATAATTCAATTGCACTAGAATTCCTATGTAAAAGGCTATCGCTGGCCAGAATACATTATCAAATATAGAATATGTCAAAATTATCAATCAGTTTCAGTAAAAAGACATCAAATGGCAAAAGCTATCAGTGTTGGGTACAAAAAGCTTGCATGAATTAATGCAAAACGTTGTCATCAAAACCGGAAACAATAATCAAATGGCAATGTATGCTTTGTGGACGATTATATAGTTTTCATTTTCATTACGCTTAATTCACTTTGGTGGAATATTTTTATGATGTCACGTTCGGCCCGAGATGCTCGAAAAGCATAGCATTTCATCACTTTAGCAAGTGTCAAAATTCGCAGTAGCTTGGCAAAGCAGCTATGGATATTGGACAGCCACGAGCTGCTACGTAGGTCGGTTTTTACACAGCCCAACTCAATAACAAATTTCTTAAGTTTTTTTAATTTTAAATTTTGTATTTACGTGGCATTTGCCTTGCACTTTGGAATTGTATAAACTTTCCGAGTTTTTAGCATACAGCTGCACAAAAAAACATTGAAGTTTTCCTAACATATTCAAAACGTTTCACTTATTCCCGGCTTTTGACAACATAACTCTGAAAAATAGCCAGAAAGAAACGTTAAAAATTTCATGGTACACGAATCAGCGTACCCGGCTTATTGCGCTTCACATCCGCCTTCTAAAAACTCAAGATGAGTTGCGCTGTGTAAAAGCCTACTTAAAACTCGAGTTGAGTTGCGGTCTTCAAATGCTCGTATTTAATTTGTTATAACACTATACTCAAGTTTATTGCTCATCTCCTTTGCCACCAAAGCGCGAGCATTGCTTTTCATTTGCAATTCTAATCCAAAGTGACGTTTAAAGAGCATATCAGCTGTACACGCACGTCCATTTTGCCTAAGCTACTTTCTTGCTATCCTCCAGACTGCGAGCATCAAATAGCTGCTACCTTAGCAGCTATTCCGGAACCTTGGACAGCCCGACTGTCATATAGCAAGGATAAGAAAGTAGCTATTTCGTGACATTGGACAGCCAGAGCTGCTAAAATACCAGCTAATCGCTGCTATAGCAAGAATATAGAACACACTCCCGATTGAAATTTTTTTAATGCAATGTTCAATACTATTTGTGTTTTCAAATTTAATTGAGTCTTACTTAAGGAATAAGGATTCAAACTCATTTAAAATTAAATTCTATACAATTTCTGATAGTAAATACAAAGAAGTGGAAGCACTAAAAATTCTTTACAAAATTTTTTCATTACGATCAATTACGAGCATTTTAAACAAAACCAAAGCCAGCTTTTCATCTTTTCAATAATTCATTCATTGAATGAACAAATTTTCGTGGGATTTTTTTTGCCGGTTCAAGCAAAACCCAACTTAGGAATCCTTTTCTCAACAATTTTCTACCTCAGGACTATTCGTTACTCTATGCTGCAAATCGAACCCAAAACAGTTCTTTTTAGGACCATATGTAAAGAGTAAAAATGAAAATGAAAACAGAGTTATATACTTAATATAGCAGCATACTTAAATTTGCATAGCGATTTTCAATTTGAAATAGAACGATTGAAACTAATTTCATTTTATAGTTACGGAGGGCTCTTTCCAAACTCTTATAGATAGACAAAAATTACGTTTGAATAAGATGTCAGCCACGAATGCACTACAAATCGAACAAAAGTATTACATGCTAAGCCATCAAGCGGCGCATCCTCATTGTCAATAAGGCATCAAAGAATTTCTCTGGATACAGTTTGGTCACATGACAGGTGTCTTGGAGACAAATTAGAAAACATCAGAATAATTAATAGCTGACTAATTCAACAACTCACAGCCTTTGCTTCAGTTATAAGCTGCTGATTTGTTTAAAACTTTAGAGATCAAGCTATTGTCTATTGGATGTTTTGCCATAAGAAAACTGAGATGGAAAATTTATAATTTTAAACCATTTTCTAGGTTATGTGCTACACTTATTTATCAATTTACACTTATTTTTCAATTTATAATAACACATTTCAACCACCCTATTCTTTTGTCGCGTTCCGTCCGTCCTGTCGCGTTTTCCGAACTAAAAATTTCGTTGGACAATGAGGAGGCGGTTCCCTCAGGCGCGTCATCCGGCCCCAAAATTAACACTACATCCACCAAACCACCCGCATTCTGGCAAGCAGAGCCAGCTTTATAGTTCTCTCAGTTAGAGAGCCAGTTCGCTAACGCACATATTAAGTGCTCAATAAGAAAATATCACTATGTGATTTCGTCGCTGGGTTCTGAACAGCTTAAGGTGGTCAGGGACGTGGTTGCGAGCCCGGACCCTGAGACACCTTATGAAGTCCTCAAGAGGTCGCTAATATCGCGGCTTTCAGCCAGCAATTCAACCAAACTGAGGCACTTCTTAGGGAATTTAACACTTGGCGATAGACAACCTTCCCAGTTGCTTCATGATATGAAGCAGTTGGGGGGTTCCGTAGTTGGGGACGACTTTTTGAGGACCCTCTGGCTACAGCGGCTTCCGGAGTAGACTCAGGCTATTTTAGCTTGCTCTCCGGAGGCCAGCCTTAACAAGGTGGCGGAAACGGCAGACAAAATAGCTGAGGTTTTTGTCACGCCACAAGTGAGCTCAGTCACCGTTTCCCCCCAGCAGTCAGAGGTGGCCGCTTTGACAAAGCAAGTTGCGGCCCTCACGAGGCTCGTCCACCAACAATTACGATCGCTTTCGAGGTCCCAAGGAAGATCTCGCTCGCAGCCACGTCGCCGGAGCCAATCCAGTATCACAACAAATATGGCACAAACGTTATTACATGCATTCCTCCATGCAACTACAGGGCTGGTTCATCTAAACCAAAAAACTATGTTGCCGATCTCTTCAGACGGTAAAACAACGCGACTTATCACCTAGCCGTCGTCTAATTATTCATGACAACTTGTCTAAACGACACTACTTGATTGATACAGGCGCAGATATTTCGATGCTTTCAGCATCGCATTTCCTGCTGCAACAGGGAATATGCCGCCCCTCAAACAGCAGCTGGTCTTCTCCGCTACACATCGTACGCAAGGCTAATGGGGAATGGCATCTTTGCCGTGATTACGGACGCCTTAACGCCATAACCGTCCCGGATAGATATCCGATCCCCGTTATCCAAGACTTCTGTCATAAATAACGTGGTAAAAATATATTTTCCACCATAGACCTGACTAAGGCCTACCATCAAATTCCAGTCGAGCCGATCGATATTCCAAAGCCTGCCATCTGCACACCTTTCGGACTCTTTGAGTTCACCCGAATGACTTTTGGACTTTGCAATGCGGCACAATCGTTCCAACGCTTCATCCATGAAGTCTTACACGGATTAGAGTTCTGTGTAATTTACCTCGACGACATTTTGGTAGCTTCGACTTCCAAAAAAGAGCATCTTATTCACTTAGAACAAATTTTCAAACGATTAGCGGACCATGGTCTTACTAACAACATGGAGAAATGACATTTCTTTCGACCTTCAATTCAATTCTTGGAACATGAAGTTTCGCCGAAAGGCATTAAGCCTTCCCCAGATTGGGTTGAGGCAATATCAACAGCTAAACTCCCCAAGACGGTTAAAGACCTAAGGAGATTTTTGGGGATGGTCAATTTCTATCATCGCTTTCTCCCTCACACAGCTGAGATGCAGCAACCACTCAACGCCTATCTTTGTGGCCCCAAGAAAGATGGTGCTAAGACAATCGACTGGTCAATTGAAGCTTGCAATGCTTTCGACCAAGTCAAGACTGGTTTAACAGAAGCCACTCTATTGTCCTTTCCGAGCTCAAACGCCGAGCTTGGTCTATTCGTAGACGCTTCTGATTCCGCCATAGGGGCTGCTCTGTAACAAAAATATCAAGACTCTTAGCAACCCCTTGGTTTTCACTCGGCCAAATTAAGCCACGCGCAAAGAAAGTATAGTGCATACGACCGCGAACTCTTATCGGCTTATCAGGGCATACGTTACTTCCGATACTTTTTGGAGGCCCAAAGGTTTACCTTTTACACAGATCACAAACCACTGACTTTTGCTTTCAAACAAAAGCCAGAAAAGGCCACACCTCGTCAACTTAGATATGTAAGTTACATAAGTGAGTTCACTTCTGACATTCGCACTCTCTCGTCGAGAAGAAATCATTCTTCTCAGTGCTCTCGACTTTGCCACAATTGCCTCGTCCCAAGCATCGGACGCAGAGTTTCAGAAGATTCTACAGGACTTTTAAATTTGTTTTTAAGAAGCAACCAATCTTTGGCACCAGCTTTGACATTTTTTGTGAAGTGTCTGGCCCAACCATACGACCTTATATTCCTCATACGTTCAGGAAACAGGTGTTCAACTCAGAACATAATATCACTCACCCTGGTATTCGTGCTACAAGAAAGCATATTGCAACCAAATTCTTCTAGCCTTCGATGAACAAGGACATTTTCACTTGGGCCCGAGAATGTCTATCTTGACAAAAATTCAAGATAGCCAGTCAATGATTTTTTCAGGGAAGTTATCAATTGAATTGTCGTCAGGTTGATCATTGAAAATAGATGTAGAATAGAATCAAATTATTAAAATATTCTATATAGAAAATGAATTCTATTAAAACGATTTAAATACATATTATGAGTATTATTCTGAAGCCATATTTAATTGCAGTAAACATTTATTGAAAATCCAAAAAGACAAGATCGCATGAAAGGCGCTTGCTTTGTATTTTATATGCATACACAAAAACGTATGTAATACATGTAAATATTGCGTTAATATGCAGTATCTAGTATGTTTATATGCATTTAAATATTACAGCAATTTAATCATTCAACTTTTAGCCAAATGTTCATGTACATGCACATACATATGTACATTAAACGAAAGTAAGTTGCAAGAAGTTCATTTAATTGTTCAATGTTTTCCCACACCAACGATGCTAGTTACATATCCACAATCATCGCAGACGGTAAAAAAAGAGACACTGTTACATTTAGCAATAGTGAACATGACTCCGTTTGGCTAGACGTCAGAAACTATGTTGAATCGGTCAAACACACCACATGAGCAAATATGTGGAATACGGTAAACACGCCGACGGTCACACGCCGTGTCAGCGAAATAATAAATTAAATAGACCTGGATGGTGACTCGTTCCGAATAGATCAGTTCCGAATAAATCATTAAGTTATAGCGTATATATTGGTTAGAAATAAATATTGTATCCATAAACTTCGTGCGTCTCGTTCATTTATTTGAAATAAATATTTTTACTAATATTCGAAGAACATTGTATATGCAAAATAGTGCCAGGTGTCACAAAAAGCAAAAAATCTTCAACCCTTTGGCGCCATCGGCCATTTTAGTGATATTTTAAATATACCTATTTTTCTGGTAACAAATAACTTGTGCACAAATTAAAGTTTATGAAATAAATTTTTAACGTGTTTCAAATGTGAATATGATTATTCTTTTGAAATTTTTAATCCTATGTGTGCGCTAGGCACCTTAAATGAGATAGGGAACATTTGAAATTGTTTGAATTGTGATAACTTTCTACCAGATTATCAAATTATTATGAAACTTACAGAACATATTGCTGTTACTAAGTCGTAGACTCGTGTAGTTTTTCATGAACGTGCTGGCAGCCTTGCAGCTACGGTAGGCATTGAAAAAGAAAACTTTCAGACTTTCGGTTTGGCTGCAATTTGCTCAGGAAAATAAAGGTTTTTTCCTTTTAACTTCCAGTGCAGTCATGAAATCAAAATGAATTTCAAATGATATATGGAACTTAGTAAGGGCATTATGCAGAAAGAATCTGGTCAAAAAACCATTATAGGGTTGCAAGCTGTTATTGGTTTTATATTTATTTGCAATATCTTTACTAAGCGATTTTATCGTAAAATTTTCAAACGGTAACGATTTTGTAGTGAAAATAGCCAACATATATTCAGTTTTCGAAAATTTGAAAACTATTGCCACTTGCAACCCTAAATTTCTTTGTACCCCTATGAGTTCCAACGCAGTCAGCGGATCAAAACGAAATTCACACAATAGGTTGATTCCAATGCGAGGCATTTGTGATATATTTTTGGCTTTGATGCTAGCAAAGGGTTGCCAGCGCGAGGCGTTTTTGGCTATTTTCGTATCAATACATGCTTATATTAGGTTTTCATTTCGCGAACATTTACAATGAAAATAAATTACCAATTGTTTAAATTTTCTAAGTTTTACAAATTTTTAGGCTCCAAACATCTTTCGTTTTTTGGCCCTTAACATTTTTCTATCCTGTTACTTTCGACGAAATCATCGGATACAAACGAAATCGATAAATTTATTTGATTTTGATGTCAGGCAATTGTGGGAGACTTTTAGTTGCAGTGTTAGTTAAGTGTTGCAAGCTTATATTATGTTATGCTGCTTTCAAAGTTTTGCAGGTGTTTGGCTTTCCTGAATCTGGAAATTCCTGAAATCCTTTCCACTCTATGTTAAGACCAAAATGATTTTGCACTCGAAACAAGTTGGAGCAGGTGTGGTAAAATATTCACTCAAAGTTTGCACGATTCTTCTACTGTTCATCGAACATTAGTATTTCTAGCGGTTCAGGTGCGCTAGTTTTTTTTTACGTTAACATTATTCATGACATCAATTTGTCAAAGTAGCTATATTCACGGATGATACATTCCTTTTATATTTACGAAAGGATGAATCAACTTTGGATCACAGCTTGAATTTTGACTTGGATAAATACCGAGATTGTTGTATGTACTATTGTATGATGTACTATTTCCGCAGTAAAAAACATATAGCAGATTAGTTCATGCATCCGCATTACCGAAACACCATTGCAAAAAATTGAAAAGTTCAAATACCTTGGGCTAACTTTAGATGAACAAATGTTCTGGTTTCACCAACATCAGATATAAAGTAGCGCATTTGATAAGCATCTTGAGAAGATATCGATTTTTACTACCGAGCACAAAACTTGATATTTTTAATGCTTTTCTTCTGTTGAATATGTCCTGCGGATCAGTTTTATGAAACCAAATAACTAAGTAAAATATTTACTTGGTTAGAAGATGAATTGCAAAATCAAAACAATATTTGGAATGCAAAATCTGACCCCAATATCGACTGTATACAGGGAATCAGGTTTTTTAATCACTAAACATTAAATTTTGAGCAAGAAAAATAAATATACACGATCCCTAATAAACAACTGAAATGGCCTTATGCCATAAAAAGTGTAAGTGAGATAACGAACGCGAAAACAAGATCGGCAAATAATCTTGCTATTGGCAAAGCATAAACTAACTGATTAAAAGTAGATGCCAGTCAGCAAGTCTTACTATTTTATAGCACCATGCCTGTATTTGTAAAGAGATCAGCTGATTTTGCTACATTTAAGGAGAACATCGAATTTTAGTGGTCGAAAATGTGAAGTCTTTGACTGCGTTAAGCCTAAATTACATTGAAATGCAGTGCAGGGCAGTGCAGTCCAGTGCGGTGCAAAGCACATTGAAAGCAGTGCAGTGTTCTAACAATGAAAGTCAAATTAATTTGTGGAGGCTTGATATTTAGATTTTCTGCATCTGTTTTTCGTACATTTACAATTTAATGCCTGGAACAGAATTTCCGCCTCAATTTAAATGGTTTTTACCCGGTCAACTACTCTCAAACGAATTTCAGCTGATGCAGTCTGCAGCGTTTTTAGAAATTAGCCTAAACGATGTTGAATGTATCCGCTGCAATGGAAAACCCGTAGAACGAACTTTTCTGACATCTTCTTTGCATATGAAAATGCCATAAATGAAAATCGTTCACGCAAATTACTTGATAAATTTTATTGTAGTATCGATTATATTAAGGATAGATAAATGTTAGAAAAATTTGTGCATTTTCGCCATATTTTTGATGACACCAAAACTCATCTTCCTGAGCGCGTGTTGGTGATGCCCGTCGGGATGTCGACGCTAGTCTATTAACGAGATAAAGTTGTTGCCCGACAAAGCTGATGCTATTCGTTTGATCGCCATGCATACGATAGTAATAGCGAAACGGTGAGTTTTCATTAATTTTCCCTTGCCTTTTTGACTGCTCCTAGTTTGTCGAAATTTGGAAAATCTTCGCAAACGAGAACATGAGTGATTCCTGTTTCAAGCTTCCCGCTTATTTGCCACTTCTAATTCTTCGAGCAATTTTAGTATTTGGAATAATAGTGAATCAGATTGCGGAGCCAGTGCTTGTGCTGCTGCTGCTGCTACTGCTGGAATGGCGTTAAGCTCCTCCACTTTTTAATTAGTCATCTCAAGAATCGGTGTCGTGTTCTTCTCCGTCCTGATGGCTAAGATGGTTTGAACGTGCGCTGCAACTCACCGCATCCACGAATACCGCAATGCTTCTTCTGGCAGCTGGGTCCTGCTCTATTCTGTATCTGTCGGTGGAAATGTGATGGCTTCTGATCTTGCAGATCTAGTGCGCCAGGGCTTGCATTAACTGTTGCAGTGGCAATACGGGAAATTTCGCAAGTAGTTGCCTTTTCAGCTCGTCATAATTTCCTGCGAGGAGAGAACAGTCACATGCTTAAGGCGGTATTCCGGTTTTTCACGCGATAATCATTCATTATTTCAATATGAATTTTAATACATAAAAATAAATACTCAATGGATATGGTTTTATTTTGCGTTTATTGCAGGATTTAAACTTTAGAAAAAACTTGGATTTCAAAAAAAAAGTTGAAAATTGTTGTTGCTATGAGGGCTTGAAGTTGACCTTTGAAAATCAATCTTGGCAGGATTGCGTCCGTTTGAATTATCTGAAATTAGCAAATGAGGTGTCATTTTACTCAGGAAAATACCCGTTACAAGATGAACTACGCTTATCCATATCCAATTATTCGTTAAAAAATGGCAGCTGATAACAAATTTTTTTTCTAATTTTTCCGTTTTTTTTTTAGTTTTTTTATTAAAAATTATAGTTAATTGTTTTGTATCATCACAATCGTAGTTCGGCTTTTTTCTTAAATCATAGCAAATAATTTGATATATCACTCATTAAATTCTGTAAGACCGTTTTCGAGACATCTTGTCATGAAGTTCAGAAAAGATGGTTTTGAGAAAATCGCGTTTAAAGTTTTATCTCAAACACTCTCGCCTCAAGCGTGCCAGGGATTTTCCAGAGATGATAGTGGTGGAAATGCGAATAACTTCAAAACGAAAACAGATACTGCGATAAAATTTTAAAGCAAGATTATATGATCATAGTGGAATAAGAAAATGCAAAAAAAAAATTTTCGATTTTTTCAAACCGAAAGACCGGAATACCCCCTTAAGTATTACTATATTGAGCGTCGCGACTACGGCATTGAATTTTGCCTTATCCGGAAATGATTAATGTGCCGAATGTAGCAATAACTTTGACGTTTCGCCAATAATTGTTTTTTTTTCAGCGGTCGTTTGCTGATCACCACTAGTCACCATTTTTCTGACATTAATCAATCCTACGGGTCACCATTTATTGAAGCATATCTTTACATAAATATTTATATTCGGAAGGAAATGCAACAATAAAACATGGATATTCTGTTCTTGGGATTTTTGATACCTTTGCCTTATATCACACAAAATTGTCTAGCTTTGGGTCTTTTAGTTAATATTAGACGTTTTAATTATCGTAGCGGTGGCACTTTACGGCTCTACTTGGCACTACATAGTACGTTGTCTAAAATATAGCAGATCTAAAATATAATAGATATATTTCATTCGCCTTCTCGTATATGATTTCTTTAGCGTCATATTTTGCAGGTAATACCAATATATCCGAATGGTGGTTGTTCAAGTAACTTCTTATCAGTAAAGAAAAAGAATCTGATAAAAATAGCAATCAACCGTCGTGATGGCTTTTCATTGGAACATTCTCACTGGCAGTTTCGATTCGTCTCTTCAATGGAAGTCTACGATAGTAGCCATAAACCATAAGTTGAGTTCAGCAAGAAATAAATTGTTAGCAAGGAACTGTTCAGGGAGATTGGTACTATATGTAAGCAGCGGGAAGTATAATATATGGCTTGATGTATTGAAATTTGATGTACTACCTCGTGAATGTACATTTTCAGCAGAACAAGCGAACGAGCTCTTGCCAATCTATACGAGCCTCCACTTAAGAATGAATTCGGTGCACGGTGTGGGGTCGAAAAATTCGAACGTAGATTATAACATATCGGTTGAAAATATAGAGAAGTGTGAGCTGTACTAATAAAGTGGCTGCTGCTTTTCACTCTCAATTTGTGATTTGTTTTAATTATGAGAGGATATGCTATTAAGTTTTTGGGAAGCTATATTTCGAATTTAAATGAGAGCATGTATAATTTAAGCAAACAAAGTATTCGATGTGCTTGTGACAGTGAAATCGAAGGCTACACATGCATATAATCTATTTTTATGCTCCCCAAGTGTCTTGCTCTCACGTCCATTCTGAATATTTCATATATACCTGTAGTATATACTTTGCCTCATCCAAAAATTTCTACGTCAATTGGTTGGAAACCATGGTTCCCATGGACCTTCGAATCGGCTATTCCATCGAATATATTTTTAGGCTTTCGATGTTAGAGTAAAAAGTTTTATAAGCTAGCTATATTCTTAGTTTTACTACCTCATTTTTATGGCCTTTTGCTTTCAATTTGGCACTAAAGTACATAAATTTGTCCACGATTTCTCAATTATATTCGTCAAAACTATAGGTAGAACTATAATGCAATTAAGTGAACTTTAATTAGCTTAAGTGACAGTACGGTTGCATAGAAAACAAGCGGCATACCCATAATGTACTAAACTGCTGTTTCGTTAAGTTTCGTTCAATTCGGGCCACTTAAGTGGCCTACGACTGGGAGCGTACACTCTAAAAAGTGGATCTATAATTAATACTTTGGTAATAGGAAATATATTCATTTTTTCGTTTAAAATAGCAAATCACAAATTTTTTTACACATTCGATGTGCATTTTTTGCTTTTACGTCATATCAGCTGAATAATATACAGCTTTTTGTAAATTGAAGCAAAAAGAGTGTAAATTTACTAGTTTGCTATTCACATTTGCAAAATTACACGATTTGGTCGTAAAAAAATTTAACCACTTAAGACGTAAAATATTTTTTTTACGCACATTTGTAAATTTACATCTTTAATAGTAGGAAACCAGTTTCCTACTATTATAAGGGCAAAATTCTACCAATATTTTTTTGAGTATACATTACTTAAATAAATTTGACAGGAAGTATGTGTAACGACTAGGACCAATAGAAAGCACGTAAAATATTTTAATGTATTTTTGTGGATAGTTTATTATTTTTACTGAAGGTAGAAGAAATGATCGTTCGTATGCGGTATTGTATAGAAGCAATAATAGGTATGTAAAATATTTGAATATTTTATTGGTAAACCGTTCATTGACAGTTTCCAATACAGCGGTAATCGACTTCCTAATAGACTACTTCTTTAGGTGAGGAGTAATTAAATTGAGCAACTGGTCATTAATGGCGGGTGTCATTCGCGTATAGATGAAAAATTGTTCTTCGTCAACCATGTTAATTTGTTTACATGTTATGGCAAAGAACCCGTGCTGATCTCTATCACGATTTATAGCTCATACACTACAGGATCGTTTCTTCCTCACAATATTTTTTGCTTCTACTAAAACGCACAACGTTTGCAATACTATGTGCAATAGCTTCAGTAATTTTTTCTCCATATTAAAAGTAACTATTCGCGCAAAGCACTAGAGCTCTGTTCGCGTACTGAAGTCGTAACAGAATTTCGAAGCTGCATTGCAAATGTGGTGGAGGAACATTTACAAAAAAAAAAATGCTGAAGAAGAAAAGGACGCTTGCATTTGGAAAATAGCTAATTGCCATTGCATATGTAACCGTTTAATTATATTAGAATTAGTACCCAAAATATAATTCCAAAAAGAAAACGCGTTGAACAACATACGAAATAATAAATTATTTACTTTTAAAAATACAAGTGCATATACCACTTAAATGCCATCACACAGCTTTTTACTGGCAAAATTTATATTCAAAGAATAACCACACATCATGTTTCAGCTATCCACTATTGAATATTATTCTTCAGCAGTAAAAAACTTGTTGATTAAATATATTCTGGTCTCATACCAGTATTGCGCAAAAAAAAAACATTTCTTTCGTACGCTCTTTTGAATATAAGTACATACTAAGAACTTGCACCAAGCCCATCATTATAACCTAATAATCTACAGCAAAGTGCCGAGGTTCAGTTCAGCTACAATTTTCTACTATTTCTTGTAACAGGGCTAGCAAGCTATGAAAACAACTATATATATATTTCAACTGCAGCAAAATCCTATTCAAATATATTGCACAAATGCTCATATGAGTTGATCTCATATGACTGCAAATTCAAATTCATATTCGCCACTCTGGCGGCAGCTTCATGAAGCTTAACTTAATTCTTTTATGGGCAAATTAACCGATCGACATCAATTGAGTGAATTTTCGTTCAGTTTCAGCGCTCACTTAAGCTTCTTAAAGTGCATTATAGTTGGACCTTATGTTTTGTGTGTTGAGAGTTTTTTTCCTTGATTGCGTCATGGTTTTTGTTTTCATTCGATTATTTTTTATGCCTTCTTCTTTTGCTTCTTGGTCAAAAATCAGCAGAAATTCTTAAGTGGCTGTGGAAGAACGAGACAAGATGTTAGTATCATCCGCGTAAGCTACTACTTGGCTCGATTTATATAGGATCGGACCCCTTGTATCAACAGGCAGTTTCCCTATTTTGTACTCAAGTGCTATGTTGAACAGAGGGAGGCCAGCACATTGAATATTTTTAGTCCAACATTTGTATCTATAGGCGCAATTACACTCTCCCCGAACGTTTCGTCGAGTAATTTGTAAAATTACTTCCCTCTATGTTTTGGCATGTGAAAAAAACTGTGGTCAATAAACGAGGTGACCATTTACACTCTCAGCTTGCCATTATTTGCCTGTATGTAAATTTGGCATAAGGCCAAGTCGGAGCGTAGAGAGCGTCAAGCTACAAAAACGGTCTGAATCACAGATATAAAAGAAAATGGATACAAAATGGCTATCCGTGTACCTATGTATATGTGAGTTAGCCTATTTCAATACACGCATGACATTGTTTTCTCACAAAAATTCTGCTCAATGCACCCCTTTCTACCATACTCACAACCGAAAAGCGGGAAAAGAATTGTCAAACGACGCAACGTTCAAAATGGCGATCTCTCGTGGTTTTTAGATTGGCGTTTCCGTATGAACTGAGAAGGGCAGACACACGTACCTCATTCTTATACTAATAAGCAGAAAGTCGAAAATAGGATCATTTCTTTCGTTCGATTTATAATCCATTCTCTCTTATATCTGTGGTCTGAATCAATCTCGTCGCTACTATCACATTTTTGCTTTGACCGCTACTTTAACGTGGCAATATATGAATCGTTTGAGCGCGTTGTTCGACTCAATGCTCTGGTCGCTCCGTCTTGGCAGTACACTCAAACTCAAACTTTAAATTTTAAACTGTTATCACTCGTCCCTTGATTTAAGTGGGTCTATTTGCTTCAAATTTAGTTTTTGCCTAGAATCAGGCGTACATTAAAAACTCAAACTTTAACTTTTAAACTCTTAGACATCATCATCTTTATTTAACCCGTCGTGTGTAGTGTTAATTATTTTTACGTTACAAAATAATAACAAAATTACTATGTTCCACTGCGATGCTGCTGAGCGTTTGGATAAAAAACACACGTCGCCAATGATTACTTGCGCTGGATTTTGTGCTCTAACAGTCCATTCGAAATGCGTTTCCTTTCGGGGTAAACGTACGGATGTTATCTTAAAACATGATTCGGGCGTTTATTGGTTCTGCGACAAATGCAGGAAACATTCCATGGGGTCCTACGCTTCGGGTCTCCATTCTGCTAAGTCAGCGATTGATACTCTATACAGAGCTCTTACTAAACTAGCGGAAGATTTTTGCTGCACCAGCAGGGAGGTCGATGAGCTGGTCTCCCTTGCTAACTTTGAGCAGCCCTCTGGGTCCTCGCACGGAACACTGATCGATGACTGCGTTACGTTAAGCCCACCTAGATCACCCACCGCTGCTCGTACTTGTTCACAGATTCAGACTATAGCTAAAACATCTAGGCATGTCCCTCAACACACGCCCGGTAATCATCAGCAGCTGTTGAGCCCATTGACACCTGTGATTTCATTTTTATCTGCTACCCAGACTGTGCAAACTGCACCCTCTTCACTGCGGGATAGCAGCTCGACGAGTCACCAGATACCTGCGATTTCATCTTTATCTGTTACCCAGACTGTGCAAACTGCACCCTCTTCACTGCGGGATAGCAGCTCGACGAGTCAACTTGTTTCCGCATCTGCTGCTGCTTTGCTTACGCTTCCAGACATGGAGGTTGGAATCCAAATCAACAGAAGACACTGGGATATTAGAAAAAATTAGATCCAATATTCTGCCATTTTTATTAGATACCGAGTTCAATTCGGAGGATAAAGAACAGATAATGTCTATGTCCCTCCCAACCCTTACCACCCTCCTGTTCTTTTAGAAATTTCTTTCAATCTTCCTCTTAGATCCACAGTTTCTCGCTACAGGCGCTTCAATTTCTTTAAAGCCAACTTTGTTGGAATGGCGAACGAAATCAATCATATTAACTGGTACTCATTTCTTCGCTGTTCTGACGTTAATGAGGCTCACCGTAGGCTTTACGTCTTCTTCGCTAATATCATTCCTCGCTTCACTCCCACATGTCGTCCCAAAAGACCAAATGATGCTCCCTGGTTCACCTCTGAAGTTTCTGCTGCCCTTAAGGCAAAGAAGGTTGCTCGTGCCAAATTCAAACGTTCAGCTTTGCATGATGACCTGCTTGAGTTTAAAAAGCAACGCTATCATGCAAAGAGGGTTGCTAAAAAAGCCATGCATGCTTACGTTGCCAGAGTTGAGGCTTCTATTAGTTCCAACAATTCTAAACCCTTCTGGTCATTTATTCACTCACTGAAAAAATCCCCCGTCATTCCTCAAAATCTGTTTCTTGATGAAACTTCTGCCGCTACAACTGAAGAGACCTGTGAGCTCTTTGCTCGTTTTTTCTCGACATTTTTTTCCCCACAAAACCCTCTTTCTCCTCCACTTGTTTCTTTCACCACTCCCTCGTCGTTTCGCGCTAACCTTAGAGCGCTCTCTTCGTTTCGTACAAACCCCTTAGAAGTTGAATATTTAATGAGTTGTCTCGATTTTAACGCTTGTTCTGGCTCTGATGGTGTTCCTAATATACTAACTAAGTCACTATCTTCTTCACTTTGTGTAACCCTGTCCATTATTTTCATCCTAAGTATCGCCTCTGGTGTTTTTTCTTCCATATGGAAATCAGTCAACATTTTTCCCATACTTAAGGCAGGTGACTCCGCTTGTATCTTCAATTACCGTCCAATATCGCTTCTACCTTGCTTTAGCAAGCTACTTGAGAGAATTGTCTATAACAGAATTTATCCTCTACTCGAGCCTCTCCTTGCCAACGAGCAACATGGATTTGTCAAAGGTAAGTCCTCTGTTACCAACTTGTTATCTTTCATCAATACTGTTGCTTCTGCCATCGATCAGCAAAGACAGGTGGATGTTCTTTACACGGATTTCTCTAAGGCATTCGACTCTGTCAATCACGTGCTTCTTCTCTTGAAATTAGAGAAATATGGTTTTTATGGATCACTGCTCTCCTGGTTTTCGTCTTACATTTATGAACGTGCTTGTGTTATTACTGTGAGCTCCTGCTCCTTTGCTCCCTTCTATGCCACCTCTGGTGTTCCGCAAGGATCGATACTTGACCTCTTGTTGTTCTTAATCTTCATTAACGATCTGCCTGGTCTCCTAAACTCCTTCTCCCTTCTTTACGCAGACAATCATAAAATATTCAGAGTAATCGATACAATTGAAGACTGCTTTCAGCTACAAAATGATCTGCACACTCTGGGCAACTGGTGTAGTGCAAATTATCTTACTCTGAATGTCTTAAAATGTCGCCAAATGTCGTTCACGCGTAAAACTAACCCTTTTGTGTTTTCTTATTGCGTTTCCGGTACCTCTCTCGATGCTGTATTCTGTTTCAAAGACCTGGGAGTTATTTTCGACACGTAACTCATATTCGACCAACACATATTGCATATAACTGCCAAAGCGTCCAGGCTCTTGGGCTTTATACTAAGATCTTCTAAGCATTTTACTGATATCTCCACTTGTGCACACCTGTTTTGCTCTTTTGTCCGCATTATCCTTGAATATTGTTGTCAAGTATGGTGCCCACATTTTCAGTACCTAATTGATACCGTTGAATCTGTACAACGCAGGTTCACCCGCTCTCTGCTTTTCAAATTCAATTTAACTTACTGTGGGTATAGCGCGAGACCTACCATGCTACAAATTCCATCCCTGAAATCTCGTAGGTTGTTCTTTGATGTATGCCTTCTATTTAAACTACACCATCGACTTGTCCCATCTGACCTCTGCAACCTGGTTTCCGTCCGTGTATTGGATAAGTCATGTAGATCAACTTTAACGTTTAATGTTCCATTTGCACGGGCTGATACATATTACTTTTCACCGCTACTACGTTTACCTAGGCAGCATAACGAACTCAGACTTGGTTCCCTGCCACCGACTTTGATGCTTTTCAAAAACATGTTAAAACATAAAGTAATTACTTATTCTGTTTAATGCATGCTCATATTGGCTAATTGCATATTTAAATTTTGGATTCTTCTTTTCTATTGAATTATGATACTCTTGCTCGTTTTATATATATTTTTATTTTTATTTATCATTGTCTATTGCGTATTTGGACCTGATCTTTGTTATAGAGTCAATCAGATAGCTGTTTTGAAGGCCATGCACTACTTTGATATCAAAAATGCAATGAAACCATAGGTGGAAAGGTTTTCAAGGTTGCCATTTGCATGAATTTAGAAAAGTCAAACACTTGTTACGCATGTCATTATTGGATGCTTAACTTACAAAACTTTGAAAGGAACATATCTTGTAGCATACGTGCCTGATACTGGCAACCCTTTGTTAGCACCAACGTAATACATCTGTTTTACGTACAGGCCAGTGACTACATTAGAAGTGCAAAGAAATTTACGGCTACCACCCGCAAAACTTTTCAAATTTTCAATTTCGAAATGTTTCTTGTTTACTGTCCCTACAAGATCATAACCATTTCAAAATTTAATGATAACGTCGCATGGTAAAGATATGACGAAAAACTACAAAAATTACCACAGTTGATGGTGTAGGAAGGAAGGAACACACCATCCGCGAAAGTAGTAAAGGAAGACGTACGCAGAAGCTGCGTCTTGTTCGCTCGTTGTCGTGATAGGAGTGTCTGATAAGGATGGCAAACTGAACGGAGGTCAGTGCGCTATCTTTAAGAACAAACTGTGGCGAGAGATAGCGGAGCTGGGATCAGTTTACAACTTCACGCAAGCGAGGTCTGTGGACGGTCACCTCCAAGTCGCCTGCTCCAATCAAACATCTAAAGAGTGGCTCTCACAGATCGTTCTGAAATTGGGTGCTGGCAGTCGGCTGAAATTCACCATTTTGGACTCCGACCTGGCCAAACCTTATTGTGTCAGTTGTTGGATTCCTGGTTCTCGCAAGAGCGTAGGTGACATCACTGTCATGTTCGGCAAACTGAATCCCAGGAAGAATCCCACCACAGGTGAAGATGGTTTCAATCTGGTGATCGTACTTGACCAGAGAAGTTTCTCGATGCAAAGAGACAGGTACCGGATGGTGCTGAGCTACTTCTTGTATGCAATTAAATTTGACCAAATCAGGAAGTGGTGAGGCACAAACTTTTGTGACTGTGAATGGACAGATCTCCAGAGCAAAACGCAGAGATTCAGTGGAAATTCTCTCCTATAAAGTTTCTTTCACAAAAAGATCCAAAGACATCAACTCCGAACGTTTCTGTGCCTGAAGGTAAAAGATTTTTCCAGATCAACTTGCGGCGTGCCAAGGCTTCGTCCTATATTTTGAGCGAAAAATTGAAAACACTGTAAGCTTCCCCCTACATTGCACTTGTACAGGAACCGTGGGTTCAAAGCGGTAGGGTCTACGGACTCGTCCAACCACGGGGGCCAAAATCTTTTATGATGATGATCAATACGGCCGAGGACTTGTGTTCTGGCTTCCAATCTGCTTGATGCTACCATACTCAGATAGTTTTCAAGCCGGAACCTGTCAGCGGTCGTAACACAATACCGAGAAAATGGTAGGCTTAAGCGCACAACAGTCGCCTCAGCTTACTTTCCCTTTGACTCCTTACTCCCGCCGCCCATACAGGAGTTGAAGAATCTTGTCCTGTACGCTGAGTCGGAGAGACAAGAACTTGTGGTGGGCTGCGATGCCAACTCCCAGCATACCAGCTGGGGCAGCAACCAATGTAACGCCAGGAGTACCAGTTTCTTTGATTTTACTACTTCTGCCGGGCTGATGATTTTAAACACTGGGACCTCTCCCATATTTTTCACCCCAAACGCAAGGGCGGTCATTGATGTATCGCTATGTTCATCTGGAATAGTTGGATCAATGAATGAATGGAATGTATCAGATGTGGTTTCACTCTCTGATTATGGCTACTTGGTGTTCTCTTTAGCCACGGATGTAGCACCCGTGGTGGAAAGAAAAAACCCAAGAAACACTGATTGGCCTAAGTTCAATCGGCTTCTTGCAGACAGAGCGCGTCCTTGTGGTGGAATAAAATCACCAAAGTCAATTGAATCCCGGTTGAGTACTCTGAATAGAGACAAAACAAGTAGCTATGAAGAGGCCTGCCCGATCAGTAAGAGCAGATGTGACAAGTCGATTCCCTAGCGGAATCGGGAACTAAAGAAGCTAAAAAAAAAAGTACCAGGAAAATTCTCAACAGTGCTTGTAAGAGCAACACTGAGGATGACTGGATCGCCTACAGAACTTTGCAGAGAACGTGTAAGAAGCTGGTGAGGACCTCCAAGAGAGAATCATTTAGATCTTACTGTGGGAGGCTGGAAGGCACACGGAAGACGTCTAGGCTTTACAAAGTCCTAGAGAAGGATCAATCAGCTAAGCTAGACTCTCTAAAACGCTCGGATGATGACTTTACCAAGTCTTAAAAGGAGTCTTTGCAGACTTTACTTGGGACTCACTTCCCGGGAGCTCCTGTATTTAGTCGCAGAAGGCAACTGAACCAGTGACCAAAATCCTTGCTCTTTGCAGCAGTTGGAAGTGCTGGTACACAAAAAGATCTATGGTCACTAGTGAAAAGGTCAGGGATGCAATCATGTCTTTTGAAAATTTCAAATCGCCGGGCCTGGATGGTATCTATACGGTTATGCTTAGGGAGGGGATTGACCACTTGGGGGTAGACTTGAGGGAAATCTTCTGAGCATGCCTAGCCTTGGGGTATATCCCGTCACCTTGGCGGGAGGTTAAGGTAGTTTTTATACCTAAACCGGGGATGACTATTTCGATCTAAGGAACTAAACCGATCAGCTTAGCTTCGTTTATGTTTAAATGCCTGGATCCGACTGCTACTTAAGAACGGAGGCGACAAATGGATGCCCTCAAGGGGGAGTCCTATCATTGCTCCTGTGGAGTATGCTAGCCGACTCCCTGCTAAACGAACTGCAACAAGAAAGGCTGCACGCGCAGACTTTGCTGATGACGTGGTCGCACTGGCTGTCGGTAAAGATCTGAATGTGGTATGTAGAAATACACAACGTGCATTGGATCTGATTAACAACTGGTGTTCGAGGCATGGCCTAACAGTGAATTCTGGTAAGACGAAAATTGTTTTGTTAGCCAGGAAAAGAAAACTGGGAGGACTAGTGCTTCCAAACATGAACGGCTTAACATTTCAACTTTCAGATGAAGTCAAATATCTTGGAGTAATCTTGGACAAAAAATTTATCTGGAAGAATCATGTGGAAGTGAATTTTACTCGTGCTTTAAAAGCTTTCGGGCACTGCAAGAGAGCTTCTGCTACCACATGGGGCATAAAGCCTTATGTAGTGATGTGGATCTTCACAGCAATATTTAGGCCGATGTTAACGTACGCACCCGTGGTGTGGTGAACTATCGTGAAGCTATTGTATGCTCGGAAAAAGTTAGCCACGCTGCAAAGGACGGTGTGCGTGGGTATCTGTGGTACCATGAGCACTACTGCGGTTGCGGCCTTTGATGCGCTTCTCAATCTGCCTCCTCTCGACATTCAAGTTCGGAATGTGGCGATGAGCTCTGCCCATAAACTAGCTTAGCTTGACTTATGGGTGGGTGAAAACGATGTGGGGCACTGCTCTATTAGGAATTCCATGCGTGAGATCTCTTCGATTCTCACTATGCCTACGGACGCTCGAGTGCCCTTCCTCGACTTCGGAAGAAGGTACGAAGTAATCTTCTTGAGCAGAAGTAAATGGGACGATCCAGATCTGTGTACGAGGAGATATTCCGAGATCTTTTTCACGGACGGCTCGAGGACAGATGGTAGATCGGGAGCTGGTGTCTACTTACATTCATCGAATGGCAGGTGGGCTTTTCCTCTTGGAGAGCACGTTTCGGTTTTTCAAGCAGAAATATTTTCTATCCTGAGAGCTGCCTGTTGGGAAATTGAAGAAAGATGGAGGGGAAAAGGCATTGCTATTTGCAGTGACAGTCAAGCTGCACTGATGGCTTTGCGTAGACCCCTGACAAACTCAAAAATCGTCCAAGAGTGCTCTGGGTACCGGGGCACTGTGGTGTTGAGGAAAATGAAATTGCTGACGCCATTGTGAAGCAAGGCTCGGAACTTCCACTACGGGGCCCTGAACCCGCCTTGGGTGTGCCGACTGCATCTGCACGTGCCATTCTTCGAAAGTGGGTAGATGATGCTCACAAAGATAGATGGACGACTGCTGGTGTGGCCAGGTACATGAAAGTATTCCTTTCCGAACCCAACCATGTGACTGCAGGATTCTTACTCAATAAGAGCAGGAAAGTTTGCAGACCCCTGATAGGCATTCTGACTGGATACAACTGCCTAGGAGGACATATGTACCGAATAGGTGTTGTAAAGGATGACCTCTGTTCATCTTGCCTAGAAGAGGCTGACTTTGCGGAGCATTTGCTCTGTGAATGCCCAGCGTTTGCGCGTCTCAGATATCAATGTTTTGGCTGAGATGTTGCACGCATGCAGAGGATAGCCTCTTTTCCCCTATCAGTGATCCTAGACTTTATCAAGAAGTCTGGGAAACTATGGTAGGCAGGGGGAAATGAGTACAATGGATCCGTTGGCCTGAGTGCTTAGAAGTGTCAATGTGCCCCTCCTCCAACCCACACACACACACATACTTTCCTTTCACGATTTTTCAACTAAATTCCCAACAAATTTGGCTTAAAATAAGGTCCAGTTACCATATGACTTTCATTTTGATTTCATGACTGTATTGGAAACTATAGGCCAAAAAACTTTATTATGCTAACCAAATGTTCACTATTCAACACACAAAAATAACCATTGCTGGCAGCTCTTATCTAATGTTTGTTTCAACTTAAGTTATGTATTTCAATTTCGGCAGCATTTTCCAAGATTTTTGTTTTTTCTATGATATTGCCCAAGCCCAATTGATTATCCTTTGAAGCAAACGGTAGCAAAACACATGTATGGGAAGTCAATATCAGTTATTCCATTATTTTATTTACCTGACATACTTTTCTCGTAGTTTCTCCGTCATTGCCAAAGCTATGATGTGACAGTTAATTAGTAGAGCACCGGTATGAAACTAAGTTGCCGGCTCTTAAGATTACACAAAACGAAAAAAAAACAACATGAGCATACTGCGGGATTCAAACCCGCGGGCAGTAAATCGCTGCTTCGGACTTGCACCTTAACGAGCAGAGCTACTGATATCAAAGCTTGCTCTATTTTTATTAGAGAAGATTTCATTACTTGTCTATTTCGGCACGCAAAATGTTATTTAAACTTCCTACGAAGCTCAAAAACTATTTTCTCTCGTTAAGATAATTGTTAACGTTCATATGGTATATACTTTATGTAGTGTATGCTTTATGTAGTGTATGCTTTATGTAGTGTATGCTTTATGTAGTGTGGTTATCATTCCATACATTTGTTCAATACACGAGACGTAATCGTAACCTTCTTTGTGCTATGATTCGGATAAAAAACTTTCAAGACCCTGTTTCTAAGAAATATTGAGAATAAAAATATATTTAAAGCTTTCAAAGATGTTTACTGTGCTGTGAGCATCAAAAGGATATGAAGCCTTCTAAGCGATTTGGCTTTAGTACAAGCTTCTTGTAGCAAATTGAGTTCAAAACAAAGTTGAATGAAATAACAATTACTGCTGCGCAAACTTTCGCTGTGAAAATGGTTGAAAGTCGAGAAAATATCAGAACTTAACATGTAAAATAATTACTTAGAAACGTTAATTTGTAATATGTGTCTAAAACTATCAAGCATATCATATCAAAAAGACATTCATCAATCAAATTTTCTTGTTACGCAATTTGAACGTGGCCCATCGAGTACATCTTTCAAAGCCAATATATTCAAAATATTTTTTGTGTGGCTCCTGAGTTTTTGCTCAATATTCGAAGTCAAAAAATGATTGCATTGTTAGTAAATAAAGTGTGATTAATGATATTTTTACTCACAAGTGGATACAAAACGTTTCATATTCATCAAATTTGCTCCATACAATGCGTCCCATCATCAAAACGCTTATGAATGGTTCGTTTTTCAAATTTACCTCCTACCAGCTAGATGGGGATAGATGAAGAATCTAGTCTCCGAGTTCTGATTGTGAAACACTTTGAAGCACACAAAGAATTTAAATTCGCAAATGGAAAAGACTTGCAGACATCCAGACATATACGTAGTCACGTAAGGTTATCAAGGAAAATGGAACAGTACGGATAAGGGTAACAAACCAGGAGACCATACTCTGTCACATAAAGAATTGTGTTCTGTCGCAATCATACATTTGATATATATATATATATATATATATATATATATATATATATATATATATATATATATATATATATATATATATATATATATATATATATATATATATATATATATATATTCCTCAAGAGAGTATGACAGCCTCTGTGATATTTAGACGACAACGTTGACAAGCCGGCATGTTATTTATACTGCTTTGCAAACAGTGAATGGTTTGCTTTATATCGTTTAACTCGACGTAAAGAACATGAAGGAAATGTTTTTTGTTTTTCGTTTTCCGTACAAAAATTGAAGTGTGAAGGCTAATAATGTTCACTGTAATTTTACTTTTTGTCTGTGTATAATTAATGTTCGTATTCTACAGGTTTCAATTAAAGTTGAATGTATAAAATTTCTGCAGAGAAACGTAATATCGTTTCATTGGAAACGGGACAATAAAAGAATTGAGTATTCTTCACTCGTCTAATTACCAACTATAAAACATATGCTAACAAATGCCTGCTGTGCTTGCATTGCTACAAAAACACATTTAATAAATTTGTGAAACACAAGTGATACAATACAGCAGCTACTGTTCCATAGCTTCTATTGTTTGAGTATTTTTTGATGCTATATATTTGCTCAAATGTGCCTGAGTTACTTTTAATGGCTCTAAAGATTAATTTTAGTTCCACGAATATTACTTCAAAAAGAGTGTATTGAAGCAAATTTCCAGAGACGCAATGTGCTTAAAGATAAAAATTATGTTCTACCATTTAAATAGCAGGGCCATTAAACATTTTGTTAGGATAAAACAAGCAGATTAGTAATAGCAGCCAGAGGATAAAATTATGCATAAAAAAGTTAAATGATTTTTTGTGAAGATAATAAAGATTTTTTGTGGAGACTTAAGTCAAAATTTCAAGTTTTTCACTATATATATTGCCCGGCTCTGAATAAGATTGGATATGGTTATATTATTTCAGTTAAGTTTTCAACTCAGAACAAATTTATTTCAAAACAATTAAGTGCGTTGATTTTCTTGTTTGATATCTTCATATTTTATGAAACACTGAAACTACCCCATATATTGTCCAAATGTACTGTTCCGACTCCAATTATTTTATGTAAATTTTTCAATTTTTAAACACACCTAAACAAACCCTTAAATACACATATGAAGTAAGCCAATATACTTTTTTTGCAGTATTTCGTTTACGACTTTTTTTAAGGCAGTTTTTTCTCCTCCGATGGATATCACAAGGTAAAGCTTAGTATGAATAAAATATTTTGTTTTTTTAGAGGTATAGAATCTCAAAATGAAATAAAATACAGATTAATTGTATTGATTGCCATGAAATTGGATTTATTGGAAAGATAATTCTCTGCCATTTCTATTTAAATATCTAACTTTGGGCATGTAACGGCCACGACCGGCGCGGACGAAGTCTAACCGAGAAGTCCAATTTTCAACTACTCTTACCAATAATTGGGTCCGTATACCCGCAATAACGTGGCAAATGTTGTCTTCCAAATGGTCAAGCGTCTCAAACTTGTCGGCGTAGGTCCCTTGCAATAAGGCAAGTCAATTTTGGAACGTGAAAATCATTCATCATGGCTCTATAGCGGTCACTATTGACTGTAATGTTATTCCCAGCAGCATGTTTGAAGACATATAGACCAATTATTCCACCGGTTCATAAAGCACACAAAACAGTGACTTTTTCTGGATGTGATGGTGTTTAAAAACTGCCTGTGGTTGCTTATTACTCCAAATGCGGCAGTTCTGTTGACGTAACCATTCAACAAGAAATGAGCTTTATCGCTAAACAAAATTTTCTTATGAAAGTCGGGATCTGCAGCAATTTGTTCTTGGGCCCATAAACCGAGTATATTCAGTGCCCGCTGGTCGTTTGCTTCAACACCTGCATGAATTGGATTTAGCCTGCAAACCAAGATCCTTCCGTAAAGTTTAATTGTAAGTTTTAATTGTTTAGCTAGTTGTCGAATGGGCTCCCTTGGGTCTTCATTGATACTACGATCTACAGCTGCTTTGGTTTTTTCATTACGCACTGTACGACGCCTGGCTGGATGCGTATTACTAGTGAAAGTAAAAATGGTGCGGAAACGATTCATGATTAATCGAATTAATTACTGTGATGGACGATTATGTCGGCCATAAAATTGACAAAGTGGGCGATGAGTTTGTCGAACATAACCGTTTTTGTTTGAAATAAATGTGCACAATTTGCAAACGTTGCTCAGGCGTCAACCTATTCATGATCAAATGTTAAACCAAACTAACTATAAAACACATGCCAGGTGTCACACCATACGCAGCATTAAAAAATGCTGCCAACTTAAAATTTTCTACCTATTAAAAAAAAACAACCTATATATACATAAAAATTACCAAACTACGAGTATTAATGATTATCATAATCAAAATTTGGTAATTGTTGGGAAAGACAGTGTTGTATGTTTCTTCAATGAAAACTCTGAAAGAGAACCATGTGAGGACATTCTCTCTCAACGTCGAATCAAACATCAAAGTTCAGAATGGTGTCAGGTATTTTTAAAAAAAATTTATATTATATATACTATAATGCCACCAGAAAAGTCAGCATTAAGTGCGAATTAAAGGCCCACGGCTAGTCTTTCTACGGATAATAAAATGGCTGTCATCAATCCATCATTTACTTCATTTGCCATGCCGCCACTAGAATGGAATTCGTCGAATCTACCTATGACATGGAATAACTGGGTAACTCAATTTAAAATTTATGCTCGTGCTACGGGAATAGGCCAAGATTCAATCAACGCGAATGCGAAATGCGAATCGCATTTTTTGACAGGAGCACGCAAACGAATCGCATTTGAAGAACCAATCGGTGCGATTCGCATTCGCGTCAAAGCTGCCAACTGGAAAATATGTAAAGTGAGTGAGGTATTTGAATTCGTTAGTGGTTGTAGGATACGGTGCGATTTCCGAATATTGTGCAATTAATTTAACTTACTTTGTTTTAAACCTGAAAATACTCTTTTTGTTGCGAATTGACATTGTTATGAGAAAAATATATGACATCCAAGAAAAATACATGACCAAAATGTTGACTGGCATATTTTTGGTATTAACAGATGCAACGCTACCGAACTCTGAGGGAAGCTCTCCAAATTACTTATTAATAAATCAAAAAGTAATTGAATAGTATTCGGTAAACAAAGTCACAAAATATTAAAATTATTACATAACATAAAATTATTCAAACTCCCTGATCTGTAAAGCATTCTGCGAAAACTAAATGTACTGTAATGTTTCCATGCTGATTGACGTGGGTATGAACTATCAGACAGCAAACTAATTTTCTTCTCTTCCTTAGTGATTGTGTCACAAAAATTTTAAAACCACAAATTTGAGATTATAGACATATTTTCATAAATATATTTTGACAACTACCTAACGGTAACATAGTTATCAACAATTTTTCCCACACACTACTTCTTAAGAACAAAATGAAACCATCTCCTGCCAGCTGAAACAGTTTTTTTATTAAAATCTTTCTGCGAAATTAAATAGCATTTCTTAACTAAGTTACTGCGCTACAAAACCTATTGCGAACAATATCCAATCGTGAAATCTACTTATTTTCACATGAAAACCAATAATCCCTATTTTCTTTCAAACCAACCGCCACTATAAATTTTTTTACCCAAGACCCAACTTACTATTATATGACATACATGATGTACATTTTTTTTTCGTGCAATTGGCCATTCCGACAATTCGTGCGACTATTTTGCTCTTTGCTCAAACTAGTCGCATTCGCCAGTTCGTGCGAATTCGCATTCGTCGTGAATGGTTCTATTCGCTGCGTCTTGCATATGATTTGCCTGTGCTCAAACTGTTCGCATTCGCATTCGCGTTGATTGAATCTTGGCCTAATGGAAGAATTCTCAGACGATAAAAAAGTTGCCATACTACTTCATTGCATGGCCTCAGGGTCGCTTCGAGTTTTTAAATCATTCAATTTAAATGTGGATATTGTCAAATACAATGAACTCATCGCCAAATTTGAGGAGTACTTTTTGCCAAAGGCAAATATTGCGATTGAGCGTCACAACTTCTTTTGCAGATATCAAAGATTTGGTGAGTCTATAGACAATTATATCACAGCACTAAAAAATCTTAGCCTAACCTGTGAGTTCAGTGAGTTACGTGAAGAATTATTCTGAGATATTTTTGTTTGTGGCTTAAGCCAAAATTTCATTTCCATAAAAGAGAGACTGCTTGCTGAAGGAAACATCAAATTAGACAAGGCAATGGAAACTGCAAAAAAATTAGAATTGATTCAATCACATGCACAACAGCTTCAACATTGTGTTGCGTCACCACATTTATCTGATAATGCAGTTATTATGGAACTCTTCACAAGCACAAACCAATCATATTCTTCTATGATGAATAAACCTCAACACCATACTTATTCAAAGTCACAAACACCAATGCAAAGCTTTAGTACACGTCAACCACATCGAAAAGATCAACAATCAAGCCAAATTCAAACAAGCAGTACAACGGGATCAAACAGTCGTAATTAGGGACACAATATCGAAAGAAAGTATCGATACTTTTACTTTCAAGTAGTATCACAACCATGTATTGATATAAGTACCGTCCTCATTGCGACAGTTCTGATATGAGTAAGTATCATATGATACTTAATATGCCTATTTTCATTTGCAAGCGTTAGTTTAGACTTCCAACGAAGCCAGAGATTCCAATTATAATTATAGGGCCGGGAACTGGTCTGGTGCCGTTCCGTGGCTTTGTTCAAGAAAGGCGTTTCTCCAAGAATGAAGGCAAAGAAGTTGGCGATACTATTCTGTATTTTGGCTGCCAGAAGAAGAGCAAAGATTTCATTTATCAGGAGGTAGGCTTCTATTCATTAGCTTGTATTTTTGACTCACAGCCACTATGTTGCGTTTCCTATGAACAGGAAAAATTCGTTGGTAAGGGTATTTTGACATTGAAAACTGCATTCTCTCGGTGCACCAAGAGCATACTTGCGATGCGATATTTTAACATTCTTTACTTGCAATTTATCTTCTAATTGACGAAGAAAACTCACAAGATACTACTTTCCCTCGCAAAAACACTCCACACTATCAATGCACTTTAGCAAATTTTCCGCGTATTTGCATCGCAATCTTATGTAATTACCATGGAACTCACGAATGCAAGATACATATATGCACTCAGATGCCTAATACAAATAGGACAGCAAAAACGACTTCCTTTCGATGCACCCGAAACAAGTCAGTCACTATTTTCGTAGGACCTGCTGATCAGTTTCCTACGGCTTTCCTATGGAAAACTGCAGGCGAACGTGCAACGGACACATGAGCAAGGACCCGCGACCGACCTCGATATATGGGCGAAAGTTTGTTTTTCGGCTAGTCAGATGCACACGTTTTGGCGTGGCTGGTTCGGAGAAGTGGGTGGGAATACATTCCATAATACAATTTTATAACTGTAACTGTCGCGTAGTCGTATCGGCGTAGCTCAGTTTGGAAAGATAGGTTGGTTTCAATGTGAAATTTTTTCAGTCACATATCGATACGATACCACCATCAAAGTATTGATATGAGTAAAATATCGAACAGTTTCGATTCAAGTAAAATTTTACTTGGTATCAAACGAAAGTATCGATACCGTACCAATATCAGTACTTTCATCGTGTCCCTAATCGTAATAATATCTCGTTAAATCATGGTTTTTCGCAATTTTGGTCAAACACATAGATTTAGGTGCCCTGCATTGGGAGTTATTTGTCACAGCTGCCACAAAAAAAAATCATTTCGCATCAATGTGCCGATCATCACTCATAGTCAAGAGTATTGATTCACACTATAACAGCAGTCAATTATAGCCAGACGAGACTTTGTTTTTGGGCGCATTGTACCGGTTTACACCGGTCGGACCAAAAGTGACCTGACCTAAAGCGCGGACTAAATGAACTTAGTCCTCAGGTGTTAACAACGAACCCGACCTAAAATTTGCTTAGGTGGAATTTAGTCCTCGTCCGTATATGACAGCTGTCATTTAGTTTAATTTTCCTTCATGCACTGTATTTATCGTTTCATTTGTCTCTCAAACATGTTTATTTCAATGATTTTGTGTCAAAGGGGAATGTTATGAGCTTATATTCAACATACATACATTATTAATAGTCGCACAAAAATCAATGTTTAGGTCGCGTGTGTTTACAACGATTATAGTCCACGACCTATATTTACGTCAGGTCGCTTGAAATCGTGGACCGACCTAAATTTAGGTCGGTCCACGAGTGTATACAGCACGTGGACTAAAAAATTTAGGTGGAATTTGGTGTTTAGTCCGCGGACTAAACGTCTGCTGTATACGATACTATTAACTTGCAATAATCTCAGTAGCAGTTCAAGTGCATGAAATGTCGAAATATTTATCAACGGGAGGAAAGTCATCTGTCAACTTGATACGGGAGCACAACCGAACGTTATGAGTTTATCGCAATTCAATCAGCTGCAGCTAAAATCTTCAGTTTTAAGGCCATCCACAGGAGTACTATTAACATTTAGTGGAGAACGTCTTCCCTTAGTGGGTGAATCTAATATACAGTGCATTTATAATAATAATCCATATTATTTAATATATTATATCGTAGATATAAATTGTCAAACAGTACTAGGTTTGTCAACTTGCACTGAAATGAATTTAATTACAAAGGTTAGTGAGGTGAAATGTGTTGTAAGCGATGATTTTAAAGAAATAGAACAGTTTAGTGGTGTTTTTGATGGTATTGGAGGTCTCCAAGAAAAGTGCCATTTAAGAGTTCGTCCCAATGCATCCCCTGTTATTGTGCCTCCCCGAAAAATACCTTATAGTTTAATGAATCCCCTCAAAGATGAATAATCACGGCTTGAAAATATTAATATTATCACTAAAATAAGTGAACCGACTGAGTGGGTAAATCAAATAGTAATTGTTGAAAAACGATCTGGAAGTTTAAGGATATGCCTTGATCCGCGAAGCCTAAACAAAGTAATCAAGCGTTCACATTTTCAGTTTCCAAAATTAGATGACATCAAAGCTCAGTTGTGTCATGCGGAAGTTTCCACATTTTTGGATACAAATTCTGGATTCTGGGCAATACAACTCGATGAATGTTCATCTAAACTATGTACTTTCATAACTCCATTCGGTAAATACAAATTTCTTCGCTTACCTTTTGGCTGCCCCAGAAATTTTTCATGCTGGAAAGAGCTAGGAAAGTTGGCCTTAAATTTAAAAGGTCAAAATCTAAATTTAGTTTAACAAAAATTTCATGTTTAGACATATTTTTAATTAAGATGGAGTGCGTCTCGGCTCAATGAAAATTGAAGCAATATGTCAAATGCCACGTCCTAAATCAGTATCTGATCTACAGAGATTTCTAGGAATGGTAAATTATTTGGGAAGATATATTGAAAATTTTCGTCAAAAACTAGTCACTAACGAGAATTATTAAAAAAATATGTATTGTGGCATTGGAATGAAACACATGATAGAGAATTTAACAATCTAAAACAAACCCTCACGAATAGTCCGACACTCACATATTTTAATCTTAACAAGCCGATAACTCTAAGTATAGATGCCTCTAAAGATGCAGTCAGAGCTGTAATATCACAGGACGGAAAACCAATTGCATACGGGTCTGCTACTTTAACGGAGTCACAGAAGGGATATGCTCAAATTCAGAAGGAACTTTTCGCAAACAGAAATAATGATATCTTTAATATTAGGCGCGTTTTATTATACATCCAGAGTAGTGCAGGATATCGATTTGCACACGAAACAACAACAACATCCAGAGTACAAACACTTGTGAATTCAGTGGAGTTCGTACTCATACTCTCTGTGGAACGTATTTCGAAAAGTCATATCAACTGGAATAGTTGGAATTTTCAAAAATGTCCATGTCACTCTGGCAACCAGGATAAATAGTCATACATTTGAAAACGGCGTTGGTTATATGACAGCTCAAGTTTGGAAATGACAACTGTCTGACAGAAAAAAACTCGCGTGCTACTCTGGATCGTTTTATTATGCATCCAGGATACCTACTACACTCTGGATGAAAATAAAACGCAGCTATTGTCAGTAGTTGCGAAGCATGCATGCGTCATAGGTCCAATAATCAAAAGCAACCGTTGATACCACGTGACATCGTGGTTCTGCCCTGGTATAAAGTAGGCATTGACTTATTTGAATTTAACAAATGTACATATCTAATTGTTGTTGACTGCTATTTGTCTTATCCAGAAATTGCACTGCTCTCTTCGGGTCACAACACAACTTTAATTTTAATGCAAATAAAATCAATTTTCGCTCGTCATGGTATACCACGCGTAATGATATCTGATAATGGTTCTCCATTCAACTCTGCCAAGTTTACGAAATTCAGTAGTGATTGGGACATACAGCATATTACATCCAGCACTTATCTCCAACGATCAAATAGCCTTGCAGAACGAACAATACGCTCAATCAAAAGTATTTTCCAAAAGTGTCTTGAAACAAATTCTGACATGTATTCTGCAGTTCTGCAATATCGTTCAACACCAAATTCTCTGAGCTTCTTAAGTCAAGAAAACTTCGAAATAAGCTTCCTGTAAACCAAAACGTCCTAAAACCCAAGTTAGTTAACACAGAAGATTATGCAAATCATATTCAAAACAAGCAGTCAAAAACGAAGCTGTATTATGACAGGCATACAAACTCTTTAAAGCCATTACGGAATGGAGAGAAAATATACTATAAAAGATCACCTACTTTAATATGGTATCCCGGCACTGTTTTAAGTCATTGTAAAGAGCCTAGGTCATATCTTGTTATAGATGAAAGTAATGGTACCATATTTTGTCGAAATCGCGAACATATTTTACATGATACAAACAAGGATCCTAATGTATATAACGATAATACGGAACAACTTATACTAAGTTTATTGAACAAAAGTCCTTGTAGAAACGGTCAAAGAATATTATCTGGCACAAACTCTAATATTACAAATCAGCAAACATCAAACGTTGGCAACCAATCCAACATCATGAACTCCAATGGGAGTAATGGGTACCAGACTTGTTTTGGTAGAGCAATAATACTGCCAGACAGACTGACCTATCCGTAAACGATCTGAAGAAACTTATCTTAGGTTAAAGACACATTATGTATTAACCGAAGCAGCTTCTCAACTTTGAATGAAATGCTATATCGTACCTTTGGACATTGCTGTGAATTATATTAATAACTATTATATATTAAAAAACAATTGTGGATTAGATTAGTATTATTATGAGTATAAAGATAATTTTTGTATAAAGCCTTTATACTAATGAATTACAACCAGAAGCTTCTTACAATAAGTTTAGTGTACAGAATATTTGAATTTAAATGGAAACTTTGGACTTACTAAAAAAAAATTTCATCTTATTTTGAAAGGAAGATGTAATACCTGTTAACTATCATTCCTATCAACAATACCCATACATAAGTACAGGTTGTATAAGTGTTCACAGCGACTCAGTGCACAGCCAAAATAGTCTAACTTAGTCATTAGTGCCAAAAAGACGTGTTTTATGTTCAGTACTTAATTTGAATAAATATGTTAAATAATTAAATATCTTTCACTGTCCACTCCATCTTTAACAAATGTATGGAATCTAGTTAAAGGTTGAGTTATGTATTGTGTTTAAAATCTCACATTAATAAGCAAGCTATAAAAACTATGCTTTAATCTGTCTAATTAATGCTTAAATGTAGCAAAATTAAAATAGATAATTATGATGAATGTATTAGCCGTGTAAAAAAAACTTACAATGTGTATTCTAAAATAAGCATATATGACGCGGGATTCGGCTACGTGAGCAACAAAGAACTATTCATCATTGATAAGCACACTGATTATGTTCTAATTTGTGTCCCTTTTTTCAAGTTTTGAGCCCGCAGGGAAGGGGGCCTTGAACCTCGCTAGTTTCAGATAGAAATGGTTGAACTTTTGTCTATTCCTTTGCAAATAAAATATGGTTGTTGTTAAAGAGGGACCGATTATCTTTTGATGAACTTATGTTAAACCACAAAGACACCATTGAACAATTAAAGGAATTACAATTGCATAAAAAATTGGCAAATTATTTTCTCATCTATATATTGAGTGCAATTCATTTGAAGGTGTCCACTTATGGGCATTATCTTACATAATAACTCCTTTTTCTATCTTTTATGGGATTCAATTGAGGAAAAATGCGCTCCGTCGTTGCACTAATGTGAGGAAAACTCAAAATTGAACCGATGAATGACTAGAATTTGGATAATATTCTTTCTGGCAATCCATTAATTGAAACATTTCGGTTCATAATTTTAATAATTTTAAAAATTAATTTATTAATTAACCTTCAATATCATCTTTACTAGCTAGATTTGGAAAAACCGCGATTAATGGAATCAGACTTGTAGCGAGTACTTTTGGGCAGGCACACTGAAGTGCAATAAGAACACTGCCATCAAAATTTATTCTTTTAGTAATTTGTTTAGACAATTCCACATCATATTGCATCTATATAAATGTCGTCAATATCTTTGAAATGGTGTTAATCTTCAATATACTATGTTTGCACGAAGTTGATAGAAATAGCTGCAAAATGTCCTTTAATAGTCGAAAGTAGTATATGAAAATATGCGGTTTTTGCTTGATATTAGGTAAGTTTTAAAATATGAGCCATGAAGGAAAAATAAACACCATTGATCTCATTCATTTGTGTTAGAATAGTATTTCCAACCTACGTATCGCATTCAAATTGATAGGACAGAAAAAATGCAGTACTAAAAGTTGATCATTGTAAAAAAATTCTGGAAACAACGTTTTCCGACGAAAGCTACCAGTTTGCTGATGTTTTTAGTACTTTATGGGTTTTAAGATTAAAGCTCTCTTGAAATTATCTGTATTCCGTTTGTCCTTTAGAACAAAACATATTAATATTGCGAACGAAGATTTTAAGGCGCTGGCAAATAGGCAAATATTGACTGCAAACGAATTGTTGAAGTGTAACTTATTTTATATCAGGTCTGTGATAACATGCTTTTCAACATACCGAAAATATGCTTGAAAAAGCAGAGAGAAAATCGGAGAAGTGAGCTTTATAGGCAAATTGATGCTTGTGAAGCAAAAAGTGCAAGTTAAACTGCAATTTCGAGCATATCATTGCAAGTTTGTGTCCAATCATATTTTCATCTTACCGTTGATTTTATCACTCACTTCAAACAGGCAGTTGAAATATTGTTCATAGAAATTCCTGAAATGCTTCAGGAAAAACAGATAAGGTGATATGGCGTCGCAAAAATTAAAGAAAGTACCATCCACCCTGCTACGGTGGTCGGTAGCAAAAGACACAAACATACAATCGCTACCGCACTGTTCGTTGGTTCCCAAAGAATTCATAGCGTAAATTAAGAGCAGTTTATGCGGGCGAACACTACTCAGCAAAACTGAATTCTCCTAATGTTTTTCTTAAAAATGAAGAGTGGACGCCGTCTGAATTCGCGCCGAAATTGTGTTGCTATGACATGTACTAATCAATAATGGGCCATTTAGACAAGCGTCCATGTGTCCACGCGTCCAAGCGTTTTTAGATTATACGAGTCAAGTCAACTCAAATCCGGTTTTTTGAAGGCGGGGCTAAGGCGCAAGTGGTCGGCTACCATGAACCAAATACTAGAGATCACGACAATGCGAGTTCAAAACTCGTCATGTTCTGCGCATATCCCGCCTGGCGCAGTTTACGTCACGTAGCAGAGAGCGGTGGACCAAGAAAAATGTGGTGAAAAGAAAAAAATACATGCATCCGAAGATGATGGTATGGCAAATTTCAAACTCGTCTTGTTCTGCGAATGATTTAATTTAGCGTCGTTCAAGTTGTAATATATGATGTAGCATATAGGGGCGAATAGGGAGAAATATTGTCAAAAATAGGGTTTGTTCAAAATGTAGTATGTATGGAAATTTTAATGATGCTTTGAAAAATGTGAGTGTTGTATTTCCTTACAGCAATACTTGAATGAAAAATCGATCGATATTTTGCAGTCATAAATAATCCGTTAATGAATTATAAAATAAAGACGATTATATTTTCAAGTCTTTAGCCGAATGTAGCCAACCACAAAACAATACCCTGATTCACCTACAAAACAGGTCATTTCGGAATGGTTTGTGGGCGTGCTGGCGCAGTTTACGTCACAAAAAGGGTGTTGACATGCGCATGTCGTGATCTTGTCTTCTTGGTTCATGGTCGGCTACGGTGATTGATATACCATTGACTTGATTGTTTTACTTTCGCTCTTTGTCATTTCGAGATGATTAGTGGATGGATGGATTGATATATACATAGTTTTGAGGTACAGATTTATTTATATGGAAAAAGAAATTGTAAAACTAACGAATATGATAAATCAGAATTAGAATTGTTTTAAACTTGGTAACGACGATATTTTAATAATGTTTAGCCGTTCGGAGGCACTGACAACTTGAAAATGATGGTTTCGATTTATGTTAACTTGTCAAATGATGATATTTCCATGATTATGAAATTTCTGCGAGCCATCATGCTTACTGCTAATATATTGGATATTCTATTTGGGCTTATTGGTATTGCAGTTCTTGTTATTATATCAGTGGCGTAATTTGCAAATTACCAATAGTGTGCATCTGATGAAAGTGAACAAGCAACACACAATTTAAGATAAGTTTTGAAGTGTTTCAGCGTGGCAAATCTATAATTCTTATGTTCCGGTAACTTCGAACTAAGTTATTAGATGTAAAATAGATTTGTATATTTTCTTTATTTTTATTTAACACAGTTGTAATGGTTTTGCCTGCAGTGGCGGTAAACTGTTGCTAACACTGAAAATTTCCCCTGCCGCTTATTTTTTTTTAAAATAAAATCATTTTCAAACAGCCAGGGCCCACAAACGGCTAAAGATTTAAAAAAACATCGTCGTGATCAATGTTAAAACATTACTAATTCCCATTCCTCAATTTTTCCCCATTTTTTTCTTCCTTCCAAATAAATAAATTGGTAGCAGACAATTGTATATATTTATCCATATGACTATATATACCTTCATATGAAATTGTTTGTGTCTAGATATTCGTATGCATTCTATTTTTTTCGTAATAGTCCTGCACGTAAAGATGCAAGAAAAATATTATCCACATCATCATATAATAAAAAAATCATCAACATTACATATATTTAAATGATCATCAACGAATCATCTACACATGCCACTGAGCGAAAAATTATAAAATTATAAAATTTATTATTACATAATATTATATATATATATATATATATATATATATATATATATATATATATATATATATATATATATTATATATTATATAATTTATTATACATTATAAAATCTTTTGTACATGAATAGACCCGCCTATATAAACAAAATCAAAGTGACTCGTGTAAGCAAAACACGCTAGATCGCATGGACGCGTGGACGCATGGACGCTTGTCTAAATGGCCCATAATATTTAAAATTAGCTATTTGATAACAAAATGAGTATAAAAAGTGTTGACAATGGAATGGGAATGCTTTGCAAGTGAGGGAAAGTAGAAATGTGATAATAGCGACGAGATCGATTCAGACCGGTTTCATTGCTCTTCTTTCAGCTCTCTGAAGTGAAGTGTTTCTTGAGTTATCTACAAGATTTTTTTCAGTGATTTATCTGATGCCGCTTTATTCCCTGCGCTGCTTATAGCAAATGAACTATCTTTGTCTGTTTGTTGACTGAAGTATTGATTGTCTATTATTGCGACGTTATGTCATTTAATAGTGTTATTAGCGTTCCCGGTCTGCTCAATCTAGTGTGCTTAAGAAAGTCTCGTTTGAATGTTTTTATGTTAAAAGCCAGTATCATAGCATAAATACTAATAAATAGCACGGAAATTACGTGATTGATGGATGAAAGAGATTGGCAGAGAGTGAAGGACTTACCATCAGCTGGCACCTAAGAAAGCCCAAAACCAAAATAAGTTCACTTTATCATGTGGATTCACAAGCATATACACTTATCATTCTCACATTCACTACTCACCACACTACTTGATATTAAACCCACCACACCAAAATTGTACATCAAGTAGGCTTAGTTTGAAAAAATTGTTTTCTTGATGTTTAGGAAAAATAATTCTGAATTGTCAATTTGATGAGTTAGATGGCTCACGAGTTAGATATTTGATTTTTCTTGAGCTTTTTTTTTGAGTCTAAAAATGTTGTAAAAAAAAAATGTTTTAGTTACGCTTCATGAAAGTAAACAATAGTTTTTTTGTTGATCAGAATGTTATTAATTATTATAGCCGGACAGCTAAAGTATCATACTGGTAGATCACCTCCTGGGAGCAAACAAGGTCTCCCTTGCTGCCGTCTGCCATAAAAACCTCTTCGCTTAGGCGAGCAAGGTGAAATTTCCCTATTGAAGGAGAAAAATAATACGGAAATTTAAAATCATATCCAAAAATGAGAGAAGCATACTATCAAACGACATGTGAGAATGTTTAGATCCGTGTTAGCTGATGGTAAGATCCCATCAAGAAACAGCAGGTGCAGCGAACTTTCGCTGGCAACAAACGAAATTGTATTTAGTGGTTTGCATTAAAGTGTCGGAGATATTCTTTTTACTCGCCAAATTGTATCGAAAGTAGTATTCCGCGCTAACTATCTTTTCACTTACCATTTTTATGCTCAGAATAGGTTTTCAGAAAAGCAATATTGCATAAATTGCCATTCGTGAAAATAGCCCCTTTGAAAAAGCACATGTATATTGCCTAGTGGGAATGAGAAAAGTATCTTATCGTATAAAGGAATCTCTCTTATCTTGGCGGGGTACTTCCTGTCTTTATTTCAACTTTGACTTTAATATTGCTCTCTACTTCTCGCAATCAGTGAGGAAATATCGCAAATTGTATCGCAAATCACGTATTTTCCGAGCAATTTATAGTACTAAAGCTATGCCAGTGTTTCAGTAGATGAATGCTGAATATGTCAGCACAAAAGAGTCAATTGTTCTAAATTCAAATGTAATAAAATTGGACCGCAAATCAAACGTTTTATAAACAAAAATGTTCAAAATATGTGTGAAAATAATTGAACTTTGAAGCTCTTATTGAGAGTTTTGTCGTACAAAGGAATACGATCCATTTTTTACCTTACATTGTGTAAACATTTTGCTTGCTTTAAAAGAAACAAATTTATTCAGCTATGGTCTGGTTGAATTCGTATAAAAAAAGATTCTAAATTAGTTTTAGGTGATATATGATGACACTGAAATATAAAACTGAGAGCTATTAACTGATATGTAACCGATTCAAGTAATCAATGGAAAAGTGAGTAATAATACTATTGATATGAACAAATCATTTCAATTTAATGAGCTTATTTCAAGACACAAAATAAATATAAACAGAAATATTTGTTGATAAGAAAAAAATACATATTTCCGCTAAAAGTAATCAAGGAGTAAGAGAATACTACTAATTAAATTTACTGAGTTTATTTCAAGACGCAAAAGATATAAAATAAAAATATTTTAATATTGAAGATATACATAAACCACATAAATTTCAAGCGCTAAGGATTATTAAAAAAACTTGCCATGAAGCGTGGAATCAAAGGATTATTTATTTCAAGCAGAAGCAAGCTGGAACGATAGAAACCTAAAGGTAGGTATCCATATGTTGCATTTCTTGCGTATCGTATCCCTGCTGCGTATCATTCACTAAACGGATACGGTGTCCACACTACTCAATATTCCATGTATCATCAATACGATCCGTTGCAAAAAGCTCGATACGCGGCTGCAATATTTTTATTCACTAACCGATGCTGTGCATCGCAACCCAAATATGACTCCACTTCGTATCGTATCATTCCCTTAATGCGACGGCAAGAAACCGCCAAGTGACCGATCGAGTTCGTTGCGTTTCTTTGTATCATATTTTGATACGGAACGAAAATACGTTTGTCGTATCCACTGATACGCAACGTCGATACGATACGCGAAAATGCAATACATGGATACCTACCTTAAGATGATCATTCACAGCTCTCGACGCCGGCTGCCAATGCGCACTGAATATTTTTTTGTAACGCGAATGCATCAAACAAAAATATCAGTAATTATAAAATATTTGTTATGATTAAAATGGAGAAAAATTAGGAATAATTAAATTCAAAATGATAGTGCGTGTGGTTTCTGGAGGGAGTGTGCCGATTCGGGATGGGCATGCAGTTCGGTCGCGGTTTGTCGCATTGAGTTAACCTGGTTTTCCTACTTTGCTATAGCCAGGTCATAAATTTTTTTTTTAAATTTATACCGTCCTCCTGCGATCAGTTACCTTGCTGCGGCAGTTTTATTTACTAACGTAGCCATTCATTCAGATATGAGCCTCATCGCTAAACAAAAAAACAAAAAAATTAGTTTCTCTAACAGAAACGATTTTTCAAAATAAATCTGTACAATTTACAGACGTTGCTCAAGCGTAAACGCATGACAGCTGCCACACTATACGCAGCATTAAAAAGTGTTGCCAACTTAAAGCAATATTTAGATTTAAATATATATATATATATATATATATATATATATATATATATATATATATATATATATATATATATATATATATATATATATATACATAATCTATATATATATATATATATATATATATATATATATATATATATATATATATATATATATATATATATATATATATATATATATATATATATATATATATGTGTATATTTTAGGTTGCTGCAGATGAAATGGCCGATTCAGCAATGACATCAAGTGTATTATGTTGGCACAAGGCGGCGCAAATGATATGACATCTTAGAGTATAAATACTGCTTTTTTGGTTTATGGAGTCATTTCTGTTTTGCACTTCATAGTTATCGTAAAAACAAAAAGAGAAAGTGAACATGGAAGTGAATCAAAAACGGCTACTTTTACTATACGAATTTAAATTAGAGCACAACGCAACGGAAGCAACGAGGAATATCAACAGCGCATTTGGGCCTGACCTGCGATGAAAAGTGGCTTTAAAACGATAATCGTCGCCGACCGGCTCAATGGCTAGATGCCGATGAAGCGCCAAGACACATGCCGAAACCAAGCCTTCATCCAAAGAAAATAATGGTAACTGTTTGGTGGTATGTAGCTGGAGCTTTCCACTATTCGTTCCTGCAACCTGGCGAAACCATCAATGCTGACAAATACTGTGCTCAACTGGATGAAATGCATCAGAAATTGATAGTCCAACGACCTAGGCTTGTCTAAAGGGATGGAGGGATGACGCACGACCTCATGTATCGAGAACAATGGTCCAAAAATTAAAAGAGTTGTGCTATGAGACTCTTTCTCACCCTCCATATTTACCAGACCTCTCACCAACAGATTACCATTTCTTTAAACATTTGGGTCACTTTTTGACAGGAAAAAGATTTAAGAATGAAGCTGCTGTTAAAAATGCCTTCGAGGAGTTTCTTCGAACCAGAAACTCGGACTTCTACAAAACTGGAATAAATGTACTTGTGTCTCGTTGAGAAAAGTATATTGCATCTATTGGTACCTATTTTGATTAAATAAATTGTCTTTATAGAGAGTTACAGCTGTTTAAAAATTTATTACTAAATCGGCCATTTCATCTGCAGCAAAAAAGATTAAAGAAGATAATTTCGGGAGTGGCCGAAAAATTTTTGATTTTTGCCAAAAAAATTAAAATCTTTGATAAATTTTATCCTTTGTCCTTCATGTCAAATTGAAATTTTTAAAATTCCGATTTGCACAAGAACGGCAACACATCACCAAATCACCTTTATTTTCAGCACTCGAAAGTTCTGTTCACGAGAACTGATGACCGGATTATTTGATCAGTATAAAATTTACAGGACATGTTGGAATTAACTAGGACCAGGTCCGATAGAAGTGATTTTGAAAGTTAGTGGTACCATCTTGAAAAATCATTGAGAAAAAAAACAGCTTTTTGGCCTATAACTTCCGATTCAGCCATCTTATTTAAGCAAAATTCATACAGTATTTGGATATTACTTTAGACAACATTTGGCTGAAAAATTAGGATAGAGTTGCCAGCTATGGTGATTTTTGTCTCCTAAATCTTGCAAACTTGCTCAGCAAAATAAAGCTTTTTTCCCTATAACTTCTGGTCCAATCATGAAATCAAAACGATGCTCATGCATTAAGTGGACCTTAGTGTGAACCAAGTTTCGTAGGAATTTCGTACAAAAATCATGAAAGGGCTGCCAGCTATGACCATTTTTCTAATTTTTTGGAATTTCTTTACTAAGTGATTATATCATTAGATTTGCAAATGGGAATCATCCTGCAATGAAAACTAGCAACAAATATTAATGCTTTCAAAATTTGAAATTTTCTGAGGGTGGTAACCCTAAAATTCTTTTCACCCCTATAACTTCCTGCGCAGTGATTCAATCGGAACGAAATTTACTGGTTGGGTTTAACTTAGCGTGAAGCAGATTTGGTATATATTTTGCTTTGCTGCTTACACAGCGTAACCAGCATTAGCCATTTTCGTAAATATTGCACCAACAGATGCTTCAAATTACGTTCTCATATGCAAAGCATTTGCAATAAAAATAAGAAACCAATTTTTAAATTTTCCGAGTTTGAAAATTTTTCGGATGGCAGCCTCAAACAACGTTTAATCGTTGAAACTTTCCATGAAATCCTGCGATGAGAACAAAATTTAAAGGATACGTTGATTTAAGTATGAGCTTGTTGTGGTTAACTTATTGCTGCTTCGTTGAGAAAGTGTTGCCAGCACTGAACATTTTCATCATTTGTGTTATAGTTGAGTTTTGTTGCTTTGAATAAGGAATGGTTGATATGATTCAACGTTTTTCCACATTTTTTTGTCACTCAAAGACAATTTCCGTGAAAATTATTTTTCTTACAGTTCTGATGCGCTAGAATTTTTTTTTAATTTTGTATCATATTGTTGATTTTATTCATAATGCTTTTAGTAACTGTAATCAATTTTATGTTGATTGTATTCTTGCAATTCTTAACTGTTGACCCGGTTATTAGTGTGGATTAAACTCTTTTGGGTGCAGTTAGTGCATTTCAGAGCAATTTTAGAACACGTTTTGTTGAGTGATTTCCGGCACATATCGCATACAACTTTATTTTGGTAAAACAATTTTTAGTGGCTGAAACTCTGGCATTTGAAATAACTTATAATATTGTAGTCCTCAATGATGTAGTGCGATCCAAAGTCAATATTAATGTGTTTGTTGACCATTCGCTTAAATAATTTTCCTCCCACTTCAGCGAACGCAATCCACTTATTTGATTTTCATACCTACCTGATGTGGACAATCTCAAATTTCTTATTTAAGTCGATCGAATATTCAAAGTTGATAAGATCATCCTGTAATATCTGCGTTGAATTTTTTTTTTGTAGGCCTTTAATTAATTATCGCGCAAGCTTTTGTTTAGTTGTTTCAACATTAAAGCCTTCTAGCTGCTGTTTTTTTAGTGAAAATTTCAGAATTTTCCAGCGAGTTTGATTATATGAAGAAACCACAATTTTGCCGTGGTTTGGAGAGTTCAACCAGAAATTTTTGTAATCGCTGCTTTTTGTTTTCTTTGTCTTCCCAAATCGTGTTTGCCACACTCAGAAAAATATGTTTCGGAGAATCGAGAAAATTCCTACTTGTTTAAGAGACTTCAAATCTTCCACGAATCAAATAAACTTTTATTTGATGTCAGTAATTTGTATGAATATTGTGTAAAAATTTCTTGCATTCAACGAAATAAAATTTTTACTTTAACTTATTTCAAGTAAAAAAACTTCCTCAAATTTTGTAAATTATGTCTGCAAACTAAGAAAATTATATCTAAAACGCGAACAAGTTTTTACGTGTTTAAACCAGTGTGGTAGTAGAAGTGGAGATGACATCGACAGTATAACTTTCCACCATTAGCCCCTTAGATTCTCTCGCGCACAAAGCATGTTAAAGAAGCTTTTCTGCCCAATGTTAAATTGGAGGGGAACTACTTGGATTTGACCAGATTTGACATTAAGCAGACAAAAAATTACTACCATTCCCTTCAATGTATATCTAATGGGCATATCCACTCCATTTCTACTATTTCACTGGTTTAAACATCAACCATGCTTCAATATTCGACGAATTAATGGATAGTTTTTATGATTTCCTTTACACAAATGGGAGGTTGGTAGCTTAGCTCGGTAATGTACC
>OX376373.1:98641640-98716953 GCA_947369275.1 Nemotelus nigrinus | reverse complement strand
ATATATATATATATATATATATATATATATATATATATATATATATATATATAGAAATATATATATATATATATATATATATATATATATATATATATATATATATTTATATATAGAAATATATATTTATATATATATATATATATATATATATATATATATATATATATATATATATATATATATATATATATATATATATATATATATATATATATAGAAATATGAATTTTTGGCCAAATGATTTTAATAATAATGTTCTTTTTCGAACATTTGTAAAAAGTAGAACTTTTTTTTTTTAACCTCCTTCCTTCCACTCTCTCCATCACTCAATCAAAATGCACGGTCCGTGTGCATCAATTCTCCTCAATATATGTTAACTTCGTACTTCCCAGACAATAAAATATTGGTATAAGGGAAAGCACTTCATTATAAACTATCGTCTTTAGATGATATCGCCTGTCTCTTGTCGTCAAGACTTATGCCAAGAGAAAAGTTAGAAAAAACTCTGGTTGGCGTCTTCATTATCTTTGTAAAAGGAATGATCGTAGATTTTCTTTAAATTTAACCAAATTCGGTGATTTTCATATATCCTCAGGTAAGGTATTGTAATAAGCCAAAGACTGTTGCACTGGATCCATTTTCAAACGATCTGTCCTAGCTTTTTTGATCGCAAGGTTATTCGCCGATCTTGTGGCTGTCTGACTTATTTCTCCAACATTTCTTATAACATATGGCCATTTGAGTTTTTTGTTAAGTATCTTAAATATTAGCTTTCCTTGTTCAATACACATTATTTGTTGTATGCTTAGTAGTCCTGTTTCACGATACAGATGTAAGCTTGGAGTCAAAGTTGGCATTTTGTATATAGTCTTGATAGCCTTAGTGATTAGTCTTCAGATCAGATCAATATTTTGTTTCGATGTTTGCTTCCACAAAACTGCTCCATAAGAGATGTTCGACAAAATGAAAGCATTGAATATGTCAAGTTTGATGTTGAGAGATAAAAAATCATATTTTTTTAGGATTCCTATAATAGGCGCTACTTTATATCTTATGTTATTGATATGTTGTAGCGACGACATTTTCTCATCTAAAGTTAGTTCTAAGTATCTAATTGACTTGACATTTTCCAATTGTATTCCATTGATTTGTAATGACGGATTAATTTGCTGCTTGTTGTTTTGTTGGAATACTAAATATTTAGTCTTTTGGATGTTTATTATTAATTTACTTTGTTCGAGCCAATTCCAATATTTTCCTAGGTCATCATTTATATTTTGCTGGAGGATTAATTCGTTTTTACCGGAATACAGCAGTAGTGTGTCATCAGCAAATAAAACTATTTTTCCCAACAGATAAATCTCCTGTACGCTGTTAATGTACAGTAGAAACAGTAATGGCCCAAAGATTGATCCTTGAGGAACGCCGATGTTTATAGTGCATTTCTGACTTTTATACATATTGTAATTTATATATATTAGACTCAATATGAATACTCGAGCGTGATGAAAGTTGCAGTTGCTCGGTGACAAGTGTTCCAATGGTAGCGAAGAAGTTGTTTAACTGCTGTGCTACTTCTTCGGGGTCTGTAATGGATGTTCCATTTATCAACAGTTCTTCTATGCTCGTTGAAGATTTGTTTTGTTGTTTAGACAAGAGCTCATTTACTAGTTGCCAATATCTGGAGGTATTTCCGGCTGAAGTTTCAAACTTATATATGTAGAAACGTTTTTTGGCCTCCATGATAGCTCGATTCGATTCCTTCTTCATAGATAAATAGATCTGCTTCTTGGACGTGGAGTTTGGATCTGCCAATAAGCTCTCACAGGCTCAAGCTCATAGCAGGCAAGAAGCAATTTTAAGGTAAAAAATTATTACTTGATGTAAATACTTATTTATCGCGATTCGCTCACTTTAAATTAAAGAAGTCCAAGAAAATATATATGTATATATATCTTCCAGAAATTTTGTTTGCGAAATAATATGAAACAAACATTTCTTCAAGATTGGAACTTAAAACAAAATAAATAATTTACTTCAACCATTATTTATATGTATCCATTTAGAAGAAAAAAATGTTCGCACCATTGAAACGCGCTGTATCATTTTGTACTTTGCTTTTTATTCAACTAGTTTTTTTCACTTTGTCTTAAATTACTGCTGACGCTTTTGTCTGTCTGTTGTGCCTGTGACTTACTGAGGGACATCTACATCGGAGGATGCAGCGAGCATTAGCACAACCTCCGAGTTAGGTGGCTGTTTTGATCTTTTAAACCTCTAATCGTGTGAGGAGGAGGAGATGGCTATCGCATCTGATGACGATCTAGACCAGTGATTCCCACAGTGGTCTATATCGACCCCCAGGGGTCTATGACAACCTGCAAGGGGTCTACGTCAGCGAAAAAAATGTGGGGGGTCCATGAAATGAAAATGGGGTTACGATAGTGGATCTCAACATACACTGATAGTACCTATTTACTTACATTATACTATCTTATAATGTAAAGACATATACATTATATTTAAAACTACCTATGAAGTAAAAAATTTATTATATATGTTTATAAAATTGTGTAAGCTGTATGATGTAGGCATTCGCTTTGGGGAAATTCCACCACAACCGGGAAATTCCACCACCAGAGTGCGACAAGGTGGTAGAAGGGGTGAAAAATTGAAGAAAAACAGACAGCATTATACAAAAAAATAAAAAAGAAGATAACACAATTAAGAAAAATAATAAAAAAATTAACAAAACAAAGCCCCAAAAGCAAACGCACAACCACAAAACACAAACATACTAGCCCGACATCTATCGGCGAAATTCATGTATCAGCTGTGTGGTGCATCAAGTCAAGTTTTACCTTCGCTTTGTGGTCGCAATACATTTTGATCTTGTAAAGTCGAGGTTCCGGATTTCGTTCAAATTATGCATAATGGTACTCCTAGAGGATATGAACGTGGATGCACAATTTTTTCTTTCTATCAGGTTCAGTTGCCGAGTTATGGGCTTCTGAAGAATTGAAGAAGCTGATGAAGGGTTTTTTTGGAAGCCGATTTTGAGATTGAAAAAAAATTTATTAAAAACATTAAACATATTGATTGGTATAGAAAATCAACTGTTCTTTTAAATTTTAAAATTAGATTTGGAATAAAAAAAAAATTTCCTGTATAAAACCGGAAGTAACCATTTCAACTCGCTATTTGAGTAACTTGGACCAGGTTAATTTTTTTTATTTTTGTAGTAAAACAAAGCTTAAACTATACTTGTTTTATCATAAAAATTTTAGAATGGGATGGCGAGTAGTTTGGGAGGTAGGTGAATTTTAGTACATACAAGTCGTATGAAGCGTGGCACCCGGAGCTTGATTAGGATAGCTAGTGAGTGTGAAAACAAAACATGTTCAGTAAAATTATTGCTATATCGTTAAAATATTATATATACAATTAATATAGTTAAAATATAGCTATGTAGTTTCAATATTAAAAGTTGCTAATGCTAATTTATTTAGTAAAAAAACAAACTTGTTTATGGAAAAATGAATTTATTTCACAGTTTTTACAATTACATACATAATTCACCTACATATAGAGGTTAGAATATAAAACAATTGCTAATGCTTATTTACTAAATGAAAAAAAAATGATTTATGGAAAAATGAATTTATTTCACCATTTTTACAGTTTGACACTCATTACTTAAACTTGTTCTTTTTATAAGAAGGCCTTCAGTAACTGGAATAAAACAGTGAAATTTCTTAGTCCCGGGAATAGTAATAGAGGGATCAAACCGTGGTTTTTAAAATATTCTCTGGCGTTGAAGTTCCGCCGACTTTGCCCAATGAAAAAAACGTAAAGGTGTAGTAATAGCTTTACTAGGAGGTAATTGTAAACTCGCACGTGTTGCAAGTCGTTTCAAATTACCACCGAGATCATCACATGGGCCTTTTCCATGCGAAGTCGCGTGAAAATGAAGTTCAGCTTCTGTCTTGAAATCAGCTTTATAATAAAATAGATTCACAAAATTGAATCTATTTTTAAAATATTGTGGGGCCCCATCTGTTATGTATATAATTTTTGACACAGCTATTGTTTCTTCAGACAGATGTTTGTGAAGGGTTTTTTGGAAAGCATATAAGGCTGCTGTATCATGTTTCATATCATCTGAAATCATAACATTACTACCATGTTCGATTTTACTTCCAACTTTATAATAATAGACTGATGTCAAAAGTGTTTCCTGGTCATTATTCCAATGAAAAGCTTGAGCTGCATCTTGTACAACAAAACTTTAATTCTCAGCAAAATCGCATTGTACTCAAATTTCCCCATTCGTTTATATTTTCTTTTAGATTTTTAAAATAAAGAGCCTGTTGCTCTGCAATATAAGCATGGGGTTTCAAGGCATCCAACGCGTGACAAAAGCTGTCTACAAAATCATCGGATGCAAGCAGATGAGTAGAAATGGTTAATCTGTCTGAACAAACCCATTTTTCAAACTGAACGGTTGTCACTTGATTGTCATCAAATATCATTTTCAAATGATCACGAATTGCACTTACACCAGGACAAGATTTGCAACTTTCATTTGGGGTTTTTGTTGAAATTGTTAAATGACATATCGGCGTAGGATTGGGACACATCATTTTGCGAAGGCAATCCTTATAAGTAGAAAATTCCAAAATAGTTACAGATGTGAGACTGTCAATGTCTCCTCCACTCATCATTAATTTCACATTTTGGTGATATATACATACACAGACCATATGTGTTCCAGAGTCACCAGCGAGGATACATTGTTTGGGTTTCAAAGTGAAAAATTTTGTCAGGCCGATTTTAATATCCGGATATTCACTTTTAAACGTTTGTTACACATTAAAAGCTGTTTTTGGATTTGCGTTCTTTTTCCGTTATCTAACTTAATAGATACACAATCTTTTTTACCGGGCATTATTCGACTAATGTCTTCTCGCAGATAAAAGCACTTCACTAAGTTCATAGTTTCAACTGCTAGCTTAGGCCACCTCGTGGATTTGGAGATGTTAATATACCAAACTAATCCACAAGTTGCTTTGCTTTTCTCGCTTGCCGCCTGGATGTTCCGAATTCTTGTGCAAGTCTGTTTTCGGTCCATGACTTAGGTGTTATAGTCAGTATCGTAGTTTTCATAGCATTAGATGTAGACGGATTGCTAAATTTTGCTTTTAACTGGGTCAGAATATCTTGGTCGTATATTGTTGAATCAGTTTACTTTGAGCTATGTTTATACCTCTCTTCAGGAATGAATGGTAAACCCGGGGAGCACAAAGACTAATCAGTTGCTGATTGGCAAGATTGCTGAAAATTTGCAGGTATTTCCACGGTCAGTTTTTTCCTGCAGCTTCCACACACGTACATATCAGAAGAATATCTCCACTTCTCTGCTATTTTTTTTAATTTTTCTTAGGTCTTTAGCCTTCCGATGAAATCTCAAGTCGAAATGATTGAAACATCGGTAGCCGCAAGGAGACATAATACACACAATTCAACTTATTTATGTAGTCACTTCAAGCGCTGAAAAAGAACTAAAACAAAAACGGAAAATTCGAAATGGTTCTTTCATCACACTTCCAGCCCTTTCTATTACATAGCTTTGACCTCCTTCTATTATATGGCTTTTTATGAAAAAATAATACCTTTTTCACCTAAAAAATGGCGCCACTAATCGCATTTCTGTAGGGTAGTCGGTTAAGTATGAACACAATTTAAGTATGTATTTTAAGTATGTTATAAAAACTATTTCTATACAGGATATAGTATCACGGCAAACTACATATACTTTCCACTCAAAAATTTTCAACATCAAATAAGTATAGTTTTAGCTTTATCTTGTTACAAAAATAAAAAAAAATTAAACTGGTCCAAGTCATATAAGTTCAAGTAAAAATTTTTTTTCCGTAAATCATTTTTTTGTTTTCACTTCGTAAATAAGCATTAGCAATTGTTTTATACTTTAACCTCTATATGTAGGTGAATTATATATGTAATTGTAAAAACTGTGAAATAAATTCATTTTTCCATAAACAAGTTTGTTTTTTTGCTAAATAAATTAGCATTAGCAACTTTTAATATTGAAACTACATAGCTATATTTTAAGTATATTAATTCTATACATAATATTTTAACGATATAGCAATAATTTTACTGAACATGTTTTGTTTTCACACTCATTAGCTATCCTAATCAAGCTCCGGGTGCCACGCTTCATACGACTTGTATGTACTAAAATTCACCTACCTCCCAAACTACTCGCCATTCCATTCTAAAATTTTTATGATAAAACAAGTATAGTTTAAGCTTTGTTTTACTACAAAAATAAAAAAAATTAACCTGGTCCAAGTTACTCAAATAACGAGTTGAATTGGTTACTTCCGGTTTTATACAGGAAATTTTTTTTTTATTCCAAATCTAATTTTAAAATTAAAAAGAACAGTTGATTTTCTATCCCAATCAATATGTTTAATGTTTTTAATATATTTTTTTCAATCTCAAAATCGGCTTCCAAAAAAACCCTTCATCAGCTTCTTCAATTCTTCAGAAGCCCATAACTCGGCAATTGAACCTCATAGAAGGAAAAAATTGTGCATCCACGTTCATATCCTCTAGGAGTACCATTATGCATAATATGAACGAAATACGAAACCTCGACTTTTTTTCGTTGTCCACTTCACGTGAAATGCCCCACCAGTATCATCTTGTTACAAGCATACGCGCAGTCTCAGAGCAAAGATCTCAATAATTATAAAGATGTCCCAATATGAATAATATGCATAGTAAAATGAATGGATTAATTCTTTGAGAAGCTTCTCTTTCTTTAAGTAACAAAAAAAAAACATAAAAACAATTTTTTTAAAGCTTCACATTCCTCGCGAACACACCATTAACACATGAAGAAAGTAACTAACCACACATAGTTTTTTTTGTTCTTATTGTTATGAAAATGAAATGCTTCAGAGAGAAAATCAAGTAAAAGTACTCTAATATTAAAAAGCTTTGTGGATTTTTTTAAAATCCACTTTTTTTTGCATGGGGTGAAATATCTTTGTAATTATTATGTCTTTGCTCAGAGCTTCGCGAACTTGCACTGACCTGTTCAATTCGTCACTCTATAAATACGAATGTGAGACAATTACGTTTATTCGCTTCCTCAATCTTTAAAAGAAATGTGCTAAAAAAATGTGTAAAAAAATATAAACTGGTAGTTTATCACACACATTATAGTGAATCAGTGTTATTTTGTTTGAGAGTGCCGGAGAAAAGTAAGTCCATTATTCCTCATTAAATTTTAGTTTTGTACTCGTAGTTGGCAAAGATAGAAAATTACGCCAATCATGACTTCAGTTATTAGTAGTTTAATATTCAAACATACTTCTACATACTTCTCTATATTAAAATTAAAATTTTGTATTATTGCTAAAGTGGAACCAGTGAATTTTTACACATGACAGTCGAATGTTCGTAGAGATATATCGCATAAAAATTCGTTGTATAATATTTTGTTTTCACATTTTTTGTCATGTTAATTTCAAATTTCCTTAAAGTTCCATCATATAAAAACCTTAAGTAACATTAATAACATTTCCCTTCTCACATTCATTTATAATGGCTGTATGCCTATGCCTGCCATAAAGTCTAAGACCATACGATTTAAATTTGACTTTGGTTTTTCAATATACAACTGCTGGACTTTATGTCTTATTGAAATAGATTAATTTTGCCCACAGATGACTGGTGCCATGTCCGAATCTAAAAAGAAATGTAAACAGTACAGTGTTGATTATTTGAAGCTTGGTTTCATTTCATCATTGTCGGACAAACAATTGCCTATGTGCCTTTTATGCAACAAAAGTTTTGGGCAATGACGCTATGAAACCATCTAAGCTGCAGGATCATCTGAAAAGAGGTCACCCTGATAAAACAGATAAAGATGTGAAATACTTTCAAACACTCAAAGATAAACTTCAGAAGAGACCCACGCTGGACAGAATGTTCGCTTCGACGTCACAAAGAAACGATGATGATTTGCGGGCGTCTTACAATATCTCGCTGCTTATAGGAAAATTCGGAAAACCGCATACTATCGGAGAGAAGTTAATTTTCCCAGCCGTTGAAGAGATTTTAAAAACTGTTTTACACAAACCTACATCTGATGTCATTAAAAGAATTCCCTTAAGCAACAATACTGTACTGAAAGACGTATTGATGAAATGAGTTCTGATATTGAAAGCTTCTTGTGTAATTATTTGCAAACGTCCCATTTCTCTATACAACTGGACGAGTCAACTTTATCTGGTAATGCAGCATTATTATTGGCATATGCTCGTTTTATTATGAATGAAGAAATCTACGAAGAACTGCTCTTCGCAAGAACTTTAACAACCGACACTAAAGGTGAATCAATATTTCATGTTTTGAAGGATTACTTCATTGAAAAAGCAATCCTTTTATCAAATATAATATAACATGGCTGGACGTTATCGTGGATTTATAAGCTATTTAAAACAAAATGTGTCAGGGGTGTTAGCAATACATTGCGTCATCCACCGACAACATTTAGTTGCAAAAATTTGAGTATTAGATTGCATATATGTATATCTTCAATCAGTCATTGATGCAGCAAACCGAATCCGAAGCAACGCGTTGAATACGCGGTTATTTACGCAGTTGTGTGAAGAAAATGACGAATATTTTCATCAATTACGCCTTCACACTGAAATACGCTGGCTGCCGGAAGACTTATGTTTGGCAAGTTTTTTTGCTCTTTTTGAGACTATTTTAGAATTTCTGGATATTAAAGATAAAATTTTAGAAGACAATTTAATGAAAAGGAAAACAGACATCGCCTATTTAACAGATTTTTTTACAAAATTTAATATGGTTAATTTGCAGTTACAAGGCGACAATCTAAATTTGATTAAAACAACGTCCATCTTATCAGTGTTTCTTGCCAGAGATAAACTAATAAAGCAAAATATTGGACGGGGCGAATTTTCCCAGTTCCCCATTTTGTCACAGACAAACTGCCAGGAAGACGACGTTTCAACCTACGTTCAACATTTAAATGCCCTCTTTTCAAATTTTGAAACTACGTTTGTGGACGTTTTGACTATGGTAATACCACCGTGGATAATTAACCCATATGATGACATAGAAGAAGTAAATGTCATAATACAAGAGGAACTGACTGAACGAAGTACAAACCAAGAACTTAAGATTTAGTTTAAAAACGGATATCAGCAATTCTGGCTGCAAAACAACATACCCGTTAGTTATCCTGTATTATGGAATATAGCGAAGACATTTTTGATTTCCTTTCCATCGTCATACCTAGTGGAAAGGGGGCTCAGCGCTGTTACCAATCTCCGAACGAAAAAAAGAAACAAACAACATCATTAGCCGAGGAGATTTGAGCTTAAACCTTACAAAATTGACGCCACATGGGGATAATTTATTATTAAAGAATCAGGTTCATCCTTCTCACTAAAAATATTTACTTACTGCTTAGTTTATTTTATGTTTATTTTATGTTACGTATATTTTATATAACAGATACAAAATTTTATTTTGAGTAGTTTTGATTTAAATTCAATTAATAAATGTATAAAACTTAACATGTGCTAAGTTTTATACGTTTATTAATTAATTTATTAATTGTTACTTTAAGTTTTAAGCACTAAATTTCACTGCTGTTAGAAATTTACAAAAAATCAATGTCAGGTAAGTAGGGGTCTACCAAAAACCGAAAAACATGGCAAGGGGTCTACGACACAAAAAAGTTTGGGAGCCTCTGATCTAGACAGTACCGTTGCCGAAAAAGGTGAAGACTATGCAAGCTTCTCTTTACCACTCCATGGCAGCTTTGGCTGATTTTTTCCTTCGTTTGTGCAAACATGCAGTGGAGATAGTTCAAATTCAAGAGCCATGGGTCGTAAGGGACCGAGTCTGTGAATTACACAATGACGGATACAGACATGTGTCAAATCGAATCTTTTTGTAAACTTAGAGTCTGGATCCTCATCAAGAAATCTATAAATGTCCTTGACCTCCCAAATTTCAACGAAAAGAAAAATTTCGCTATTGTGGTCAACGTGAAGCCGAAGTCACGCGATGAAGGTTTCCTACTCCCCAATGACATTATTAGGGAATCAACAGCAGCCGCAAACACTCATTGGATCCCGATCATAATAGGTGCTGACGCAAACGCACATAATATGTTATGGTGCAGTTCAGAAACCAACGAAAGAGGGGAATCATTATATGAGTTCATCCTGTCTAGTAATCTTGCCATTGCAAATATTGGCAATGAGCCTACATTTAGGAGTGGAGAGTTTTACAGTAGTGCTCACTGTCAAACAACTTGTACGTGGCATTTATTTTAAGTATTGAAATATTTGGAAACAACGCCTTACTTAAACAGGAAACGAACATCATCAAAAGTCTATTTGCTTGAAAAATGCCTCAATTTGCCTTATATGTCCAGTATAATGATATTATGGCTGTCAAATTATTATTATTTGGGCTACGGCGAGGGCGGCAAGACTTCTGTCTACTGTATCCAGAGTAAAATCGTTAATTTTACAAAATATCCTGTGATTGTTAAATCACTATTTAAAAAAATATTTTTATGTCTGCTTCATCTCACTTACTTTTCATAAAAGTGCCGATAATTACACATTGCGTCTGCTTATCTACTCTACTGTAACATTTAATTTTTACCAACTCTCCTTGATAGTATACATTTAGGCTTCTTATATATTCCGGGTCGGCAAGCCGATGAAATGAAATCAAAAGTCCCTTACAAAATTAAACTTTCACGCGACTCGTAGTCGGTCATTTCATTCATGGGTATACATATTCTGCCCTACTAAGCATAAAGGTTCTATCTGCATTTCTCTCATTTTTGAGTTAGCATCGGACTCAAAAATTAAATACTCTATAACATAATTCTACTTAATTTGAAAATCTTAAGTTTTGTGAAGTATATTAAAATCAATATTGAAAAACGCACTCTCCATAAATCTCCAGCACAAATCATTGAATATCTCGAAAATGCTAAAATGTAGATAGAACGTTTATATTTAGTAGGGCAGTATTGCAAGCTCTATTCTGGGTTAGCAAGCCGCCGATCGCAAGTCTAACTTGTGATTTGCCGGTCCCAAGCCCGGAGAAAGGAGGAGGGTTTGAGGCAACGAGGTAACTCTATCCTCAGTAAAACTTGCATAGTTGCAGCCTGATGGCTGAATTACACCTAAGCGTCTCAGGTCATTAGGGAGAATTAGCCACGTTGTCAGACCTGCAACATAGTTGTGTGAACTTTGGCACGAGGCAAGTCTCCTGAAGCAACTATCACCGAGGCCCCTCATGGAAATGGTTGAGCGATGTGCCGACAACTCATCCTTGTAAAAACTACCTCTGTCAAGAAACCTGGAAAAATAGCCTCGGATTGGACGGACCAACAACGACGACCACGCAAACGCACAACGGATTATTCTCTCGGAACCTGGAATGTATGCTCCCTGAACAAACCGGGAGCTGAAAAGGCCCTCCTGCATCAGGTCGAACAATACAAACTGAGCATTACTGCAGTCCAGGAAACAAATTGGTTAGGCTGCGAGATCAACGACAAGAAATCGCACACAATTTTTGCAAGCGGCAAACCTTCGGGCCGCAAGGAGTTTGGAGTAGCATTTATAGTGAGTAAGCAGCTTAAGTCGCGCGTTACCGATTTCAAACCCGTAAACAAAAGGCTGTGTGCGATTCGCATCAAGGCGCGATTTTTCAACCTCTGGCTCATCAATGTGCACGCTCCCACCGAAGTACAAGAAGACTCTGTAAAAGACGAGTTCTATGCCTGCCTTGAAACTCTCTTCGAGTCACTTCCATCAAATAACGTAAAAATGCTACTGAGAGATTTCAATGCAAAAGTCGGGAATGAAAGTTGGCATCGGGGGACCACTGGAGGACACAGCCTCCACGAAGAATGCAATGATAATGGCCATCGTCTAATTGACTTCGCTTGCAGCAGGAACCTTGTTGTAAGCTCAACTTGCTTTCCACACCGTCGCATTCACAAGCAGACCTGGAATTCTCCAGACGCACATACCGTCAACAAAATCGACCACGTCCTTATCAGCAAGAGATGGGCGTCAAGTGTGATGGATGTTCGGTCGTACCGCGGAGCTAACTGTGACTCCGATCATTTCCTGGTGAAAACAACATACCGGTGCAGAATTTCCTCAGTGCACCAATCGAGATTCAGCCCTCCCAAAATTTTCGCGGTTGAGAATTTGCTGAACGATTATACGGCTCAGACATATACGACCATGCTTGAGGAAAGAATTTCACCAATGCTGCGCGACTCCAGCAACGTAGGTGTCCACGAGTTCTGGAAAGAGCTCAAAAACACAATCAAGAATGTGGCAGAAATCGTTGTAGGATACAAAGCCCGACGAGCGCGAAATGAATGGTTTGACGAAGAGTGCAGAAACTCACTTGACGCGAAGAACGAGGCCTACAGACAATGGGTCCAACGTGCAACCAGAGCCAAGAAGGAAAAATATGACGAGCTACGGCGAATATCCAATGGAATAATTAGGCGTAAGAAACGGAAATACTTTGACGAGCAGTTGCTGAACATTAATGTAAACCTAGTTAGTAAGAACACCAGACAAGCGTACAGACTAGTAAACATGATCAAAAATGGCTACCGACCCAGGACAATCCTCTGTAGGGACAAAGATGGAAGCATTATCAGCGACACCGAAATTATTAGCAAACGATGGGCGTCCTACTTCGAAGAGCTTCTGAATCCGCCATCAAACATCCTCGCAGCAGAAGCTGAGCTCCATGACGATACCGTTGGACAGCCCCCATCCACACAATCCCCGACAGTAGAAGAAGTTGGTCTCGCCTTGCGTGCACTGAAAAGGAACAAAGCACCGGGCGCTGACGAGATACCAGCTGAGCTACTCAAGTCTGGTGGGGAGGGTTTATTAAGTGCGCTACATCAACTACTGCTGCGAATCTGGGAGACTGAGGTAATCCCAGACGATTGGCGCAGAAGCATCATCTGTCCCATACATAAAAAGGGAGATAAACTGCGTTGTGAGAGTTACAGAGGCATCTCCTTAGTCTGTACGGCCTACAAAATCCTGTCAAAAATCTTGGAATATAGGATTAAACCGTTCGCGGAAGAAATCATTGGCGAATATCAAGGCGGTTTCAGATCTGGTCGCTCCACAATCGACCAGCTCTTCACGGTCAAGCTAATTTTGCAAAAGTGCTGGGAATACGACGTCGACGTATACCAAATCTTTGTCGACTTTAAACAAGCATATGACAGCATCAACCGAGGCGCTCTATATAGCATCATGCTGCAATTTGGTATACCGGCCAAATTAGTGAGACTTACAAAGATGACAATGACCAACTCTGTCTCACAAGTCCGGATCCAGAACAGATTGACGGATCCTTTTGAAACTCTGGGTGGCCTGAAGCAGGGCGATGGAATAGCGCCCACGCTCTTCAACCTGGCACTTGAGTTCGCTATTCGAGCAATGAACCTGAGCACCAGCGGCACACTACTTTTTAAGTCGACACAATTGGCAGCGTACGCGGATGACATTAACATCATGGCTCGAAAACTGACCGATGCAGAAGATCTTCTGTTTAGACTTGACATCGCAGCAAAGGAAGTTGGACTACGAATTAACGAGGACAAAACGAAAGTTATGATGCAATCTAGGACAAGGACGCCAGCGCACACGACCATCAACGTAGGGGACCTTTGCATCAAATTGGTGGACAACTTTGTGTACCTGGGTAGCAATCTATCGAGTGACGCCAACGAAACTGACGAAATCAAGCGACGGATACAACTAGCAAATAAGACTTTCTTCTCGGTCCTCCCTATAATGAAATCGAAATATGTGCACAGAAAGACTAAGCTCCGCGTTTATAAAACTATTATAAGACCTGTGCTGTGCTATGGCTGCGAAACATGGACCCTCACCCAAGCCTCTGAATACATGATCGATACTTTCGAACGAAAAGTACTACGGCGAATTTTCGGGGCTATCCGCGACCGAGATGGATGGCGCATCCGGTACAACAATGAGTTGTACGAACTTTACGATGAGCTTGAAGTCTCAAAAATTGTCAAACTACAACGGTTGCAGTGGGCTGGGCACGTGCAACGCATGAATGACGATCGCATGCCAAAACGTGTCATGAACGCAAGACGAGTCGACGGAGCGAGGCCAAGAGGAAGACCAAGAGCTCGGTGGGAGGGCTCAGTGTATGCGGACGCCGAACAACTATTGGGGTTCCAAGATTGGAGGACGCGGTCACGTGACCGAGACAACTGGAGGAGTTCGATCCAGGCGGCCAAGGCCCGACATCCGGCTGTTGTGCCACGTTGATGATGATGAAGCCGTCATTAGATCATATCTCAATTTTCATGTGTGTAACTTGTATTTACTGCCGTTGCGTGCAATTCAGGATATTTTGTTGAGTGTATCAGAGTTAGCTAAAAATTAATAGGAGCGGGCCGAATCGTACTATGAAATATGAAAGTTTTATTTCATAGCATCGTTTGGTTTGCATTATTGGTCTTCTCTGAAATATTGAAAGAAATATTTTCATCAGTTAGCTTTTTCGGACTTCTTTTTGGGCCGATGGATAGTATAATGCGTGGGTTGGCATACCGTGCCTGGGATCCAATCTTAAAATTAGTCCCAGCACAGTTGCAGTGCTTTGATATGCTTTTAAAATATTGTTTTCACATGAAACAGCTCTATGAAAATAATTTTGCATTTATAAATATATTTGATCTTTAGTTATCTAAGAAGATATTTGGTTGGCCTGAAATAAATATATTTACAATAAAAGTATATTTTTTCAAATTTCTATCTGTTAAATTTCAATTTTGAATTGATTTTAATAGGAATAATACTTGTCAATAATTCAAATAAAAATTAACAATTTACGATGCTGCTGTATAGTCATATCACGCCTTATCGATTTGATGGATACATACTTTTATCATAGAAACATTAGATTCGTGCACCCAAGTTTTCTTCGCGTTTTAATTTTTTTGAAACTTCCTATGCCAGTTTAGCCTTAAAGTTTTGTGAATAGGTAGACACCAAGAACGTACCAATGTTTAAAATGTATATTTCGTGTGTTGTTGTTGGTTTTTAGGAAAATATTGTTGAGTATGCTAGCATATTTTTGAGGCAACGTATTCTTGTTTCAATAACTGCTGATCCACAAATTAAATTGGCTGCGAAACTTTGGCTCATCCAATATATCCTTGCGACATTCCAACATAAGATTTTCATCTTTTCTCATTAGCTGCATGCAATCACAACAATTCACCAAACGTAAAAACTTAGAAACGACTTTAAATTATTTTGTTTGGCTGAAGCGAGAACTTCTGTTGGAGAAAAACATATGGTTTGCTATCATGTTGGCAAACAGTCTTGGATTCTAGGGTCTTTTGGTGACTGTTATCCACGCATAAATATTTCATCTTTACGTTGAAAAAGTTTAAGGTGTTTCCACTTTTCAAAATATTCAAAGAGTTATATATAATAGCATGTTTCTTATCCCGTACTCCTTACCTGTTTTTGGACAACATGAGCTCATTAAAAATTGCTTTCCTACCTTTCATCTCAATATTTTGACTAACTTTTTTGCTCATGCTTTAGGCCAACAAAAAACAAATGAATAAAGCTCATAAAACTTGAATGTTATGGGATATCTGATGTATTCTTGTCTTGGTTCTATGTTTCTGGTTCTGTGCTGCAACTGTAAATTCGGGTACCTCTTCCCCGTTCTATTACTGGTCTTTCTCAGGGTGGGGTTCCTGGTTTAAATTATGTTCTTTCGCTTATACCTACTCTCTGCTTTCTCTTTGTTTTTCTACGGCTGCCTTCAGGTGGAAAATGATCTTTCTTGGTCTGAGCTGAGTGACTGGTATTCTGAAAATTCCTTAACCATTCGAAAGCCCTTTCATTACTGCTGAATTCAATTTCTTCTAAATAGCTACCGTTTTTTTGTTCCTTTCTAAGTAATCTGGGATCTTCATTTATTTTCTAATAAAATATTCTTTAGTTGTAGTGCTGGCGAATTTAGGCAGATTCTCAGTTCAACTTACTATTTGTATAAATTTTTTTAGATAAGTGTTATTGTACTAAAAGTATAAATACTGTTAGTGTACTAAGAGCCTCTGCTAGCAAAGCTAAAACTTTTATCCATATTTCATGAAACTAGGTAACATGTTCTGTAAAGGATATCAAATTTAAAAGCGTACTTTGCAGGTACTGTTTACAACAGATTCAGCTTTGAAAAAATGCTAGGATGAAAAGCTTTTCAATGAATGATATTCAAACACTTTATCTGATTTTTCGCAAATTACTTTTTTTATTTCGTATGACTTGTGATCCAGTTTTTTTTGAAAACTAGAACAATTGTGTATGCTTATGAATATTCTACTGACAACTCATACAATGGGCCAAATTGAATTTCTACCACAGCATTAGTGCAACAGTATTTAAAACTCTACTAGTCACAAGTAATGTCCATGCTTGGATCCAGATATTGCATTTTGTTCGTAATCATTTTCGGCTCCGTAAAGGTATATAATTTAAATTTTAATCTTACGCTTTTACAAAAATGTTTTAATTTTAATCAACGAGTTGGAATATATTTCAAATATCAATTTCAAAGATATACTTTATATACAAAAGAAATGTCATATTAATTTTCATTATTGAATATCCTTCGTTTATCAAGGTTTACGATATTATCTCAAACAAAAATGGCTACATATTAATTTCAACTTGCCAACGCTAATTCAGTCCAGTTAAATTTAACCGAGAAACTTTTCACATAAATTACAAATTACGATCTGGACTGATGAGAAACCAAACGATACGCATTGGTAGCGCCATAGAACACAAAGTAGTTTAAAAGTTTGTTTCACGCATAATCTCATATATTATTCTACAGCCCGACAGTCTAGCAAAAGGATACCGAAAACGAATTTTCCATTCATATTTCAAGGTGATATACATACCCAAGGTTAATTTAGGCTGTAATTTAATATTCCAAGGTAATCGATAAAATAGACGTTAAGCAGAATATTTAGAAATTATAATGTTTTCAACGAAGCTGCGATTATAGGAGCATTTCGCGTGAAGCGGACAACGAAAGAAAGTCGAGGCTCTGGATTTCGATTCAGCAAGCTCTCGGTAGTACGCTTCATATGACTTGTATGTATTGAAATTCACCTACCTCCTAAACTACTGGCCATCCCGATCGAAAACTTTTATCATTAAATATGAATGGAAAAGCTTTGTTCTGATATAAAAATAAAAAAACTCTAGCGCACCTGAACCGCTAGAAACACTAATGTTCGAAGAACAGTAGAAGAATTGTGCAGGTTTTGAAAGCATATTCCACCACATGTGCTGCTTATTACGGCCAAACTGTTTCAAATGCCACGTTTTACTTTGGTCTCAAGAATGCATTATAACTCATATGGTGGAAGGTTTCAGATATTACCACTGGCATGAATTTCAACGTTTATGAGAGCAAAACACGGGTTAATTATATTCGTTATCAGTTGCTTATTTCACATAATTTTGAAAGCAGCATCTCATATAACATCAATGAAGAAAATGCTCAGTGCATGCAGCACTGTAACTGAAATTGGTGTTTGGGGCTGCGATCCGAAAAATTTGCAGAACTTTGCGAATTGAAACATTGATTATTTATTTTCATTGTAAATGTTTCCAGTATGAATATTAACTGTAAGCGTTTATTGATACAAAAGTATCACAACCGACTCGTGCTGGTAACCTTCTGCCAGTAACAAAGCCAAGAATAAATCACATCTGCTTCACGTTGTTATATTACATTCGAAGTTAAAGGAGTATAAAGAAATTTAGAGTTACCTGCAGCGAGTTTTTTTAAATAATCGAAAGCTTAATATTTGCTGTTTATTGTCACTACAATATCATTACCATTTGAAAATTCTACGATAAAACCGCTTCATAAAGATATTGCAATTAAACACAAAACCAACAATAGCTGGCACCCCTATAATGGCTTTTCAATCAAATTTGGCCTGAATAATGTTTATGATATGTTTCATTAATTTTATGAAATTCGTATTGATTTCATGACTGCACTGGAAGTTATAGTGCAAAAAGTTTTATTTTCTTGAGCGAATTTTCAAAACCAAAGACACAAAAATTACCATAGCTGGTAGCACCAATCAAATTTTTTAACCAAACTTCCATCAAACAGAGATTAAAGTTAGGTTTAGCTATTGTGTCAATTTCATGAAAATCTGGTAACTTATTCACATTTCATAGGGCAAAAAGCAGTTTTTTTTCTTTGCCTGGGATCCAATCTTAAAATTAGTCCCAGCACAGTTGCAGTGCTTTGATATGCTTTTAAAATATTGTTTTCACATGAAACAGCTCTATGAAAATAATTTTGCATTTATAAATATATTTGATCTTTAGTTATCTAAGAAGATATTTGGTTGGCCTGAAATAAATATATTTACAATAAAAGTATATTTTTTCAAATTTCTATCTGTTAAATTTCAATTTTGAATTGATTTTAATAGGAATAATACTTGTCAATAATTCAAATAAAAATTAACAATTTACGATGCTGCTGTATAGTCATATCACGCCTTATCGATTTGATGGATACATACTTTTATCATAGAAACATTAGATTCGTGCACCCAAGTTTTCTTCGCGTTTTAATTTTTTTGAAACTTCCTATGCCAGTTTAGCCTTAAAGTTTTGTGAATAGGTAGACACCAAGAACGTACCAATGTTTAAAATGTATATTTCGTGTGTTGTTGTTGGTTTTTAGGAAAATATTGTTGAGTATGCTAGCATATTTTTGAGGCAACGTATTCTTGTTTCAATAACTGCTGATCCACAAATTAAATTGGCTGCGAAACTTTGGCTCATCCAATATATCCTTGCGACATTCCAACATAAGATTTTCATCTTTTCTCATTAGCTGCATGCAATCACAACAATTCACCAAACGTAAAAACTTAGAAACGACTTTAAATTATTTTGTTTGGCTGAAGCGAGAACTTCTGTTGGAGAAAAACATATGGTTTGCTATCATGTTGGCAAACAGTCTTGGATTCTAGGGTCTTTTGGTGACTGTTATCCACGCATAAATATTTCATCTTTACGTTGAAAAAGTTTAAGGTGTTTCCACTTTTCAAAATATTCAAAGAGTTATATATAATAGCATGTTTCTTATCCCGTACTCCTTACCTGTTTTTGGACAACATGAGCTCATTAAAAATTGCTTTCCTACCTTTCATCTCAATATTTTGACTAACTTTTTTGCTCATGCTTTAGGCCAACAAAAAACAAATGAATAAAGCTCATAAAACTTGAATGTTATGGGATATCTGATGTATTCTTGTCTTGGTTCTATGTTTCTGGTTCTGTGCTGCAACTGTAAATTCGGGTACCTCTTCCCCGTTCTATTACTGGTCTTTCTCAGGGTGGGGTTCCTGGTTTAAATTATGTTCTTTCGCTTATACCTACTCTCTGCTTTCTCTTTGTTTTTCTACGGCTGCCTTCAGGTGGAAAATGATCTTTCTTGGTCTGAGCTGAGTGACTGGTATTCTGAAAATTCCTTAACCATTCGAAAGCCCTTTCATTACTGCTGAATTCAATTTCTTCTAAATAGCTACCGTTTTTTTGTTCCTTTCTAAGTAATCTGGGATTTTCATTTATTTTCTAATAAAATATTCTTTAGTTGTAGTGCTGGCGAATTTAGGCAGATTCTCAGTTCAACTTACTATTTGTATAAATTTTTTTAGATAAGTGTTATTGTACTAAAAGTATAAATACTGTTAGTGTACTAAGAGCCTCTGCTAGCAAAGCTAAAACTTTTATCCATATTTCATGAAACTAGGTAACATGTTCTGTAAAGGATATCAAATTTAAAAGCGTACTTTGCAGGTACTGTTTACAACAGATTCAGCTTTGAAAAAATGCTAGGATGAAAAGCTTTTCAATGAATGATATTCAAACACTTTATCTGATTTTTCGCAAATTACTTTTTTTATTTCGTATGACTTGTGATCCAGTTTTTTTTGAAAACTAGAACAATTGTGTATGCTTATGAATATTCTACTGACAACTCATACAATGGGCCAAATTGAATTTCTACCACAGCATTAGTGCAACAGTATTTAAAACTCTACTAGTCACAAGTAATGTCCATGCTTGGATCCAGATATTGCATTTTGTTCGTAATCATTTTCGGCTCCGTAAAGGTATATAATTTAAATTTTAATCTTACGCTTTTACAAAAATGTTTTAATTTTAATCAACGAGTTGGAATATATTTCAAATATCAATTTCAAAGATATACTTTATATACAAAAGAAATGTCATATTAATTTTCATTATTGAATATCCTTCGTTTATCAAGGTTTACGATATTATCTCAAACAAAAATGGCTACATATTAATTTCAACTTGCCAACGCTAATTCAGTCCAGTTAAATTTAACCGAGAAACTTTTCACATAAATTACAAATTACGATCTGGACTGATGAGAAACCAAACGATACGCATTGGTAGCGCCATAGAACACAAAGTAGTTTAAAAGTTTGTTTCACGCATAATCTCATATATTATTCTACAGCCCGACAGTCTAGCAAAAGGATACCGAAAACGAATTTTCCATTCATATTTCAAGGTGATATACATACCCAAGGTTAATTTAGGCTGTAATTTAATATTCCAAGGTAATCGATAAAATAGACGTTAAGCAGAATATTTAGAAATTATAATGTTTTCAACGAAGCTGCGATTATAGGAGCATTTCGCGTGAAGCGGACAACGAAAGAAAGTCGAGGCTCTGGATTTCGATTCAGCAAGCTCTCGGTAGTACGCTTCATATGACTTGTATGTATTGAAATTCACCTACCTCCTAAACTACTGGCCATCCCGATCGAAAACTTTTATCATTAAATATGAATGGAAAAGCTTTGTTCTGATATAAAAATAAAAAAACTCTAGCGCACCTGAACCGCTAGAAACACTAATGTTCGAAGAACAGTAGAAGAATCGTGCAGGTTTTGAAAGCATATTCCACCACATGTGCTGCTTATTACGGCCAAACTGTTTCAAATGCCACGTTTTACTTTGGTCTCAAGAATGCATTATAACTCATATGGTGGAAGGTTTCAGATATTACCACTGGCATGAATTTCAACGTTTATGAGAGCAAAACACGGGTTAATTATATTCGTTATCAGTTGCTTATTTCACATAATTTTGAAAGCAGCATCTCATATAACATCAATGAAGAAAATGCTCAGTGCATGCAGCACTGTAACTGAAATTGGTGTTTGGGGCTGCGATCCGAAAAATTTGCAGAACTTTGCGAATTGAAACATTGATTATTTATTTTCATTGTAAATGTTTCCAGTATGAATATTAACTGTAAGCGTTTATTGATACAAAAGTATCACAACCGACTCGTGCTGGTAACCTTCTGCCAGTAACAAAGCCAAGAATAAATCACATCTGCTTCACGTTGTTATATTACATTCGAAGTTAAAGGAGTATAAAGAAATTTAGAGTTACCTGCAGCGAGTTTTTTTAAATAATCGAAAGCTTAATATTTGCTGTTTATTGTCACTACAATATCATTACCATTTGAAAATTCTACGATAAAACCGCTTCATAAAGATATTGCAATTAAACACAAAACCAACAATAGCTGGCACCCCTATAATGGCTTTTCAATCAAATTTGGCCTGAATAATGTTTATGATATGTTTCATTAATTTTATGAAATTCGTATTGATTTCATGACTGCACTGGAAGTTATAGTGCAAAAAGTTTTATTTTCTTGAGCGAATTTTCAAAACCAAAGACACAAAAATTACCATAGCTGGTAGCACCAATCAAATTTTTTAACCAAACTTCCATCAAACAGAGATTAAAGTTAGGTTTAGCTATTGTGTCAATTTCATGAAAATCTGGTAACTTATTCACATTTCATAGGGCAAAAAGCAGTTTTTTTTCTTTGTAATTTTTCAAGATGGCACCACTGGCACAGACTTGCCCACAATTCAAAATCGCTTCTATCAAATCTGGTCTTACTTAAGTTCAATGCATTCTGTAAATTTTAGCTGTATCTGATAATTGGTTCGTGAGTTTCCGTGAACAGAAGTTTTTGATGCTAAAAATATAGGTTAACTGGGAGAGGGTTACCGTTCTTGTCCGACATGAAATTACCAAAGTTTTATTTTGAACGTGTAGATAAAACATAAGATTTATATACAGATTGGTTTTATTGTAAGAAACCGACATTTTTTGAATATTCGATGGTTTGAATGTTTTCACTTCCAAATTTTTTTTTTTTTCAAAATTAAGACACCAAAACTATCATAGCTGGCAGCTCCAACCGAATTTTTCAACCAAATTTCTACCGAACGTGGCTTAAAGTAAGGTCCAGCTATTGTGTGAGTTTCGTTAAAATCGAACGATTCAATCAGAATTTATAGGGCTAAAAACAGTTATCCTTTTTAGTGGTTTTTCAAGATGGCACCACTGGCACAGAATCACCCGCATTTCAAAATTACTTCTATCAGACCTGGTCCTATTTAAGACCAATATATTCTGTTAATTTCAAATAATTCTGCTCATCGAATCGTGAGTTTCCGTGAACAGAAGTTTTTGGTGCTAAAAGTATAGGTAAATTGGGCAAGGGTTACCAGGCGTGCCCGTTATACCATATCTTTTTTTTTTTTTTTTGGTTATGTAAACAAAGCACAAGATTTACATATGAGTGGCTTTTTTTTGAAGAAACGGCATTTTTTCAAGACAGACGATGATTTGGAGGTTTTCACTTTCAGTGCCTGCCCTAGCTACAGGGTTGTCAGCACGCTCATCAAAAGCTACACAAATCTACAACTAAATAATATCAATAATTTCTGAAAATTTCGTAAGGATTGAATAGCTCTGTCAAAAGTTATCGAAATTTAAAAATTTTCAAATTTTCTCGTCCTCTTTTTAGGCACCCAGCGCACACATAGGGTTAAAAAATTCCAAAGCGTTATCCAATTCATATGTAAAACACGTTCGAAATGTATTTCGTTAGCTTTATTTTTGCGAAAATTATTTGTGCACGAAATAATAGGTATATTAAAAATATCACTTAAATGGCCGCCGGCGCCAAAAGGTTAACAGTAAGTGACATTTAAAGAGACCTGGACCTATTCTGCATATACACCAATGTATCCTGAAAGTTTCAGCTTAATCGGATGGCGCGTTCCCGAGATTATCTCACTGAAATTTTTTGATGATATATACCTATATATATATATATGGAAATATGAATTTTTGGCCGAATCGATTTTAATACTAATGTTCTTCGAACATTAGTAAAAAACTAATTTGGTATAAATTATTCAATAACTAGTTGAAGTATTTACTTCCGGTTTTACACAGGAAAAAAAATTGTTTTTCAAATCTAAATTCAAAATTAAAAAGAACAGTGAATTTTCTATACCAATCATTAGGTTTAATGTTTTCAGATTTTTTTCGAATCTCAGAATCGCCTTCCAAAAAAAACATTTCATCAATTTTGTCAATTTTTCAAAAGCCCTTAGCTTGCGTATCCATGTTCATATCCTCTAAATGTACTATTATGCATAATATGAACGAAACCCAGAGCCTCGACTTTTTTTCGTAGTCCGCTTCACGTGAAATGCCCCTATAATGTGTTCAACGAATGAAAATATGATGGTAGCATCTATTAGTGCAGTTATAACCAAAATTCAAGAAAAATAGGCCATTATCAAAACCAAATATTTATCAAACTTGTTTGTTTTTTTCTAATTCAAGTTACTCTGTAAATTGCATTAGTTATAGGGGTGGAAATAATTTGATGATTGCCGCACGAATAAACATTTATTATTTGCAAAATCATAACATAGTTTGGTTGCGTTCATTACAAGATGATTACAATTTGAAATTTCATTGATCTTTTGATGCGAAAACGTCAAAATTATGCAACCAAATATCTAGCAGATTTGTTTACACCAAAATCAACCTGCAGTGTGAAGTTCGTCAATTGAAATTTGTAGGTCAAGAACGTGTCTTTTTAGTGACATATACCTATATCTTATATGCATCAATATTTTTTGAAAGTTTCAGTTTGATCAGATCACGTACTCCGGAGATAACGCAAAATTCAATTCAAACACAAGTGCACATGTCGAGAAAAATTCATAGCAGCCCAACGGGAAAAGTAATGCTAACGGATATAAGTCGGAGGTGTTCAAATTTGTCACAACTAGCGTAAATAAAAATTAATGATTTCCAACTGCAAGTGGTCACATCAGTCAAGTATGCACTGTGTGCTGGTGTCTGATGAGAATCAGTGCATACATTCGGAACCACATTGTCAAATAAAATTTTCCATGTAAATACAAAATTTTCCAATTTTAATCATCCCGCATAAACAGTCCAAATTTGATTCGGCTTCGGAGGCTTATTCCGCAAAACGATCGAATTTCCCGTATCAATATTCTCTGCTTTGATAAGCTTTAGAGACGATTTACGTTGTCTATGCTGATTTATAGACAAAAAAGAAACCGTGATCACAAATCAATAACCTTTATGAGTAAATTATTTCCATGGATATAAGTCGGAGATGTTAAAATTTGTCACAACTAGCATAAATAAAAATTAATGATTTCCAACTGCAAGTGGTCACTTCAGTCAAGTATGCACTGTGTGCTGGTGTCTGATGAGAATCAGTGCATACTTTCGAAACCACTTTGGCAAATAAAATTTTCTATGTAAATACAAAATTTTTCAATTTTAATCATCCCGCAAAAACAATTTCAACTTACGGATATATTCGGTAAGCATTTCGCGTAATGCGTGAAAGCATTACCAAATCATTGCATGTTTATTTCTTTCTAAAATTGCATGTCTTACGCTGGGAAGATTTATACAAAGGGAAACTTATGCTCTTAGCCTTATAGCTTTATGTATAAGAGCTTTTTGGAAAGTACGACATCGTATTCTCGCATTTCCGTCATGTATGGTGAATATGAAGTGGAGCTTTGGCCGGCGGTCGATCGTACCTCTGCATGTGTGGCTATTGCATGCTGAGTGATTGTGACGCTCATTGGAAATTCCAATAGCGCATTCTCTTTGCTACTAGCGGGAATTGATACTGTTGTTTTTCATACATTTTACTTACCCGTGATGATTTGAAATGTTCCGAAATTTTCATCTTTCCGCTTTATATAGCTCACCAGCCATAGCCGATGGATGGTCGCAAGTTCTTTTCCCCTTATTTCTGCGAGTGATGCTCATTGGTCAGTCTTGGACTCTTAGAAAACTCCTTGCAAGCACATTAAATTTTCATTACCAAGAATGGGCCTTTTCACATTTGTATTCTTGATACACTCCTGAAACTGGTTTTACAACAATCAACATTTCCACACTTGTATTCTTCAGCAACGGAACCGTTCATATACCGATTATGCATATGAATGTGTGCGTGTTGTTGTTTTCTCATTTCGACTTGAGTGTTTCATGAAAAATTCCTGATTCGTGAACTATGTTTATAGTTGTGTTAGTGATTTGCATCAGTTTCAATCAGTTTCAAACGTTAGGAAAAATTCTCTCCAAGTGCATCACTTTTTGTAGAGATTTCCCCTCGATTCTTCTGCCTCTTGCCCAGAAAACCGGTTATATGACTGTATCAAGAATACAAGTCTAAAAAGGCCCAATGTTTTCTTCATAGAGCGGTTTTACAGCAATTCCCAATTCGGGATTGGGAATATACCGTAATTCGTGAGCTTTACCCCGATTTCCATGTATGTGTGCGCAGACTGTGTACGTGCACGGAAGCTCTTCAGGAGCTTGATTTGCGAATACCGGTTTTGTACGAACCGTTCATATGTATGTGTGCCGGATCAAATTCTATGGCTACACGAAGATCGGATTAAAACCGGTTTGAAATCCCGATCTCGTGTAACCATAGAAATTTGAGCGGCGATCTGGTTTACAAACACATAGATTGTGATTTGTTTTCAATAGGGCGTGTCCAAAAGGGAAATTTCTAATATCGTGGCTTCTAGCGGCCGCTGTTCAATATCATTCCGAAAATGCATCTGAGCGGAATGCCACGTGCGCTGTATCTGAGCGTTGAATACTCTAATTATGTTCACTGGAATTTTATTTCAAATTTTTATATTAAAAACACCATAAATTTCGTTTATGCACATCACTTTATTTATTAACGTTTAGTGTACAAGAACTGTTTACTATCCAAAGTATAGAAGTTAGGATAAATTATTATCCGTCTTCCAAAATATTTAATCACTGCTGGTCCGTTTTTCTTTAGTTTGTAATATATGGAATTATTTTTAAATTCTATTGATTTTACGGTTTTTTTTCTTGTGATAATTTTTATCTTCATTACACTTTCGTTTTTTTACAAACTGAACTTAACTTTTTTTCACTTTTCACAAACGGAACTTAATTTCTCGTCTAACTGAACTTCTTCTGTCTTCTAGGGAAGATCATGCCCTCTTTTTATACTGTTTCCAATTCTACTTTTAATTGAAGATGCATGTTCCCATCTTCATCCGTCAATCAAAGATTTTCGCGAATTGTAATTTACGACTTTCGATCTTTAGTTAAAGTAAACATTGCATCAATTAGTTCGCGTCGCGGATCATCTTTACGTTTTATGATTTGCAAGCGATAGAGATGAGATTTGCGAGATTGTAGGCTGTTGATTGAAATTCGTTAATGGTTTTTTGTCACGGACTAATTGATACGTGGAATCTACTTAGTGGATTAATTTATTGATTCAATTATGACTACATGAGTTAATGATTCTAAGAATGGATGATTTCTGGTTTAGTTTCTATTTCCTGAGAATTGTGAGCCATGACTCTCTTAAGAATTTATTTTAAGTGTAGGGTGAAGAAATTCTGCTGCTGATGAATACTTCACGTGTAGGATATATAACTTTTTGTATGAACTACTATAAAGACTGATATTCAAAGGAAAATAGAGAAAATAAGTAGATTTAGAATGCATATAGCAGCAAACGCAACCTTTATTACGATCAGCCTATTTAGAAGGCAATGCACCACTTTCCAGGATTAACTCTCGTAGGAGTCAAGGTCTTAATCCTTCGCAATAACACGCCTAAAACGCCTACTATTTATTTTAATTTTAGAATGTATAGCATATGAAATTTCGTTAGAAGTATTAAGCAGTGCAATTGTGATGAAAATGCAAAATATTGATAACGCATTGCTAACTTGGCTCAACAACAATTTATGCTGTAAATTACGTTTTTACTAGATGAGTCCATCGAAAGCTAAAGAGATATAAATCGTTTTGGGTTGTCCGCTATGACCGAAATTCCCAATTGTAACTGTTTATTTTTTTGTAAGAGGTATATACTCGTAATATGAAAGTTTGATGGTAGCATTTTTGGTAGGAAAATGACTCATCATAAAAGTAATCTGATGAACGAGACATATCCTATGAGATTGGGGAATTTCTTAATGTTTATTTGACTACAAAAATCAGTGAATCAATTAACTGTTTTACATTTTGCAAAAAAAAACAGCAGGGTTAATGGTGTGAAAGATGTTTGTATACGTACGCGCTGCAACGATTGGCTTGCATACACATCACTAAAATCCACTCAAACTCATATATTATACACATCAATGTGTCCCGTAAGTGTACGAAATGTCTGGTGGAAGCACAAAATATTATTATATTTTTTTATGTCTGATCAAAACAGAACTGTTAAGACATAACTTTGATACATTTATTTCCAAAATGGCACCAACTTAGCTTTGGTGTGACAATTTAATCAAATTCACAAATATTCAACGTTCAAATGAATTAAACGTTATCTATAATGGAATAACCGCAATGCTTTCTCTATTACAATTCAATTTGTAGACAAAATCTATCATAAATCTGAGAAATATTATTTTGTGTGATTTCTTCGTGGCAACTTGAACTTCGAACGAAATCCAGAGCCTCGACTTTTTTTCGTTGCCCGCTTCACGTGAAATGCCCCTTATTTTAAATTATTAATTTAAAATGTGCTGTCTTGGTTCTTCTAAATATATTTTCTCTCATAAATATAATTAGAAATTAAATCAAACACTTGCTCTGACCTGATTCCCATAAAATTTCTTTCAAAATGTTGCTCAATTTTGCGTTAGTAATACTCGAAAATTACATACTCTACTGCAGGAGTGGGCAAACCTAATACTGGTATGATCGACATTAATTTTTTTAATTTATGCGCGATCAACTTCGAAAAATGGGTTAAATTAAAAACAAATAAACATTAAATTAAGGTGTTTATTATAATATATTAAATACATTGTATTACTACTTTGTGCAATGTACTTTATTAATAAATATTTTGAATTAATTTTTGATGTATATGAGTGACTCTCCATTTCATCAAAAAGTATTGTAGAGCTAAGCTTGTAAGCACTGAAAGCACAATGCTAGATTTGATGAAATACCCTCGTTGTCGAATTCTCTAAAAGGAAATGAAATAAATTCAAAAATCGGTTGAAGGTTATTGAGATTTGCAAATCGTCTCTCGAATTCTTGTTTAAAATTGTACCAGTTGGCACAAGGCCACACATGTACCTATTGGTACATATTGCTACGAGATAAATGCGGCAGGAGAAAAAAAATCAGTCCAAGCAGCCATCGAAGGCCCCGGACTCTTTCGCAAACTGAAGAATGTCTTTCAGCTTTCAGCTAGATTCACTAGTAAGTTTAATATGTTTTTCAAAATATGGAAAATATTTAAAAATTTTGCCTATTTAATTGTGAAGCAAAAGGTTTAATTTTACTTAAAAAACATTTACCGAACTCAACAAGTCAACAAAGTTTTCTTTTTCCTTGTAATTGTAAATTTCGCAAGTTGTAACGGCCCATAAAATTCGTAAGAAAGGCTAATATCTTTACCCATACTGGATCTTCCAATTGTTCATGTTTTTCTCCCAATGTGTCCAAAAATGCAATAATTTCAGGCAAAAGATTTAGAAATCTTTGCAAAAATATTCCTGTGCTAAGCCATCTAAAGTTTAGTACTGTTTTCGATTTCACGTTAAATTTTCATGCAAATTTTGACGTGAAATTTATTTCGGCGAAAATTTAGCTCGAAAATAACAAGAGTTGTACTCACTTTTAAGCGTGAAAAATTGCTTGGAACATGCTCTCGCTTTGAAAATGCAAATAGCTTTGGCACATGTCTCCAATCATTTCACGCTAATTTAGTAGGTGCAGTTCATTTTTTAGGCTAGTACTGAGTTAATCGTGAAGCTAAATTTTGACATGGCTCCATTATCTGGTCATTCTTTCGAGCAATAATTTTGAAAATGCAGAAAAGCGGGGACACTTATCATTTCTGACGGATAAGATGTCAAGAATTTTAATTTTTGAACGATTTTATTATTGAAAAGACATATACACAATTCAATTTTAAAAATTCAAACACCAAATGTCACTATTTAGCTCGAAAGAATGAACTACACAAACTACATTGGCGTGAAAAGATTTTTATTTTATATTATCTAAAATTGAGATTAACCTTTGTTACGCTGTGTGTGACAATTAACTATCTCGGTAGCAGGGAGACGAATGCAAATGCAGGCAAGGTGTATAGAACAGAGAGATTTAAGGAAATGAAACAATCGTATACGTATACGAGATTTAGTGAAGCAGTTTTACTAAAATGATATAAATCTATAAATTGCACAAATCGAGAGCATAGCTATCTCGGATTTTCCCATTGGCTTCTCCGCCACCAAGGCTCTGCGAGCTTTTGTGTGAACTGAAACTGCGTGGACTGTCCGATTGGATCTACCAAGGCCCATTCCAAAATGTACTGAATAAATCGTCAACTAAATTTTTAGCTCACATTTTAAATTAACCTACTAAATTATTAAAAATGTCTGTGATCGACTGTCGAACTGTTTGCGATCGACCGGTAGATCGAGATCGACCGTTTTCCCCACCCCTGCTCTACTGCATCATTCTGCTAAATTTTAAATACTTATCTTTTGTGGAAGTATGCTAAAATCAATATTCAAAAATGACCTCTGTTCTTGATCTCCTGCTAAAATTGTGTGCTGGTTATACAGCTAACTTAAATGGTTATACAGCTAACTTAAAAAAAAACGAAAATATGTATTTATTTGCAGTACAAATCAAAACACAAATCATCGAATATCTCGAAAGTGCTAAAATGTGCTTGGAACATGAATGCGATTCACGGCCGCGGTGCCGCCAAATGCCTAAACCACATAACCATCATCTCAAATGGTTCATGTAACGTTGATGCATGAAGTGGCGACGTCGCTATTCACCAGACACGCACCAACTAACTGAACAGCACTCGCCAGAAGCATCAATAAATCAAATTTCCCTGTTTCCACGCGCTTCAACGAAGTAAATGGTGAATTTCAGAAGCCGCCACATTGGAATTCCCTTACATGAATATGCTTCTATGAAGTGAACTGCACTCGCCAGAAGCCGACATATTAGAATTGTGCCCGTTTGTACACGCTCCTGCGAAATGAACAGCGTTTTTCAGAAGTCGCCATGTAAAGAATTTCCCTGTATGGAAACGCCCTTACGAAATGAGCACCAATCAGCAGAAGCCGCTAGGGGAAATCTTCCGCACGATCATGCTCGCACGATGTGAATAGGGTAAGTCAGAATCTGCCATATTGTAAATCTGACTACACGGACGTGCTGACACGAAGCAAGCAGCGTTGGTCAGAAGCCGCCATATCCAAAAGCTGCGTCCATGCACATGCTCGAACGAAGTGAACAGCAGTAGTCAGATGCCGCCATAATGAAAATCTACGTGTACGTACACAGAATTATCGTGTACACACAAATACAATAACACGCAGAGAAAGCTCACGAATTTCGGTATATTCCCAATCCCGAATTGGGAATAGCTGTAAATTCGCTCATATATTCCGTCCGGAATGTATTACAGCAATTCCCGTTGGGAGTCGACATTACTGCTTTCAAAGTCACAGGCTAAATCACTACCATCAAAATCACAACGAAGGAAACATCAATGGAAATATTAGCATTTTTGCTAGCTCTGTGTTCGGTCAGAGTGATTTCAATCGCGGTGATTTTTTGCGGCGAGTTTTTGTTGTATTTCATTCATGGTGATTCCCTTCGGTGAGATTTTGTTCACTTGCGTTTCGCTGGCTGTGACATCATTCACTGTGATTTTCCAGTAATTTTTCAGTTATGTCATCAGGTTATTTAAAAGGTAAATGCCCAGCAAAACTCGTCATCAAATTAATTTAAGTAGAAAAAAGAATCGAAAATTATTGACAGTTACAATTAATATCATATCATTTAAATTAAATAAGGTACGCTCAGTGTGGGTTAGAAGAAGGCACAAATATTTTTTGTAAACTATTTTTTTTGCTAAATTGTGATTTTATGTCTTTACAAATATATGAAAAAGAAAAAAACAAAATATCCCTTAACTATTGCCAATCACACGAGCTATTAAACATTAATTCCAGTATATTAAAAGTTGACTTGAGGCAGAAATATTGCTACTTTTTCAGCTTACTCTGAAAAAAAATTATTCGAACTTTTTCTTATATTACTATTATAATTTTAAAATTTTCTTGTTTATTTTTCTATCGGGGTTGGAATTAATCTGCAGCGTCTTACAAAAGTTGTCACACATGGAAAAGTAAATATTCTCCGTTAAAACATGACGCATTTTTTCCACTTTATAACATTTTATTATTGAGCAAACATGTCAAAGTTTGTATATGAAAATTTTTTTTCGCGGGGAGTGTTACTTGATTACTCTCACATGAAATAAGTGGTGCGAAAACTCAGCGTATTTTAATGAATGTTTATGGTGCATATGCTCTAGCTGAGAAGACGTGCAAAAAGTGATTTGCGTGGTTCCAAAGTAGAAATTTTGACTTCGAAGACAAAGAACAACCCGGACAGCCCAAAAAGCTCATATGTAAAGAAATTGTGATAATGCTCGATGAAGACTCGTGCCAAACACTTTTACAACTGTCAAAAGCACTTAAAGTTGACTTATTGATCGTTAAAAAACTCCTCAAAGTCCTTGGAATGATACAAAAGCAGACGAGGAAGAGATTTTTCGCATCGAATAGTCACTGGCGACAAAAAATTGAGGCAATACAACAATCCAAAGCGTAAAAAACTCTAGCGCATCAGAACCGCTAGAAATACTACTTTTCAATTCACAGTAGAGAAATCATGCAGATTTTGAGTGCATATTTTACCAAACTTGTTCCAACCTGTTTCAAGGGCAATCTAACGCTTTGATCTCAACAATGCATTTAAACTCATAGGGTAGAAGGGTTTTCAGGGCTACGACTTGAATGAATTTCAAAATAAAGGAAAGTCAAACACTTATTACTAATATTCATTATCGGCTGCTTACCTTACAAAACTTTGAACGCAGTATATTTGATAACACAAACAAAGAAAATGCTCAGTGCCTGCAACACTTTACCAGCACGGCAACTTAAAAACTCCACAAATGGCTGATGTTAACATCAAGCTACCCTGTGAATCTCGTTTTTAGCTGATGACTTCATCGAAAGTTACAGGGACAGAAAGATGTTTGGAATTGCCATCTGGAAAATTACCGGAACTTAGAAAATTTAAATATTGGTAACTTATTTTCATTGAAATGTTCGTGATTTGAATGCTTAATGCAAGCATATATTGATATGAAAATTGCAAAAACGCCTGGCGCTGGCAACCTTTCGCTAGCATCAAAGCCAAAAATATATCACACCTCCACCACATGGAAATCAATCTACCCAGTGAATTTTGTTTCGATCCGATGACTGCGTTTGTTGAGTTTGTCTGGAACTACCTGAAAAGAAAATAAAATTAGATTTATTGGACGATAATATTTACTAACCGGCCCATTTCGATGGCAGGTGACTGTCAGTATGACTCGTTCAGCCGTTTCAGTGGAATCAAAAAAATTCCAGTCAGCTGATATGTCGAACATTAATGCTGCATTCTATTTTGAAATTTCAACTAAGTTTATAGTAGTTTAGTAAACTACTACGATTCGTGGGCAAAATCAGACCGGTTAAATTACAAACGTCTGGTTTAATACAAAGGGGTTTCAGTGAATTAGTTGACGTTGAAAAATTGAAATCGTCATTCGTTGATTCTAAGAATAACCAATTCGCTTTGGAATCAACTTAGTATTGCTTGGGCATTTTGAATTGAGAAGCCACATTCAAAGTGGTGTGACTTCGTTTGTAAATCTTCACAGTATTCCAAATTGCAATCTTTATAGAAATTTGTGAAACTACGGCTTGATTTGGTAATTTCTAATAATAATCAGAATGGAAAATTTAATTGTGCAACAAAAACTGAATTTGCAGCAATTGAATAGACTTCGTTCTAACTTCAAAAAGGCTTCAACAAGTCGCGAAACGTTTTCGTTCTGCGAAAGAGCTAGAGAATGTTTGCACATTTTATATGCTGACTTCGAAGAAAATTATAAGAGAATTTTGGCTTTGTTAAGCGGTGATGAAGCAGAGTTGAATATATATTATTTCGGGAGAGAATTTTTCATGCAGTTTGTTGAGCAGCAATTAAAATTCGTGGCTGAGGTAGATGATCAGTTGAAGGAAGCATTGGATAAGCAGCGAGCAGCAGAGCAGCTAGAAGTAAATTAATCGAACAACGATGAATGGACGGCAGAAAAACCAGATGCAGTGAAAACAGCAAAGAAGGAGGAACAAGAATCAATGGCCGTCGGACTACAAGGCCTAGACTTACATTTGGAGGATATCAAGTTACCTCGCAATACAATACGTTCAATGAATATCATTCCAGGATTTATTCAAATCGCTTACTTATAAACGAACAAACATGTCAAAAGTGCAAAAGTTGCACTACTTGAAGTGTAGTTTATCTGGGAAAGCTCTGGGATTGCTACGCCTGGCATATCTTAAATAAAAGATACGACAAAGTCAGCATCTTGTTGAATACTCAGTTTAAACGGTTGTTTTCGCTGTCTAACGCCACTAAGTCATCTTCTTCTATAAAGACTCTCCTTTACGCGACCATGGAGTTTGTACAAGCGATCGAGAACATAGGGGTTGAAAATCTTTGGCGTGCGATGTTGGTGTTTGTCGTAACACAAAGATTGCCTCCTGCCACAAGGCAACTATGGGAACAGGACCATGTTCAAAGAGCTGTTCTTCCTTCACTAAACGACTTGTTTGAATTCATGTAGCGTAGATTTAAAGCTTTAGAAGCTACAGGATTCGAACGTAATAAAATATCAAGAAACCCAAACACATATCAAGCCACAATGAGCTAACGCACACGAGTCAAGTAGTTCAACCTTGTGTTGTTTCCAAAGCTGAGCATCATATTCGCCAATGTGCGATTTTTAGCCAAATGAGCCATGAATCTAAGTTCGACATAGTAAACGTAATAATTGTTAGACGAAAGGACACATGAAAGCACGATGTCGCAGTAGCAATAGGTGTGCAAAAAGCCAAAAGGCGCATCACACATTGTTGCATACGAATTCAAATTCAATATCAACTGTTTCCCTTAACGTTAATGCAACAGAATTCGAGTCTGTACATGTGGCGACAAAATGGAGGTGGTAGACAATGGAGTGGCCCTTCACATTTGAAATGTATTGGAGGGGACGAAACCAAGAGCTAAGGGATATGCGATATTTTGTCTGCCTCTTGCACATCTATCTCATTTGGAATCATACGTCATATGATCACCACGTGGAAAATATCTTGTCAAGTTTATAGATGGGACGCTTGGCGAAAGTTGCAGGGGTAGAAGCAAAGCAGTTGTATCACATGGGCGACTCTACTATTTTATCTCTATGGGCGACAACCAGTCCCAATCAAAACGAATTGCATATGCAAACATTGTGCGCCGTCATATCAAAGAGGGCACTCTTAGCTACAGCTTTATTCAATGTAAAAACATTAAATGGCTGCATGAGTTTGGGAGCATTATTGGATCAGAGATCGCAAGCGTCATTCATGAGCGAGAATGCAATCGAAAACTTTAACTTGCAGAAAAAGCAAACAAACACAAGTGTGAGTGGTATTGGAAAGACATACAATACTCCAACTTAGGGACTTGTGAATTTGAATGGTGACCTTGCGCAACCAACAATCTGTAAATGGCAAAATAAAATGGTGAAATACAGTTTAAGCAATACTATTAAGAAAAGTTAGTTTGCAGACAAACACAGCCATCAAATCTAAAATTCCCTTAAATTCCCTAAAAATGATACATCTGAAATCAAACTGAATATCGTTTAAAACTGCGAATTAATTTTTTTTGACCAAAACACTTCAATTTTAACCAATTTTAACCAATCGGTTTGCCTACCAACGCAACATAAAACATCTACAAATGAAATGTATGGTCTGTTCGCGTACCTGAATCTATTATAATATATTAAAATAGATTCGCAGCAAGTCGTTTTTGTACTCTTGCTGCAAGCCAAATTTTGCCACAAAAAGAAGCCAGCTGCAAAAATCTGTTGCTGCTGCAGTACGCAAACATACCTTTATACAAGCGACGCGTATACATCATTTACGGTCATAATCTGTACGTAGCATTCCTAAATAGTAGAACAAGTCAGTTTCAAAGTTTGCTTGTGCTAATCAAATCGTTCATTTACATCGCTTTTCATTGTTAGAGTAATTTTCTTCACCTAAATGCCGTCATATCTATGGGTTGGCCAAACTTTAGCACCCTACACGCTATCAAGCTTTCCCCGCATATGACCAAAAGCGATTAATTAAAGTTTCAATCGGGCGTTTTGACCCATGTTTTATTTTCGTGTTTTCATCAACGAAAAGTGTAACTATTTAAATTTATTATTAAACAGCTTTATTATTAAACATTTTATTATTTATATAGTGGAAAGTGTTGTGTATCAATCACAAACAGGATTTCATTTAGATTTGATTTTTTTTTGTGTAATCCCTTCTTTAAAGGATTTCGTTATTTATAATTTTACTTTAATTTTTTTCCTTGATCAGTTTTTTGTTTGTTGATACAATAGACATAATGAATTGCAAATAAAGGTATAAGACAAAGATTCGAACGGAGCCTCTATTGATTCCTTCTCCTTTATGTTTGGTGTTGTTTTAATGATTTGTAAAAATGTTTTAAATGTTGTATTGTCTGCGTGCCGTAGCACGAAAAGGCTTTTTCCGCTCGCAAACCCACGCCAGACTAAGCTAGACGGCTGGGAAAAAGGCACGCCGAGCAAACAAGGAAAATCTTTTAAAATAAATTTATATGCTGCACTGACGGAAGCTCGACTGAGTTTAGTCAGTCGCAACACCGTACTAACCCGTAAATTGACCTTGTAAGCCGAGTTTTTTGCTCCCCTAATCCATAACAGAACAATGTTAACCAGTGCAGACGCATTGGGAACAACAACAACTCATGTTATGGACAGGAGGTGTTGTTGTTGTTTCTAACGCATCTGCACTGGTTAGCATTGTTCTATTATAGAAAGGGGGAGCAAAAAACACGCCTGTAGAAAACAATAGAAATGTATGGAATTTTATGTTCACCTAAAAGTCCAGTGAATTTCAACATAAAAAGGCGAAACTTGAACCTTGATACTGGCGTGCTGAGCAAAATGTTAAAAGTCCCTATCGATTCGAGTGCTGCGTTACTTTTTATACGGGGTCAAATCTCACCACAAGTGACCTTTCCTAAATATCTCAGTTACGGTCACGTCTTCTACCCAATATTCATATTTGAACTTGAACCCGATAAAAATGTTGCCGAGCAGGACTAAATACGGGCGGAACAATAGATAGTTGAACAAGTTTTTTGAGCTCTGTAGATCTTATAAAAGTGGAATCTGTGAAAATCAATAGATACTTCTTGTGCTGGAGCTTGATATATAGCCAGGAGAAACGAAATTCATTGTTGAGGGAAAATTTCAGCGCAGTTTATTGATTCCTCCTTTCTTTACACATTAATTTTACCTGTCTTAAAAATCACTGAAATAAAGTCGCAACCTGCCATTGCATAAAATATGACCTTTACACTTTGGATATGGGTTCAAACTTTGCGAAGACTAGATTTTTTATTTTTGATCTCTCAGGTTTCAAAAAATAGGTGGTTTTATCAACAAGTTTGCTAACAAAACCATATCTTCACCTAAAACAATACAAATTATTTTTGCGGATTCTTTGATTGCTGTTTAGATGATGAAAACATCAGCATTAATTTAAACTTTTTTACACTGATAATAGCATCTTCAAATTTTTTGATAAAGCATAGAAATTAATCGATACATGTTGTTAGCATTCACAAGGAATTTTTCTTCGCTTGTTAGAACAATCATGGGACAAAAAGAATATTAGCGGATGAAGAATTCTTCGCCTAATGCCGACTGTGCTCTGCAGCTTTGATATTTTTTTGATTATCATTATAACCATCGAATACAATTACGACATTAAGACCATAATGCCTTTGTACATAAAGAACACAAATGTCAAAACTTGCATCAAATGTGTCTTCTTTATTCTATATAGCACGACGTAAAAGAATCCCTCCGCTAATATTGTAATATGTGTTACATTTCTGGTATGTAATTCAACAATTACCGATTCAAAGTATTTATAAATAGCCATCTTTTGGTTTCTACGCATTCCATTCTCATTGAAAAGTGACAACGGGTATGGGGCTAGTTCATACTCCAGAGATTCTTGAAGTTGGGTGTCAAATCTTTTCTTCTGCGTTTACTTCTGCGTTGAAATAGTAATAAAGGATCAATAAGTAGGTACTTGTTCATTATGAATTTTCACAGAACTAGACACTGTTAAAAGAGGAAGCACTCTATCAGCACGTTTTAGTTGAATGCTATCGAATTTTTGAGCACTCAGGTTTTTTAGAGGAGATTAGACTAGCTTCATAAACATTGTGACAGTTTATTTTATCATCGCTGACGACTCAACTTGATGTTGACATTATCTTATGCCGGGTTTACATTCTCGCCAAGGAATGGCAAATGTTGACAAGGTGAGTGTGTAAATGGTCTCCTTCTCTATTTTTGGCTGTTTTTTTCATGACAAGCACGCGTGTGTAAATGGCTTGCTCGTCGGCTCGTGTTTGTTTTATGAAGGGATAATGATCCTTTTATTGCTGTGCCTGAGTGTTTATGACCGTCTCGTCCTAGCTCGAAGCCGCTGGAAGCGAAGTCAGTTTTATGCATCGAGTCAAAGGAATTCGAGAGGGTAGCGAATCATCATTTACATTTTTCGAATTTTTCGCCGGGACTTCAAACATAGATCGAAATAACTCATGGTGCGTGTTGTATGGTGCAATATCCGAAGAAAACAATTCACCCTAAGTCTTACTGAGTCTTGTCCAATGTTTTGCCGAGTGCCCTCACGAGACGCTCGTCCCTATGTATAAACGCAGCATTAGATATGATTTTTAAGTCGCAATCCATTCATAGGAAGAGTTTACAGCGGTTGGAGCAAATGGGACCTGACCTATAGTGTGGACTAAGTGAATTTACTCCTTAGGTGTTTACATCGACTTTTACTCCTAAAGTGTTTACGTGACAGCTGTCATTCAGTTTAATTTTAGTTCACACACTGTAATTATGTTCTCATTTGTCTCTCAACCATGTTTATTTAAATGATTTTGAGTCAAACGAGGGGGTTGCGAGCTTAAACTCAACGTACATACTCGCATATTACTAATAGCCGCGCAAAAATCAATTCTTAGATCGGGTGTGCTTACAGTAATATAGTCTATGACCAATTTTAGATCAGGTCACTTGAAATCGTGGACTGACCTATCTCTTCGTTCGGGTACTAACTGTTTACAACAGGTGGACTAAATAATTTCAGTGGAATTTGATGTATAGTCCGCGGACTAAGCGCCTGCTGTAAACCTTACCATTGTTAACTTCTGGTACAGAGGTTCTTTTGCAAAGTCTGATAGTTTATTATTAAAGTGACAGTGACATCAATCAAAGTATTGTGCTTCGTGTTTCGCTACTTTTTGCCTTTTTTGGTAAACCACGGATACTACGTCAAAAGAACTCTGCGATTTTAGATTCGTTAAATGAATTGGTTCAATTCTTGGTACTTTCGCACTTACTGGAGTACAGCTCTGACAAGCCATGTTCCATAGACTGAAACAAATAGAAAGCAGATGGAACTATGATACAATGAAAACCAGGTAATCCATTGCGCATGTATATCCCTATGTTAAGCCAATGTAATATTGGGCAACTTTAAGGAGGGCGTTAAGGGTGCGAATGGGGCGATATTGACATTTTGATGATGGAATTTGAAGGATTGATCTGTACTTTTAAATGTCCTCGAAAATCTCGAAGAAAAAGCAATATTTACACCTTCCGGGTCATGCAGAGCTACGATCGCTTAAATTCGTATACATGCTAGATGACGGGAACGGAAGAATAAGATGTTGTGCTTAGTGTTTGACTTTCCTAAATTCTGAAATTGATACAAGTGATAGCCTTGAAAAACTTTTCACCCTATGAGTTTCAAAGCATTTTTGAGATCAACGAGGTGAATGGCCTTCGAAAGAGGTTGGCTGTAATAAGGAGCACGTGTGGTAGAATTTGCATGCTTTCACAATCTGCACAATTCCTTTACTTTTTTCGGACATAAGTATTTCAAGCTGTTGCTATGCGCTTGGGTTTTTTTGGCCCTAAATTCATAATTCCAGACATATATATATATATATATATATATATATATATATATATATATATATATATATATATATATATATATATATATATATATATATATATGTATATATATATATATATATATATATATAAATATAAATAAATATATATATATATATATATATATATATATATATATATATATATATATATATATATATATATATATATATATATATATATATATATATATCATCAAAAAAATTCAGTTACTATTTCTCGGGAACGTGCCCTCCGATCCAGCTGAAACTTTCAGGATACATCGATGAACATGCAAAATAATTCTAAATTTCACTACATGTCAATTGTCTTTAACACTTTGGCGCTGGCGGCCATTTTAGTGATATTTTTAATAGACCTATTGTTCCGTCCACAAATAATTTCTGCAAAAATTAAGGTTATAAAATAAATTTTGAATGTGTTTCCAATGTAAATCGGATAATGTTTTTGAATTTTTTAACCCCGTGTGTGCGCTAGGTGCCTAAAACGAGAACGGAAAAATTTGAAAATTTTTAAATAGCGATTACTTTTGAAAAAGTTATTTAATCATTAAGAAACTTTCAAAACCTATTGATATTATTTAGTTGTAAATTTCTGTAGCATTTAATGAGCGTGTTGGCAACCCTGTAGCTAGGGCAAGCGCTGAAAGTGAAAACCTCCAAATCATCGACTCTCCTGAAAGAATGTTGCTTCTAGAAAAAAAAGCCACTTACATATAAATCTTATGCTTTGTTTTTATAGCCAAAGTAAAAAATTTGAAATTTTACAACGGGCACGCCTGGAAACCCTTTTCTAATTTACCTATGTTTTCAGCATCAAAAATGTATGTTCACGGAAACTCATGATCAGAATTAGTTGAAATATACAGAATATATTAGTCTTAAGTAGGACCAGGTCCTATAGAAGCAATTTTGAAATGTGGGAAATGTTGTGCCAGTGGTGCCATTTTGAAAAATCACAAAAAAAGATGCTTTTGGCCCTATAAATTCTCATTCATACATTCGATTTTGATCAAATTCAAACAGTAGAAATTTGGCTGAAAACTTCGGCTGGAGCTGCCAGCTATGGTTATTTTAGTGTCTTAAATTTTTAAAATTTCTGAGGAAAATAAAGCTTTTTGCCCTATAGCTTCCAGTACAGTCATTGAATCATAACGAAATTCAAATAACAAATTCAACTTATTGTAGGCAATATTCAGTAGAAATTGAATTTCAAAGCAATGATAGGGTTGCCACTTATGGTTGTTTTTACTAATGTTCGAAGAACATTAGTATTAAAATCGATTCGGCCAAAAATTCATATTTCCATATATATATATATATATATATATATATATATATGTATATATATATATATATATATATATATATATATATATATATATATATATATATATATATATATATATATATATATATATATATATATATATATATATATATATATATATATATATATATATATATATATATATATATATATATATCATCATCAAAAAATTTCAGTGAGATAATCTCGGGAACGCGCCAATTAAGCTGAAACTTTCAGGATACATCGGTGTATATGCAGATTAGGTCCAGGTCTCACTAAATGTCAATTATTGTTAACCTTTTGGCGCCGGCGGCCATTTAAGTGATATTTTTAATATACCTATTATTTCGTACACAAATATTTTTCGCTAAAATAAAGTTGACGAAATAAATTTCGAATGTGTTTTACATGTGAATCGGATAATGTTTTGGAATTTTTTAACCCCATGTGTGCGCTGGGTGCCTAAAAAGAAAACGGGAAAATTTCAAAATTTTTAAACTGCGATAACTTTTGACAGAGCAATTCGATCTTTACGAAATTTTCAGGACATATTTGTCTTATTTAGTTGTAGATTCGTGTAGCTTTAAATCAAGGTGCTGGCAATCCTGTAGCTAGGGCAGACACTGAAAGTGAAAACCTCCAAATCATCGTCCCTCTTGAAAAAATGCCGTTTCTTCAAAGAAAAGCCACTTATATGTAAATTTTGTGCTTGGTTTACATAGACAAAAAATAAAATTTGATATGGTATAACGGGCACGCCTGGTAACCCTTGCCCAATTTACCTATATTTTTAGCATCAAAAACTTCTGTTCACGGAAACTGACGATCCGATGAGCAGAATTAATTGAAACTTGCAGAATCTTTTGGTCTTAAGTAGGACCAGGTCTGATAGAAGTGATTTTGAAATGTAGGCGATTCTGTGCCAGTGGTGTCATCTTGAAAAATCACTAAAATAGATAACTGCTTTTAGCCCTATAATTTCTTATTGAATCGTTCGATTTTGACGGTAAATTGACACAGTAGCTGGACCTTACTTCAAACCACGTTTGATAGAAATTTGGTTGGAAAAATCGGTTGGAGCTGCCAGCTATGATAATTTTTTTGTCTTAAATTTGAAAATAAAAAATTTGGAAGTGAAAACATTCAAACCATCGAATATTAAAAAAATGTCCGTTTCTTTCAATAAAACCAATCTGTATACAAATCTTATGTTTTATCTACACGTTCAAAGTAAAACTTTGAAAATTTAATGTCGGACAAGAACGGTAACCTTCTCCCAGTTAACCTATATTTTTAGCATCAAAAACTTCTGTTCACGGGAACTCACGAACCAATAATCAGATACAGCTGAAATTTACAGAATGCATTAGACTTTAGTAGGACCAGATTTGATAGAAGCAATTTTGAATTGTGGGCAACTCTGTGCCAGTGGTGCCACCTTGAAAAATTACAAAGAAAAAAAACTGCTTTTTGCCCTATGAAATGTGAAACAGTCACCAGATTTTCATGAAATTCACACAGTAGCTGAATCTAACTCTAATCTCTGTTTGGTGGAAATTTGGTTGAAAAATTTGATTGGTGCTGCCAGCCATGGTAATTTTTGTGTCTTTCGTTTTGAAAATTCGCTCAGGAAAATAAAACTTTTTGCCGTATAACTTCCAGTGCAGTCATGAAATCAATATGAATTTCATACAGTTAATGAAACCTATCATAGACATTATTCAGGCTAAATTTGGTTGAAAAGCCACAATAGGGTTGCCAGCTATTGTTGGTTTTGTGTTTAATTGCAATATCTTTATTAAGCGGTTTTAGGGTAGAATTTTCAAATGGTAATGATATTGTAGTGACAATAAGCAGCAAATATTAAGTTTTCGATTATTTGAAAAAAATCGCTTTAGGTAACCACAAATTTCTTTATACTCCTATAACTTCGAATGTAATATAACAACGTGAAGCAGATGTGATTTATTCTTGACTTTGATACTGGCAGAAGGTTGCCAGCGCGAGTCGGTTGGGCTACTTTTGTATCAATAAATGCTTACAGTTAGTATTCATACCTTAAACATTTACAATGAAAATAAATAACCAATGTTTCAATTCCCAAAGTTCTGCAAATTTTTCGGATCGCAGCCCCAAACACCAGCTTCAGTTACAGTGCTGCAGGCATTGAGCATTTTCTTCATTGATGTTATATGAGATGCTGCTTTCAAAATTATGTGAAATAAGCAACTGATAACGAATATAATTAACCCGTGTTTGCCAGTGGTAATATCTGAAACCTTCCACCATGTGAGTTATAATGCATTCTTGAGACCAAAGTAAAACGTGGCATTTGAAACAGTTTGGCTGTAATAAGCAGCTCATGAGGTGGAATATGCACTCAAAACCTGCACAATTCTTCTACTGTTCTTCGAACATTAGTGTTTCTAGCGGTTCAGGTGCGCTAGAGTTTTTTTAATTTTTTTGGCATACCTTTAGTAAGCCATTTTAGCATAGAATTTTCGAATTGTAGTGATTTTATAGTGAAAATAAATACCGAACATTAAGATATTGAAAATTTGAAAACTTTTTGTCAATGGTTACCCAAAATTTCTTTGCATCCCTATAACTTCCAATGCAGTCATCGATCCATACAAAATTCGCAGAGCAGGTTGACTTCAACGTAAGGCAGATGCATTATATATTTGCTTCAGTGCTAGCAAAGAGCTGCCAGCACTAGGCGTTTTTATTATTTTCGTTCCAATAAATGCTTGCATTAAGTATTTTCATCGCAAACATTTGCAATGAAAATAAGTAAAGAATGTTTAAATTTTCTAAGATCTGCACATTTTTCGGATGACAACCCCAAACACTTTTCTATCGCTGTAACTTTTGCTGAAGTCACCGAAATTAAAATAAGCTTAGATCTTATTGTTACTTAGGGTGTATTAGTTGGAAGTAGAAAAAGTAAATAGTGCTAGAATACACACTCAAAATCTGCACAAATCCTCTACTGTTCTTCGAACATTAGTGTTTCTAGCGGTTTTGATGCGCTTGGGATTTTTTGTACTCAAGTCATTAATCAAATACTTACTTTGAGATCAAAGTTTGGCTAGTTTATGACATGTGGACCCCTTATATATCCTTTGGTTTTCCTTTTTTCTATTCAATATCAAAAACGAAAAAAAAGCCAAATATTTTCGTTACTAGTCTTTTGCTTGAATTATTAGCTATCTTTAAGGACCTGCTTCATATCCTTTATATCAGAATCATCCTATAAGAATCAATCATTATTTCACACAGAAAGGATAAGGGATCCGAGCTATTACCTAAAATATCTCACTGCGAAGCAAAATCACCCTTCTGGGCAAGAATTTCTGCTGAAGAAACATGCGCATTATAAACTGGGATGTTGAGTTTATATTCCAAGGTAAAAATAATTAAAACAATCGTAAATTTTACCTCAACGTGAACGAAAATATATTTAGGTGGTTGAAATTTTAAACATATATCAGGAAAATATAAAAAGTCACACCTACAAGTCTACCAAAAACAATTTGGATTGTCAAAATGCTAATGAACCCAAATGCAGCACATCCTTTACTATACACCGATGTACTCACTAGTGAAAGGAGCACATGCATGTTCGAAGTGTTTCACTTATTTACGTATTAAGCCTTAATTAAACAAATCAAATGTCTAAAATATATTAACCATATTAACTTTCGGAGACTGCGCTCGATTTTTTCTCCATATTTTTGTGCAAATTTGTATGTCTATAAAGAATTTTTATATGTGCGGTGTTGGAAAATTGTTGCAAACAAACAAACTATAAGCAATATCTCCAATTGTCCCGATATTTTCAAAATCGCAGCTAGGATCCTCAATCAACAAAATTATTATACATCAATTTATTCATACGTAATACATTTTGCACATATTTCAACACCCTCAATCAGCTCATTACATAGCCATATAAAGAATCGACACGCAATCATAATCCATGGACCAGTACGTGAATGACGCATTTTCACTACACATGCAACTAACTCTCTGCAAAGAAGCTTTGCCTTCAATGCTGCACGCTCTATCCTTCAGAGATGTAGACTCCCTATAGTCCACGGAAATTCAACATGGTGCTTCGGAAAAATTGGGGGAATGCTAGATTTTGATGGAACCTTTGTACTGGCGTGCTCAATAAAATGTCAAACGTCCCCATCAATCCGAATGCTGCGTTACTTTTTATACGGGGTCAATGGCCACCAAAATTGACCTCTCGCAAATATCTCAGTCATGGTCACCTTTACAAAATAAACAACGATTGTAGCTTAAAAAATTTCCTTGTAACTATAACCGTTTTCGAGGTATTCACGTGAAGCGGACAACGATATAAAGTCGAAGCTCTGGATTTCGTTGACATTTTGCATAATGGTACTTCTAGAAAATATGAACGTCGATACGCAATTATATTTTTCTATGAGGTTTAATTGCCGATTTCGATACCACGCTTCATACGACTTTTCTGTATAAAAACAACAATGAATTTTCTATACCAATCAGTATGTTTAATGTTTTTTAGATATTTTTCGAGTCTCAGAATCGGTTTCCAAAAAAACCTTTCATCAATTTCGTCAATTATTCAGAAGCCCATAGCTCAGCAATTAAACCTCTAAGAAAAATAAAATTGCATATCCACGTTTATATTCTCTAGAAGTACCATTATGCACAATATGAACGAAATCCAGAGTCTCGACTTTATTTCGTTGTCCGCTTCGCGTGAAATACCCCATATATTGATCTTAACGGGCCTTTCTACACTTGTCTTCTTGATGCACTCCTCAAACCGGCTTGACAACAATCACTATTTCCACACTTGGTGTGCATCAGCAACGGAAGCGTTCATATACCGATTATGCATATGAATGTGTGCGTGTTGTTGTTTTCTCATTTCGACTTGAGTGTTTCATGAAAAATTCCTGACCCGTGAACTATGTTTATAGTTGTGTTAGTGATTTGCATCAGTTTCAAACGTGATGAAAAATGCTCTCCAAGTGCATCACTTTTTGTAGAGATTTCCCCTCGATTCTTCTGCCTCTTGCCCAGAAAACCAGTTTGAGGACTGCATCAAGAATACAAGTCTAGAAAGGCCCAACAGTTGTTACAAATAGTATGCACTCCCTCAACGGCATGTTTATATTATCCGCCTTTGATTACGACTTGGAGTATTTGTGAGTTCGTTTTTGTATGTTTCAGAGGCCAACAAAAACAAAAATATAAACGAACATATCTACTACACTCCAGGATAGATGGAGAAAAATGTTATAATCCATTTTCAGAAATTCTTAATGCTGCGTTTATACATAGGGACGAGCGTCTCGTGAGGGCACTCGGCAAAACATTGGACAAGACTCAGCAAGACATAGGGTGAATTGTTTACTTCGGATATTCCACCATGCAACACGCACCATGAGTTATTTCAATTTATGCCACGCAAGGATATGTTTGAAGTCCCGGCGAAAAATTCGAAAAATGTAAATGATGATTCGCTACCCTCTCGAATCCCTTTGACTCGATGCATAAAACCGACTTCGCTTCCAGCGGCTTCGAGCTAAGACGAGACGGTCATAAACAGTCAGGCACAGCAATAAAAGGATCATTATCCCTTCATAAAACAAACAAGAGCCGACGAGCAAGCCATTTACACACGCGTGCTTGTCATGAAAAAAACAGCTGAGAATAGACAAGAGACCATTTACACACTCACCTTGTCAGCATTTGCCATTCCTTGGCGAGAATGTAAACCTGGCATAACGTGAAAAACTCTTCTCTGTGAAGAAGCCTTCTTTCGTCACAAGTAAATACTATCGTTTTCCCTAACATATTTTAAAAAATATCTCCCTGCATAAATATATAGAATTCTAGAAATCACATTATATATTTGATCGAATCGAATTTCGTGAAATGGAGATTTAAAGATGGTATGTCACGCTAAAGAAAAGAAATACATTTCAGCAAGAAATTCCTTACCACGTTGGATAACTCAGTTGTTGCGTATTTGGTTATATTTTCCCAATATCGCTCATAGCACATTAAAGTGGATAATGTCCTTTCAAATATGCCAGAGTCGTCACAATATCTTTCAGGTTGAATGTAATGACGATATCTTCTTCAAATCAGTACAGATGGTGGTGTACGAAAACGATACTCATTCATCTTCGATTATCGTTTAGTCTAACTTTGAAAATGCGTATTTAAGTGTTTTGAGCTAAATATCACGTACTTTAAGTTGTTGAAAAATATTGCTAAATGATTGAAGATTATGTTGAAAGTTGATACAATTTACCTAAATTTTAAAGCCTTTTAATCAGAGCGTTGCTTGTTAGGCCTGTAACTGGATATGACGAAATATTTCGGCATACCAAGAAGTCAACCGCAATGGGCATGACGACATTTTTCGTCATGAAAAATTTAAATAGTAATTGGGCATGATGGACTTTTTTTCAGGAGAATTTTTAGCTTTATATGTAACCGTGAAGTCAGATCACGATATGGCATATTCGGAACTGGTTTGTATCTGTGCAGGATGTTGGTGAATCAGTGCTAAATATTCCATAGTATGAGATATGGAAAGTAGTGTAATTGCAGTGAGTTTTCTTATTTTTAGCTGACTTTCATTGTATTTCTTAAATATACACAGTATTGAAATATACACAGCATTGAAATATAAACAGTTTGCAAAATTATGCTAATAGTATGCTAAAAACAGAATACCGGGATGCTCAAGTTACAAAGGTACTATTTAGGAATTGCTTGTAGGCGTGATCGGAGGTGGGCGTTGGCATGTGCTTGTCATGATTTCCCAGCGTGCCAAATTCGGAATTCGGAATTGGTTACGACTATTCCGAAAGTGAGCGAAAGAGATAGAAATATAAAAAGCTCTTGAAATGAATACAACTTTTGACTGGGGTATTACTGTTCATTATTTTATGAGAAACATTTGAATATTTTTTAAGAATCTCTTCTGAAGTTTGGTAGAAAGAAATTTAAAATCAATCGGAATTCGTTGCGAAAATTTCACTGAGTTCCAACAAATTCCTAACAAAGTGCGAACGAATCTGTGATAGGTAAATCGTTAAGAGTTTGTTACGAAATACATTGGAATTTGTAACAAATTCCGAACCTAATGCCGTTAATGTTTCATCTAGTAAAGTAAGTATTAAAACAGTACTTTAATCGTACAACTGCCTTTCATGCATAAGTGCAGGTGCCTACAAAATTTTTTGAAGTTGTGTTGTTTGAGGTGTTAACAGTGTCTATTTTAAAGGTTCGCAATGCTATTCAAATTTGTTATTCTGTTGTAACTTCTCCTTTTTGTATGCAGAAGCTGCTGTGCGAAAATTTCTTTCAAGAAGACGGGACAAGATCGAAGGTTTTCTTAAAAAAGGTTTTTTTTTATAGCAGCAAAGACAAGCTTAGCATACGGGCGAAAAAGATTGTTATTTAAAATTTTTAATATGAAATAAAACAACAAATAAAAAAATGTCTATTGGAATTAAAAATTATAAGTATTTTATTCAATAAATGTTATTAAAATGTATCCAAAAAGTATTGGAAGCATTCTCAAAGAACTATTTGAAACCTGCACAAAAATCTTCAAAAAATTCACAAAGAATTCGTAAGGAATTCGTAAAGAATTCGCAAAGAATTCGTAAAGAATTCGCAAAGAATTCACAAAAAATTCACAAGGAATTCCGAAAGAATTCGCAATGAATCTTGAAAAAAAATGAACCATTGTACGAAAGCTTTTCAGGAGCTAAAGAGGGGAAAGTTTGAGCACTTTCGGCGTATTTGTAGCGTTTTCCATGTACCGGTCTTAAAGAATTCGTAACAAAAAAGTTTGAGAATCCGAAACTTTTTTCTGAATTCGCTTCAATTTTCTGAAAAAATTCTCAACGAAATGCCGAATTTGGCACACTGGGTTGTTCCTCTTAGTTTTTAAATGTTAATGCTTTCACGATTGGAAAAATAAGTTCAAGGTTATGATTTCAAAGATTTTTCACGTGATTTTTTCAATGCTGCCTGAAAATGGCACACATGAAATTCTAAAAAGCCTAAATATGTTCTGAGAATTTCTTAAGGATCTGATAGCTCCATCAAAAGCTATCACAATCCAAAATTTGAAAAATTTTCTGTGTTTACTTTAACGCAACGATTAAGACGTTTCAACACGGTATCATTAACAAGGCGAAAGCGTTATTAGCTATCATTTGGATTACTTGTTTTTTTTTTCAAATTTCTTCTATCCTTCGGAACACACAAGAACCTTATAAATCATTAAGCTCTCCAAAGAGTTAGTAGTATCTAATTGGATCTTAATTCAGAATTTCAGCTCGAACGAGTAACGCAACTTGAGTGATACTCATTGAATTTCGATATATTCACTGAAAGAAAAACTCGTGGTTGGTTTAACTATTTTTAATAATATTGCAACGATTCATTCAAAATCGTTAAATGAACTACGGAAAATGGTTAATTTTACCATGTTAATATAGTTAATATAGTTAATATATTTCAAAACGTGAGTTAGTGTCAAACAATTTGCTTCAGGTTAGTAAATGTGCGGTGTACTTATGCAGCTGTAGAATTTGCAGCGTCCTAGTTGATTTGTTATATCTTCAAAAAAATTGGGCGATTAACTGAACCTTTTTGAAACCCTTTAGTTCAGTAAATTACTACAGTTTAGTCTTAGAAAAACCACTCAGGGGTTTATGTGCGGACATATGATTATAGTAAATAAAACTTTGCGACTGACATAAAATGCCGATGGTTTCTCTTAAATGCATGATTGCTGTTTCTTTTATTCACGATATACTGCCGTCCTCAGGAAAAACTCCTTATCTGACATTTTATTTCGTTTTTGAGTTAGCACTGGATTTGAAAGCCACATGCTCTGTTGCATCATTCAGCAAAATATGAAAAACCTTTCTTTTGTGGAAGTATGTTTAAATCAATAATTAAAAATACTCTATCTACAAAAAAACGTAGCCATTACTTAGCATAAACACTCTATCTACCGTTAAATTACCGTAGGAGCAAAAGAGAATACTAGGCTGATTCCAGACGAATCTGATTTCTCTAAGCTTAGAAATAATTAATGTATTTTGGTTTTTATAAGCGATTTTTTTAACGTAAAGTTTCGTGATTCTTAGAGCCATCAGCCGATTGTAGATGGTTCAAATTCTACAAGGAGCCATGGGAAGAAATCAAAGCCCGATGGAAAAAACATTTAATTGCAGACGTCAACAAAATATGCTAAAGCTTAAAAAGTACAAAATAATATATAAAACAATAATTTGCAAACACAATGAGCTAAAATTTGTGCATTTATGTTCATCTGTCATTTTAGAGGAAGAGCCATATGTTTTGTCCATGTTTATAAGAATTGCGAAATTAAATGTGCTTTCCTTTCTTTTTAAAAAGTATGAATAAAATTTTGAATCAAAATGAAAGCATATCATTTTATATTTATAAAGGTTTCTAATTCCACAGGATTGGTTTACAGTACAACTACTAAAGTAAATGGAATTGTTTTTTTTTAGATGAATCAAAATAGAAATTTAAGTAAGCGGTTTATTCCCGCACTAAATATTCTTTGCTTGGAAAAGCTTTAAAGCTAATATACGTTATCTACGCTATTAAAGACAAAAAAGGCAAATTAATAACTTCTATGATAACACATTATTGTGGAATGTGAGCCGTAGATGCTAAAATTTACACCACCAACGTAAAGAAAAAAATTAACAATCTCACACTGCAAGGGGTGTGTACTACAAGCTACGCACTATAAGCTAGTGTCTGATGAGAAACAGTGTATGCTTTCGAAACCACTAAGATATATTTTTATTTTTGATAATCTCATATAAACAATTCTATTTGATTCTGCTTTCGGATATATCCCCACATTAAATATTTTTAGAAAAACTTAAGAATCGATATACGTTGTCTATGGTAATATAGACAAGAACGGAAAAAGCAGCCGCAAATCAATAAAATAGTTTGTCAACTGCTACTAGTTTACAAGCACTCAATGTCTGCGCACTATTTAATTGTCGCGGAACAACCCAACTAGTTCTTATATGGTCATTCACTGTTGAGAGAACACATCGCTGTTGTGCATACAATTTAATTGTTGAGCAATGATTTTGGTCTGCAGAAAATGGATGCTGAATAACTCATTATTGTTGGGGCACTACAGACTATATGGTAGTTATTTACTATTTCGTACTGTGCGTATGCTTGGAATACCATAGTTTGTGCTTGCTTACTATTTTGCACCACAGGCGTTGTTCATCCACCATGCGTCATGGTACATAAAAGTAACCAACAATTTTTACTAATGTTCGAAGAACGTTAGTATTAAAATCGATTCGGCCAAAAATTCATACTTTCATATATACAGTGGCTCACAGCTTATTTGATACAGTGACGTTTTAAAAATGCAAATCACTGTAACTTTGAAATAAAGAACCCTATTCAAAAAATATAAACGTATTTGACTAGATGCATGTTCAACGAATACAATGCAAACCAAAAATGTTCCAGCAATATTCCTCGGCGTCCCTTAAAAGAGAAATACCACTGGCGCAGAAAAATTGCAGCTCACAGCTTATTTGATACAGACACTTCAATGCGAATAAACTTCTATTTCTCGCGGAGTTAATCTGTGTTGTTTTTGTTTCTTGAATTTTTGATTGTGTTTAGACATTGGCTTAAGTAAGTTTTAGCAAGATCTTGTAAGCTGAAATGCCAAAATGAGCCAAATTTGTAAAATGGGTCATCGCACCACAATTGAACAGCGCGAATTGGCATTAAACCACTTTAAAAAAGCACAAAGTGTTCGAAAAATTGCTGAAAGTGTGAATTTGAGTGTCTCTACAGTGCAGTACATAATTGAGCGCTTTCTACACGAAAATCGGGTAGAAAATAAGAGGAAAAATGCGCCAAACAATATTTTCACCCTATCCGACGAACGATACATTGTAAGGAAAGTGAAAGCAAACAAAGATTTCCGCTCCAAAATTGGTTACTGAGGTTCATCGTGAATAAAGGAAGTAATTTAGTGCTGAATCCGTCCGACGAGTGCTTCGCGACCATGATTTCAGGGTCCGAGTAGCTCGTAGGAAGCCTTTCATTTCCAAAAAAAAATACAATAAGCCGATTTGCCTTTGCCAAAGAGCATGTGGGACAGCCATCCGCGTTCTGGAATATGGTTATTTTTGCGGACGAGTCCAAGTTTAACATTTTTGGCTCCGACGGAATGTCATATGTCTGGCGCAAGGCAACCACTGAGCAAAACAAGGAGAACCTCAAAGTTACTGTGAAGCATGGTGGTGGTAATGTGACAGTTTGGGCCTGCATGTCTGCAGCCGGAGTCAGAAATTTAAAGTTTATTGAGGAAACAATGGACCAAACAAAGTAGCTTGATGTACTCAAAAACAATTTGCTGAAAAGCACTGAAAAACTGGGTGTTAGCAACCAATGTCGGTTGTACCAAGACAATGATCCAAGGCACAAGTCGGGAATTGTGCAATCCTGGCCAATTTGGGATTGCCCTCATTTGATGCCTCCGCCGGCACAGTCACCAGATATGAACGTCATTGAGAATCTGTGGACTTTGTTGGATAACAACATTAGAAAACACAAGATTTCTAATAAACAAGACCTGAAGAAAGCACTGCTAGAGGTATGGCAAAAAATTACTCCTGACATCACAAAAAACTCGTTGACTCAATGCCGAATAGGCTCCAGGCTCTGTTTGAGTCTAAGGACTATCATACAAAGTATTGAAATCAACTGGAAACCTCATAATTCACAACAATTTTAATGTTTAATCAAACTGTATCAAATAAGCTGTGACATGAAATTTGTTATTATTTTTAGTTTTTTTGCTTTTTAAGATGTAAAACAGCAACTTTGTAACAAATATAAACTTGTTTAATAAACAACAAACAATTTGAACAAATATAATCAAACAAAAGATTGTTTGGCGAGCGTTTAGGTAGAAATTATACAATAAAATGAAAAGTCGAACTCGTTTCCTTTATTTCTACCAATTTATTTTTCAAAAATCCGTATACTAGTATTTCGGCTATCACTTATAGGACGATTAGGGACTATTTTCCTCAGTCGAAGAAACATCGCTGAAGAAGGCTATAAGTGATAGCCGAAATACTAGTATACGGATTTTTGAAAAATAAATTGGTAGAAATAAAGGAAACGAGTTCGACTTTTCATTTTATTTAACAAACAATTGCTTTCAAAATGGTGTTCAAATTTTTTTGATATTGTTATTATTTTTTGAGTTATTGCAATTAATTTTTTAAAGAAGCACTGTATCAAATAAGCTGTGAGCCACTGTATATATATATATATATATATATATATATATATATATATATATATATATATATATATATATATATATATATATATATATATATATATATATATATATATATATATATATATATATATATATATATATATATATATATATATATATATATATATGTATATATATATCTATATATATATATATATATATATATATATATATATATATATATATATATATATATATATATATATATATATATATATATATATATATATATATATATATATATATATATATATATATATATATATATATACCCGAAATGGAAGGTGGTGGAAAACATGTTGTGGAAGTGGTTAAAATGCCGGTATTCTGAGCTCCAAGACAACCAGTGGAAAAAAGTAGTCCCAAAATACGAGCGGCCAAAGGCGTTGGTTCAGTGCCATGACGAACCTACAGCGGGGCACATGGGGGTTCAGAAAACCTTTGACCGATTAGCACAAGAGTACTATTGGCCAAAGATGCAGGCGGATGTGAGAAACTATGTCCGGAAGTGTAAGGTTTGCCAGGCAGTAAAGGTAGAGCGGAAGCGTCCCAGTGGTCTGATGGTGTCGAGGAGTCGAGAAGATACTGCTCCCTGGGAGATGATATGTGTGGACCTCGTGGGACCTCTACCACGATCCCTGCGGGGACACTCCTATATTCTGACCGTAGTAGATTATGCGACCAAGATGCCTTTGTTATTTCCCCTAAGGAAAGCAACCGGAACGGCCGTGGTACGCTTACTGGAAGAAAACGTTCTATTTTTGTTCGGAGTACCACGGATAATTGTGTGCGATAACGGCGTGCAATTCCGCTCCAGAGAATTCGCACAGATGGCCGAAGCGCATGGGGTTACGATGAGGTTTACCGCGCTATATCACCCTCAGGCGAATCCGGCGGAACGAGTGAACCAGAATGTCAAACGTTTACTTCGAACGTATGCATCTGAAAATCATCGGGAATGGGATAAGGATTTATCGAAGATTGGTTGTGCGTTGAGAACCTCAACGCACGAAGACATGAAGGTTACTCCGTACTTTTTAAATTTCGGGCGAGAAATGACCATTCATCCCGAGAGTTACCAAGGCCCGGAGGTACAAGGAAGGAGAGATGGACAGGACGAGGGAATTGAAAAGGCGAAATGGCTACAAAAGGTCCGCGAAGAAGTTCGCGAACGGTTGAAGTCAGCTGCCCAGGAATCAAAATCACGTTATGACCTGCGGCACCGGGATGAGCAGTTTTTACCGAAGGATTTGGTATGGCGTCGAAATTTCGTTCTGTCAGACGCCGCAAAGTATTTCTCCGCCAAACTGGCTCCCGAATATGTAGGGCCGTTCTCTGTGAAAAGAAGGGTGTCCGGTTGGACATACGAACTGGAAGATTCCAGCGGGAAAGCTGTGGGAGTGTGGCACGCTAAGGACCTCAAGAGGTATGTGGGATAAGGCAACGTAAGCAGTGTCATAAATTTGCCACAGGGGTATTAATAACAAGAGAACTACCAATGAATTTCAGATTTGTGGTGCTCTTATACTAGATAATGGTGGTGGGACTAGAATTAATGGTGGCGGGTTAAAATCCATAATCATTTGTGTTACAAATATCGAACTGGCTAGAAGTGGTGGCGGGGTTAAGCAAATAGATTGGTAGCATAGATTAGACGTGTAAGCTAGAATTTGCCTAAGTCGGGGTGTTAGATATTGAGTTGAGGAATTACTTAGAATTAAGTTCAGGTTAGCTTAGGGTATTAGTAAGTTTCAAAGGATTAGTATGGATATCGATTATTGATTATGTTGATAAAGTAAGATTACCAAATATTCTCTCTGGGCGTATTCAGGGCCTTCCTTCGAGATCTACTGTTTTTTTTTCTGTTATTGTATTGCGGTGGGGTTTTCGCCGTTCGTCATTTTGGTAGTTGGTGTCCGTTTAATTGAACTAAAAAGAAACGAGATCGAATGGCATTAGAATTTTTCATATCAAAGCAAAAAGTACCCACACCAGCTATCAAGTTACGGCACGACACTTGTAAACATACAGGTGGATTTTGTTGAGAAGTTAGAATGAGGTCGCGTGCATTAAACCACAGTGTGAATGGAAAACAAAAAAAAAAACCAACGTGGTAGTAGTTAGTAAGTAAGGATAGGAAATCCAGAGTTCAAATGTGCCATATACGGGTATGATTTGGCAACACGGTTAAATAATTATAAAAAAAAAAAAAAAAAACAAAATCAGTAACTGAAGAATTGAACGAAATAGATTGTCGTCATATAATTAGTACAGAACGGTCTGGAAATTGCAACGCGAATCGGAAACGTTTGATGGTAACAAGTCGGAAGACTGACGAGGATTCCCACGGAATCCTCTGAAGTGGGGGGGGTGTCACGGCAGTATAGATTACTATTATTACTTAATATTAATGTTACTAAAGAAAAACAAAAGATTTACGAATACAAGTACCTACTAGCGCAACCCGCGTCTGGATTAGGCTAGGTTAGTTACATGCTAGAGACAATTATTGTTATGTAAACAAACCAGCTATCACAAGTAGTTAGTAGTCGATTTAGTGTGTAATTAGTAGTTAGTATAGCAGTAGGTTGGCAACTTAGTATGTAATTGATTAATGGATAGGTTAATATCAACGTCTCATCAGCACGAAAGCAACGCGAGGGAAACACCACAACAAGAAATCTATCGAGCACCAAACATCATCGTCGGCGACAATCACGACACAATTAAATCTCAAATATTACGGCAGCAAGCCAGACCAAACTCGCGGCACTCGCAAGGCAACACGACATAGAAGGGACACACGATTTACGGTCACCAAAACAAGCTATATAGCCTTCTAAATCATTGGTTTCGATCGACGTACAAGCGAATCACTAGTCTTTTGGACTTTCGTTGACAAATCGCGATGACAGTGATAGCTGTCAAACGGCGGGTGGAACAGATGTTCCACACTAGCGGTCGAGACGAAATAGCCGGAAAGGGGCCGAGGTGAAATTCAGCTGGGGAACACACAAGCTCACAGCTGAGTTGAGTGAACCCAACGGATTCGAAGAATTCCGTTGCCGCCAAAAAATTTACGTGCGCACCAGCAAGGAAAAAGGGGGTCTCTTTTCGATTTCATCTGGGTGAGTGAACGGGTGGTCGTGACGACAAGTTGGAAGAAAACTGATGTTGGCTTTTATTCTATGTATCAATCATCTGAACCTGGACGGAGACTTTTGAGATACTCGAGCAAGACGGCGGCATCAGATCGGGTAAATCTACGGCATTAAAGGTGACTTAAAATTCAAATTCGGGCGGTCGGCCAGCTAACAAAAACAGGAGAATACGAAAAGGAGAAGCGGAAGAAATAGTACGAGGGTGCTGAGCAAACGGCTAAAATCAACGACGAAGGGGGCCCCAGCGAGGCAGCAATCGACGTCAGGAGAATATAGTAAGGTAGTGTGCACACTGTTTTTTTTTGGCTTCTTTTGAATCTATAGTATTTGTTACTTTCCATTTGTTAAAACGTGGCGGATATTTTAAGACTAAGTTGAATTCGATAAGTAGGGTGAGAACGAACCTTTCTGTTTAGCGAGTAGAAAAATATATATAAGTGAATAAAGCGTGGAGAAATGTTATAATGTTAAACGATCGATTCTTACTTAGAAGTGTAAACTAATTCAGACGGCGAAATTTTAGCTATCCTGGTGTTATTTTTCGTGATCCTTTTCTTTTCGTCTTGGTGCGCGCCGTCGCAACATTCTCGTTTCAGTGCGACAGTGATACGGTAGTTTCGGTTGAATTGAAGCGAGTGGCGCCCAACCCACGGCATTTTTCTTCGCGAGCAGAAGCCGCCCGGAACTACCACCCTTTTATCCCGGTCGGGGAAAAAAAGGATTTGAGGTTTGTTACACGAATAACGGGAATAACTACTACCACGTTCGTTTTTTTTTGTTTTCCATTCACACTGTGGTTTAATGCACGCGACCTCATTCTAACTTCTCAACAAAATCCACCTGTATGTTTACAAGTGTCGTGCCGTAACTTGATAGCTGGTGTGGGTACTTTTTGCTTTGATATGAAAAATTCTAATGCCATTCGATCTCGTTTCTTTTTAGTTCAATTAAACGGACACCAACTACCAAAATGACGAACGGCGAAAACCCCACCGCAATACAATAACAGAAAAAAAAACAGTAGATCTCGAAGGAAGGCCCTGAATACGCCCAGAGAGAATATTTGGTAATCTTACTTTATCAACATAATCAATAATCGATATCCATACTAATCCTTTGAAACTTACTAATACCCTAAGCTAACCTGAACTTAATTCTAAGTAATTCCTCAACTCAATATCTAACACCCCGACTTAGGCAAATTCTAGCTTACACGTCTAATCTATGCTACCAATCTATTTGCTTAACCCCGCCACCACTTCTAGCCAGTTCGATATTTGTAACACAAATGATTATGGATTTTAACCCGCCACCATTAATTCTAGTCCCACCACCATTATCTAGTATAAGAGCACCACAAATCTGAAATTCACTGGTAGTTCTCTTGTTATTAATACCCCTGTGGCAAATTTATGACACTGCTTACGTTGCCTTATCCCACATACCTCTTGAGGTCCTTAGCGTGCCACACTCCCACAGCTTTCCCGCTGGAATCTTCCAGTTCGTATGTCCAACCGGACACCCTTCTTTTCACAGAGAACGGCCCTACATATTTGGGAGCCAGTTTGGCGGAGAAATACTTTGCGGCGTCTGACAGAACGAAATTTCGACGCCATACCAAATCCTTCGGTAAAAACTGCTCATCCCGGTGCCGCAGGTCATAACGTGATTTTGATTCCTGGGCAGCTGACTTCAACCGTTCGCGAACTTCTTCGCGGACCTTTTGTAGCCATTTCGCCTTTTCAATTCCCTCGTCCTGTCCATCTCTCCTTCCTTGTACCTCCGGGCCTTGGTAACTCTCGGGATGAATGGTCATTTCTCGCCCGAAATTTAAAAAGTACGGAGTAACCTTCATGTCTTCGTGCGTTGAGGTTCTCAACGCACAACCAATCTTCGATAAATCCTTATCCCATTCCCGATGATTTTCAGATGCATACGTTCGAAGTAAACGTTTGACATTCTGGTTCACTCGTTCCGCCGGATTCGCCTGAGGGTGATATAGCGCGGTAAACCTCATCGTAACCCCATGCGCTTCGGCCATCTGTGCGAATTCTCTGGAGCGGAATTGCACGCCGTTATCGCACACAATTATTCGTGGTACTCCGAACAAAAATAGAACGTTTTCTTCCAGTAAGCGTACCACGGCCGTTCCGGTTGCTTTCCTTAGGGGAAATAACAGAGGCATCTTGGTCGCATAATCTACTACGGTCAGAATATAGGAGTGTCCCCGCAGGGATCGTGGTAGAGGTCCCACGAGGTCCACACATATCATCTCCCAGGGAGCAGTATCTTCTCGACTCCTCGACACCATCAGACCACTGGGACGCTTCCGCTCTACCTTTACTGCCTGGCAAACCTTACACTTCCGGACATAGTTTCTCACATCCGCCTGCATCTTTGGCCAATAGTACTCTTGTGCTAATCGGTCAAAGGTTTTCTGAACCCCCATGTGCCCCGCTGTAGGTTCGTCATGGCACTGAACCAACGCCTTTGGCCGCTCGTATTTTGGGACTACTTTTTTCCACTGGTTGTCTTGGAGCTCAGAATACCGGCATTTTAACCACTTCCACAACATGTTTTCCACCACCTTCCATTTCGGGTACTTGCCGGGGTCCTTCTGCACCTTCCTCATCATGTTTTGGTACCACTCGTCCGTCATCTGAGCGACAGAGACGCAGCCTAGGTTTGCGACAGCCCTCGAGAGTGCATCGGGCACTAGATGGTCTTTCCCCTTGCGATGGATTACTTCAAAGTCGAATTGTTGTAATCTCACTGCCCATCTAGCCAATCTGCCCGTAGGGTCCTTAAGGCTATTCAGCCAGACCAGGGAATGATGGTCCGTAATTACCACAAATTTTGTTCCTTCTATATAAGGCCGTAGTTTCTCCACTGCCCATAGTACCCCCAAGCACTCCCTTTCAGTAACTGAATACCTTCTTTCCTGTTTGGAAAGCGCCCTGCTGAGGTAACATATAACCTTCTCACCATCCGGGTGCGCCTGGCTGAGTACTGCGCCTATGCCCACATCCGAGGCATCCGTTTGGACTTTGAATGGGAGGTCGAAATCTGGACAGGCTAGTACAGGCGCTGATGTGAGCTTACGCTTGCACATCACGAAAGCCTGTTCGCACTCCTCAGACCATAAAAATTTTCGACCCTTCTTCAAGAGATCGCTTAAGGGAGCTACCATTGTCGCATGACTGGGAATGAATCGACGGTACCACGATACCATTCCGAGAAGTTGACGCACTTGTCTTACAGAAGTTGGGCGAGGAAACTCGTTCACCGCTTGGACCTTCTCGGGGTCCACCCTAAGACCCCGCTCATCCACCAGGTATCCCAAGTACATGAGTTGTGTCCTACAAAACTGACACTTCTCTTTCGAAACCCTCAAACCTGCGACTCTCAGTCGCTCGAAAACTTCCCGGAGAACCTTCATATGTTGCTCGAAAGACTCTGTCACCACGATAATATCGTCAAGGTAAGTGAAGACGAATGGTTCCAAAGAAGGACCCAGTACGGTGTCGATTAGTCGTTGCCACGTCGCACCCGAATTGTGTAGCCCGAACGGCATCCTCAGAAAATGAAAAAGCCCCCGTCCCGGTACTGTGAAGGCTGTGTACTGTCGCGACCTCTCCGCCATCGGTACCTGCCAGTAGGCTGATTTCACGTCTAACGTTGATAGGTATTTAGCGTTTCGTAGTTTGTCTAGGGTGGCAGAAATATATGGTAGAGGATACGCATCCTTCTCGGACACCGCATTCACCTTTCTGAAATCCACACAGAAACGGTAGGACCCATCCTTTTTACGCACCAGGAGAATCGGCGACGACCAAGGGCTAGAGGAAGGCTCAACCACTCCTAACTTCAGCATTTCGTCTAGCTCGGTGTTAATCTGACGTTGTACTGCCGGTGAAACAGGATAGTATCTCTGTTTGATCGGAGTGGCACTGGTCTTGATGGTATGCTCAATCGCCGTCGCACAACCTAATCCATCTCCCATCAAACTAAACTGTTCCTCCAACAAATCTGACAGTACGCGCTTTTCTTGCTCAGATAAATGTGACCGGTCTCGCAGAGCCCCTCTAGCCACTGCCGTCGTCGCAGCCAAAGAATGCCACTGCTGACCCTTCATATCCAATACTACTCCAAATCGTTGCCAGAAATCGATCCCCAAAATCACCTCTTGGGGAACTGACGGGATGACTAATGTGTCTATGTCATGTTTTCGGCACGCTGCTCGTTTCCCGAAGCCTGTTGGTTTGATCGGAATCGAGACTCCCCACCAGTAGCCCTCGCCCGACAAGTTGGGCATGCCGACCTCATTACCCCCTGGCGACCGCAACCGAAACACCGCCGTGGCTCCGGGCACTCTCTCGACATATGCCCGTCTCGCCTACAATTCCAACATTGGATCCGGCCTGCATTTGACATCGCAGCGACTCGCTCAGTGCCTTCCGTTCCCACGTACGCCAAGTCTGGTTCCAAGCATCGTCTGCTTCGCGTGGTGGGCGGTATAAATGCTGCCACTGAAGCCCTGGTGGCATCCAAAGTGCGTCCCATCTTCACGAGTTCGGAAATAGATGACACTTGCTTCAGACTCAGCTGTTGCTGATAGAAGGGCGCTATGTTCCTTCTTAATGTTCGCATCTTCTCCTCCTCCGAGCAACCCTTCCTCAACCTACTAAAAAGGCGCTCCATTATCGCAACGTACACCCCCATTGACTCATTCTCCCCTTGAGTTCGCTTCCGGATCTCTTCCCAGAGGCGATCCTCGTAATCCGAGGGCAAAAACTCTGCCTTTAATTCCTCTACTAACTCGTCCCAGCATCCGACAATGTTTCGGTTGGCCCTAAACCAGATCAAGGCCCGAGAATCAAAAAGGTCGACCGCTGCCCTAAAAAGCTGTGGCTTACTCAGCCCTCTTGCCTGACGAAGCTCCTCGACGCGCTCCAAGAAGGCATTCACTGACCCAGATGAATCCCCGCTGAATTTGAGCCCCCACTTGGCAACCTCTGCCAACCTAGCGCCCTTAACCGATTGCGAAACGGATGTACCTGGATCTTCATTAGATTGATCTTCTTCGTCGTCGCTGACACCATCGATTCTTTCCATCAACGAGCCCATCGCCAGAATCGACCTATTCCGAAGACTTTTTGCAGCTTCCCTTTGTTCCTTAGTAACCGCCTGTAAATTTGCCAAACGACGGAATCCAAATTCAACTTTCACCTTAACCTTGATGAATTCCGACGACGTCCTATCTCCCGAAACTCTGGCCACCAGTTCCTCTATCTCCACTGTCTTCGCGGTCAGCTCGGCGTAGTCCGTGTCGTAGTCGAACGGGTACTCTGTTTGGACATACGAAGTGTCCAATTCTAACTCTGCTTTCAACGTTGCCCGCAGCGACTTGCGCATATTATCCACTGTATCTGCGGCAAAACCTCGGATGGCGAGTTCGTAAATGAGCTCATCCTTGCTCAGGCGGTCCACGAGGATCTTCATACGTGCTAACATATAAGTTCCTGCTACGCTCGTCTCAAACTATCGCTCTACGCAACTAACCCTGGCTAAAACACTGTTTAACACCCTGTCTAACTCAATAAGGGTGGATCCTAAGGCCAATACTGAGCTATAATATAATGTAAATTCTCTCCCAACTATCTGTCCGCTAAAGAAAACCAAAATCCACCTGAAAATCTGTGCCTCTTAACCTAAGAAACCAGACACACTTCCACACACTCAAAATTCGATATTATTAACTTGCACTCACACCACTCAAATAAATCCAGAATTCAAATAAGCATATAGCGATATATGACGATCAATAAAATACAATATCGTCATGCAAAAAAAGTAACCAGAAATGTATAAAGGCTCTAAATCAGACAAGCCCTTATTTAACCCGCAAATCGAATAGGGAGGATTTTAAGTCAAAAATTCGTACCGCGATTTCCCTTTAATGATATTACGAAAGATGCCCTAATGGTTTCTCTCTTTCGGAATTTTCGCGCCTATCGAGCCTCCCACAATTTGGGACTTGGCTATCAAAATTTTCTCACGAACCGTTACGTACCGTTTCTACCGTTAGCCCCACGTTGGGCGCCAATTTTACCGTTATTCGTGTAACAAACCTCAAATCCTTTTTTTCCCCGACCGGGATAAAAGGGTGGTAGTTCCGGGCGGCTTCTGCTCGCGAAGAAAAATGCCGTGGGTTGGGCGCCACTCGCTTCAATTCAACCGAAACTACCGTATCACCGTCGCACTGAAACGAGAATGTTGCGACGGCGCGCACCAAGACGAAAAGAAAAGGATCACGAAAAATAACACCAGGATAGCTAAAATTTCGCCGTCTGAATTAGTTTACACTTCTAAGTAAGAATCGATCGTTTAACATTATAACATTTCTCCACGCTTTATTCACTTATATATATTTTTCTACTCGCTAAACAGAAAGGTTCGTTCTCACCCTACTTATCGAATTCAACTTAGTCTTAAAATATCCGCCACGTTTTAACAAATGGAAAGTAACAAATACTATAGATTCAAAAGAAGCCAAAAAAAAACAGTGTGCACACTACCTTACTATATTCTCCTGACGTCGATTGCTGCCTCGCTGGGGCCCCCTTCGTCGTTGATTTTAGCCGTTTGCTCAGCACCCTCGTACTATTTCTTCCGCTTCTCCTTTTCGTATTCTCCTGTTTTTGTTAGCTGGCCGACCGCCCGAATTTGAATTTTAAGTCACCTTTAATGCCGTAGATTTACCCGATCTGATGCCGCCGTCTTGCTCGAGTATCTCAAAAGTCTCCGTCCAGGTTCAGATGATTGATACATAGAATAAAAGCCAACATCAGTTTTCTTCCAACTTGTCGTCACGACCACCCGTTCACTCACCCAGATGAAATCGAAAAGAGACCCCCTTTTTCCTTGCTGGTGCGCACGTAAATTTTTTGGCGGCAACGGAATTCTTCGAATCCGTTGGGTTCACTCAACTCAGCTGTGAGCTTGTGTGTTCCCCAGCTGAATTTCACCTCGGCCCCTTTCCGGCTATTTCGTCTCGACCGCTAGTGTGGAACATCTGTTCCACCCGCCGTTTGACAGCTATCACTGTCATCGCGATTTGTCAACGAAAGTCCAAAAGACTAGTGATTCGCTTGTACGTCGATTGAAACCAATGATTTAGAAGGCTATATAGCTTGTTTTGGTGACCGTAAATCGTGTGTCCCTTCTATGTCGTGTTGCCTTGCGAGTGCCGCGAGTTTGGTCTGGCTTGCTGCCGTAATATTTGAGATTTAATTGTGTCGTGATTGTCGCCGACGATGATGTTTGGTGCTCGATAGATTTCTTGTTGTGGTGTTTCCCTCGCGTTGCTTTCGTGCTGATGAGACGTTGATATTAACCTATCCATTAATCAATTACATACTAAGTTGCCAACCTACTGCTATACTAACTACTAATTACACACTAAATCGACTACTAACTACTTGTGATAGCTGGTTTGTTTACATAACAATAATTGTCTCTAGCATGTAACTAACCTAGCCTAATCCAGACGCGGGTTGCGCTAGTAGGTACTTGTATTCGTAAATCTTTTGTTTTTCTTTAGTAACATTAATATTAAGTAATAATAGTAATCTATACTGCCGTGACAATATATATATATATATATATATATATATATATATATATATATATATATATATATATATATATATATATATATATATATATATATATATATATATATATATAAATATATATATATATATATATATATATATATATATATATATATATATATATATATATATATATATATAAAATATATATATATATATATATATATATATATATATATATATATATATATATCATCATCAAAAAATTTCAGTAAGATAATCTCGAGAACGCGCCATCCGATTGAGCTGAAACTTTCAGGATACATTGCTGTATATACAGAATAGGTCCAATTTTCACTAAATGTCAATTACTGTTAACCCGCCGCATCGCCGGCCATTTTAGTGATACTTTTAATATACCTATTATTCCGTACACAAATAATTTCTGCAAAAATAAAGATGACAAAATAAATTTTGAATGTGTTTTAAATGCGAATCGGATAATCTTTTGAAATTCTTTTACCCCATGTATGCGCTAGGTGCCAAAAAAGAGAACGGGAAAATTTGACAATTTTTAAATTGGGATAACTTTTGACAGAGATATTTAATTATTACGAAATTTTCAGAACATATTGGTATTATTTAGTTGTAGATTTGTGAAGCTTTAAATGAGCGTGCTGGCAACCCTGTAGCTAGGACAGGCACTGAAAGTGAAAAACTCCAAATCATCGTCTCTCCTGAAAAAATGCCGCTTCTTCAAAAAAAAAAGCAACTCATATGTAAATCTTGTGCTTTGTTTACATAGACAAAAAAAATTTGATATGGTATAACGGGCACGCCTAGTAACTTTAGCCCAATTTACCTATATTTTTAGCATCAAAAACTTCTGTTCACGGAAACTCACGATCCAATTAGCAGAATTAATTGAAATTTCCACAATGTATTGGTCTTTAGTGGGACCAGGTCTGATAGAAGTGATTTTGAAATGCGGGCGATTCTGTGCCAGTGGTGCCATCTTTAAAAATCACTAAAAAAAAGATATCTGCTTTAAGCCCTATAAATTCTTATTCAATCGTTCGATTTTGACGAAATTAACACAATAGCTGAAACTTACTTAAAACCACGTTTGGTAGAAGTTTGGTTGAAAAATTCGGTTGGAGCTGCCAGCTATGATAATTTTGGTGTCTTAGATTTTAAAAACTCTAGCACACCTGAACCGCTAGAAAACTAATTTTCGAAGAAATTGTCTTTGAGTGACAAAAAAGTGTGGAAAGACGTAATACACTGTTTTGTAGAATCATATCAACCAGTCCTTATCCAAAGCAACAAAACTCAACTATAACACAAATGATGTAAATGTTCAGTGCTGGCAACACTTTCCGAACGAAGCAGTAATAAGTTTACCATAACAAGCTCATACTCAAACCAACTTATCCTTTGAATTTCGTTCTCATCGCAGGATTTCATCGAAAGTTTCAGCGGTTAAACGTTGTTTGAGGCTGCCATGCGAAAAATGCTCAAAACTCGGATAATTTGAAAATTGATTCCTTATTTTTATTGCAAATGCTTTGCATATGAGAACGTAATTTGAAGCATCTGTTGGTGCAATATTTACGGAAATGGCTAATGCTGGTTAGCCTGTATCAGCAGCAAAGCAAAATACATACCAAATCTGCTTTACGTTAAGTTAAACCCAACCAGTAAATATCGTTTCGATTGAATCACTGCGCTGATAGTTATACGGGTGAAAAGAATTTTGGGGTAGCCACCCTCAAAACTTTTCAAATTTTTAAAGCGTTAATATTTGTGGTTAACTTTCTTTGCAGGATCGTTCCCATTTGCAAATCTAATGACATTAATCGCTCAGTAAAGAAATTTCATAAAATTACAAAAATGGTCATAGCTGGCAGCCCTTTCATGATTTTGGTATGAAATTTCTATGACATTTGGTTCACACTAAGGTCCAATTACTGCGTGAACTTCGATTTGATTTCTACACTGGACCGGAAGTTATAGGGAAAAAAGCTTTATTTTGCTGAGCGAATTTGCAGGATTTAGGAGTCAAAAATCACCATAGCTGGCAACTCTATTCTAATTTTTCAACCAAATTTTCATCAAATGTTATCTAAGGTAAGATCCAAGTACTGTATGAATCTTGTCTAAATCTGATGGCTGAATCGGAAGTTATAGGCCTAAAACCAGTTTTTTTTCTCAGCTATTTTTCAAGATGGTACCACTGCCACAGGGTTGCCCATATGTAAAAATCACTCCTATCAGACGTGGTCCTAGTTAATAAAAACATGTCCTGTAAATTTCATTATGATTGAATTATCCGGTCGTCAGTTCTCGTGAACAGAGCTTTTGAGTGCTAAAAATAGAGGTAATTTGGTGATGGGTTGCCGTTCTTGTGCAAATCGGAATTTTGAAAATTTTATCTTGAGATGAAAGACAAAAGATAAAATTTATCAAAGATTTGAAATTTTTGTCAAAAATCAAAAATTTTTCAGGAAGGTCAATGATTTGAAGGATTTTTTTCAGCAGCCTGCCACAGCTACAGGGTTACCCGCTTTATGCTGAAAATCTGCATGTTTCATAGTTTAGTCAACATCAATACGCTCTGTAATTTTCACGATGATCCGTTGTTTTTCTTACAAGTAATGACAAATCAAAATTTGAAAAAAATTCCTTGCCTACTTTTAGGCGCCCTGCACCCTCACACGGCTCAGAATTTCCAATTCTTTATCATAGACAAGCTAAGAACATAATTAGTTTTCATTCTCATTACTTATTTTTAACAAAAATTTACACTGTTTGGAAATATAGGAGTTCCTCAAAATTCACTAAAACGCTCGCCGCCGCCAAAAGGTTTAGGATATCTGAATTTGAGAAAGTCGTAGACCTACCTTCTAAATACATCTACGTTTTTCCGAAAATTTCAGCTCAATCGGATCGGCCACTCCAGAGATTATCTCCCTTAATCATTTTGCGGATATATATATATATATATATATATATATATATATATATATAGAGGAAAGGGGGGTAATGACGGCATAGTTTTCATTCAGCATCAAAGCACATCCAAAAATTGACATTTTTGAACAAACAAAAGTTAAAACCAACAGTTTAACTCAAATGCTAACAAAGTATATCGGCAGATTTGAAAAATTTTTATTGAAACTAAAAAAAATTAGAATTGAAAAAAAAGTTGGTTTTCGTCACTTAGAAAAATGGTGGGGTAATGATGGCCACTCTCAAAAACCGAAAAAAATCGCACAAATATCAACAGAAATCGCTGTGAATGCTTAATGAAGGCTCTGTAAAGGAAAACAAATGAAAACTCAACATTTTCATTATTGTAATTTTATTGATAGCTCACAAACAGCTTAACAGAAACGAATTGAAAAAAACGCCTTAAACTTAAAATGCGACAACATTAATTTTCATCTTCACTGTCGAGATCTGAGTCGCAGTTACGACATGTGTAATAAGAGCGCAATTGAACAACTTTTTTTTCCACGCATCTCATATGGAATGGCCGCTTGCATGTATTGCACTGGATCGAATTGAAGCGATGCAATTTTTGTGGCATCAACTCCAAACACAACAAACAGAAGTCTCCATCTAATTCTTCTTCTTCTGATGAAGGGGATTGACGACGACGCTGGACTTTCCGTACTTGCTTGGCTGGCGATGGCACTCCCTTTTTCTGGCGCTTAGCTGGCTGTTTGGCAGGCGATGACGTTTCTTTGCTCTTCTGTTTCTCAGCCTTCTGCTTCAGTTCAGCGATATTTTCAGGGGTAGTCAAAATTGTGCTCTTCATTGCTTTCCGGCCTTGATTGCCTTTTTTTCTTGGTTGTACAAATTGGAGCGGGCCTACTTGAACCACAGATGATTGAAGAAATGATGCAGAGGTGCTGGCAATGTCAGAAATATTCGTGCTAGGAACGTCAGAAACAGAAGTTTCTACCTCTTCTCGGCTAGCAATAGCATCACCTTCATGTGGAAGAATCCTTAAATTCGGCTGGTTGTTTAGATCATCGTTAGTTTCAGCCATTTGGGCAGTTAAATTTTCCTGGCTGAGACGAGCCGCGACAAAATCGCATTCACCGAAAATGTTTGAATTCAATGGATGTATGCCAGTAGCCCGGAAACCAGAACGAATATTTGAGACGGTGAAAGAATACAACATAGCCTGGTCCGTAAGTTGAGCGATATGATGGATTTCGATTTCGCGACCACCGTGGTTCTGCTTCCATTCTATCTGCTTCATCGTGAGCATTTTCCGAAACGGACCAAAAACTGATACATCCAACGGCTGCATTCTGTGAGAGCAATGAGGCGGAATCGTTACAACAGAGATGTGGTTTTCGGTGCACAAATCCATTGCTTCAACAGAAACATGCGATGTGTGATTGTCCATGATGAGCAGCAACGGATCCGCTTCAGAAGGCGAAGTGTGGTGGATAAAATGCTCAAGGAAAAGGACGAAATGTTCTTTATCCATCCATCCAGATTTATTGGCATAGCCAACTGCGCCGGGGGGACAGTTATCCATGAATATGGTTTTCATGTTTGTCCGGGGGAACAGGAAAAATGGTGGGCAGTAATGGCCTGCTGCATTGATACCAACACACATGCTAGTTAACGTGCCGCGCTCGGCAGACGTGGCCTGACCAACATTCCTTGTGCCTTTCTCAGCAACAACTTTCGGGACTTTATTCGGCACGGTCAAGAGGGAAGTTTCATCGATATTCCAAATTTTTGTCGGCGTAAAATGGTGGGCCTCATGAATAGTTTTCAAATTGGAGAAAAATCCAGTAACATTTTCTTCACAAAAATTATTACCTCATGCCAAGGAAGTTTTCTCCGGGGTCCGCAATGCCAGGCGCTTTGAACGAGCCACAAAACCGTAATACCAGTCCTTTGAAGCCATTCCTGCCACGCTCCACCCTTCTGGATATGGCACTGATATTTTTTTGGCGAACTCCAAAGCCAGAACACGAACATTGTTTCTGGTGAGCCCATAATGAAGTTTGGAACACGCAATGATGTACTTTACCAAAGTATCTTCTTGGTTGCTGTTGAAAATCTGACGACATAAAAATCGAAAAAAATATAAGTGCCTAAGAAATTCGGAAAAATTCCAGAACCTTAACATAAATACGTTAAGCTAAGATAAAATGTCATTTTTCCCAGTGATATAAATGATTCGAAAATTTCAAGAAAAGAAAAAGGTTTTCCGAAACTAAAAACGAAGGACTGATGATTAACGTTCTCGGAGATTACAGAAAAAATAATGTTTGCGCCAGTTTCCGATAATTTTCTACTTTTTAGGATCCCTGTTGGTCACAGTTAAATTGATTAATGACTGAGATTCATTTGTCAGCACCTTCGAAGAAACAAAGGCTTCCATTTTTTGGACATCATTATCCCTTCGAATGTACCAGCAAAAGAATCTCATTCATCAATCGATTTAACTGTCATCAACCAAGATCTCAAAAAACAGAACAATTTCGTAAAATAACACGTAAATTACTATTTTTGAATTGTTGTTTCAAAATTGTATTATGTCACCATGAAATGAAAAAATTACATTTTTTTCTCTTTCGATTTTAAATTCAGACATTTGGTCAAGGGAGGTACTCGTGAAACATGTCCTAATGACTTTAAGCATTATGAACAAAGATTATCGTTAATAAATAGGTATTATAATAAAAAAAATAATCACCGGTTTCTTGCCAAGTGCTGACATCGGAGAAAGCACTTTTTTCAACTGCTCATCGGTCACAGATGATAAATCTTCTCCGAATTCAGTAACACAAATTGACAAATAACGCTGTAAAGAAGATCTGGCCATGCTGTAAACGGTTGCTGTGCTGCGTTGGCTTTCATGATCAATGAGAACGGCTTTCACGGCATTTATGATGGTCTGCAAATAATATTGTTTGGGCCCATCGTTCGATTTCTTCACGTAATTACGTGGCATGTTGACTGTGACAAAGAAATGCTTGATTAGCAACTTGACAAACACAAATAAATTTTTTCACTTAACATCACACTTTTTACAAATTATGACACAAATTACACTGCATACCTTCAAGTTGCCTTGGCTGCTGACAGATGACTGATGGACTCGCTAACTGTTATAGGCTTTAATGGTGGAGAATATTATCTTGCGGATTTCAAATGACATGGCCGTCGTTACCCCACCTCAAGTGGCCGTCATTCCCCCACTAGCCTAATTTTGCGCAAGCATGCAGTACACATAAACTATGCAAGACACATGAAAAATTTTACTTGATTTAGAAAGCTAATATCAATAGCAACATTTTACCATATTTACCTTTATTGTGTAGATCGTAGTGTTGACGAAATAATCGATATTTTGAACACCTTTTAAAACTTTCGGATAGTTACGTATCGGCATTGGTCTAGAACTACAAGTTATAATGAATCCACACACTTCAGCATATACTTAAAAACAAGCTTATGGAACAAGCTTTCTGTCACAGTAAACGGTTTCGACCTACGTTAATTTTGAGTACCGACAATGGTGATGGCCGTCATTACCCTATGGCCGTCAATACCCCCCTTTCCCCTATATATATATATATATATATATATATATATATATATATATATATATATATATATATATATACATATATAGATATATATATATATATATATATATATATATATATATATATATATATATATATATATATATATATATATATATATATATTATATATATATATATATATATATATATATATATATATATATATATATATATATATATATATATATATATATATATACAGTAGAGTCCGCTAATAACGACGGCCAAGGGACCGAACGTTTGCCGTCGTATTAGCCGGACGTCGTTATAAGCGATTTTTGAAATGTACAGTACTATACATTTTACCCATAGTACTACATAGCAGAGTACATATGAAATTAAATACACACGATACACAAGATGTTATCATAAGAAAAACTAATTTATTGGAAAAACACGAAGTAAGGTTATTTTACAAAATGTGAGACACATGTTAAAGTTTGTAAGCTAACAGATATAAATTACAAAGCTAGCAGCTGAAAAAGAGTGGATTTTTGTCTGTTTCTGATTGGCTTCTGCCTTATAATAAGAATTACGTAATAAATCTTCGTAATTAGAATGTATGAAGGAATTAAGAGAGTCTGCAGCTTTGAGAGCTTCTTTGATGCTAGGATTTGATCATTCCTTCAGTCTCATAATATTTTGTACGATAAGTTTTTTTAACCGTGCCATTCATGTTCACCGCAACTATGACCGTTATCCTTTCTTTAGATAGTTTTAAACCAGCACACGTTTCGCTTTTAAATTTTAAAGATTTGTCTGGTGTTAATCTATAAAACAACCCAGTGTCATCGGCGTTAAAGATTCGGTCGTTTGTGAAACTTGCACACAAATTGGGTCAAACGGTACAAAGCCAATCACTAACATAACTTAGACTCACCGACATTGTTTCTCCACTTATCTTGGCGGACACAATGTTGTGTCTAGTTTTGAAGCGATTGATCCAACTTGGTGAGCATGTGAAATTCAGTATATTGAATCGCGAAGCAAATAACTGGGCTTAATGCTGTAGGATAGAACCACTGACGAGTATTCTCCGGTTTCGTGGCACTTTAAACCACTGAAGCAATGCTTGATCCACTTGATCCTATGTGGACGCCCGAATTCGCTAGGGAATCAAAACGTTATCATTGAACAGCTCTTTAATCTTACATTTGCTCTTCTTTATTGTTGATATGATAGAGTAAGAAACACCAAACTCCTTCGCAAGAGTGACATTTGATTCACCTGCTTCTAAACGTTGAATTATCGCACTCTTTTCTTCAATAGTAAAACACTTTCATTGTTTAGGCGTTGACATTTTTACGCACTCAAATTAGACAAGGAACGGCATCTGGCTTGGTGACTCGGAATTGCGGGGAAACAATAAACAAACGATCAACGGGACGCTGAGACACGACCGCTTGACCTTACGGAAAAAAACAAACTTTCGTCGTTATAACCGGACAAATAAGAGCGAAATTCAGCTAAATTACGTCGCTATAAACGGTTTTATATTATAACCGGAGTCGTAATAAGCGAACGTTTTGTAATACTATTGTATGAGAACCCAACCAAACCGATTCAACTAAGTCGCTATAAGCAGTGAGACGTTTTAAGCGGAGTCGTTATAAGCGGATTCTACTGTATATATAAAGAAATATGAATTTTCGGCGAAACGAGTTTGATACTATTGTTCTTCGAACATTAGTAAAACTAAAAATTTGGAAGTGAAAATATTCAAACGAATATCCTAAAAAATGTCCGTTCCTTACAATAAAACCAATCTGTATACAAATCTTATGCTTTATCCACACGTTCAAAGTAAAACTTTGGAAATTTCATGTCGGACAAGAACAGTAACCCTTTCGCAATTAAACTATATTTTTAGCAATAAAAACTTCTGTTCACGGGAACTCACGAATCAATGATCAGATACAATTGAAATTTACAAAATGCATTCGACTTAAGTAGGACCAGGTCTGATACAAGCGATTTTGAATTGTAGGCAACTCTGTGCCAGTGGTGTCATCTTGAAAAATTGCAAAGAAAATAAACTGCTTTTTAACCTATGAATTCTGATTTAGATACTAGATTTTCATGAAATTGACACAGTAGCTGAACCTTTCTCTAAACTCTGTTTGATAGAAAGTTTGTTGAAAAATTCGATTGTTGCTGCTAGCTATGGTAATTTTTGTGTCTTTGGTTTTGAAAATTCGCTCAGGAAAATAAAACTTTTTGCCCTATAACTTCCAGTGTAGTCATGAAATCAATACGAATTTCATACAATTAATGCAACCAATTATAGACATTATTCAGGCCAAATTTGGTTGAAAAGCCACGATAGGGTTGCCAGTTATTGTTGGTTTTGTGTTTGTTTGCAATATCTTTATTAAGCGGTTTTATCGTAGAATTTTCAATTGGTAATGATATTGTAGTGACAATAAACAGCAAATATTAAGTTTTCGATTATTTGAAAAAACTCGCTGCAGGTAACCCTACATTTCTTTATGCTCTTATAACTTCGAATGTAATATAACAACGTGAAGCAAATGTGATAAATTCTTGACTTTGATACTGGCGAAAGGTTGCCAGCACGAGTCGGCTGTGCTACTTTTGTATCAATAAATGCTTACAGTTAGTATGCATACCGGAAACGTTTACAATCAAAATAACCGGTGTTTCAATTCCCAAAGTTCTGCAAATTTTTCGGAATACAGCCCCAAACACCATTTTCAGTTACAGTGCTGCAGGTACTGAGCATTTTCTTCATTGATGTTATATGAGATGCTGCTTTGAAAATTTTGTGAAATAAACAACTGATAACGAATATAATTAGCCCATGTTTTGCTCTCATAAACGTTGAAATTCATGCCAGTGGTAATATCTGAAACCTTCCACCATATGAGTTATAATGCATTCTTGAGACCAAAGTAAAACGTGGCGTTTGAAACAGTTTGGCCGTAATTAGCAGCTCATGTGGTGGATATGCACTCAAAACCTGCACGATTCTTCTACTGTTCTTCGAATATTAGTGTCTCTAGCGGTTCAGGTGCGCTAGAGTTTTTTTTTGTGGCTATTTTAGCTAAAGCCCGTTGTTGACGCAAAAACAACTAAGGAAATTTGTTTATTTTACCGAAATATTTCTCTTAGTGTTGAATTACTTCGCCTCCAAGCCTCCATTGTCAAATGAGTCGAGCAAAACTTTATTAACCAGCAAACAGGCTAAACCCATGAACGCATTAACCATTCGTCAGGCTTAATGTTATGCTAGGGTTATCATTTGTCCTGCTTGAATGCAGTTAAATGACTCAGATCGTTGAACTTTATTCATAATGCATCCTCTCAATATGAGGAAGGCATAATTTTCACTTCCCTGGTGACCGACCGATGGCTTGCTTGCCAGTTTTCTTAACTGAGTTCTAAGAATTCAATAAATTGCTAGGTGGTAAATTAAAGTGAAATAATAGAACAATACTTTCCTTACAACCCAACTGCAGCGTTATTATTCCTCCCAACCTGGTTTATACGCCATCGGCTCCGGCTATTGAAAATTTAAAAGTGACATCAAGGTTCTGACAAGCCAAATATTGTTGACGTTCGAAAAACAATCGTGTATATTTATATATATATATATATATATATATATATATATATATATATATATATATATATATATATATATATATATATATATATATATATATATATATATATATATATATATATATATATATATATATATATATATATATATATATATATATATATAGGGTGGGCCAAATACAAGTTTCTTTTTAAAATGCCATAAAATAAACAGAACTAAATTGTTTCCCATATATTATGGTTTTATTAGTAAGATTAAACATTCTCATTGATGATGAAACACAATTGCGTTCAAGGTTCAAGTGGCTGCCTCGGCTAGCTTCGCAGTAGCGCAATCTGTCACTCCAACTTTCCGAGTCCTTGTTGATGGTTTCAGGCTGTAGCTCATGAATTGCTTGGATGATATTGGCCTTAAGTGCTTGAATCGTTTTTGGATATTTTTCCCACAAAAAAAATCCAAAAGATCAAATCGCAGCTCTGAGACGGCCAGTTTACATCGCCAACACGGAGCACACTTTTCCACCTACCTTGGAGCCTAGTAGACAAGTGTGTTTACATGTTTTTTAACATATAAAAACTCTTAAACATAGAAAAACAAACTCACAAACATTCCAAGTCGTTATCAAAGTCGGATAAT
>OX376373.1:98598981-98641440 GCA_947369275.1 Nemotelus nigrinus | reverse complement strand
TGAGCAACGATCTTGGACCGAAAGCTTACAAGATCCAATTGGTGTAAGAATTAAAGCCATTCGACCATAGGGTTTGTCGCACGTTTGGAGAATGGGCCGAAAATCAATTGGAAGCTGACAATTTTTTTCAGTGTTCAGGCTCATTTTTAGGTTCGATGACTAGTGTTAATGAACAAAATTGTTACACATGGAGCGAAGAGATTTTACGTCAGCACGAAAATGCTCTGTATTGTTCACACTACGTACTGGGTGCACCATAGGGTGATTTTTCTTCAAAGATGAACACGACGAGCGCGTTATTGTCAGAACAGAGTGATAATAAACCAGAATAAACCAGTTTTACTCCAAGATTTGCGTTATTTGGATATGAGAGAGGTGTGGTTTCAGTAGGATAGCGGTATGTGGTAGCTTAGCCTGCTAACGCGTCAGTCTGAAGCAGCGATCTTCTGCCCGCGGGCTCAAAACCCGCTATGCCATGGCTGTATTTGTTCGTCCTGTGTTGTCTTAACAGTCGAAGACTGGGCATAATTCTAGCGCTCCATTAATTATGTGCCACATTAAAGCTTTAGTAGCGACTATGCATAACACTAGCGCTTTAGAAAATAGGAGATAAAATGTGGCATTTAAAAAAAAAAATAATTGAATAATCGATATCGGCTTCTCCCATATGTGTCCTCCTACCGCCATCGCTAAGCATTCACTTCAAAGGGCAATCCCCTGAGCTCTGAGCATTATAATAGCAAAAAAAAAACTCTAGCGCACCTGAACCGCTAGAAACACTAATGTTCGAAGAACAGTAAAAGAATCGTGCAGGTTTTGAGTGCATATTCCACCACATGAGCTGCTTACTACGGCCAAACTGTTTCAAATGCCACGTTTAACTCTGGTCTCAAGAATGCATTATAACTCATATGGTAGAAGGTTTCAGATATTACCACTGGCATGAATTTCAACGTTTATGAGAGCAAAACACGGGTTAGTTATATTCGTTATCAGTTGCTTAATTCAAAAAATTTCAAAGCAGCATCTCATACAACATCAATGAAGAAAATGCTCAGTACCTGCAGCACTGTAACTGAAGTTGGTGTTTGGGGCTGCGATCCGAAAAATTTTTGCAGAACTTTGGGAATTGAAACATCGGTTATTTTCATTGTAAATGTTTTCCGGTATGAATACTAACGGTAAGCATTTATTGATACAAAAGCAGCACAACCGACTCGTGCTGGCAGCCTTTCGCCAGTATCAAAGTCAAGAATTTATCACATCTGCTTCACGTTGCTATATTACATTCGAAGTTATAAGAGTATAAAGAAATTTAGGGTTACCTGCAGCGAGTTTTTCAAATAATCGAAAACTTATAATATTTGCTGTTTACTGTCACTACAATATCCTTACCAATTGAAAATTCTACGATAAAACCGCTTAATAAAGATATTGCAAACAAACACAAAACCAACAATAACTGGCAACCCTATCGTGGCTTTTCAACCAAATTTGGCCTGAATAATGTCTATAATTGGTTGCATTAATTGTATGAAATTCGTATTGATTTCATGACTACATCGGAAGTTATAGGGCAAAAAGTTTTATTTTCCTGAGCGAATTTTCAAAACCAAAGACACAAAAATTACTATAGCTAGCAGCAACAATCGAATTTGTCAACCAAATTTCTATCAAACAGAGCTTAGAGAAAGGTTCAGCTACTGTGTCAATTTCATGAAAATCTGGGAACTTATTCACATTTCATAGGGCAAAAAGCAGTTTATTTTCTTTGTAATTTTTCCAGATGGCACCACTGGCACAGAGTTGCCTACAATTCAAAATCGCTTGTATCAGACTTGGTCCTACTTAAGTCGAATGCATTTTGTAAATTTCAATTGTAGCTGATTATTGATTCGTGAGTTCCCGTGAACAGAAGTTTTTGATGCTAAAAATATAGGTTCATTGGGAAAAGGTTACCGTTCATGTCCGACATGAAATTTCCAAAGTTTTACTTTGAACGTGTAGATAAAGCATAAGATTTGTATACAGATTGGTTTTATTGTAAGAAACGGACATTTTTTAGGATATTCGTTTGAATATTTTCACTTCCAAATTTATATTTTTTAAAATCTAAGACACCAAAATTATCATAGCTGGCAGCTCCAACCGAATTTTTCAACCAAATTTCTATTTTTTTTTATTTAGGGTTTTTAATTTCTTTTAAGTAAGTTTCAGCTACTGTGTCAATTTCGTTAAAATCGAACGATTGAATAAGAATTTATAGGGCTAAAAGCAGTTATCTGTTTTAGTGATTTTTGAAGATGGCACCACTGGCACAGAATCCAATATAATACAATCAAAACCAATACATTCTGCAAATTGTAATTAATTCTGCTTATCGGATCGTGAGTTTCCGTGAACAGAAGTTTTTGATGCTAAAAATATAGGTAAATTGGGCAAGGGTTACCAGGCGTGCCCGTTATACCATATGACATTTTTTTTGTCTATGTATACAAACCACAAGATTTACATATGAGTGGCTTTTTTTTTTTGAAAAAGCGGCATTTTTTCAAGAGAGACGATGATTTGGAGTTTTTCACTTTCAGTGACTGCTTTAGCTACAGGATTGCAAGCACGCTCATCAAAAGCTACACAAATCTACAACTAAATAATACCAATATGTCCTAAAAGTTTCGTAATGATTGAATAGCTCTGTCAAAAGTTATCGTAATTTAAAAATTTTCAAGTTTTCCCGTTCTCTTTTTAGGCACCCAGCGCACATATGGGTTTAAAAAATTCCAAAACATTATCCGATTCACATGTATTAACACGTTCGAAATTTATTTCTTCAACTTTATTTTTGCAAAAATTATTTGTGTATGGAATAATAGGTATATTAAAAGTATCACTTTACGGGGCTCAACCAGTGTAACAGCAAAAAAATAAGGCGATTTTCGGGAACTTTTTAAATAAAAAGTTTTGCACTGATTGTTTTAAAATTTTTTGAGTATATTGATACATAGTTAAAGTATATTTACAATTTTTTTCAAATGAAAATCTTCTATTTTCTTTTACTTATGCACTATCTGTCAGAGGACAAAAAAAGTTTCCGCACTGCTTTCCTTGTTGCGGTCTTTACAGTGCCTGAAATAAAATCAAACAAAAAAGGCGTTATAGTAGATAATATCACCTATTGATTGAAGCAGATATGTGGGAAAAAAATTAAATCCAAACGAATGGCGCAGCTCTGAAACAAAGTTTTACAATTTAGCTTAAATATCTAATGGTATTTTCCTTAGCAAATTCACAGTTTTCATTCGACTAAAATATCGGAGGTCCATTCAATGCAAAAATGAATACTTAAAACAACAAAACAAGATTTGAGTCGATTGGATAATTATTTTTCAAGTTACAGTGTCAGCAAATTTAGAAAATGCTATTTTGAGAAAAACCCATTTAAAGAAAAAAATACTGATCTCACATTTATAAAACGACAAATATCATACCTAATCCTAATCTGCTATTCCAGGCCCGTATAATTCACCTTCCTCTTCTTCAAAAAGCTGCTGTTGGTTTGCTGCAGCTCTCATTCGAGCTGTACGAGCCTCTTGTGTGGCTGCCTCATGCCGGTACTCTGCTATGCGAAACCTCGTTTCGTCTCGTTGATCGGCATAATTACTTGATGCATGTCCGATCGTCACTCCCATGACACTGAGTATCCTTAGGATGGATGAAAATCCATCATTGAATATTACAGTAGCAAGGTAATTCGCTATTTCAAGTGTTTTTAAGCCGCTATGAAGGTGCTTCGGAGCAAAATGCCACAGCAAGCCATTGTAACTCTCGTTGTTGTTTTGGGTGTTATTCCCTTGACATTTATCGAGCAACTTACTTCTACTCAAGTCTTCGTATATTGGCTTAAGAATTTTTTGAACCTTTGGGTCAATTGGAAAATAATCATGCTTGAACTTTCGCATGTTCTGTCCCTGAGCCTCAGCAACACGATAAGCACACCAGCTTTCAGCACCTTCTAAACAGTTTCCATGGTTTGGATTTTTATCACTAGAACTCAAATGATAGAATGTAGAGCAGATTTTTTTTTCCATTTCATCAACATTATCTTGGTGTCTTGTGATCGCTAGACCATAGTATTTTTGGAGTTTATTGATCAGCTTATCTGATAATTTGACTGTATTTTTACTCCTTGATCTTTTTACAATACTTTCCTACAAGAGTTATTACGCCCAAACGTGAAGTATGATCACGTTTTTTCCACGTACCATCCCCACAAACCGTCAAATTCGTTTCTGAGTTTTCAGATTCTGATTTCAGCTTTCGCTCTTCTTCAACGGCTTTTCTAACGGATAATTTATGAACCGGTTCAGCTGCTTTCTAAAAATTTTCGATACAGCCAGCGTAAGTGCCGTTATTGAATTTACTTAGTAGATCCATCAAACCACAGAATAAATTCAAAAAATTTATCCCGAGACCTAGAAGCCGTATCACACCTACTATACGTCTATTCACTTCGATTGCATTTCCAATCATAGGTCCAGAATTTATGTACGATACACCGCACTCACACACAACAGCAATCTTGAAACCTAAACCTCTCGGATTTGTTTGTATGAAAGTAACATTTTTCACACAAGTTTTGCACATCACTAGGTTGCTAATAGCAGTAAAAACCGACAAAAACTGAATAATACAATAGCCATGAGCAGGATCAATAAGGATTTCTTCATCGCTAGAAGGTAAGAGTTTTCCAGAAGTCGTACTTGTATTTGCCGTGGACTGCTCGAACGTATGTTGATTGCCAGCAAATTTTCCTTTTTTCGATCTCGATCTATGCGCAGGTTTAGCATGATTACCTTTGTGGAAAGTATCACTAGATTTCTCACTCATTTTCACTAATGTTCAATTCGCGATAGCCCGTTGTGCTCTATACAAAGTTTGCGAGGGAACTAAATAAATCGTTCAATTTAAAAACGTTAACCTGCTCCAAAAGAAGTAATATTAGCAACAGTTTACAAACAATTTCACAGGTAATCATCTACGGATATAAATTGCTGTATTCAAATGCGAGTGGGAGGGTCCCTAACTTCATAATAATACCCAAAAGGTTGTCAAAGCCCAAGCACTGACTCAGGTAGAAACTGGCTTACATGACTCGACTCACTCGTTTTGTAATTACTCCGAAACTGTTTCAGTCACGTATCTGAAATTTTAGTATGTTTTTCTTAAAAGTATAGACAATCGAAAAATAAAAAAAAACAAATTTTTTGGTTTTTTGAAAGTTTCACACTGGTTGAGCCCCTTAATGGCCGCCGGCGCCAAAGAGTGAAAGATTGGAATTGGATTGGAAATGTTTTTGCGGGATGATTAAAATTGAACAACTTTTTATTAACATTAAAAATTTTAATCTACATTGAAAATTCTATTTTGACAAAGTGGTTTCGAAAGTATGCACTGCTTCTCATCAGACACCAGCACACAGTGCATACTTGACTGGCGTGACCACTTGCAGGTGGAAATCATTACATTTTTATTTATGCTAGTTGTAACAAATTTTAACATCTCCGACTTATATCCATGGATATAATTTTACTTAGTAAAGGTAATTGAATTTGATCACGGTTCCCTTCTTGTCTATAAATCAGCATAGACAACGTATATCATTTCTACAGCATCGAAGCCGAGCATATTGAAACGGGAAACTTCGATCGTTTTGCGGAATCAGCCTCCGAAAGCAGAATCAAATTGGAAATGTTTTTGCGGGATGATTAAAATTGAACAACTTTTTATTAACATTAAAAATTTTAATCTACATTGAAAATTCTATTTTGACAAAGTGGTTTCGAAAGTATGCACTGCTTCTCATCAGACACCAGCACACAGTGCATACTTGACTGGCGTGACCACTTGCAGGTGGAAATCATTACATTTTTATTTATGCTAGTTGTAACAAATTTTAACATCTCCGACTTATATCCATGGATATAATTTTACTTAGTAAAGGTAATTGAATTTGATCACGGTTCCCTTCTTGTCTATAAATCAGCATAGACAACGTATATCATTTCTACAGCATCGAAGCCGAGCATATTGAAACGGGAAACTTCGATCGTTTTGCGGAATCAGCCTCCGAAAGCAGAATCAAATTGGAAATGTTTTTGCGGGATGATTAAAATTGAACAACTTTTTATTAACATTAAAAATTTTAATCTACATTGAAAATTCTATTTTGACAAAGTGGTTTCGAAAGTATGCACTGCTTCTCATCAGACACCAGCACACAGTGCATACTTGACTGGCGTGACCACTTGCAGGTGGAAATCATTACATTTTTATTTATGCTAGTTGTAACAAATTTTAACATCTCCGACTTATATCCATGGACATAATTTTACTTAGTAAAGGTAATTGAATTTGATCACGGTTCCCTTCTTGTCTATAAATCAGCATAGACAACGTATATCATTTCTACAGCATCGAAGCCGAGCATATTGAAACGGGAAACTTCGATCGTTTTGCGGAATCAGCCTCCGAAAGCAGAATCAAATTGGAAATGTTTTTGCGGGATGATTAAAATTGAACAACTTTTTATTAACATTAAAAATTTTAATCTACATTGAAAATTCTATTTTGACAAAGTGGTTTCGAAAGTATGCACTGCTTCTCATCAGACACCAGCACACAGTGCATACTTGACTGGCGTGACCACTTGCAGGTGGAAATCATTACATTTTTATTTATGCTAGTTGTAACAAATTTTAACATCTCCGACTTATATCCATGGATATAATTTTACTTAGTAAAGGTAATTGAATTTGATCACGGTTCCCTTCTTGTCTATAAATCAGCATAGACAACGTATATCATTTCTACAGCATCGAAGCCGAGCATATTGAAACGGGAAACTTCGATCGTTTTGCGGAATCAGCCTCCGAAAGCAGAATCAAATTGGAAATGTTTTTGCGGGATGATTAAAATTGAACAACTTTTTATTAACATTAAAAATTTTAATCTACATTGAAAATTCTATTTTGACAAAGTGGTTTCGAAAGTATGCACTGCTTCTCATCAGACACCAGCACACAGTGCATACTTGACTGGCGTGACCACTTGCAGGTGGAAATCATTACATTTTTATTTATGCTAGTTGTAACAAATTTTAACATCTCCGACTTATATCCATGGATATAATTTTACTTAGTAAAGGTAATTGAATTTGATCACGGTTCCCTTCTTGTCTATAAATCAGCATAGACAACGTATATCATTTCTACAGCATCGAAGCCGAGCATATTGAAACGGGAAACTTCGATCGTTTTGCGGAATCAGCCTCCGAAAGCAGAATCAAATTGGAAATGTTTTTGCGGGATGATTAAAATTGAACAACTTTTTATTAACATTAAAAATTTTAATCTACATTGAAAATTCTATTTTGACAAAGTGGTTTCGAAAGTATGCACTGCTTCTCATCAGACACCAGCACACAGTGCATACTTGACTGGCGTGACCACTTGCAGGTGGAAATCATTACATTTTTATTTATGCTAGTTGTAACAAATTTTAACATCTCCGACTTATATCCATGGATATAATTTTACTTAGTAAAGGTAATTGAATTTGATCACGGTTCCCTTCTTGTCTATAAATCAGCATAGCCAACGTATATCATTTCTACAGCATCGAAGCCGAGCATATTGAAACGGGAAACTTCGATCGTTTTGCGGAATCAGCCTCCGAAAGCAGAATCAAATTGGAAATGTTTTTGCGGGATGATTAAAATTGAACAACTTTTTATTAACATTAAAAATTTTAATCTACATTGAAAATTCTATTTTGACAAAGTGGTTTCGAAAGTATGCACTGCTTCCAATTTGATTCTGCTTTCGGAGGCTGATTCCGCAAAACGATCGAAGTTTCCCGTTTCAATATGCTCGGCTTCGATGCTGTAGAAATGATATACGTTGTCTATGCTGATTTATAGACAAGAAGGGAACCGTGATCAAATTCAATTACCTTTACTAAGTAAAATTATATCCATGGATATAAGTCGGAGATGTTAAAATTTGTTACAACTAGCATAAATAAAAATGTAATGATTTCCACCTGCAATTGGTCACGCCAGTCAAGTATGCACTGTGTGCTGGTGTCTGATGAGAAGCAGTGCATACTTTCGAAACCACTTTGTCAAAATAGAATTTTCAATGTAGGTTAAAATTTTTAATGTTAATAAAAAGTTGTTCAATTTTAATCATCCCGCAAAAACATTTCCAATTTGATTCTGCTTTCGGAGGCTGATTCCGCAAAACGATCGAAGTTTCCCGTTTCAATATGCTCGGCTTCGATGCTGTAGAAATGATATGCGTTGTCTATGCTGATTTATAGACAAGAAGGGAACCGTGATCAAATTCAATTACCTTTACTAAGTATAATTATATCCATGGATATAAGTCGGAGATGTTAAAATTTGTTACAACTAGCATAAATAAAAATGTAATGATTTCCACCTGCAAGTGGTCACGCCAGTCAAGTATGCACTGTGTGCTGGTGTCTGATGAGAAGCAGTGCATACTTTCGAAACCACTTTGTCAAAATAGAATTTTCAATGTAGATTAAAATTTTTAATGTTAATAAAAAGTTGTTCAATTTTAATCATCCCGCAAAGACATTTCCAATTTGATTCTGCTTTCGGAGGCTGATTCCGCAAAACGATCGAAGTTTCCCGTTTCAATATGCTCGGCTTCGATGCTGTAGAAATGATATACGTTGTCTATGCTGATTTATAGACAAGAAGGGAACCGTGATCAAATTCAATTACCTTTACTAAGTAAAATTATATCCATGGATATAAGTCGGAGATGTTAAAATTTGTTACAACTAGCATAAATAAAAATGTAATGATTTCCACCTGCAAGTGGTCACGCCAGTCAAGTATGCACTGTGTGCTGGTGTCTGATGAGAAGCAGTGCATACTTTCGAAACCACTTTGTCAAAATAGAATTTTCAATGTAGATTAAAATTTTTAATGTTAATAAAAAGTTGTTCAATTTTAATCATCCCGCAAAGACATTTCCAATTTGATTCTGCTTTCGGAGGCTGATTCCGCAAAACGATCGAAGTTTCCCGTTTCAATATGCTCGGCTTCGATGCTGTAGAAATGATATACGTTGTCTATGCTGATTTATAGACAAGAAGGGAACCGTGATCAAATTCAATTACCTTTACTAAGTAAAATTATATCCATGGATATAAGTCGGAGATGTTAAAATTTGTTACAACTAGCATAAATAAAAATGTAATGATTTCCACCTGCAAGTGGTCACGCCAGTCAAGTATGCACTGTGTGCTGGTGTCTGATGAGAAGCAGTGCATACTTTCGAAACCACTTTGTCAAAATAGAATTTTCAATGTAGATTAAAATTTTTAATGTTAATAAAAAGTTGTTCAATTTTAATCATCCCGCAAAAACATTTCCAATTTGATTCTGCTTTCGGAGGCTGATTCCGCAAAACGATCGAAGTTTCCCGTTTCAATATGCTCGGCTTCGATGCTGTAGAAATGATATACGTTGTCTATGCTGATTTATAGACAAGAAGGGAACCGTGATCAAATTCAATTACCTTTACTAAGTAAAATTATATCCATGGATATAAGTCGGAGATGTTAAAATTTGTTACAACTAGCATAAATAAAAATGTAATGATTTCCACCTGCAAGTGGTCACGCCAGTCAAGTATGCACTGTGTGCTGGTGTCTGATGAGAAGCAGTGCATACTTTCGAAACCACTTTGTCAAAATAGAATTTTCAATGTAGATTAAAATTTTTAATGTTAATAAAAAGTTGTTCAATTTTAATCATCCCGCAAAAACATTTCCAATTTGATTCTGCTTTCGGAGGCTGATTCCGCAAAACGATCGAAGTTTCCCGTTTCAATATGCTCGGCTTCGATGCTGTAGAAATGATATACGTTGTCTATGCTGATTTATAGACAAGAAGGGAACCGTGATCAAATTCAATTACCTTTACTAAGTGAAAGATTATTAATTTTGTGAGACCTGGCACTATTCTGCATATACGCCAATGTGTCCTGAAAATTTCAGTTCAATCGGATGGCGCGTTCCTGAGATTTTTTCACTGAAATTTTTTGATGATATATCTATATCTATATATATATATATATATATATATATATATATATATATATATATATATATATATATATATATATATATATATATATATATATATATATATATATATATATATTTACATATGTATGTATATATATATATATATATATATATATATATATATATATATATATATATATATATATATATATATATATATATATATATATATATATATATATATATAGAAATATGAATTTTTGGCCAAAGTGATTTTAATACTTATGTTCTTCTTCGAACATTAGGAAAAACCACAGCCATCGACTTATTGAAGGAGAAATTCAGAAATTGCATTATCTCGAATAATGGGCCTGTCAATTGGCCAGAAGCTTTTAGCCTTGATGCCTAGTACTATACTCTTCGAGAAACGAATTCAACGGTCAAATCCCATACAAAAAGAGCTTTTCAATTCGTCAGTAAAGCTCTTTTGTATGGGATTTGACCGTTGAATTCGTTTCGCGAAGAGTATAGTACTAGGCATGAGGAAGAAAAATCTATGCGAGAGCAATCAAAGAGACAAAGTAGAAATTTCATTGATGATGTTGAAGAGTTGCGAAAGACAGGTAGCAAAATTCGAAGAGGATTAGTACCTAGAAAAATTAGAAATCCCTAGAAAAATTAGTTGGGTATTTTCTATTAGCTTCAAATGCTATCTGTATTTTATTATAAGAACAATTGAAAATACAACTTTATACATTCAATTTTACCCAAGGATTTTGATTTGAACCATTTTGATCATTTTTATTTTTGTTTTGAATATTTATCAAAACCTAGATAACTGGAAATATTCACCGGATTTAACCGAAGTTTTCAAAAGCGTATTGAAATACAATGCATATATCATATTCAAAACATTGAAGTTTCATACCAACACCGTGAAAAAATGGTACAGCACCGAAAAATGAAGCGTGGACGATATGAAAAAATATGGTCAATTTTCGGTAGTTTTTGATTTCAGCATTGGCTGAACATAAACTAGGAGTAGGAACGCAAATAGTGATGAAACAACTCCTCGGAGGCTTCTCAAATGTGGCGAAGCGAATTGTTCAGCGATACATTCTAACCATTAACTGGAGGCGACAAACCTAAAGACCATAGCATAAGCACTAAAATATATCACGGAAAAAATTGTATTGTACAATAGAAGAGAAGGGTAGGAAGTAAAGGATTTACCATCAGCTGCAACCTAAGAAGAACCAAAACCTAAATAAGTTCACTTTATCATATGCAAAAGTGAGAAAAGCATACTCTCAAATGACAGGTGAGAATGTATATATCCGTGTTTGCTAATAGATGAGAATGTGTTGACGTGCGTATAATCCCATCAAGAAACAGTAAGCACAGCGAACATTTGCTGGCAACAATTGAAATCCTCTGTAGTGGATTGCATAAAAGTGTCGAAGATATTCGCTTTACTCGTGAAATGGTATCGAAAGTAATTTAGTTTAATAATAGCTTTATTTTATTGATCGAACGGTTTTAGAAATATTTACAATCTTTGAATTAAATCTAGAGTTTAGACAATGTCTTTACAGCTATGTTACTAAAAGATATAAATTTTGAAATGATTAATTGTATATAGAATTACAAACTAAACTTAGGATAGTTTGTACAACTAGGGACTACAAACTAGTTTAAGGAAATGTATTGGAGAATACACTACCCTACGCACGATTCAAGGATGCAATTAGTGCGTTGGACGAACGTGCACATTTATCAAGGAACTTTTGTTGCAGAGTAAGAGCTCTAGACTTGATTTTATTGACTTTTGCCAACCTGTGCAGGCGAGTGTTAGAGAAGTAGTAGGGTTTTTTCAATATGATTTTGATACGTTTATTTTGGAGTATTTGAAGCTGGTTAACATGAGAGGCTGCACAGCTAATCCATATTGGACAACCGTATAGGATAAAAGGCTGCATCGAGGATTTGTATATAAGCAGTTTATTGTGTAGTGACAGCTTAGACTTCCTGTTGATAAGTGGGTATAAGAAGCGTATGCTTTTCAATATTTTAGATTTGATGCCTTCAGTGTGCGAGTGGAATGTTAATTTTGAGTCTAGATGGATTCCAAGATAATTAATGTCTTTTGACCAATTAACAATTGATCCAAGAACATTTATTTGCGAATTTTTTTGTGAAGAACATTTTTTTGTGAGCAAAAATCATTAGGTTAGAAATGGGTTCTGGCTTCTTATAGTTTGGCGATTTCAAGGTCTACTTGGAGACTGGTGTCGGTGTCACTGCAGAAAAGTGTAAGCTTGTGTGAGCTTTGAAAGGAATCAGCAAGTGCATCAGCTCTTTCTCTTTCAGTATAAGCGACATCGCCATTAGGAGGAAGCAACGGAGGAAGCATACGTTTTTTGTTCTTCAGTAGCTTGAGCAATTTCCAGAGACAATTTGACCCAGGTGCCTGTCCGCATAGTAAGTCATTTCACCGTTTATTACGAAGTTCAAGAAATGTTTTACGTATTAGGATGTTCAGAGTGTTTAGGTGGCCTTTAAATTGAGGACAACGAGTTCTTTGCCACTGCCTACGAGTGTCGTTGCGGTGTTTGATTAAAGCAGCGTTGTCTATATGAAATTTGGAAATCACTCACTTTGAAGTGGGGGGGGAGAGTTGTTTCGGGCTAATGTGAGCTTGTTAGAGAAAGTAGAGATTAGACTGTCAATTTCGGAGACGTTTACAGTTTTCGAGAGGTCATAATCGTTAAGGTTAATATCATCTTCCAAGAATCTACGATAAGCGATCCAAGAGGTTTTATTGTAATTGAAACAGGAAAAGATCGAAAGCTTTAAGTGTTTGCAGATGTCAAATAGAACCAGCAGGTGAATGGAGGATAGTTCGTTAATCACTGAGGGCTGCGACGAGGGAACATTGCTGTTGGTTATAAAAAGATCAAAAGTTGAGGGATTTTCTATTGCAGGGAAGCAGGTTGGACCATCGTGGGATGTATAAAAGTGTTTTTCTCTTATGAAAGCACAAATGAGATTTTTCCGACCTTGTTGACTTTCAAACAGTTCCAATGCTGGTATCGGGCATTTAGGTCACCACCGATAATGTAGTTTGTTTTCAAGGAAAAGAGCAATTTTAGATCGTTATGGAACTGCTTTGTCTTGTGGGAATTCAATTTAGTGCCACTGAAGTAAACTGAAATAGCAGTGATGTTGATTTCTTCGATGTACACTGCTACCGTTTCAATAATTTGGGAGGGTCGATTATATAAACGTTGAAACTTCATGCCTTTTTTAAGAAACAATGCTACACCACCACCAATTGCATCCTTTCTCTCGTTTCTAATTATATGATAGTTAGAATCTTCTCTAAGCCAAGATTGGAATCGTTGATGTGACATCGGACAGTGAGGACGTGTTATATGTTCCAATTGCATCCTTTCTGTCGTTTCTAATTATATTATAGTTAGAATCTTCTCTAAGCCAAAAATTGGAATCGTTGATGTGACATCGGACAGTGAGGACGTGTTATATGTTCGCGCGAATCATTCGTTGTGGATAATTATTTAACTCCCAGTGGCCGTTATAATTTCATTACTCTCATTACCCGAGCATTTTAAAATTTTCGTTCTGGATATTTGATTTTCATGTGTGTGATTCGAAATCAATTTGTACAGTTATCCCGTTATGCACATTCAGTTCAGCTGAACGGTAAACAATTCGCTGACTGTGTTAACATTTGTTTTCCCATATTGAACTAAACCGTTAAACAAAATTTATTTTCCCCTGATTTAACGGGTATTTTTGACTCCTTACATACTTTCTGCCATATTGTTGAAGTTTTGTGAATACAATAAATTTTAATAACAATCTTAATATGGCAAATACATCTTCATCGCGCAACTACCTTCTTTGTGGAGTCTGTGACAAACCTTTGGATAAGAAGAATTCTGTTGTTTGCGACGGGATATGCAATCGATCATTCCACAATTCATGCATGAAATCTACGCGCAAGTCTTCTAATATTACTTGCAATGAATGCAACGACATCAAACCATGCCATTTTCTGAGGATGCTTCAACTAACAAACAATAATTTGGAAAGCATGAACGAGCGAAACGAGTCGTTATCTCGAGACAATGCTGCTATCGGGAATATTATTAAGAACTTATCTTCTTCATTAAAACCTATGGTCGATTTAATAGACGACTTACGCGGTCAGCAAGATCAAGTCTTGGCACTATCCTCTAGACTAGATCAAATTGAAGATAAGATGGACTTAATTCTATCTAAAATTAGGAGTGTCGATGTTAAGGCGTCAGCCGTAGCTGACACTGTAGTAGACATTACTGGCACGAGTCTAACTTCGTGTTCGATCGACCTAATATCTTCGAAATTAAACGCGATGGAGCATCAACTTGATCGTATCTCAATCTCCCAACCCTCAAAACCTGCATCAAGATCCATTGCCTGCCAGACGGTTCCGGAAAATGAAATACCGACAACTTCTGATAGTGTTGCTACAAAACACAAACCGATTTCTGATAATGTTGGCGCAAAACATAAATCAACTTATAAAATAGCAGATGCAGCAATGAGTGAACGGAAAGCGAATTCAAAAAATAACGTCAAATGTTCAAAATCATCTGCTAATGCGACTTCGAAATCTCCAGTCTCCGCATCTAATGTAGCTAAGAAAACTAGCTCAAAAGCAGTAGATGCCAACATCGTATTAGATCCTCATATAGTATCAAATGATTTGAATATTTTCAACTGCACCCTCAGAGGTGTCACACAACCCAGAGCTATATTTGTATCTAGGCTTGCTCCTGATACCACAGCAGATGACGTGAAGAAAAATGTTGAGGGAATCCTTGAGCATACAAAATCCTTCATCCCTAAAGAACTGTGTATCAGTTATTAAGATAGGGAATCGGCATCGTGTATCATCATTTAAAATTATAGCACCAGATTGTTGCTTTGATTCCATTGCAAATAGCCTTTTCTGGCCGCCGAATTCTGTTGTGCATGAATTCATCAACAAACGAATAAGTAAATCAAGTGCTGCAACAAAAAACGGGACGAACTCATCTCAGCACTTTACACCAACGTAAGTGGAATGCGATCTAAACTTAATAAGTTCTATGAGCTGTCAAACTCTGAAGCTTTTGACGTCATTGCGATCACCGAAACGTGGCTTTGTGCAAATATTCACAATGCTGAAATTTTTAATTCGGAGTATACTATTTTCCGCCGGGATAGACATGGAGATCTTACTGACGCTCCTGTCGGAGGTGGTGTTCTTCTGGCGTTTCACAAAAAATTCAAAGTATTTCTAATCGAAATACCGCATACAAATAATGAATTTATTTGTGCCCAAGTCGAACTGACGTCAAAGAAAATATTTTTCGGTGTCAACTACACGCCACCAAATTCTTCGTATGATGTTTATGCTTCGCTTATACATATTATGCAGCTCATATGCGATCTTGCGGACAATAACGACGACGTCGTCTTAATGGGTGATTTCAACCTACCTAGAATAAACTGGTGCCCTTCAGCGGACGGCACTTTCGAAGTTCCGAGCTCTACTTCTATTGGCGGTCAACACGACATCAACATTGCAACCGAATTTATATCACTTGGTTTGTTTCAAGCCAATTGCATCCGGAACGCAAATGGAAAAATGCTGGACCTGATTTTTTCGACTGATGCCTCTTCTACTGTGGTGAAACCCCTCACATCATCTCTCATCGACGAAACCGCGCATCATTGTGCACTCAACATTATTTTCGAGCCAAAGTCTAGTAATTACTTATCATCGAGCACATCTGAACTTAAATTTAATTTTAGACGAGCTAATGTTGATCAAATACGTGACTTGCTTGCTAACTATGATTGGTCCTCCGTGTTGCAGGAACCTAATCCTGATAAAGCTACGTTCTACTTCCACATTCGGTTGTTTAGCTGTTTTTTACGGTGCGTGCCAACTACCTTCACTAAAAGCAAGGTTCGTTTTCTTTGGATGTCTCCACAGCTTTGCCATTTAAAAAATTCCAAAAACAAAGCCTGGAAAAAGTTTCGCCTGACTCGCTCAGAACCTGACTATCAACGTTATTCCACATTACGAGATCTGCATCATAATGAAGTTGCATTCGCATATCATAGACATACGCAACAGCTTAGATTTAATTTTCAAGCTCAACCTAAGAGATTTTGGAATTTTGTTAATTCTAAGACTTATAACGATGGGTATCCACTCACATTTAAATCTGACGACTCTTATTTTGATGATCCCTTTGATATTAGTAATTTATTTGCTTCCGTTTTCCGTAAAGCCTATCGTACGGACTTTCCTAACTCCAGACACTTTTCACCCTACTTGACGAACTCAACAGTTTCTTCTTTGGAGATGAAGGATTTAAAAATTGACGAGGACACTATTATCACATTTGCTAATAAACTTGACAATAATATAACACCTAGCCCAGATGGCATACCTAATTTGGTCTTGAAATATTGTGTGTCGTCACTACTACCTGTGCTGTCTTATATTTTCAATACATCCTTAAAAACAGGCATCTTTCCTCATTTGTGGAAATACTCCACCGTCACTCCTATATTCAAGAAAGGGAGTCGTAATAACGCTTGCAACTATAGACATATTGCAAAACTTCCCTGTGTCGCAAAACTTTTTGAAGCCATAGTCACGAATGTTGTAGCCTTTCATTGCAAATCAATTATGGCTCCGTATCAGCATGGTTTCATGAAAGGTCGTTCAACCACAACCAACCTGCTTGAATTTTCTCACCAAATAACCAACTCAATTGAAGCTGGGCTCCAAACTGACTGCGCCTACACAGACTTGACGAAAGCCTTTGATAAGCTTGATCACTCTATACTTTTAGCTAAGCTTCATTCCTTTCAATTCCCTTACTTGTTTTTAAATTGGGTTGACTCTTACTTGACGAATCGAACTCAACGTGTATCCTTTCGCGGTGCCTTGTCATCTGAAATTAGAACCACGTCTGGTGTTCCACAAGGTAGTCATCTAGGCCCTTTACTGTTCGCCTTATTTATTAATGACGTAGGTTCCATTCTACAGTCATCTTCTGTTCTTCTTTATGCCGATGACGCTAAAATTTTCAAAGTTGTGAGAAACCTTAACGATTGCAATGATTTGCAGCAGGATCTAAACAGATTTGCCAAATGGTGTTCCGATAACAATCTTCTAATTAATCCTGACAAGTGTACGATTATATCTTACACACGCAAAAATAATCCTGTAATCTATGAATACTCACTTTTAAGTACATCTTTAAATAGATCAGCGAAAGTACTCGATTTAGGAGTATTGCTGAATCAATCCTTCACATTTGACGATCACATCGATTCAATCGTTGTGAAAGCTAGCAATGCCTTAGGTTTTGTCAGAAGACGTTCGAAGGAATTCAACGACATTTTTCTAACTAAGACCCTCTTTTGTAGCTTAGTAAGACCTATTGTCGAATATGCAAGTATTGTATGGTCACCATATCAAAAAGTCTACATAGACCAAATTGAGTCAATTCAAAAGAGGTTCTTACGTTTCTGCCTCCGCGGTCTTCCGTGGTATGACCCTTTACATCTACCTCCTTATCAAGACCGCTTAAATCTTTTACGAATGGATACCTTGGACTCTCGACGTCAAAATTCCAAAATCTTATTTGCCGCGAAAATTTTGGATGGCACCGTTGACTCAAACTACTTATTAAGCCAACTTAATTTTAACATTAATAACAAACGTGTCAGGCGTGTTAACTTTTTGTCGATCCCTCAACATCGGACCAATTATGGTTGCAATGAACCAGTCACTTCAATAAGTAGATGCTTTAACGAAGCTTATTATAAGTTTGATTTACATTTGTCTACAGCATCACTTAAACGAATTCTGTGTAAGAATAATTAATTTTTATTGTATGTGTATAGTCTGCATTAGACGAATTTAATAAATGATTGATTGATTGATTCGCTGAGAAAGAGAATATCGATATTATTTTCATTTGGAAAAGCAAAAATTTCGATCGATTCGTTTCGGATGCTTTGAGCGTTTCATGTAAGACATTGAATTTTATGTTTATTTATAAACAAATTCGTTCGCTAGCTCTACGACCACATTGAATTGATCGGTGCGCGTTTTAAACAAAGAGAGGCGTGTAATGAGTTCTCGAGACAAGTTTACCATTTTAATACTCAGAAACGTTTTAAGAAAATCAGTATTGCATAAATCGTCATTCGTTAAAATCGTCTTTTTGGCAAAGCACATGTACATATATAGCCTCGTGGGAATGAGAAACGTATCTGCTCGTAGCAGCGTTACTTGACGGGGTACTTTCTGTCTTTTTTCAACTTGGACTTAGATAGTGATATCTATTTCTTGCATTCAATGGGGAAATATAGCAAATTGTATCGCAAACCACGTTCTTTCCATTCTATCTATTGTACTTATGCTATGCTTCTACTTTCTGATATAAATATTTGACACCTTCCCCTCGTTTTCTGATGTTTGCCTGTTATCTAATCTGGCAGAGCTCTGACTACGAACTTTTGTGTTAGCTAAACTTGTTTGAATACAAAAACGTGAAACTGAATAAAAATGGGGATAGATCTATCAAAGTTGCCTGCTTTAAATTTTTCCATACTCAGGGCTGAACATTTTTGGCAAACATATTGGAAACAGTCACCAGTCTTATCCAGAGCTTTGATGAACTGTTTTATTAGCCCAAACTTAATGTGAAGTGGTTGAATAATCAGTGTCACTCGACTTATCAGTGGCTCATTAACGATATTTGCTGCTCCTACCAACATGCATTCGTCCAATGGCCAGACCTTTCTAATCCAATGTTCATTTTTGATGTTGTTATTCCATAGCCAAAGGAAACAGGGGTTTTTAATACACCCACCCTGCATTTCTAATAAAAAACCTACCATCTTCAAGTCTACTCATACTGACCACTAATGTTGTGTGTACGAAATCCTCTCTAAAATTATTTTAATATTTTGGTATTCTTTCTTAAGTTTTGAAGTGTGACCAATTGGGATCAAAGTACATTTATTACCAAACGCTTTATTTTTTTTGAGCGAATTTTCAAAGCCCAAGACACCAAAATTACCATCGCTGGTAGCACCAACCAAATTTCCCAACCAAATTTCTACCAAATACGGCTTAGAGTACAGCTACTGTGTCAATTTCGTGCAAATCTGGTAACTGAATCAGAATTCATAGGTCAAAAAGTAGTTTTTTTCCATTTAATTTTTCAAGATGGCACCACTGGCAAAGCGTTGCCCGCACTACCATTAAGCAATAATTCACATTTCAGAACTCTTTTTGAGCTATTTGTAAAAAGTAGCCAATGTTCTGGCTTAAAACTTAATATTGTTACGAAACACTAGTTTGTTTTCTTTGGTAAAGTGAGGAAAAATGTCTGGTTTTCTGGTCTGATAGAATGTTATAGTCAAACCAGGCTGAAGACAATGTTTCTTTTGTCTTGAAACAAGCTGGTTTCTTTGACAAATTTAAATCGCAAATCAAGTCATTGAGCTCCTCTTGAGAAAATCCCTGCCTTGAAAAACTACACTCTCCGAGCTCGCTTTCACTGCCTCACAGTTTCAACTTCATTACAGTTTGCAGTCGATGGCCCGGCAATAGTGCAATTGCCAAATATTCATAATGTAATATTGAGAGCTTAGCCAATCCCACATTAGGATAAACCTAAGTACGTTTTTTGTACCGGTTCATACCTTACACATTGACAGTACAAAAGTAATAGTACAAAACTAATATAAATGTTATAAAATTAACATGATTATAAAGGGAATCAGGCTTATTAGATATTCACCAAACATTAAAATATGAACAAGGAAAATGCATATACAGGATCTTCAATAAACAACTGAAGTGACCATATGCCATAAAAAGTGTAGGCGAGACAACAAACGCAGTAACAAGATCGGTGAATAATCTTGCAATTGACAAAGCAATAATTAGCTGAATAAACATAGATCTCAGTCAGCAGGCAATAGTATTCTATTATACCTTACCTGAATCTGTAAGAAGATTAGCTCATTTCGGAAAATTTAGGCACAACCTCAAATTTCACTGGCCAAAAATGGCAAGTTAATGGCTGCATTAAGGTTCGCGTTGGACGTTAATTGTATCCACTGCGGTGGAAAACCCATAGAACGAGCTGACATCTTCTTTGCGTACGAAAATGTGATAAACGAAAATCTTTCAGGCACATTACTTGATACATTCTATGCTAGTATCGATTATATCAAAGCTAGAATAATGTTAAGTGAATCTGCAAAATAATTCAGTCAACATTGATATTTTAAATTTAAAAAAGGCATAGTGACTCGTTTGAAAAACCCCCAATATCCACCAAAATGTGTAGTAGTAGTTTTCCGCATTAAATATCTTATCACTAACCATTTTTATACTCAAAATAAATTTTCATAAAATCAATACTGCATAAATTGCTATTCGTTAAAATAGTCTCTTTGGCAAAGCACATGTATGTTGCCTAGTGGGAATGGGAAACGTATCTGATCATATAAAGGGGCGTGTCTTATCTTGGCGGGGTACTTTCTGTCTTTTCTCAGCTTGGACTTGGATATTGCTATTTACTTTTCGAATCCAGTGGGGAAATATCACAAACTGTATCGCAATTTACGTACTTTCACAGCTAAATATAGTATTTAAGCTATGGCCCAGCCCCACAAAATTTAACTTTGCAGGGAAAATTTCATATTTTGTCAAATTTACATGGTGTATGGTATCACTCCACAGCCATAGACTTTCTGCCCTGTTATGTCCGAGACTTTCCGACAGCCGGTTGGAAAGTTGGAATATACACAGTGGATTTTCCAAACATATTGCAAAGTTCACTGCTGTTACTTTAAATAACCACATTTACACATAACTGTGGACTTGGGTTCTTAAAAAAATTGTCTAAAAAATTCAATAACACTTGTATGACAAAATCCTATTCTGCTCTGTGGTTCGCCCGATCCTAGAATTTGGGTTCTGCATCTAGTCTCCATATTATAGCGATCATATAAATCGCATTGAGTCTGTCTTAAATAGATTATTGATTTTTGTTCTTAGTTCTTTCCGCTGGTCTGATATTATCGCTTACCTCCTTATGAAAGCCGCTTACAGCTATTGACGAATAACATTCTTGAAACTCCACGTTTAAATTTCAAACCTCTATACTCGTACACAGCGAAGTTACTCATTGGAAATGTGAATTCTGAGTTTTTTATCTGATCTGAACATTCGTGTTTGCCACAATCAGAGTGGACATCAAAGCTCCTTATCCATCCCTTTTCATGAATCTAATTATGGATTAAATGAACCGACCTGCCCAATACCCTAAAGCTTTAGCTCAGCGTATCAGATTGTACTCATGCCGTTGAAATGCTCAAAAGTCGACATATCATATCGATTAATTGTTTTCATAATTTCATTAATGTATTTCCTGTAGTGGCTACTTCGTTGATGAAACTGTTAATAAATAAAACTCAAAAAACTCTAGCGCACCTGAACCGCTAGATATACTAATGTTCGACAAACAATAGAAGACTTTTGCAGATTTTGAGTGCATATTTTACCACCCGTGCTCCAACCTGTTTTTTAGTGCAAAACAACTTTGATCTTAACAACGCATTTAAACACATAGGGTGGAAAGGATTTCAGGACTACCACTTGCATGAATTTCAAGATTTAGGAAAGCCAAATATGGCAAAACTTTAAAACCAGCATAACATAACATAAACAAAGAAAATGCTCAGTGCTTGCAAAATTTTACCATCATTGCTATCAAAGGTTTCCCACAATTGCCTGACGTCAAAATCAAATAACTCTATCGATCTCGATTTTATCCGATGATTTCGTCGAAAGTTACAGGGATAGGAAGATGTTTGGGATCCAAAATTGAAAGATGTATGGGACCGAAAAATTTCTAGAGATTAGAAAATCTAAGCACTGGTGACTTATTTTCATTGTAAATGTTCGTGATATGAATACTGGATGTAGTCGACCAAGACTATCACATAAAATTTCTAATTCGTCTTCGGTATAGCTGCTCCATTCTTGCTGTACTCGTGTAATTAATTTTCATCTATTCTTAGGCATCGGATGTCTAAATACACTCTCACAGGAGAGTTTCAGGAGAGTTTCTAGGCCGATCTTCTAGACTGACATGAAATTTCTAAAGTTTTTCTTTGCCTGTATAGATAAAGCATGAAATTTGTATACAAGTTGGTTTTCATCGTAAGAAACGGGCATTTTTTTAGAAGATTCAATGGTTTGATTGTTTTCACTTTCAGTGCCTGCCGTAGCCACAGGGTTTGCCAGCACGTTCATCGAAAACAATGAAAGTGTGCAACTTAACAACAGTAATATGTTCTGTAAGTCTAATAATGATCTGATAATCTAGTAAAAAGTTATCGCAATTTAAACATTTTCAAATTTTCACAATCTCATTTTAGGCGCCTAGCGCACACATAGAGTAAAAAATTTCAAAAACATTATCATGTTTACATTTTTAACACGTTCAAAATTCATTTTAGATACTTTAATTTTGAAAAGCTATTATTGGCAGAACAATAGGTATATTTAATATATCACTAAAATGGCTGCCGGCGCCAAAGGGTTTACATTTTTTAACTTTTTGTGAGACCTGGCACTATTCTGCATATACACCAATGTATCCTGAAATTTCGAGTTTAATCGGATGGCGCGTTCTTGAGATTTTTTCACTGAAATTTTTTGATGATATATATATATATATATATATATATATATATATATATATATATATATATATATATATATATATATATATATATATATACATATATATATATATATATATATATATATATATATATATATATATATATATATATATATATATATATATATATATATATATATATATATATATATATATATATATATATATATATATATATATATATACAGGGTGTTTGGTAGTAAATAAACACTATTTTAAGGAGGCGTTCTTTGACATATTTTCAGTAAAAAATCGTTGTACGGGATGGTCCGGATTTCAAAACCTAAGGAGTTACAGGGTGTTCAAAAAAACTTATTCGGACCGGTACCCTGACTCACTTGAATCGTTATATCTTGAAAACTAATTATCACAACTCAAAGTTTTATACCGCGTTTATTAGACAATTAAATTACCTTTTATTTATTGTATTGCACTTGATTGCAGTTGTACCGAGTTTTGAGATATTTTCTTCGAAACACAAAATTTTTTAATTTTAACCCCGAAAATTCTGTGTTCCAGGTCGTTTTCCTTAGAAAACCTCATTATAATGTGCCACTTTCATTTAAATACTTTGATAAGCCATATTACTGGCTACAAAAGTTGCATACATTTTAATGACTTAGATTCTTAGATTCAAAATATGTCAAAGAACGCCTCCTTAAAATAGTGTTCATTTAGTACCAAACACCCTGTATATATATATATATATATATATATATATATATATATATATATATATATATATATATATATATATATATATATATATATACATGTATCAAAAATTCAAAATGAATTTTTGGCCAAAGTGATGTTAATACTAATATTTTTCTTTGAACATTAGTAGACATCGTTTTTGTCCGTTAAGGAAGCAAGCACAAGATTTCTATATGAGCATGTTTTTATTGTAAAAGACGAATTTTTTTTTCAGGGTGTTCGGTGATTTGAAGGTTTTAACTTTCAATGCTTTCCTTAGCTACGTTTGTCAGAAACTACACAAAATTCCAACTTGGTAGCATCATGTCTTAAGTTTTGTAATGGTTTCATAATCTGGTCAAAAGTTATAGCAACAGCAACTCATTTAAGGCGCTTAGAGCACACATAGGGTAAAAAGTTTCAAAAAAATTATTTTATTATGGTGATAACTTTTCGGAGCACATTTAAAAAACTTTCAAAATTCATTCCATTAACTTTATTTTTGCAAAAGTTATTTGTTGATAGAATAATAGGTATATTTAAAACATCACTAAAATGGCCGCCGTTGCAAAAGGGTGAAAGATTATTAACATTTGGTGAAACCTGGCATTATTTTGCACACACACCAATGTATTCCGAAAATTTCAGTCCAATCGGATGGCGCGTTCCTGAGATTTTGATTATATATATATATATATATATATATATATATATATATATATATATATATATATATATATATATATATGTATATACATATATATATATATATATATATATATATATATATATATATATATATATATATATATATATATATATATATATGTATATATATATATATATATATATATGTATTTATATATAAATATATATATATTCAGAAATATGTGTGGCTGTAATACTTATGTTCTGCTTCAAACATTAGTGGATAAAGGCTTTGTCTAGACTATTGGGGTCTAAATAAGGTAACACTTAGAGACAATTACCCGATTCCACCAATTGAGGATCATTTTAATGGAATTGAATTTAATTTGAATTTTAATCATAAACTAAGTAAATACATATTTTTACCCTATTTTTGGAATTCAAATTCTTGTTATTGCTGCTAATTTTCGATACTTCCTCTGACGATTAATATGAGTAGCAGAATTTCTGCTCAGAAATATTTTATTTACACTATAGAGTTACTGTATAAAAACCATTTGATTTCAGTCACGTTCTTTAAGGATTGATAGCTACAAATTTGAATGGCAAATATTTTAAAAAATCCTATAATTGCAACAACCAACGACAAATCAATCAAAATGGCGCAGCTCAAAAAAATTTACATATTACATGCTTGAGGTATTCCACTTCAGAAACAAATGGTTGCTACACTGAAAGAAAAACTCGTGATGGGTTTAACTATTTTTAATAGTATTGCAACGAATCATTCAAAATCGTTAAACAAACTACGGAACATGGTTCTTTTTACTATGTAAATATAGTTAATTAAACGACGTAAAAGAAGTTGGCTCTGCTAATACAACAAATATCGAAAAATTCAAGAGATCAGCTGCTCTAATTGTTTCGTAACCACGAAGAATAGTTGATCTTTAGCAATAGTTGAATTCAACAAACGTATTTCTGTAAGCAACGTCTTTGAAATTGTTCTACGAAACGTAAAATGGTTTCGACATTTGGGTGTTTTTTCATACTTGGAATGAAATTTCCCATGCAGTAGCCGAGAGATCACTTCATCCATCAATTTCTATGCATTTGGTCGCCGTGTTTCAGAGTTACCGTGAAAAAGAACTAAATATATATTTGATATTTCAGTGGAGATTTTTACGCGTACGAAATGAATTCACTTTGCTTTTGAGTCGCAGCAGCACTAAGCTTCATCCTTGTCATGTAATTCTGCGAAAAATACTGAGGTCAATCAGTTCAGTGATAAGAGACAATGAATTCAGTGTCGAAAAGTGCAGCCAATTAAATGAATTTTTAGCAGTGAACTGTTTCGGAGCACATACATTTACACACACATACACAAAGAATAATTTGCTTCAGGTTTGTAAATGTGCGGTATAATTTTGCAGCTGAAGAATTTGATGTGTCCTCCTTGATTTTTGAATGAACCTTTTTGAAACCCTCGCTGTTTTTAACGCACTTCAGTTAAGTTTTAGTTCGGTAAATTACTAAAGTTATAAAATCTTCACAATCTTTTTTTTTAGTTATACGGAAAGGTTATTTGCGGACAGATGATAATATTAAATAAAATTTTGCTGACTGACGTAAAATGCCGAAGGCTATCTTAAGGGGGGAAATACATTTAAAATGGAAAAGAAATCGCTAATTTCAGATTGACTTAAAATATATATATTGTTTATTCAGAAAATTTTTAATATTAAATCCTCAAAGTACATATCTTATAGTAAATGAAAATATTTTTTTAATAACTTTTTAACACAAAATGGAGGCAATGCGAGCAAATGAAAAAAACATATCAAAAACAGCCTTGTACAACTTAACGCCTTTTCCGAGAAACTTGCAGCGTTCAGAGAAAAAAAATATGCTAATGAGATCTATGATTCATAGGTGAACCAATAAAATTTAGAAAAAAATATCAAATTTTTACATTAATATTAGATTAAAAAAAAATCGATTTTTTTTCAAAAAAATCACGTTTTAAACATTGGTAAACTAATTATTTTCCCGAAATTACAAAAAAAAATGTAGGTTTAACGATGAGATAATACTCTTTTGTACATGTGATATAAATTTGAGCCGAATAAGTTCAATATTTTTTGAGATATCTTGTACGGAAATTGAAAAAGTACTACTTTTAGAAAAACGCGTTTAAAGTTCTAAAGCTCCACCGACCTGGGGAACGCCGCGCTGTCTATAACTGGCTATAAGTCGAAAACTAATACGAATATCGCTTCGAAACTTCTTTTGGTATATTTTAAGAGTATTTCGAAGACTTTGATGCAATAAAAAAAAATCGTTTTTGTTTTAGCAGTTACATGTATCTCCCCCCTTAAATGCATAATTGACTGTTTCTTTTAGTCACGATATTCTTCCGTCCTCAGTAAAAACTCCTTATCTCACATTTTATTTCAACTTTGAGCTAACACCGGATTTAAAAGCTACATACTCTGTTGCATCATTCTACAAAATATGAAAAACCTTTCTGTTGTGGAAGTATATTTCGATCAATTATTTAAAACCCCCTTTCTACAAAAAAACGTAGCCATTACTATGCATAAGCACCCTATCTACCGTAGATTTACCGCAAGGCTAAAAAAGAATAACTGGCTGATTCCAGACGAATCCGCTTTTTCTGATCTTAGAAATTATGAAGGTATTTTGATTTTTGTAAGCGATTTTTCTTCTTAACGTTAAGTTTCGTGGTTTTTAGAACAATTAGCCATATTAGATGGTTAGAATTCTACAAGGAGCCACGTGAAGAAGTCAAAGCCCAATGGAAAAAAAACATTTAATTGTAGACGTCAATCAATTATTTTAAAACGTAAAAAGTACCAGATAATATAAAGGGTTTTTTTTAGAGGTAAAGAGTTTTGAAATGAAATATAATACAGACAGATAATTTTGATTGCCATCAAATTGGTTTTGTTGAAAAGATAATTCTGTGCAATTTTTATTTTAGCATAATTTTGGGCATGTGAATGCCACAGCTGGTGCAGAGGATGTCCAAACGAAAGGTCCAATTTTCAACTGTTCTAACCAATAATTGGGACAGTATCCCGCCAATAACGCGGCGAATGCTGTCTTCTAAATGGTCAAGCGTCTCAAACTTGTTGGCGTAGACGAGTGGTTTGATGAATCTCCACAAGAAATAGTCCAGCGGTGTTAAATCACTAGATCTCGCAGGTCAGTTCACAGGTCCAAAACGAGAAATTATACGCTCATCACAAGTTTCTTTCAGTAAGTCGATGGTTGCACGAGCTGCATGGCATTTCACGCCATCTTGTTGAAACCAGAGGTTCTTTTTATTACGGGGAGTCAACTCCAAAACGAAAAGGTCATTGATCATGGCTCTATAGCGGACACCATTGACTGTAATATTATTCCCAGCAGTATTTTTGAAGACATATGGACCAACTATTCCACCGGCCCATAAAGCACAGCAAACATTAACTCCACCAATTTGGTGTGCTACAAAAGCGGCAGTTTTGAGTATTTAACGTAGCCATTCAACCAGAAATGAGCCTCATGAAATTCAAAATCTGCAGTAGTTTTTGCCTAGGCCTATACATCGAATCTACAACGTGCCCGATGTTTGTTTGGCTTCAATTTCTGCACGAGTTGGATTTCGTAGGCTCGCAAACCAAAATTTTTCGGTAAAATCTTTCATTATGTGGATGGGCACAGGTTTAACTGTTGAACACGATGGTGAATGGACTCAGTTGGGTCTTCATCGATACTACGCTCTAAAGCTGCTATGGTTTCTTCATTACGCACTGTACGACGTCTGGACGGATGCGTACCATATTATCAGTGAAAGTAAACGTGGTGCAGAAACGATCCATAATTAATCCATGCGTCACGATACCTAAAAGTAATCAATCAAGATTTTTCTCTTAGTGTATCATTTTACTTATTAATTGTTCTAATCGACGATTATGTCGGCCATAAAATTGACGGAATGCGCGATGAGTTTCTCGAACACAACCGTTTTTTTTTCGAAATAATTCTGCACAATTTGCAGACGTTGCTCAGGCGTCAACCTATTTGTGATAAAAGGGCAAACCAAACTTACCACACAACGCACACATAGCATTAAAAATGTTGCCAGCTTAAAGTTCCATACTTCTCAAAAGACAGCTTGTATAAAACACTAAATTGCAAGCACAATGAGCTAAAATCTGTGCATTTATATTCATATATCATTTTAAAAGAAGTGCCATATGTTTTGTCTTTGTTTATTACAATTGCGAACTTAAATATGCTTTCATTTCTTTTTTCAAATACGAATAAAGTTTTGAATCGAAATTAAAGCATGCCGTTTTTATTTTGATGTAAGTTTCTAGTTCCACAGGATTGGTTTACAATACAACTACTTAAATAAATGGAATCGTTTTTGAAACTAAGCGATTTATTCCCGCATCAAATATTAGGTATGTTCCCGTACTTTCAGTAACTGAATTTTACTGAATTTTCCTGAATCATCTAGTGGGGAATTTCATGAAAAGTACGGGAACACTCTCATTGTATTTCCTGAAAATTGACAACCGAAAGTGTCAGTTTTCGGTTTTTGGCAGAACAATAGTGATTATAAAGCGATCCTAAGCGATAATAAACTATCGCCACAAAAATATTCAACCTTCATAGCAACATTACGCAAAAAATATGTTGCTTGCCGCGCACATTTGAAAATATTTACTCCGTCTGACACTTTTCAGTATTTTTCAGTAGCTCAGACCCTACTGAAATTTCATCGTACTTACTGAAAGAGGGGAAATTTTCAGTTTTCAGTAAAACGGAGTACGGGAACGGCTTCATTGCAATTAATCGCGATTAATCGCAATTAATCGTAGTACGGGAACAGACCTATTCTCTGCTTGGAAAAGCTTTAAAGCTGATTTACGTTAGCTACGCAAATATAGACAAGAAGGGCAAAACCGATCGCAAATGAATAATTTCTATGAGAACACATTATTGTTGAATATGAGTCGTAGATGTTCAAAATTACACAAATAACGTAAATACAGTAAATAACAATCTCTCACTGCAAGTGGTATGCACTATGAGCTACGCATAATCAGCTAATATCTGAAGAGAAACAGTGCATACTTTTGAAACCACTAAGTAAGATTTCAATTTTTAATAACCTCATATAAATAATTCCATTTGATTCTAGTATCAGAGGCTTAATCCGCAAAATTATCCATATTCCCACACTAAATATTGGCTGGAGAAAATTTAGAATCGATATAAGTTTTCTATGGTATTATAGACAAGAACGAAAAAAGCAATCGCTGATAACTGCTACTAGTTTACAAACACTCAATATCTGCGCACTATTCAGTTGTCGCGAAACCATCCCAATAGTTCTTATATATTCATTCATTGTTGAGTGAACACATCCCTGTTGTGCGTACAATTTAATTGTTGAGCAATCATTTTTGTCTGCTGAATCACTCATTATTGTTGGGGCAGCACAGGCTATAGTAATTTACCATTTCATACTATGCGCATTGTTGAAATACCATTGTTTGTGCTTGCTTACTATTTTCCATCACGGACGTTGTTCATCAACCATGTGTCACGATACCTAAAAGTAATCAATCAAGATTTTTCTCTTAGCGTATCATTTTACTTATGCAATAAAATTTTCGAAATGGATTGTTGCATGATTGTTCAACTCTTCAATAGGCAAATTGTAGATTTTAGTACAGTTGTTTTTCAAAGTGGTTATCAAGGTAAAATAACCTTACAACCGTCATAATCTCACGCTTCATTTCTCAAACGTTGATTCGTATCTGCAACTTGTTCATCCATAGTTGTCATGCAGTGTGTGCCTCCACTTACCTACCTGATAGCGAAGCACTCATAACAGGATTCCCCAGAACTCGACTTGAGCATACTACACATTTACAATGTCAGTTACTTGTCAAGCCTAGCAGACCATCAAGTACAGTTCGGGAAAATTGCTTTCAGTTAAAGCAATATGTCACCATGTAAAACGAAAAAAAGCTCAACCTGAGCAAGGACTTTTCTGCATTCTGATGAATTTATACCGCACGGAGACAAAAAAAATGCATTGCTACTTTCTATCAAGCAGATTGTATGGAACAACATGTAACCACATTGTCAGGACACAATACCCTTGTATATGGACCTGGTGTGTCAGAGTAGGGAAATGAAACAAATTTCTTTGCATGAAAACCGAAATTGTCCCTCTAGGGCGTCATTACTTACGATTTTCATGTAAAGTTCTGCAACCGTTGCCACATTCTCACTGCATTTATGTCGCTCTTCTAGTGTTCATTAAAGGACACTGTTTGTTGGCTCTAAAAGCATGCATTTGCATTCGGACCGCTATTGCCTTGAAACATTTACATGTAGGAAAATTTGTATTGTGAATGATGTCAAGCAGAACAAAGATTCTGTCAAGTTGTCAGATAGGCCTAGAAGTATTGAGGTGTGAGAAGCAGGCTTGGACCTGATTAAGTTGGTAGACGTGTACAAGTTCTAATTAGAGTAAAAAAAGTATTCTGAACTACAGTTTGAGGAATCAGTAAGGTTACACTGGTTGAGCTAACAATGAATCGGTGTGAGCTGAGGGTTAGTAAAGGTTAAAGTGAGAGCTAGTTCGAAATGGTGAGAGTTGTTGCAAAAAGTTGAGAAAAATAATTTAAAACCAATGTGTATAATAGCATCAGGATTAAACAAGTAAAGGAGCTTAGAGTCAGCATAGCTTTAAAAGAAGCTATATACTGCAGAAAACAACAACGAAGTTCAAGTTTGCACATATGACTATCTCTAGAACGCTTCATTAAAAATTCCTTTTGACAACTTCAATTTTTGCTCTAGTTTGATACTGACCGATTAAGGAGAATACATCTTTGGAGAATGGAATTACTATGGCCAAAATAAATAGAATACTAATAGAACTCAAAACAGTATTTTTCTAGTTCGTTGCATAGTATGCAACGAAAAATATCTTGAAAACCTCGATCGCAATAGCCACTGTTGTACATTTTTTCAGAAATAAATATGTACATAAATAAATAAATTTTCTTCACTGCATGTAACATTGAAAGATTCTCCCGAAATTTATCAGTCCCGATCTTTAAGTATTTATATCTACCGCACAAGTTTTTTGCTTCGGCTGCTCCTTACACAAACACAATTCTCCACCACCCCACAAACCCTTTCAAAGATCAATGCACTTTTTACTTATGTATCTAAGTATGTACCAGAACTAAATAAATATTGTTTTCCAGCCTTTTATCAAAAGAATTTAATCAAAATTAATAGCTTGATTTGACTTAAGAACGAACTATGGCTGACATTTTTGAAAATGCCGTTTTTCATTCCATCAAGTCGTAACTTTACCGTTCTAATTAAATAAGTCCGTCTGTACCATTTCTCTGGACATGGATGAGAACGAAATAAAAGTAAAACAGAGTACTAAAAGACTTCTTTCAGGTTCGGTTACGTTGAAATAATGAAGTCTTATAAGAACTGTCAGGGTCATTTAGAATTTACATTAGGGTATGGTTTCACGTTAAATTATTTATCTTTGGACAGTAACATGGGGATTTTCTCAGTCCAAATACGGTTTGTGAGAGGCAATATTTAACGAAAATATAACACTTTACACCAACATGGTATTATGGAAAAGCTTGAGTAGCCCAGTAGGTAGAGTACTGGCTTCTCTCGTGTGGGGTGTCTGGTTCAAATCTTGCTTAATAGGTATTTGAATTAATCAGGGGTAATAGTAGGGGAGCCCGGGATGCTAAATTTGCAGTTACTAAAGCGTCATGGGGACCTATTGGATTGTGAAGATTAGGTTCTAAAATGAAAAAAAGTTTATGTCAAGTTTTCCATTTTAGTGGTGGGGAGAGCGTGTAAAAATGTTCAAAAACGTAAAAAAAAACAGTTACATGGAAATACTCGAGCGCGTCAGACATTCATAGTGTATACGCGCTTTGTCTTTCTGATAGCCCATAGATATTTATCTGACGATTAACTGGTGGGGGGTGGCCGTAAAAAGAGGTAAAAAAACACAAACAAGAAAAGTTATTCGAGCGTGTCAGATATTCAGAGGGAATGTTAAGTGAACTCAAAAAAGTGTCCTATTTAAATGACTGACGATTTGGACGTGACCAAAAGTCATGACTGATTTTTGAAAATGTAAAAAAAAAATGTTACCTTGAAATACTCGAGCGCGTCAGAATTTTATACAGAGGGTTCAACTAGATGTCTTAGTTGTCCTTAATGATAATCTGACAATTATATGGAGGGATATTGGTAATCTGACAATTTGAAAAAAAAAATCGTTTCTTCTTTTTATTACTGGATGAAATATATATATATATATATATATATATATATATATATATATATATATATATATATATATATATATATATATATATATATATATATATATATCAGTGGCGTGGCGTGGCGTGGCGTTCATGGAAGCAAGGGAAGCATTGCTTCCCTTACATTTGGCTGATATATATTTTAAATTCATTTATTTAAAAATCGCGAAAAAAATCGTGTATAAGAATTTTTTAAGTAAATTTTCCCAAAAACGAATAGTGAACAACTCTCGCAGATAAGATGCTAGCACCACCGAATGAAAATAATGAGAGAAAAAAACGCATGGAAGCAACGAAAAAATTGCATCTACGAGCGTTAATTTAACTCTATGTAGACTGCATTGTGACGTCATTGAAAAAAATGTGCTTGTACTAGCTATTTGGAAACAATGAAGAAATTGCTTCTTAGGGGAAATTCTCGTCTCAAGAGAGAAGCTAAGAGAGAAGCCGCGTAGGTATGATTGCTGTGGAATTTTTTTGCCACTTTCCCCCATACGCGTATCATTGCAATCATTGTAATTTGCTTGTCCGTATTTTTTTTACTGAGAATGTTTGCTGTAGTACGTACACATTATGTGAAGTTTTGAATGAAATTGAACTACGAGATGTGGCTAGGGCTGCCAGAGACTGCTAATTCGACGAGCCGTCATCAGTGAAGTGCTTGAATGTAGTTCGGTAGTGAAATTTTTGTGATATATTTTATATATAAATTTGGTAAAGGTATTTCTAATTGGTGAAGGTATTTATTTCACTAATAGTTTACAGTATTTAGTAATATTAAAATTAGATTGATTGGAATTGTGAAGAATCGAATGCGTAAAATTACTTTCTAGAATCGCATGTTTTTTTTGTTTTATACTTAGAATAGTGAGAGTGCAATTAAAAGGTGGATGTATTTAATTATACCGTAAATAACATGGACCGAAATCGCATAATTAGTGACCTTTTTCGATTTCTTTTTGGATTTCGATCTTTTGCGGACAAAAAGGATATTATCGAAATGGGTCGACCGAAACCGAATTTGTAAATAATCTCTGTACCGAAGAGATGCACTCGACATTTTACTTGCGAAATCTATTTGACTCGATTTCATTAAAAACTAAGCTCATTCTGCTTTACTCTAATGCAGATTTACAGGGAATAAATTTTCAAGATATTTTTGAATATTTTATCGCCAATAAATCAGCAAATAGTTTAAAACAATTTTATAAATTAGTTTGTTTAGTTCCAACATTACCAGTAACGAGTGCGAAAGAGAGTGTGACAAGAGTGTCCGCAGAGCGTAGTTTTTCTTGCTTAAAAAGGATTAAAACTTATCTCAGGAATAGTACAGGTGAACAGTGACTAAGTGACTTGACAATAATGTACTTTGAAAAGGTTTTCTTAAAATCATGTTTGCGCGAACAAAGTTTTTATCAAAATGTCATAGATCAATTTGCAAAAAAACGAATTGCAATAAATTTTAAATAGAAGTATGCATGAGTTTTCTCATCAATTTTGATTTATAATAGATTTTTTTTTATTAGCTGCTATTTTAAAAATATAAAAATAAACGTTTTTCGTTGTGGGAATGTTGTTATTTTACTGTTATTTTTTTATAAGGATTATAAACATTTATTTTGCATAATCACTTGTTATTGTTGCCGTAGATATATTTGAAAATGCTCTGTTTACATAGCTTGCTGTTCCAGCTTTGCGAATTTATATGTTTGCCAATATATAATATTTGCAACTATTTATTTCAAGAGCAAATAATTTTGTATTGGTAGCATGAGAATTAAAATGCTGATAACAATACAGTATATCTACTCTCACTTCCACGTTCGTAATTCCTGAGTGCTTTTATATTATCAATGTTAAAAGTAACTAACGAGAGAGGTTCTATTAATACGTAAAAAATTTGAAGAAAGCATAGCCAAAGTAAATTATCGAAATGAACTAATTGCTTCCCTACGGTAAACTATCACGCCACGCCACTGATATATATATATATATATATATATATATATATATATATATATATATATATATATATATATATATATATATATATATATATATATTTAAATATATATCGTTTAAAGATGTTACATCCAAAAATACGACCGTAGCATAAGCGTTGCTAGATTTTCTTCGAACACGTTTCACTTTACGATATTGCAAGATATTCCTACATTTTTTTAATGTTTCAGGTGTAAACTTTTTAGTTTTTTCACAAGTTTCTTTTTCACAAAATACACATTTCACACTTACATCACTCATTATTAATTCACAAAATTATTTAAAAAAACACAACAAACAAACCGAAGCGTCTGGTCCAGTGAAATCCGACATAAAAAAGGCCAAACTTCGGCAAAATTAGGGAAAAGCTGAATTTTGGTATGAACCCTGGCACTGGCGTGTTGAATAAAATGTCAAAAGTGCCCATCGATCCGAGTGCTGCGTTACTTTTTATACGGGGTCAAAGGTCACCAAAAGTGACCTTTCCTAAATATCTCAGTAACGGTCACGTCTTCAGAAAACAATGTATGACGAATTTGTAGCTTAACAAATTTGCAACAAAAAATATCTGCTAACTATTTCTTGTAACTATAATCGTTTTGGAGATATATTGATCTAAACATTTGCTACTAACAGCATCTTCTTTCTCAACGGAATGTTGATATCTGATTTTGACTACGACTTGGAATGTTTGTGAGTTTATTTTTCTATGTTTAAGAGGCGCAAAAAAAAACATGCAAACAAACTTATCTACCACACTCCAGCGTAGATGGAAAAGTGTGCTCCGAAAAGTTATCCCCCCCCCCCTTTCCATAAAATGGTATCCCTCAGCTCCCATGTGAAATATTCAGAAATGAGCTCGTTACCTGCTTTTTGCCGACTGTTAAACAAGATAAGATCAGTTTTTATCTTGCAATTTTTTTCATTTATTGATGATTTTAGCTACATTGCCCCATGAAAACCGTCAGATTATATGTTTTTCGTAATCCTGATAGGATTTCCTTCAAAATAAAAAAAAAATTAATCGCGCTCGAGTATTTCGAGGTGAGGTTTTTTTTACAACTTTGTGACTCGCCCATTTCCTTAAGCCACGCTCAAATTGTCAGATTATTGAAATATACTCTTTTCTGGATGTACTTAACTTACCTTGTCTTAATCTGACGCGCTCGAGTTTTACTGAGGATCAATTTTTTTTTACTAATCTGACGGGCTTCCCTCAACGCACCCCACTATATTAAGGGTTCATATATGGTAGGGTACATTGCAGGGTGCAGGGCTTCTCCCCATATGATTTTCTGACGCGCTCGAGTAACGCGAGAAATCCCCGCTTGGGCTCCCCTACTATAAAGTGAGTCGTGGAACTAATCAATCACACCACACTCGTATTCACATTGATTGTAAAATGGTGATGAAGTTCTCTGTCAGCTTCAACCCTTAGACTCGTACGAGAGTTGTCGTGAGATTACTTTTAACAATAACTCAAATTGGTTTGGATACTGCAGTTGCACCTTACTGTGGCATAATCGCTTAAGTTCAAGTATTTTTTGGATTGAAACAAGGCCCCCTAAACCAGGCCAGACACGTTTTGCAAGCACCTGTTCTGGGTGCCGATCTCTTGCTTTTAAAATTCGCAGGTATTTTTAAAGTGTTTGTCAATTCTCACTGCCGGACATATTCTCAACAGTAGAAAAAAGGATTTTTACACGTTAATTACTTTTGTGGCCGGCCTGGTGTAGAGAGCCTCGATTGTAATTATGTTAAAATTTCCGTTTTTGATCTACAGATCTCATGGTTTTTTTTTTACTTTATTAAAACAATATTAATAATTCATATACAAGTTTACTTATTTTTTCTTCCATTTTCATTTAGATAAGCTACTATTTTTTGAATAAAAAGTTTTAAGGTTCCAGTTTCTGTTTCTAGGTTTCACGATTTCTAAAAAATTACCACTTAAGGTACTAAATTTTTTTGCGGTGCAAATGTTTTTTATACTTTTGATATGTTTCATAAGCCACACAAGTAAGGATTCCAATCCCGAACCATTTTTTTTCAATCCCGGGATTACGGGATTAAAAAATCTCAAATCCCGGGATCCCGGGATCCCGGAATTCGAGGTTCAAAATATAACACAACAAAATAAGTCAAGTTTTTAATAAACAGATTATATTATGTGCCATCATTTCAAAACTACAGCAATAAGTAAGCTGAAAACTGTATAAAAAATTTGTTACTGAATAATTACTAATTTATTTAAATGACGCAAATAAAAACAATAATTTTAATTATCCGAGACGTTGACAGTATGAAAGCAAATATTTAAAATTACAACTATTACAAATTACAACAAATCAAGACAAAAAATCACAACAATAAATCACAACTCTTAACATATAAAATATTCAACACCTAAAAATTCTACTAAAGTTCATTGGTTTTTTCGGAAGTAACATTGAAGCAATAGCAAAGTATCCAAAGTATCGTCTCCAAGCCTGCTTCTAAATTTGTGCCCGATGTTGGACGCCGCGGAAACGGTCGATACATATTGGTAAGCCTGCTCCAAAGTATGCGAGTGCCACCACTTTCGAAAAGTTTCATTTCTTTTGCAATAATTTTAATTAAATTAGTTTCTTGCAGGCATTTCATGATTGATTATTTCATACTTTTGCAGCTCTTCTTGTAGCATCAATTGACGACTACCTTATTCTGATTCAATATGGGTATCTACTGGGTTCTCCTCATTCTTTGGCTAGCAAGCAAATGGTTCAGCATGTAGATCATTGAAGTATTTTTTTTAAAATACTTGCGTTGCTTGGTTTCCAAAATAGAGATTCTATTTCACTTGGTAATTTTGCTGGCACAATGTAGATTCTGGAGATAGCTTAGCTTACCAGATAGCTCAGTACACGGACGCTCTTTTATTCGATCAAATGTTGCAATATTCATAGCATTCACAAGAATGGACCGTTTTTCTCCTAACAGCCTAAATAAAAATCTTGATGAAGTATTAGCAGTGCATAAATTTGCATCTTTTCGATTAAGGCCTCCACAGTCAATTTTACAAGGAGTAAAACTTCAATAAGTTTCTGAATCGAATCAAACTCAGTTCCTTTTATTCGCTCTGGATATTGCAGGCCAATTAATGTATACTATTTTTCAAAATGGAACACCGTTAAACATTGTCAAGAGATTATTTAATCTTGTTTTACAATCCACTAAGTGAGATAATTAAATGCCTTGCTCGGATTTGACATAGTTTTGAAGATCGTTATTATTCTTTGTTGGAGCTTTTTTAAAATATAAAACTACCTTACGAACTTTCATTATGCATGCGCTGATGTCTTTCGTCAGATCTAGCGTGTCTTGCAGGCAACCGGGTTCAACGTAGTAAGCTGATTCAAGAGCGTCCAAATCTTCGTGGTCTTCGTCCAGATTATCAGCTGCTTCATCAACTCTTTGCTCTAGAATGAACCTCCTATTATAGAGAACATCGCAAACTGCCAAAGGATGCTATGCGCCAAACAAATATGTTGCTCTGTATTAACTAATGTGCCTATTTTTTGCATTTCATTTGACCCATCAGTTAAGATGGTAACAATGTCTTTTCCCTAGAGAAACATCAAACTCAGCGAAACGCTCTTTTAATATATCTAGGTAGTTTGAAACTGTCATTGATATCCTTACTCGCACCAAGCTCCAGTAAGAATTCACTAAGTAGATGTTAATATTTGTGTAGCGCCTATTTGTTGTCGAGGTCCACTCATCAAACGTCAAACTGAACCGTTCACCTGAGATACTAGTCTGTCTTATCTCATTTTTAATTATTTTATCTTGCTTGCATAGCCCACAGCCTTTTATTAATTGTTATTGAGGATTTTGGTAAATCTGTGTATTTCATTCGCCTAGTATTAATTTCCTCAAATCATCGAAGTAACGAATGCACTAAATGCGAAACAGTCCATACTTATTTATTTACAAACCCCTTTGTATTCTCTTGATAACTGTTACATCGGTTGTTTTGCTCTATTCTTTACGCATTTTGATGTGAACCTGCATGATAATTGCTTCTCATATATATGGATTCTATTTGCTCTTTTCGAGTCTTGCCGTAATTTGATTGCCGATTATGCTTGACTCCCGGCTCCGGAATCCAGGGCCAATTTCTGATTCCGAAAATCCCGGGATTAGAACTCATCAATCCCGGGATTTCGGTACCAGAAATTAGCCGGGATGCGGGATCCCGGGATTGGATTCGCTACACACGAAGCAACCAGTGTGAGTTAAGACTTAGTTCTCACCACGTCTTGAGTGGGCTTTTTCACATCAGTTACGCTTTTCACACACACATATATATATACATATATATGTTATATATATATATATTTATATATATATATATATATATATATATATATATATATATATATATATATATATATATATATATATATATTTATATATATATATATATATATATATGTATATATATATATATATATATATATATATATATATGTATATATATATATATATATATATGTATATATATATATATATATATATATATATATATATATATATATATTAATTATATATATATATATATATTTATATATTTATATATATATATATATATATATATATATATATATATATATATATATATATATATATATATATATATATATATATATGTGTTTATATTACTTTAGAGCCTTACGAGACTTTAGAGCTATATATATATATATATATATATATATATATATATATATATATATATATATATATATAGGGGAGAGAGCTGGGTTTTGTTTTTGGTCTGTGAACTTTTTACAGAATAAAGATATCAAGAATGCAAGATATCGTTTGAAAGCTAAACATCTAAGCTAAACAAACGCATCTTTTTTATATAGACAAGATTGGGTTTTGATAGATCGGTAAATTTTTACGGCCAATTTCGAAGGACGTGATTTTTGGCTGTTTCAAAAAAGTGGCTGGTGTGTGAGCCACTGGTCAAATCCTGATGAAATTCAGAAAAATCGAAGTAAAACACTCATAATTGTATGTTAGGCGAGAAGTGCATTTATTCACAACACTTAAAGAAGCAAAACAAGCAAAGTACAAGTTGTGAAAGTAATATTAACCATTTTATTCATCATCTTCATCTACATCGCAATTCATCATCATCATCTGTATCGCAATGTTTGCACGTGAAATATGATCTCGTCATATTGGCGCACTTCAAATGGACAGGCCGGCCACATGAATTGCATTTGATTGAGTTGTTGGGGGTCAGCTCTTTTGGCAAAACCCGCAAACAAATCGTGCAAAATCAATGTCTTCATCCGATAGTTCTGAAGGTGTTGATTTTTTTGTCTTGGACGCTTGGCTGGTGGTTGTGCCTTCTTTTTCGCTGCCTTTCCTGGTGACTTTGACGTTTTTTCTTGTTTCTTATGCTTCAAAAGGTTAATGTTGTCTGGAGAAGTCAATTCGCAGCTTTCCATTGCCTTTCGGCCACGTTTTGATTTTGCGCGAGGTGTAGCTCCTTGCAATGGTCCAATTTCGTCCAGAAGCGACATAATATTGGTGCTGTGTGACGAGACTGATACAGAGCGAGAAGTCGATGAATCACGAGAAGTAGATGGAGTGCCGTCAACAGTTTCTTCAGCGCCCGACCTTCAATGGATTCCAAATAATCCGTCGTTGTTCATCTTCATCGAGACCAGCATCGACTTCAACTTCACGAGCATTCACTTCTACAGCCTGGACAAAATCAGCATCGGTAAAAAATGACAGGGTTAAATGGTTGAATACCAGTTGCCGAAAATCCTGATTTTATTGTTTTGGGCGTCAAAGCTAAGTCCAATGTCTTACAAACGATACCAGCAACGTGACGAATTTCCAAGACATGTTGCAAAAATAGAAATAAACATGTTAAGTTTTTGAAAGACTGTTTAATAATACGAAGGAAAAATAAAATAAAATGAAAAAAATGTCATTTTATTAAAAACATAGTTTAAAATGCGAAAAACGATGCGCGAAGAAGAGTAAACTGTACTTATTGGCATGGTTTTTTTGCCAAGCGGAACATTGGCTCTTGTAGTAATTCTTTATTGGCCAAAACACAGAAACATCCAGTGGCTGCAATTCGTGACTGCAGTGAGGGGGAACGAGAGGATGTGAACCCCATTCGCAGCCGCCAAATCCAAGGCATCGACCGATAGATGAGACGTGTGGTTGTCCAACAACAACAAAACTGGCGAAGCGACTGTCGGCTTGACAAACTTGATGAAATGCTCGATGAAACGCACAAACTCTTCTTGGCACATCCATCCAGATGAATTGGCGTCTCCTACTGCACCACTTGCAGCATTGTCCATTAAACATGCCTGCATTTCTTGCGCGGAAACAAAAAAAAACGGAGGATAGAATTCCCACTTGCACTCACAGTGAGAGCCATCGTAACCATGGTGCCTCTCTCAGCAGCTTCCAATTGCCCAACGCGCCTTGCCCCTTTCATGGCAATGACTTTGCCGATTTTTGTTGGCACCGTTGAGAATCCACTTTCATCCATGTTGTAAATGGAAGCGCTGTCATATTGGTGTTTGTCAAGCAACTGACCAAAATTTGAAAAAAAACTCTCTACGTTTGTCTTGCAAAAAGCTTTGATTCGGTTCATTGATGTCTGCTCGGGTGTCCTCAACGTAAGGTTGTTATGGCGCTTCATGAAACCTCGGTACCACATACGACCAGCTTTTGAGTGCTCATTCCAACTTTCAGGATAATCGACTTGAGTTTGACTGCAAACTGATACGCCAATTCCATTAGTTCATTGATGCTGAGGCCATAATAATGATTGACGCATTTCAGAATATACTCCACGAGGACTCTTCTTGCGAGGGAGAGAAAACGTGAAGAAAACCATTCAAATTTCTAAGAAGATGTATAATGATTTAATAAATTTTTATATTTCTAGGCCCCGCAACTAACTTTTTTTAACTTGAAAAAAAGGAATCAATTAAAAGAAAACCGAACACATTTTCTCTTCGTTCTTTTTCCTCTCATTTGCTTTCCGTTCTATACGTCTCTCTTGCACTACAGTGTCTACAGTTCCTTCTTAAATTAAAATTCCAACTTTTTCAAACGTTTTTGAGTGGTTTTCAGTTTTGTTACCTTCAGATACCAAGGCATCTGCCTGGATAAACATATTTTATTTTGAAGTCTAACTTTTCCATAAATTTAAATATCCGTAGGCGAGGAAAAGGAAGACCCCAATTTTCACGCTCCAGCCGCAACGAATATTCTCAAATTAATGAACAGGAATTTTTTCCCCAAAAGTCAAAAATCAACATCGAATCCTTCGGGACCTATTAGGTGATAGTTGCTTGTATCAGCTAGAGCGTGAAAATTGGGGTCTTCCTTTTCCTCGCCTACAAATATTAAAATTTATGACCTTTTTCCTTTCGTGGAAAAACTTGGAAATCAAATAGTGTTATTGATATACTATCTAGGTGGACACACTGTATAAAAAGAATGACACTTAAAAAATACGATTGAAAAAAGTTGATAACCATACCATGTTCGACGGAATGTGCGTATTGGAAGTGCGGATGAATTCTAACAAATCAACATCTTTAACGGTAGAAATATCGGTGAAATGATCGAAAACTTTTTTCACATGACGGTCAGCGTCATCCTATCGACTCATATTCACGGGCAGCCAGTCG
>OX376373.1:98547040-98598781 GCA_947369275.1 Nemotelus nigrinus | reverse complement strand
TATATATATATATATATATATACACTGACAAGGATCTGGTTAGTACTCCCTAGTATTTTGAGTTTCCTACACTGAGAAAACACATGGCGCCAGACGCCATAATTTATAGACTTCTGGCGCCATGTATATAGTCGATTTAGGGATTGTGATAAAATATAGCGCCACACGCCATATACATGGCGAAAGGTACATAGGCCAACACGGTACATAGGCCTACACTATAGTCCTCCACGCCATGTACATGGCGTGACAGATTATATTACATGGCGTGGAGAGCTATAGCACATGGCGTGGAGGACTATACTGTATGGCGTGGAGGACTATACTGTATGGCGTGGGAGACTATAGTACATGGCGTGGAGGACTATAGTACATGGCGTGGAGGACTATAGTACATGGCGTGGAGGACTATAGTACATGGCGTGGAGGGCTATAAGCATAGCGTCTGCTCCTATGTACTATGGCGTGTGGCGCTTTATTTTATCATAAGTCGACCGAAATCGACTATGTATTTGGCGTCAGAAGTCTATAAATTATGGCGTCTGGTGCCATGTGTTTTCTCAGTGCATCTGAAGATGATCCAGTTCGCATCCAACAAAAGGACTTGAGCCTTCTCAGTTCTGAGGTAATGGAATTCTATTGACGAAATTCCCGAGGGATAAATGACATCAAAGTCCATACCCCTCTTATACTTAAGAAACTTGCTGTCATTTATACATTTCCTCACACAGCATGGCTGCGAGTTATAATTGTAGTGCCTTGAACCATATATATGCCGTGTGCATAATAAAACCATCACTAAGTAATTCTTCATATTACTGCCCAAACAATTGGTGTATTTGTATAAGTGATAGTACCATCCTGCTTATTATAACTAGAACATAAGGTCATGTTGTGTACATTTCATTCAAGACGTGCGTCCAGAGAAAAGTTTACAAAAAACTCTGAATTTTTTTAGCAGTGTGCTCTTTCGTTTTCCGAATGTCTAATCAAATTAGGCAGAGTGTTAAAAAATGTATTCCTTTCTGCACAAGGTCAGATTTCATTCTTTCCGTCCTTGGAGTTTCTACTGATAAAGTACCCGAATTTCTTGTTGGAATTTTGGTGGACTCACTAACAGTTCGATTAATGCCTGGCCATATGAGCTCTTTGCCTAAAATCTTTTAAATCTATTTATCTTGTTGAAGCAACATAAGTTTGTTTATATTTGGGAAACCAGTTCTAGTGGGCATTTTATGAATTATTTTGATAGCTTTAGTCATAAGTGCTCCAATAAGTTCGATGTTATTTTTCCCAGTTTTTCCAGGTTCAACTGTTTTCTTTTTCCCATTTCACAAATTAACACCACACTCAATAGCCTTGTATATTACCAGGATCAACTTGGAGTGACTTGGCTTGGAAGGGATTGAAATGAAACTTCAAAGTAGGTTTTTGGTGTGACTGGATTAAAGTGGATTAACCGAATAAAATGCAGCTAGTTCTATTAAAGTGAAGTACATCGCATCGTAACGTCACATATATGAATAGAACTCAAGTGAACTTCTAATTTTTCAATCCTCAATCGCTCGATCCGCGTCTTGTAACGCCCAAGTCGATCCAATCCAGTAAAATTTTGTGATCGGATCGACTTAACTCAAATCAATCCACTGCGCGTATACAACGTGGTTTGTCTAATCCTAAGCCGGTTTGAAACCACGTTATAAACGAGGCTAATGAAGCCAGTCCAAAATAGAATAACGGACCTAATCAGCTACAATACACATGCGTTTAATTTACTTAGATTACTGTGTGAAATTTTACGTTTTTTCGCGACGTACTTCCGAGAACTGTTATATTTTTGGAGCTAATGCCGATTGCACTTTGACTCCTTTCCTCTCAGTGAGCGTTCATACGCTCTCCTTTTTCTCTCTGTTGTATTTTAGGTTCTTTGTCGGTCCCTCGTAGGTCTGCTACTTTAGTATCCTAATGCTCTTAGGTTTAAGTAGATATCGTTTTCTCTTTGTTCTTGGAATCTTAAGATAGCAAGGGTGCTGCTGGAATGTCTGTCGATTGTGTCGAATAGTTTTAGTGCCTTGTCTCGTATGAACTTGTCTATTGTTTTTATTCGTAAGTCTTTGTGTATGTCAGTGTTTCTGATGTACCAGGGTGCTCTTGTTAGCTTCCTCAGGGCCTGGTTTTGGCAAGTTTGTAACTGTTTCTTGTTTGTCCTGTGTGTTTGGTAGAAGATGCTGCTGCCATATGTTATGGTTGGTCTGATGATTTGCTTATAGATAAGGACTCTGTTCTTAATATTAAGCTTATTTGATGTAAGTAATGGGTACAGTTGGTTCAGTATTCTGTTAGCCGTTAATCGTTTGTTTTGTATGTGCGTATTCCACGAAAGTCTTGTGTGAAAAAAGAGTCCTAGGTATTTGGCTGTCGTTTTCCATTCTATGGGTTCATTGTCTACTGTAAGTTGGCTTGGGTTTTGTCTTCGTCGTCTTGTCACGAAGATTGCTTGGGTTTTTTTCGCGTTGATACGAATCTTCCACTTCTGGAAGTAACCCATCAGCGTGTCTATGTAAAGTTGGAGATTGCTGGTTATAAATTCAGCCTGTCAAGATGTGTCAAGATTTCAAGAGTGGTGGCCTCTATTCTAATGTACGCAGCACCAGTGTGGGCACCAGCGCTACACATAAAATCGAATCGCCGAAAAATGCAAGCAGCCTACCGACTGATTACACTTCGAACTTGCTGTGCCTTTCAAACAACGTCCTATGAGGCAACGTGTGTTATAGCCAGTATGCTGCCCATCGAAATTGTTGCGGACGAAGCGCTTCGACTCTATAAAAACGAAGCACGGACAGCGAGCACGCGAGAGATTCAAAGGCTAGTGACAATGCGCTCATGGCAGAGTAACTGGGAAGAGGCGCAAAACGGACATTGGACGTACAAATTAATCCCCAACGTTGCACAATGGGTTTCAAGAAGCCACGGAGAAACAAGCTATGACCTAACCCAATTCTTGAGCGGACATGGCGGTTATCGGTATTATCTGCATCGCCTTGGACTCAACACCTCACCGGACTGTCCAGCCTGCAAAAATGTACCCGAGGATGCGGAACATGTTAAGTTCACCTGTCCTCGCTTTGATGTATGTAGAAGTAGCCTAGAGACGGAACTAGGCACAATGATATCAGCGGTAAATGCATGCATGCTGAAATCCCAAACTGCGTGGAATGCCGTCCAAAAAATACTAAAAAATATTCACCGCAAACTGCGTGACGCGTAAAGGGACAGAAAGAAGGAAGAAGAAAGGATGCGTAGAAGCAGCTAATGGCTGATCCACCCCCACGAAGTAATGCTGAATAAGTAGTCCCGTGAGGAGTGTGGAAGAAGAAGGAGGTGGTTTTAGTCGGTAAAAATCCGGCATGTTCCAGGGCAGGAGCCCTGAAGCATCTTCTGGAAGATTTCCACCTTCCAACGACGAAAAAAAAAAGATGTGTAGTAGATGCAGGTGTCGTCTGCAAAAAGGGAGATTTTTGTTGTGGGCATCCTTGGGATGTTTGCAGTGTATATGTTATACAACAGTGGTGAGAGTGGAGAACCTTGCGGAGCTCCGGCTTCTATTGGTCGTGTGCTAGAGAAGGGGTCGTTTATTCGAACGGAAAAGATTCTGCCCTCAAGGAATGATCCAATCAACTGTATAAGGGGTTTTGGGATATTAAAATCGTACATTTTAAAGGTTAGTCCCGCGTGCCAGACCTTATCGAATGCCTTGGCAACGTCAAACATAACAAGACCTGTTGATTTCTTTTGATTGAACCCAGTTATAATGTGCTGTGTCACTCTGGCTAGCTGTAGGTCGGTAAAATGGTGGGCTCTGAACCCGAACTGCTCTTCTGGGACTATGGATTTGTCGGTGACTACTTTCTCAAGTCGTGAAAGTGCGACGTACCTGATCAGTTGCTCTGCTTTTATATGCACATATTTAGATAAATGCATCTAGGTAAACGCTCATGTGTGTGATTATTCAATTCAGTTACTCGCCAGTGAATATATATATATATATATATAAATATATATATATATATATATATATATATATATATATATATATATACATATACATATATATATATATATATATATATATATATATATATATATATATATATATATATATATATATATATATATATATATATATATATATATATATATATGTATATATATACATATATATATATATATATATATATATATATATATATATATATATATATATATATATATATATATATATATATATATATATATATATATATATATATATATGCTGGGTGATTCAGATCAAGGTACCTTGGGGTATACCGCGTGATTTCTTGAGGTTAGTTGATACAAAAATTGTGCACATATGTATATATATAACAGCAAAAAGATTAAGAGAGATAATCTCAGGAGTGGCCGATTCGATTGAGTTGAAATTTTTAGAGGACATAGGTGTAAACTGTGAGTAGGTCCATGATGATCTATTAGAATTAAGATATCTTTAACCTTTTAGCAGCAGCGGGTACTTTAATGAATTTTCAGGTACCCCTTTCTTTGTATACAGAGTAAATTTTTGTTGGAAATAAGTACTGATAATAAGAAATTACTATGTTTTATGCTTGTTAATGCTGAAAAATTGCGAAATTTGAGCTCTATGTGGGCGCTGTTTGTCCGAACTTCTGACCGAAACAATGCGTATTGAAGCTAACCAAAGCTATACGCAGAAGGGTTTTCAAGACTGTGCGGACAGCTCTGTGGCTAAGGCAGGCACGTGAAAAAAATACTTGAAATCATCGACCCTCCAGAAAAATTTCGGTTCTCGATTGGCCGGCGCAGTCACCGGACTGTAATCCTACTGAGAACTTGTGGTAGCAAGTCAAGGATAGGGTTTATGTATGTGGTTACACAAACAAATACACTTATCATTCTCACATTCACTACTCACCACACTACTTGACATTAAACACACCACATCAAAATTTGTAAATCAACCAGGCAAAGAAAAAATGTTTTTGTAGTTTAAAAACAAAAATAATGTAAGGTGTCAACTTGCAGTTGTATGTTAGAATTGTGTTTGTCAATAAAAAACTAGAAAATTTATTAGGAAACCATCTGTATAAATATAAATGATGTTAATAATAGCTTTGGCGGTTTCAATGTTAAGAGGAAAAATACATGTAACTGCTAAAAAAAAAATCGATTTTTTTTATTACATCAAAATGTTTGAAATGCTCTTAAAATATACCAAAAAAAGTTTTGAAGCGATATTCGTATTAGTTCTCAAGTTATAGTCAGTTAAAGGCAGCGCGGCGTTTCCCAGGTCGGTGGAGCTTAAAAACTTTAAACGCATTTTTCTCAAAGTAGTACTTTTTCTGCCGTACAAGATATCTCAAAAAACATTTAATCGATCCGGCTCAAATTTATACCACATCTACAAAAGAGTATTATCTCTTCGTTGAATCTAAATGTTATTGTAATTTCAGAAAAATAATTTGTTTATTAATGTTTAGAGTGCGATTTTTTTGAAAAATAATCGATTTTAATGTTTGATCTAAAATTAAAGTAAAAATTTAAAATATTTTTATTAATTTTATTGGTTCACCTATGAATTACATATTTCATTGGGATATTTTTTTTTCACTGAATGTTGCAAGTTCCCCGGAAAAGGCGTTAAGTTGTACGAGGCAGTTTTGGATGTGTTTTTTTTATTCGCTCGCATCGCCGCCATTTTGTGTTGAAAAATTACTAAAAATATTTTCATTTACTGTGAGACATGTATTTTAAGGAATTAATATCAAACATTTTCTGAATGAACAATATATAGGTTTTAAATCAATCTGAAATTAGCAATTTTTTTCGATTTTACATGTATTTCCCCCCTTAACTATCGTGTAATAAGATGACTATTTCTTAATTAACCTCGGCTATTGAGATTTGAACTTATGGATACAAATAAATGTATCACAAATTTAACAGCCAAATGTACTTAAACTAAGAAATAAGTTCGAATTGTGGACTGCAGTAAAAAGAGAGTGACACCTGATTTCAAAAGAAAGCTGTGAACGTTAAGTGGATTCTATGGCGGCTCGTTGCAAACAAATTCTTACAAATAACGGTCATGCAATAAATTACTAAGTTGATACTATAAAAAAAAAATAAAACTGAAAACTTCTCTTGAAAAGAATTAAATTTTTCAATAAAATTTCTCATACTGTATTAATTTTTTGTCCACTCTATAATTAGGATAATGAATCCAAATCGGAATATATTAAAAACCCTAAACAAGAACGACGCTTTATTCGCTACTAATATGTTCTACACATTTCAACAAATCGTTTCAATAGACTGGCTTAACCGTACATGGTGTTGAAAGCTGAAAAAATATGTTTTCTAAAAAACGCAGGCGTGTATTTATTATTTTGACCACCAATGAATATGCATATATATCAGTGGCGGCTCTACGTATGGGGATTGTGGGGTTAAGCTCCATCATCACTTTTCATTCCAAAATGTAAAGAAACCAATCTCTATTTCAATTATTACAAACTATAAAATTTCATTTTAGCGAAACAAATGATCAAAATACTTCGCTCAACAACTGTTTTTAAAATCCACTTATGTCTCGTCTCTTCCGACATTTGTATTTCATTTTCATTCACAAATTCGTGTGTACATATAATTCCATACAAGAGAACTTACTTCGCATATGCAATATGCGCGCAAGCTCTTTTCATATTCTCTTTCCATATTCTGTTCCACATGCAATGTGCGCCGGACAAAGTTGAACTAGCCCCAGAAAAGAGAGGAAACGAATGAAAAATTTTTACGGCCAAACTGTTTCAAACGCCACGTTTTACTTTGGTCTCAAGAATGCATGTGGTGGCAAGGTTTCAGATATTACCACTGGCATGAATTTCAACGTTTACGAGAGCAAAACACGGGTTAATTATATTCGTCATCAGTTGCTTATTTCACAAAATTTTGAAAGCAGCATCTCATATAACATCAATGAAAAAAATGCTCAGTGCCTGCAGCACTGTAACTGAAGTTGGTGTTTGGGGCTGCGATCCGAAAAATTTTCAGAACTTTGGGAATTGAAACATCGGTTATTTATTTTCATTGTAAATGTTTCCGGTATGAATACTAACTGTAAGCATTTATTGATACAAAAGTAGCACAACCGACTCGTGCTGGCAACCTTTCGCCAGTATCAAAGCCAAGGATATATCACATCTGCTTCACGTTGTTATATTACATTCGAAGTTATAGGAGTATAAAGAAATTTAGGGTTACCTGCAGCGAGGTTTTTCAAATAATCGAAAACTTAATATTTGCTGTTTATTGTCACTACAATATCATTACCATTTGAATATTCTACGATAAAATCGCTTAATAAAGATATTGCAATTAAAATCAAAACCAACAATAGCTGACAACCCTATTGTGGCTTTTCAACCAAATTTGGCCTGAATAATGCTTATAATAAGTTCCATTAATTGTATGAAATTTATATTGATTTCATGGCTGCACTGGAAGTTATAGGGCAAAAAGTTTTATTTTTCTGAGCGAATTTTCAAAACCAAAGACACATAAATTACCATAGCTGGCAGCACCAATTGAATCTTTCAACCAAACTTCTACCAAACAGGCTTTGGAGTAAGGTTTCGCTACTGTGTTAATTTCATGAAAATCATGTAACTAATTCACATTTCATAGGGCGAAAAGCAGTTTTTTTCATTGTCATTTTTCAAGATGGCACCACTGGCACAAAGGTGCCCACAAGCCAAAATTGCTTCTATCAGACCTGGTCCTACTTAAGTCCAAGGCATTCTGCAAATTTCAGTTGTATCTGATTATTGGTTCGTGAGTTCCCGTGAACAGAAGTTTTTGATGCTAAAAATATATTTTAACTGGGAAAGGGTTACCGTTCTTGTCCGACATGAAAATTCCAAAGTTTAACTTTGAACGTGTAGATAAAGCAAAAGATTTGTATACAAATTGGTTTTATTCTAAGAAACGGACATTTTTTCGGATATTCGATGGTTTGAATGTTTTCAACTCCAAATTTTTATTTTTTCAAATTTAAGACACCAAAATTATCATAGCTGGCAGCTCCAACAAAATTTTTCAACCAAATTTCTGCCAAACGCGGGTTAAAGTAAAATTCAGCTACTGTGTGAATTTTGTCAAAATCGAACCACCGAATAAGTATTTATAGGACTAAAAGCAGTTACCTTATTTAGTGATATTTCAAGATGGCACCACTGGGACACAATCGCCTGCATTTCAAAATCACTTCTGTCAGACTGTGTCCTATTTAAGACCAATACATTCTGCAAATTTCAATTAATTTTGCTTATCGAATCGTGAGTTTCCGTGAACAGAAGTTTTTGATGCTAAAAATATAGGTAAATTGGGCAAGGGTTACTAGGCGTGCCCGTTACACCATATCAAATTTTTTTTTGTCTATGTAAAAAAAGCACAAGATTGACATATGAGTGGCTTTTTTTTTTTGAAGAAGCGGCATTTTTTCAAGAGAGACGATGATTTGGAGGTTTTCACTTTCAGTACCTGCCCTAGCTACAGGGTTGCCAACACGCTCATTCAGAGCTACACAAATCTACGACTAAATAATACCAATATGACCTAAAAATTTCGTAATGATTGAATGGCTCTGTCAAAAGTTATCACAATTTAAAAATTTTCAAATTTTCCTGTTTTCTTTTTAAGCACCCAGCGCACACATAGGGTCAAAAAATTCCAAAACATTATCCGATTGACATGTAAAACACGTTCAAAATTTAGTTCGTCAACTTTTTTTTTGCAATAATTATTTTTGTACGGAATAATAGGTATATTAAAAATATCACTAAAATGGCCGCCGGCGCCAAACAATGAACAATAATTGACATTTAGTGAAACGTGGACCTATTCTGCATATACACCAATGTATTCTGAAAGTTTCAGCTCAATCGGGTGACGCGTTCCCGAGATTATCTCACTGAAATTTTTCGATGATATATATATATATATATATATATATATATATATATATATATATATATATATATATATATATATATATATATATATATATATATATATATATATATATATATATATATATATATATATATATATATATACGAAAAATGGTTTTTGTTGATTTGCGTAAGAAATTATTGATATGGTACTACAGAAAGGGTATTACGTACGTCTTTCAACCCTTTTTGGTCACTCAAACACAGTTTCTTCGAAAATAAATTTTCTAGCAGCTCTGATGCGCTAGTTTTTCACTATTTGGATTTGCGGAAGCTGTTTTGCTATTCCGTATTGACGGCTTCTAGCATTTATGTTTAGGCAAAATCTTACAATTATGCTACATGTTTACCATAGACGATTCGAAGCGTTTAACACAGAACAGAGTTAGCTGGCTCACAAAAAAAATTATTCAAAACATTAAGGCTGCATCATTAACTTGAGCTACTGCATTCACTTAAACTGCTGATTTGACAGTATTTGCTTTTGCAAGTTGGCGTCATTTAAAACATTATCATGACGTGTACAGCATGGTTAGGTTAAGTTAGAATTTTCTGGCTGATACAACGTTATACATTGACCATTGACCTATTAGATAGTCACGTATCGACAAGATAAGAAGAGCTGGTCCTTAAATGTTTAATCCAACTGGCCATAGAAGGTCTCAGACTTTTTTCCAAATTGGAATATATCCTTTAACCTCTGCTCTGTCACATGCGTCAGGTTCACATTTGAACAACCTCTCACTTTGTGCTTGCCAATTTTATTGGCTCGAGGTTTTGATTTGAGCTACTGTCGACCGTTATTAATTTCATTGATTTCGATGTTCGTAAACTCTACTCTTTAACTTCATTATTCAGTAAATTTGGTCATTAAATTAATTTTCATTAAGGAGTGTGTTTTTCATTTTCTCCTTCATATTCAAATAAATATTTCAGTACATTAAATTAAATAATAGGTATTTTTGTGAGAGAATATATACACATATGCTAAGGAATTCAAAACCAACCCATGTAGACAATGTAGCAAAAATGGACAGAAGCTTATTTCATTGAACCTACTCTTAAATATTATAACTTAGTTCACACCATACTACCACAAAAAATAAAAATGTCACTTCTAACTTTAACTTTACCCGATCGGTGTGTTTCTATAAAGAAATATGTGGTAAAGTTACAAGAAAGGTCTAGACCAGTCTCCAACCTTTTTTTTTTTTTTGAAGAGCCAAATTAGTGGCTCCAATTTCTTCCAAGAAACCACTTCTGTTTTTTGAAAAACAAAATCATAATTTTTATAGTAATAAATTAAATTTATAGGGTTTCTTCTTTATTTTATTTTTTTTCAATGTTTTAATGAGATGGTTGACATTCTTTGGATTTAGCCATTTTCGGAAAATCTGGTTCAGTCTTGTACAATTCACAACAAATTTCTAATTTCAAGCTCTTCTGAGATATCATTGTATGATATTTTGACTTTCTTGAAAATCTTTGGCTTGAAGACCTGTCACGAACTTGTCCATTGTAGATGCTTTTGTACTTTTACAGCAACCAAAACGATTTGAGCAAGTTTGAGTGAACTACAGTGATCGATTGCGCGAGATGTGACACATGATTTGTGTTTTTGCTGTTATCAACATGTTTTAAGTAGGTACATGTGTACATGTTTTAAGCATGAATATTTTTCTCGTTAGAACGAAAGACAATGAGAAGCAAAATGTATACACATATCACACAAAAAATAGCTTGCGTTTGTCTGACGAATAAAGAATGAAATGTTGCCTTCAACGAATCGATAGAAACAATAAGTAAACAACAAAAAAATAATAGAATGAATTTCTTCGGTTATTTATATGTGTGTATGAAGCATGCATTTTCCGATACTTTTCAACATCAATTCTTAATTGACGAGTAGTTACTCGACGAATTCAAGTTCAACTTTTTCGCATTTATCTATTCATATTTCGTTTTCTGAAGAGTTAATTTCGAAACTAGCGCACCTGAACCGCTAGAAAACTAATTTTCGAAGAAATTGTCTTTGAGTGACAATGTGGAAAGACGTAATACACTTTTTTGTAGAATCATATCAACCATTCCTTGTTCAAAGCAACAGAACTCAACTATAACACAAATGATGAAAATGTTCAGTGCTGGCAACATTTTCCCAACGAAGCAGCAATAAGTTAACCTTCACAAGCTGATACTTAAATCAACTTATCCTTTGAATTTTGTTCTCATCGGAGGATTTCATCGAAAGCTTCAGCGATTAAACGTTGTTTGAGGCTGCCATACGAAAAATGTTCAAAACTCGGAAAATTTAAAAATTGGTTTCTTAGCTTTATTGCAAATGTTTTGCATAGGTGTTTGTAATTTGAAGCATCTGTTGATGCAATAGTTACGAAAGTGGCTAATGCTGGTTACCCTGTGTCAGCAGCAAAGCAAAATATATACCAAATCTGCTTGACGTTAAGTCAAACCCAACCAGTAAATTTCGTTTCGATTGAATCACTGCGCTAGAAGTTATACGGGTGTAAAAATTTTTAAGGTTACCACCCTCAAAACTTTTCAAATTTTTAAAGCGTAAATATTTGTTGTTAATTTTCATTGCAGGATCGTTCCCATTTGCAAATCTAATGACATAATCGCGCAGTAAAGAAATTCCAAAAAAATACAAAAATGGTCATAGCTCGCAGCTCTTTCACGATTTTTGTACGAAATTCCTATGACATTTGGCTCATATCAAAATCTTTTTACTGCATAAATTTCATTTTGATATCATGACTGCACTGGAAGTTATAGGGGAAAAAGCTTTATTTTGCTGAGCAAATTTGGAAGATTTATGAGACAAAAATTACCATAGCTGGCAACCCTATTCTAATTTTTCAGCCAAATTTTCACCAAATGTTACATAAAATAAGATCCAAATATTGTGTGAATTTTTTGTAAATCTGATGGCTGAATCGGAAGTTATGGGCCAAAAAGCTGTTTTTTTTTCTCAATGATTTTTCAAGATGGCACCACTGCCACAGGGTTGCCCGCATTTCAAAGTTATTTCTACCAGACCTGGTCCTAATTGATACCAACATGTCCTGTAAATTTCATTATGATCGGATAATCCGGTCGTCAGTTCTCGTGAATAGAACTTTCGAGTGCTGAAAATAGAGGTAATTTAGTGATGGGTTGCCGACAGGGGCGTGCACTTCATATAGGCACAAAAGCACTGCCTACCCTGCTGTGCGGCTTATATTTTTCTTGCTATTTATCCTACTATACAATATCAATGATATTTTATATTTATTTTACTAATCAAAACTGAAAGTTAAATTTACATTAATTACTATTATCTGGCAACTTCGTATGTTTCTGACTCAAGTTCCATATTTCCCATATCGCAAGCTAATTCAACAAAATAAGAACAAAAAATACCCATATATGAGCGTTGAAAGGCATGCAGTCTGAATGCCTTTACCTTACGCGCACCGTAAAACGAATTTCGTATCAGAACACTATGTTCAACTGCCCCCAGCTACAACAGTATGTGTGAGATGTGGTACTATTTTATACCGGCCAAAGGCATGCCTGCCTTCATGAATTTTCGGTTGTCGCTAGGAGAGATGATACCATAGCTGCTGCATGACTAACGTTCGCTGTACAAGTGCAAATAGTTCGCAGCCATGTTGCACAAGTGCACGGCATCGCTGACAAGTGAACAGCCACGCTGCACAGGCAGCCAGAGCTGAGTTTTCATTATGCAAGGGAGTTGCCAGCAGAAATAAAGTGTAAATGCATATAAATTTTTACATAAATATTTTTATGTCTGCTATATATATGCATATATATATATATATATATATATATATATATATATATATATATATATATATATATATATATATATATATATATATATATATATATATATATATATATATATATATATATATATATATATATAATGTGAAACACTTGTGTTATTTTTTATAGTAATGCCTGAAAGAATTTTAAAAATTATAGTTTCCATAATTATACATAAAATGACAGAATTCTACCTAGTTTTGAATGACAATTCTGTCTCATCAGTTCTAGAGTACAAAGCATTTGCACAACGTGAGAACGGTTATTATAGATTGAACGTTAGTATATATCAACCTAATTTTAACGAATAAATAAAAGAAGTGAGCTAATAACTCAGTTTCCGAAGAAAACTATAAGCTTGTGAAATGGAAGCATTGGTGTGTATTTTATGTGAAAGCCTTTGTGTATCAAAGTTGATGGAGTTGGGGTTTCAGCCCTTTCATTCGAAAATAAGTGTCGAGTCATCTCAGTGGGGGGCAGAATGACACTAGCGTTGGATTTAACTTAAAAAAAAGGAATGCTATCAGTCAGTTTAATTGCAAGTCTTACGATAAATTTACTTGGCTGACTGGCTGCAAGCACAGTCACTGTTTGTTTTGTTTATCTTGAATTATATTCTTCAGCACGAAAAATGTATGCTGATGAATATAATGCATTGCATAGTATTTTCAATTATCATTTTTCATTTTCCCGTAATGTTTACTTCTAAGACACTTCTAAGACACTTATGTTACTGCCTACCCTGCACGAAGAGCTAATGCACGCCACTGGTTGCCGATCTTGCGCAAATCGGAATTTTAAAAATTTTAAATTGATATGATGCACAAACGTTAAAATTTATCAATGATTTGAATTTTTTGTCAAAAATCAAAAATTTTTCAGGAGGTTCAATGATTTGAAGGATTTTGTTTCAAGAGCCTGCTGCAGCTACAGGGTTGCCCGCACTACCTTGCAAATCCATGTGTATGAAACTTTAGTCAACATACAAACTTTAGTCAAACTTTAGTCAAGTATGAAACTTTAGTTAACAATATGCACAGCAAATTTCACGATGATCCAATGTTTTTGTCAGAAGTAATGACAAATCAAAATTTGAAAAAAAATCCTTGCCTACTTTTAGGCACGCTGCACCCACACAGGGCTCAAAATTTCCAATTCTTTACCATAATCGAGCTTAAAACATAATAGGTTTTCTTTTCCAATACTTTTTTTGAACAAAAATTCACGCTGCTTGGAAATATAGGAGTACCTCAAAATTCACTAAAACGCTCGCCGCTGCCAAAAGGTTTAGGATATCTGAATTTCAGCAAATTGTGGACCTACCTACTAAATACATCTACGTTCTCCGAAAGTTTCAGTTCAATCGGATCTTCCACTCCAGAGATTACCTTTTCCCTTTTTTCCCTTAATCATTTTGATGATATATATATATATATATATATATATATATCTATATATATATATATATATATATATATATATATATATATATATATATATATATATATATATATATATATATATATATATATATATATATAAAGAAATATGAATTTTCGGCGAAACGAGTTTAATACTACTTTTCTTCGAAAATTATTAAAAAAACTCAACGGTGAATGGTTCGAATTGCCACTTAGAATCGTTCAGAGAGCCACATATGGCTCCGTGGCTCCCGGGTTGGAGACTCCTGGTTTAGACCATCAATTGGGTGCTATAGAGATCGATGGCTGTGGTGAATTGTTATAAGGCAACGTATTCCTCGTAAAACAGGAAACTGTACTTACTCAAAAAGGAAAAAAAGTCTAGCGCATCAGAACCGTTAGAAAACTAATTTTCGAAGAAATTTTCTTTTAAAGATTTAAAAATGTGTGAAGACGTTATACACTTCTTTGTAGTATCATATCAACCATTTCTTACTCAAAGGAACAAATATACTTTTCTGACAGCATTTCCTATAACACAAATGATGAAAATGTTCAGTGCTGGCAACATTTGTCCAACACAGCAGCAATAAATCTACCATAACATGCTCGTGCATAATCAACCTGTCCTTTGAATTTCGTTTTCACCCAAGGATATCATCGAAAGTTTCAGCGATGAAACTATGTCTGGGGTTGCCATCCGAAAAATTTCCAAAACTCGGAAAATTTAAATATCGGTTGCTTATTTTATTGTAAATGCTTTGCTTATAAATACCAAATGGAAGCATCTGTTGGTACAATCTTTACGAAATTGTCTGGTGCTGGCAATCACGTGCTGCACCATAGCTGCTTCACGTTGTATTGAACCCACCATAAGAATTTCGTTTCGATTGAATCGCTGCGCTGTAAGTTATAGGAGTGAATATAATTTTAGGGCTACCACCGTCCAAACTTTTTATATTTTTGAAACGTAAATATTTCTTGCTAATTGTCATTGCAGGATCATTCTCATTTGGAAATTTTATGGCAACATCGCTCGATAAAGAAATGTCAATCAATTACGAAATTCATCATAGCTGGCAACCCTATCATGATTTTCCTACAGAATTAGAAATGCAACAAGGTCCACTTACCACATGAATTTCGTTTTGATTTAGTTACTGCATCGGAAGTTATAGGGAAAAAACCTTGATTTTCCTGAGCAAATTTACAATATTAAGGAGACAAAAATTGCCATAGCTTGCGACTCTATACTAATTTTTCAACCAAATTTCTATGAAATCTATCTTAGAGCACACAAATTTTTACTTCCGGTTTTCAAATCTAATTTCAAAATTAAAAAGAACAGTTAATTTTCTACACCAATCAGTATTTTTAATATTTTTTAGATTTTTTTTTTGAATCCTTGAATCCGCTTCCAAAAAATTCGTTTATCAATTTCATCCATTTTCCAGGAACCCATAACTCGGCAACTAAACCGTATAGAAACCAAAATTTGTGTGTCCACGTTCTTATCTTCTAGAAGTATCATTATCCGCAATATGAACGAAATCCAGAACCTCGATTTTTTTTTATAGTCCGCTTCACGTGAAATGCCCCATAAGGCTCACGAGTCCCTATATTATTTACATGTTTTAAATTGATATTATGGTTCCAGTCATAATATCCCATGGTTATGCGAAACATATGTACCTATTGCACAAAATCTTCGTATGGTCTGTGCAACCATGTGAATATATTTAAGTCAGAGTTGTAGCAACCAAAACCTAAATAATTGTTTAAACAACAATATAATTGCGGAAAAACCGAAACTGATTATAAATTGTTCTAAGTACAGGGTGTTTTTTAGTGGTATAGAACTTAAAGTTGGCAACACTTGTTGATGCTACGTACAGCGTGACAGCTGTCATGCGTTTTATGGTAAACTTGGTTTGCCACTTTTTCATGAATCGGTTGACGCCTGAGCAATGTCTGCACATTGTGCAGATTTATTTTTAAAAAAAACGGCTCTGTTCGAGAAACTCATCGCGCACTCCAAACTGATGTAGTTACAGTTTGTTGTGCTTTATGGGCCGATGGAATAATTGGTCCATATGTCTTCAAAAATGCTGCTAGGAGTAACAAGCAACCATCGACTTATTGAAAGAAGCATTTGATGAGCGCATAATTTCTCGTTTTGGACCTGTGAACTGGCCTGCAAGTTCTTGTGATTTAACATCGGTGGACTATTTCTTGTGGGACAGCGTCAAATCATTCGTCTACGCCGACAAGCCCAAAACGCTTGACCATTTGGAAGACAGCATTCGCCGCGTTATTGGCGGGATAAGGCCCCAATAAGTGGTTAGCGTAGTCGAAAATTGGATCTCTCGTTTGGACTACACATGCCCGAAATCATATTTAAATAAAAATGGCAGAGAGTTATCTTTCCAACAAAACCAATTTTGTGGCAATCAAAATAATTTATCCGTATTTTGTTTCATTTCAAAAGTCGATACCTCTAAAAAAACACCCTGTATAACTTGAACTAACATGAACCTTATTTCAACTAAAATACTTTTTTAGGATTCCTTCTTACTTTTGCTGGCAAATCGAAAGCTACTGTATTTTTTTCAAGACATATGGGAGAAAGGATCAAAACTTGGTGTTTTGTTTAAGAAAATCGTTTGAATCTTTTAAAAGCAACAAATATTTTAGTGAATAAGACTTATCTTTTCAAGTTCGAGGGTCCCAAAACATAGAAAATAAGCAAAAGGTCCAACCAGTCATGAGTCTGGCTACGCAGCGATGCATATACGCCGAGGCAAACCACGCAGAGCATATGTTGCACCCAAACAATACTTCCCAAACTGCCAGAAAAGTGACAAATTTTTGATCAATTGTCGGCTATGAGCTGTGATGTGGTGATGAGATGATGTGGTGACTTTTGCGCTTTGTTATCTGTGGATATTTAAGTTTTTTGTTAAATTTTTTTGGTAGAAATTGAAATTTCAGACGCTTTCAAAAAATACTTTTGTACAAAAGGTTTATATTGCAATACCACAATTTTTTATTAATGCTATACTAAACAATTTTTCGTTGCTTTATATGGTGTACGCAGACTTTTGTTCGGCACTGTATGTACATAGGTATTCAAGATGAAAAAGAAAACGTTGAAAACGTAGCTGCAAGTGCCATTGGTGTGAGATGAGAAAATTGTTTCTCGTAGTAATCTGGATCAGGATAATCTGCATTTCAGAAAATATGTGAAGATTTCGATAGTTCTCTATCTTAGTCTGATTGTGATCAAAAAGTCTCTTTTACTCAAAAAAAAAGTTTGGGGGTAGGAGATGACATCCAGTTTTCCTCACGAAGCTTTCTTCTTCTAAGCTGATAGCATATTTTCCCCTTGATAATACCGAAAAAATATTTTGGCCTTTGGGCTCCGTCACCGCATAAATAATACAATTGCCATACGATGGCAGGTTGGACCAGTCCGGAAAGACAAGATAATTTATAATTCAAAGAAATGGGGCACATTCTTCCGACACGACTCGTATATCTTCCTTTCTAGTTACATTTTTCCGTTTCATGTTTTTCGGCCTTCGATATTGTTTCGTTTGGTAGAATTAAGATAACAGTATTCAGTATATAACCCGAAACAAAAACTAGACAAGAGGAAGGAAATGAATATGACTGCAAAAAACTTTCTCCTTTAGATCACCATTAATTGCATCCATCATCACAAGCAATTTTCAAATTGTTCCTTGGGGTTATTAGCTTCCAGCAGATTATTCTAATGGAATCGTTTTGCCAAAAAAAGAACTTTTCGCATTAACTTCCTGTCATTACACTAAGCAGGCAACCATGTGAGCAAGAAAAACAAGCTGGTAATGATTTTTAAGGTTTTTTTGTGCAAATGTTTGTCGCTTTCATTGCTTTGCCAGCTGCCATTCATTTCCGACTCGCTTTGCTATCATCGAAATAATTCGTTGAAAGAGAAACAGGCTGGAAAATTATTTGATATGAACGGTAATTAAGTTTGCAGTAATAGAAAGAAAACGGATGAGATATCATTGGTCTAGATTGTTAGGATTCTTTTTTTTTGCGAAACTTTTTGTTCATACTGCCAGAAGTTTAAATGTATGTACATACATTTCTATGTATGTATATTCTCGAAATGTGTCTTTGAAGTCAACGTTGGCGTAAGCTATGGAAAATTTTCCTGAAAATTTACTGAATATTTTTCATTTGCAATCAAGCAAGCGATCATTATAATCAATTTTATATTATTAAATTATGCAAGCGACTAGTTTTAATGCCAACTGAATCAATTATACAAAACAACCTCGGTCTTCTCTATGGAAGTAGCAATCAAACTTATAATTAGTCTTTCTTGAAGCTTAATCAAACACAAATTGCATTTCATATGAATATTTAGACTGCAATAAATTCGTATCAGCTTATTGTTTGATCTCCATTGAAGCTTAATGAACTGTGATATACAGTGCTGAATTATTTGATTTCATTTATTTATTTTCATTTATTTATAATTGTAATGCATAAACATATATAAATACGAAACAAATTGAAACAAGAAAAGGAAAAAAAAACTACATATGAATACAACACTAATAATAAAAAAACTCTAGCGCACCTGAACCGCTAGAAAACTAACTTTCGAAGAAATTGTCTTTGAGTGACAAAAAAGTGTGGGAAGACGTAAAACACTGTTTTGTAGAATCATATCAACCATTCCTTATCCAAAGCAACAAAACTCAACTATAACACAAACGATGAAAATGTTCAGTGCTGGCAACACTTTCCCAATGAAGCAGCAATAAGTTTACTTTAACAAGCTCATACTTAAATCAACTTATCCTTTGAATTTCGTTCTCATCGGAGGATTTAATCGAAAGTTTCAGCGGTTAAACGTTGTTTGAGGCTGCCATCCGAAAAATGCTCAAAAAAAATTGGTTTCTTATTTTTATCGCAAATGCTTTGCATATGAGAAAGTAATTTGAAGCATCTGTTGGTGCAATATTTACGAAAATGGCTAATGCTGGCTACCCTGTGTCAGCAGCAAAACAAAAAAATATACCAAATCTGCTTCACGTTAAGTTAAACCCAACCAGTAAATTTCGTTTCGATTGAATCACTGCGCTGCAAGGTATACGGGTGAAATGAATTTTAGGGTTACCACCCTCAAAACTTTTCAAATTTTTAAAACGTTAATAGGCGCGTTTTATTATACATCCAGAGTAGTGCAGGATATCAATTTGCACACGAAACAACAACAACATCCAGAGTACAAACACTTGTGAATTCAGTGGAGTTCGTACTCGTGCTCTCTGTGGAACGTATTTCGAAAAGTCATACCAACTGGAATAGTTGGAATTTTCAAAAATTTCTATGTCACCCTGGCAACCAGGATAAATAGTCATACATTTGAAAACGGCGTTGGTTATATGACAGCTCAAATTTTGAAATGACAACTGTCTGACAGAAAAAAACTCGCGTGCTACTCTGGATCGTTTTATTATGCATCCAGGATACCTACTACACTCTGGATGAAAATAAAACGCAGCTAATATTTGTTGTTAATTTTCATTGCAGGATCATTCTCAATTGCAAATTTAATGACATAATCGCTCAGTAAGGAAATTTCACAAAATTACAAAAATGGTAATAGCTGGCAGCCCTTTCATGATTTTTGTACGGAATTCCTACGACATTTACTTCACATTAAGGTCCATTTACTGCATGAACTTCGTTTTGATTTCTACACTGGACCGGAAGTTATAGGGAAAAAAGCTTTATTTTGCTGAGCAAATTTGCAAGATTTATGAGACATAAATCACCACAGCTGCCAGGTCTATACTAATTTTTCAACCAAAATATTACATAGAGTAACATCCAAGTAGGACTGTGTAAATTTTGTTGAAATTTGATGGCTGAATCGGAAGTTAGAGGCCAAAAACCAGTTTTTTTTCTCAGTGATTTTTCAAGATGGTACCACTGCCACAGGATTACCCGCATTTCAAAATCACTTCTATCAGACCTGGTCCTATCTAATACCAACATGTCCTGTAAATTTCATTATGATCGGATAATCCGGTCGTCAGTTCTCGTGAACTAAACTTTCGAGTGCTGAAAATAGAGGTAATTTGGTGTTGGGTTGCCGTTCTTGTGCAAATCGGAATTTTGAAAATTTTATCTTGAGATGAAGGACAAAGGATAAAATTTATCAATGATTTGAATTTTTTGTCAAAAATCAAAAAATTTTCAGGAAGGTCAATGATTTGAAGGATTTTTTTTTCAGCAGCCTGCCACAGCTACAGGGTTACCCGCTTTATGTTGAAAATCTATATGTGCTAAATTTTAGTCAACATCAATACGCTCTGTAATTTTTACGATGATCCATTGTATTTCTTACAAGTAATGACAAATCAAAATTTGAAAAAAAATCTTTGCCTAGTTTTAGGCACCCTGCACCCACACACGGCTCAAAATTTCCAATTCTTTATCATTGGCAAGCTTGAAACATAATATATTCTCATTCCCAAAACTCTTCTTTCACAAAACTTTACACTGCTTGGAAATATAGAGAGAAAGGGAGCACCAATTGCCGCTAGCCTTCTCCTTGCCAACGCCGGGCATTGACACAAGAGGTGGAGGACGGATTCCTCCTCATCCTCAGAGCCGCAACTCCAACAGAAATCGTTAAACTGCACTCCCAATCGTTGTGCATGCCGTCCTATGAGGCAATGGCCCGTAAGAACTCCCACTGTGCAGCGTAGAGCGCTTCGAGTTAAGCCTAAAAGCTGCCTGGTGCGACGCGCATCCATGGATACCCAGGACTGCCTTGCTATTGCACAGGATGATTCATCTGCCCAGGACGTCTTAGCATCCTCGAGATATTTTTGCCTAATGGCCAGTTTGACCGATGACATCGGTATACCTATTGAGAGGGAGCAGGAGACCTCCGGTAGCAAGGTTCCAAGCCTTGCTAGCTCATCGGCCTCACAGTTGCCCTGAAAACCCCTATGTCCCGGTACCCAAATCAATTGAACCACTGAATGTCTCGACATCTCCCTGAGAGATGCACGGCATTCAGCAACAATCATGGAAACTGTACAAGGACCAGCAAGGGATTTAATAGCCGCCTGGCTATCTGTGAAAATGCCAATATTAGCCCCGAATATTCGACTACACAGAAGCCAGTCGATTGCCTGTAAAATAGCCGCAACCTCCGCCTGAAAGACACTACAATGGTCTGGTAGACGGAGGGACAGCTTTAGATTCAGCTCATCTGAGTATACACCACTTCCGACTCTATTGTTTAGCTTTGAGCCGTCAGTGTACACATGGATAAGCCCACTTTCGAGGGTGACACCATCACGCCATTCATCCCTACCAGGAATGCGAGTTGTGAACTCCAAATCTAGTAGGCTCTGCGGAGCGATGTAGTCAACACCCGCTGGAGCGGGAACTCCCTCGACCAAAATCCTCGCATGGCCGAAATCTGTTCTATTCCAAGCCGAGATACAATTTAGTCTCACAGCGGCAAGATTAGCTTGCTGTAAGATAAGAAGATTGGTTGGCAGCCAATGAAGTAGCACGAAGAGTGCCTTAGTAGGGGTGGAGCGGAGCGCACCAGTTACAAGTAGTGCAGCCATTCTCCGCACTTTTTCAATCTGCCGTTTGCAGGTAGCCTTAATAGCACCCTGCCACCAGAACACCACCCCAAACAATAGAATTGGCTCAACCACAGCAGTGTAAAGCCAAGCAACAGTACGAGGTTGTAGTCCCCAGTTCGCTCCTATGGCCCTTTTACAGCAGTAAAGTGCATTGAAAGCCTTCCGAGCTCTTTCTGTTACATTGTAGGTCCATAGTAATTTCGAGTCAAGGATCAGCCCTAAGTACCTGACCCTCTGGCTCAAGTTAATGGAGACCCCATTCAACTTGGGTAACTCAAAAGACGGAACTTTGTACTTCCTTGTAAACAGCACTAGTTCCGTTTTGTTAGGATTCACATTCAAGCCGCACTCACGACTCCAACGTGAAAGTATGTCAAGAGAGTGATTTAGCCTCTCCGATAGCGTAGATAAATACTTTCCCGACACTGTCGCAGCTATGTCGTCTGCATAAGCAATCAATTTGCAGCCAGCGCGGTCCAGTCTCATTAGAAGAGTATTCACCGTGATGTTCCACAGCAGGGGAGAGAGGACTCCACCCTGAGGTGTGCCCGTACTGACTCCTCGTCTTACGCTGGCATCCCTCAGGGAAGAGATAACCACTCTACTTTTGAGAAACTGCACAATAAAAGCAATAAGCCGCTCGTCCACATGAAGCACCGAGAGTGCCTCAACAATAGCGTTAGAATTTACGTTGTTGAAGGCCCCCTCGATGTCCAAGAAGGCGGCAAGCGTATATTCCTTAAGCACAAGAGATTTTTCAACTTGCTCAATAAGGACATGAAGAGCAGTCTCAACAGATTTACCTTTGGTATAAGCGTGTTGTGACTGCGAGATCAACATAGGATCAATTGATCTTTTAATATGGTAATCAATGATCCTTTCCAAAATCTTAAGCAGGACTGAGTTAAGACTTATTGGACGGTAGTCCTTTGGCCTAACATGAGAAACTTTTCCTGCTTTGGGGATAAACACAACTCTTGTTTCCCGCCAGCTGGTGGGAACATACGAGAAGCGTAGGCAAGCGTTATAAATCTCTCTGAGCCATGGTAGCGATACTTCCATGGACTGCTGAACGTCAGCCGCAAGCACGCCATCAGGGCCCGGGGATTTAAACGGCTCAAAAGAGTTAATAGCCCACCTCAGTTGAGAGTATGATATTCTGAACGGCGGGGCTCTACCGTAATTTAGTTCCGTTTGGTGCACTGTCCCTATAGGGCAATAATTGCCCGGGAAGTGTGCGTCCATGAGAACGTTTAGAGTATCTGCGCTCGAACTAGTCCAAATGCCCTCAGGGTTCATGATGCACCCCATAGCCTTTGGTGTCGTGCTTAATACCTTGCGAAGGCGATTCGCCTCGCTGAGACTCTCTACGTTTCCACAGAAAGATCTCCATGAGGACCTCTTAGCCTTGCGTATGGCATACTTAAACGCCTTCAGCTTCGTTTTATACGCCGACCAGTCATTAGATCTTTTCGAGCTATTAAATTCCTTCCTACATTCTCCCCGCAGGATGCTGATTTCCATACTCCACCAGGGAGGCTTGGGATTGCCCCTGGCCGAGGGTGGCTTACATGCTTCCCTAGACGCGGAATTGAGAGAATTAGTAAGGGTGTCTACCGCCCGATCCAATTCATGGTAGCAGTCAATGCTCCTAGGAGCAGTTTCCAGTGAGGATCGTACCAGAGAATGAAAAAGTTTCCAGTCTGTCCTCTTTCTGTTGATAAAGGCTACCTGCCCAGCAGAGCTGCGGCCAGCCACGTTATACGATATGTACCTATGATCAGAGAATGAGCACTCTTGCAGAACCCTCCAGTCACGGAGAAGATGCGAGTGCCGCCCACTAATCAAGGTAACATCAAGAACCTCCCTGCGGTTTGAGGTAAGGAAGGTTGGATCGCTACCAGTGTTGGCGATGAAAAGGTCGTGGGCCAAGATGAAGTCAAAAAGCTCTTCACCTTGGCCATTAGTGTTGGAGCTACCCCATACTTCATTATGAGCGTTGGAGTCAGCCCCTAGAATAGGAGGCACACCAATCTTTGTGGCTTCAGCCACAACACCCTTGACAATGTCGCAAGGTGGGCTGTCGCCATGATCGTGTGCCATGTAGCAAGAAACAAACCAGTAGGATCTCTGGTCGATTTCCACTGCAATAGCCATGTTATCCCTGTCACTGAAATTGTGTAGTACAAGGACGTTTATGGTTTTCTTGACAAGAATGCAGACACGTGGCTGATGTAAGCCGTCGGGTACCACTAGTCTGTATCCATCGGTGCGTAACCCGCAAACCCGGTTTTTGGCAACCCATGGTTCTTGGATTAGAATCAGCTCCTCCTCTGTCCTAGACAGTCGGAGGAGCAGGGTAGCTGATGCTACTTTAGAATGGTGAAGGTTGATCTGCAATACCTTCACCATCATTTATTTTCGACGATGGTTAGATCCAGGTCCTCCCCGTCTGACATAGATGTCTGCCCAGCCTCTTCCTCTGCTTCCAGAGTCATGAGGTCCAGGCAGCCACCCAACTCGGAGGTAGTCCCGATACTAACCCCGTCTGCATAAAGCGATTCCACCTCGGATTCATCCTCAGATGTCACCCTTGAAGATGTGTCCAGCCCCTTTTTAGGTGAGTCACCTGTTTAGGGTGAGGTTTCTCGGGTGTTGGATCTCCCGCAGCAGAGCTCTTTGGCCTGTCGCTTCGGTAGATCCGTAGGGCTAGTTTTTCGACCCCATACCTGATTATGCCCTTTCGGGCATCTAAGATCGGGAGTGCCTCCTCATTTATGATGAAGAGAGCCTCCCGCCGATTGTCTACCGGCTCTCCAATCTTCGCAACCCTCCAATTTTCCGTTGGAAGATCTGGATTGAAAAGCCGGACTATTTCCAGGACTTCCACTGGATCCGAGTGGAAACTTGGAATCCAAGTCCTGCATCTAGGCCGGCTGGGAATCTCATCCTTGTGCACCACCTTAATCTTGGCGCCTGGCCAGAGTTCCCCCAGCTCGGAGATTGCCTGCTTATAGAAGTCGGCCGATCGTTGGTCTCCACACGCAACCAGCCGGATTCCTTTGTGCCAGCCCGCATCGTTCACCGTAGGTGGTGGACCCGAGCTGGCCTTCTGCAGCCTACAGCAGATTCCAAACAAAGCCTGCCTTATCTTAAGCCAGTTTTCGGGGGAGATGGTTCCATCTCCCTGGCTGGCATCAATCATGGCCCAAACCAGGCACTCTTTGGCCATTTCGCTAAATGGCCGAGTTATCCCTGTAGGAGCCGTCACTACCTTCTGCTTTTTGCAGTCTTGTATGCCCTGATTCATCTGCTCAGCCGACCTTTGTCGTTTCTGAGCTGAAGCTCCAGGGTGTAGAGGGAGCGGATTAGGGTGCTCCCCAATGAATGACTTTGCCCACTGAAGGGACTTTTTGTCCTTGTCGGACATAGTGTCGGGGGGGACGTTTTCATACTTCCTCAGAACTTTGAAGGCTGCCCTTCTAGTTCCATAAGCCCGAGATCTTTTGGCGGAGGAGCTCTGCGTGCCTGAAGATGAGGAAGCGGCACCGGAGGTAGCGCTTGTTGATGGTCGGGCTGGCTCATTCACCGAAACCTTCCCAGCACACTGGCCACAAACGGACTTCATGGCATTCGCAGGGCCAGGCTTGGTGACCTCAGCCCCGGAACCGCCTGAGACAGGGGTTGAGGAAGATTTTGAAGGCACTGGAGCTGACCCACTCGTCATGTCTCCACTACCTTGCTTAGGTGCTGTGCCAGGCACTGGAGCTGGCCCACTCGTCATGTCTCCAGAACCCTGCTTAGCCGCTGTGCCAATAGTCAGTGGAGCTGACTCAATCGCCATGTCTCCACGAACCCCTGCAGCCTTAACCTCAGTCTGCAGAGCTGGCTTATTCACCATGTCTCCACTTCCTGAGGCTACAGCTGCAGCCGACGGCGCAGCTTTTTTAGCCCCCCCTCTACATTAGAAGGTGAGTTTGATTTGTTGCCAGGCTTTTGCCTGACGAGTTTGTTTTTATTATTATTTTTCATGCAATATGGGTCCCCACTCAGAGCCGCTATCTCAAGTCCGAATGTGTAGTCACCTTAATGATCCCATGGTTATCTATGCAAACCAGGGAGGCCATGCGAGGGTTGCCACAAGCCCTTATGGGGACAAGTAGTCAGAGCCGGATCAGTTTTAATCAGGAGTCCACCTCAACTGAACCTACACCACCAACTTAATGGCGACGAGACTGAGAACGTACTCTGAGGCCTGCCAGGGTTTTAACGGGACGGAGATGATCGTATTAACCCAGAGCCGTTCACGAAGCGGATTTCACTCCGTCGCTACCGCGCCTGAGGACGACTAGGTCCAGAATGCTACGATCACCAGCCCATGTGCAACAAACGTATTGTGTATCGAGAGAGGTCCGAGGACGAAAGCAGTCGTAAAGAGAGTCTAGATCATTTAGCGTTACCCAGGATGCACCGCGAGGAGGCGATCTAGTTACATCCCTATAAATATATATATATATTATATATATATATATATATATATATATATATATATATATATATATATATATATATATATATATATATATATATATATATATATAAAAAGAAATATGAATTTTCTGCGAAACCAGTTTAATACTAATGTTCTTCGAACATAAGTAAAAAAGTAATGTACAAATAAATAACACATAACACAACTGAGTAAGTAAATAAATAAGTTTGAAATAGATAGCTAATAAATAACAATCAAATGAATAAAGAACAACTAAAAAACAAAAGTCACAAATATATTAAAGATAACGGGGTACAAATGGCTTGGATAAGCGAAGATTTGAAGGATAGTTTGGAAATCGTTGCGGAATAAATACTGCTAAAGCCATTGAAAATCCTGCAGAATCCATTTACCGGCTTATTAGTTGCATATATGGTGGAATGTAGATATGCCTTTAGCAAAAGATTGGACCCAGTGTTTCTTACGGGGATATTTGTCACCATTTTACTGTGCAGAAATTCAACTCTAATAAAGTCTCTAGAGACGTCAAATGTGAAGCAAAACGAAAGCATCATTCTTCTAGATGTAAGTGGAGTTAAGTTTAAATAACCCAGTCTAACCTCAAACGGGGGTAAATTTTCGAAGTCCAAAGGGTTGCACTCTCTCTTAGGGCGAAAAGTAAAAATTGCTTTTGTATGGACTCGAGTCTGCTACTTAGGAATTCAAAGGTTGGGTTATAGATAATACAGGCGTATTCAAGAAGAGAACATACAAATACAGTGTATAATGATCTTGTGGACCAGATATTTTTAAACTCCTTGGCCTGTTGCTTAATAATGCGGAGCTGCTTATTCGCACGTGAAAGAATTTTGTAGTAGTGTAAGGTGAAACGAAGTTTTCTATTCAAGACATAGCGAAATGTGCCAGCTCGCGAATAAGTTGTTGTCGAAAAAGCATGGTACAGTTTGAGATCGTCTGCGTAGACTAGGTGAGGTATATTTGACAGTTTGACGAGTGGCACCCCAGATGTAGCAAATATATTTTTTGATAAAACTTCTTGAAATTTTACGAACTGGACTCACTTGCGGAGGTAGGAACTGAGCCAGCCAAGTAAAGATCCAGCAAGTCCCTATTCGAGCAGCTTTATGATCAATGTAAAATGGTCAACTCTGTCAAAAGCCTTGCTTCAGGCTATGTAGACTACGTCAATTTGATGGCTTTTCTCCATTTTACACAAAATGTCCGAAACTAAAATTATCAAGTCTCTGATAGTTGAGCGACCTCTTCCAAAGCCATGCTGTTGCTCATTCAGACGAGAACCATCTAGTGGAGAAAGTTTATTCTAGGCAACCTTTTCAAAGAGTTTTGGAATCGAAGACAAAATGGCAATGCCTCTTTAAATTTCGATGCAGCGTCTACTCCCATTTTCAAAAATTAGTGTCCCATCTGAAAGTTTGCAACAGGATGTGAACACACCAGATGAATGTGACCAGTCAAAGAATATATGCAGAGGTGCTACTAGCTGCTCCATACACTTACGCAGGAATGTCGGTGGAAGATCAGGACCAGGACCTTTGTTACAAATGAGCTCTAAGAAAGCTTTACGTATTTATTCACGTTATATTTTTATGTGGCTGACAAAAACCGTTGGAGTTTAATCAGAAGAAGAAAAAATTGAATTATATGGGTCTAGTGCATTGAAATTTTTTTGGAATTTTTCTGCAAATAAATCGCAAGTATCTTTTCAAGAAGAAAAAGTGACATTATAATGGAACATTGACGATGGATAACCAGCTTTCGGGTCGTTATTACTGTACCGCGTTGTACGCCTGCAAAAACCCCTTTTGTTCGCAAATAGAGCCAAGCGATGTTAGTTTCAGGGGCCGATGCTCACCGGAGATGTTGCTGCAGAACAGCTGTGAGCAGCCGCCTCCACAACAGAAATTGTAGCCTAACCTGCGACCCTCGCGTGACTAATGGTGCTGGATAGTGTAGTGGGTAGTTCGAGGGGCAGGTCATGCCCTAGCTGTGTCACGCATTCCGGACGCGGACCAACATAGAAAAGGATAAAGGCGGGAAGAAAGGAGCCCACTTTATCATAGCTACACTGAACCTATATAATTGTTGGGGATTATAAATCCGCTACTATCCCAATATCCATACAAAATAAAAAAAAAAAAACAAAAATTTGCAGAAATAAAATAATTCAATACAATATAAAAATGTAAATCCACGCAAATCAAAATACAAATGGTCAACAATAAGATAATATTCCCAAATAAAAATAATACAAAGAAGAAAAACAAATAAAACCGACGATAATATATTATGTAAACGTGAAAATAAAGAATTAAGATTATTATGATTTCTTTAAATAATACTAGAGCTGACTGATTTTTGACAAGAAGCAGTTGTCATCAAGTTGTCATGGGAGACAGTATTCGTAGTAATAATTAGATTTGAAAACAACAGGCCAATGATTTAATTGTAAACTACTCGTACCAACAATTACTCATTTACTTGGTTTGCTATTACATTTGCTTTACGATTAACTTAAAGAAAAGTTGAGTTTTGATCAGTTTATTAAGAGGCATCAAAATTAACTTCACCCTTGTCTTCACCAAAAACTTAATTGAAGTGGAATGAAAGGCCAAAGACTGAACACAAAAACACTGAGTCGTTATCTCGAGACAATGCTGCTATCGGGAATATTATTAAGAACTTATCTTTTTCATTAAAACCTATGGTCGATTTAATAGACGACTTACGCGGTCAGCAAGATCAAGTCTTGGCACTATCCTCTAGACTAGATCAAATTGAAGATAAGATGGACTTAACTCTATCTAAAATTAGGAGTGTCGATGTTAAGGCGTCAGCCGTAGCTGACACTGTAGTAGACATTACTGACACGAGTCTAACTTCGTGTTCGATCGACCTAATATCTTCGAAATTAAACGCGATGGAGCATCAACTTGATCGTATCTCAATCTCCCAACCCTCAAAACCTGCATCAAGATCCATTGCCTGCCAGACGGTTCCGGAAAATGAAATACCGACAACTTCTGATAGTGTTGCTACAAAACACAAACCGATTTCTGATAATGTTGGCGCAAAACATAAATCAACTTATAAAATAGCAGATGCAGCAATGAGTGAACGGAAAGCGAATTCAAAAAATAACGTCAAATGTTCAAAATCATCTGCTAATGCGACTTCGAAATCTCCAGTCTCCGCATCTAATGTAGCTAAGAAAACTAGCTCAAAAGCAGTAGATGCCAACATCGTATTAGATCCTCATATAGTATCAAATGATTTGAATATTTTCAACTGCACCCTCAGAGGTGTCACACAACCCAGAGCTATATTTGTATCTAGGCTTGCTCCTGATACCACAGCAGATGACGTGAAGAAAAATGTTGAGGGAATCCTTGAGCATACAAAATCCTTCATCCCTAAGGACTGTGTATCAGTTATTAAGATAGGGAATCGGCATCGTGTATCATCATTTAAAATTATAGCACCAGATTGTTGCTTTGATTCCATTGCAAATAGCCTTTTCTGGCCGCCGAATTCTGTTGTGCATGAATTCATCAACAAACGAATAAGTAAATCAAGTGCTGCAACAAAAAACGGGACGAACTCATCTCAGCACTTTACACCAACGTAAGTGGAATGCGATCTTAACTTAATAAGTTCTATGAGCTGTCAAACTCTGAAGCTTTTGGCGTCATTGCGATCACCGAAACGTGGCTTTGTGCAAAATTCACAATGCTGAAATTTTTAATTCGGAGTATACTATTTTCCGCCGGGATAGACATGGAGATCTTACTGACGCTCCTGTCGGAGGTGGTGTTCTTCTGGCGTTTCACAAAAAATTCAAAGTATCTCTAATCGAAATACCGCATGCAAATAATGAATTTATTTGTGCCCAAGTCGAACTGACGTCAAAGAAAATATTTTTCGGTGTCAACTACACGCCACCAAATTCTTCGTATGATGTTTATGCTTCGCTTATACATATTATGCAGCTCATATGCGATCTTGCGGACAATAACGACGACATCGTCTTAATGGGTGATTTCAACCTACCTAGAATAAACTGGTGCCCTTCAGCGGACGGCACTTTCGAAGTTCCGAGCTCTACTTCTATTGGTGGACAACACGATATCAACATTGCAAACGAATTTATATCACTTGGTTTGTTTCAAGCCAATTGCATCCGGAACGCAAATGGAAAAATGCTGGACCTGATGTTTTCGACTGATGCCTCTTCTACTGTGGTGAAACCCCTCACATCATCTCTCATCGACGAAACCGCGCATCATTGTGCACTCAACATTATTTTCGAGCCAAAGTCTAGTAATTACTTATCATCGAGCACATCTGAACTTAAATTTAATTTTAGACGAGCTAATGTTGATCAAATACGTGACTTGCTTGCTAACTATGATTGGTCCTCCGTGTTGCAGGAACCTAATCCTGATAAAGCTACGTTCTACTTCCACATTCGGTTGTTTAGCTGTTTTTTACGGTGCGTGCCAACTACCTTCACTAAAAGCAAGGTTCGTTTTCCTTGGATGTCTCCACAGCTTTGCCATTTAAAAAATTCCAAAAACAAAGCCTGGAAAAAGTTTCGCCTGACTCGCTCAGAACCTGACTATCAACGTTTTTCCACATTACGGGATCTGCATCATAATGAAGTTGCATTCGCATATCATAGACATACGCAACAGCTTAGATTTAATTTTCAAGCTCAACCTAAGAGATTTTGGAATTTTGTTAATTCTAAGACTTATAACGATGGGTATCCACTCACATTTAAATCTGACGACTCTTATTTTGATGATCCCTTTGATATTAGTAATTTATTTGCTTCCGTTTTCCGTAAAGCCTATCGTACGGACTTTCCTAACTCCAGACACTTTTCACCCTACTTGACGAACTCAACAGTTTCTTCTTTGGAGATGAAGGATTTAAAAATTGACGAGGACACTATTATCACATTTGCTAATAAACTTGACAATAATATAACACCTAGCCCAGATGGCATACCTAATTTGGTCTTGAAATATTGTGTGTCGTCACTACTACCTGTGCTGTCTTATATTTTCAATACATCCTTAAAAACAGGCATCTTTCCTCATTTGTGGAAATACTCCACCGTCACTCCTATATTCAAGAAGTCGTAATAACGCTTGCAACTATAGACCTATTGCAAAACTTCCCTGTGTCGCAAAACTTTTTGAAGCCATAGTCACGAATGTTGTAGCCTTTCATTGCAAATCAATTATGGCTCCGTATCAGCATGGTTTCATGAAAGGTCGTTCAACCACAACCAACCTGCTTGAATTTTCTCACCAAATAACCAACTCAATTGAAGCTGGGCTCCAAACTGACTGCGCCTACACAGACTTGACGAAAGCCTTTGATAAGCTTGATCACTCTATACTTTTAGCTAAGCTTCATTCCTTTCAATTCCCTTACTTGTTTTTAAATTGGGTTGACTCTTACTTGACGAATCGAACTCAACGTGTATTCTTTCGCGGTGCCTTGTCATCTGAAATTAGAACCACGTCTGGTGTTCCACAAGGTAGTCATCTAGGCCTTTTACTGTTCGCCTTATTTATTAATGACGTAGGTTCCATTCTACAGTCATCTTCTGTTCTTCTTTATGCCGATGACGCTAAAATTTTCAAAGTTGTGAGAAACCTTAACGATTGCAATGATTTGCAGCAGGATCTAAACAGATTTGCCAAATGGTGTTCCGATAACAATCTCCTAATTAATCCTGACAAGTGTACGATTATATCTTACACACGCAAAAATAATCCTGTAATCTATGAATACTCACTTTTGAGTACATCTTTAAATAGATCAGCGAAAGTACTCGATTTAGGAGTATTGCTGAATCAATCCTTCACATTTGACGATCACATCGATTCAATCGTTGTGAAAGCTAGCAATGCCTTAGGTTTTGTCAGAAGACGTTTGAAGGAATTCGACGACATTTTTCTAACTAAGACCCTCTTTTGTAGCTTAGTAAGACCTATTGTCGAATATGCAAGTATTGTATGGTCACCATATCAAAAAGTCTACATAGACCAAATTGAGTCAATTCAAAAGAGGTTCTTACGTTTCTGCCTCCGCGGTCTTCCGTGGTATGACCCTTTACTTCTACCTCCTTATCAAGACCGCTTAAATCTTTTACGAATGGATACCTTGGACTCTCGACGTCAAAATTCCAAAATCTTATTTGCCACGAAAATTTTGGATGGCACCGTTGACTCAAACTACTTATTAAGCCAACTTAATTTTAACATTAATAACAAATGTGTCAGGCGTGTTAACTTTTTGTCGATCCCTCAACATCGGACCAGTTATGGTTGCAATGAACCAGTCACTTCAATAAGTAGATGCTTTAACGAAGCTTATTATAAGTTTGATTTTCATTTATCTACAGCATCACTTAAACGAATTCTGTGTAAGAATAATTAATTTTTATTGTATGTGTATAGTCTGCATTAGACGAATTTAATAAATGATTGAAAAACTTGTGCTAATGAGACTTTCAAATCAAATATTTAACCGATAGCTGTAAATATCCACTTTCTCTGGCAGCGAGTAAATCGAGTCAGATTGCTGCTTCCGAGAAGCCACTATATTCATATCTTCTCAGTCTTTGATTCATCCCAAGCTATCCAGTTCACTTATTTCTGTTGTCACGGAATATGATTACTGCACAATTTACGTTATTCATAGTGTCATTCCAACTGAGCCAGGCAAAACGAAAAATAAACTCGGAAACTTGCCAAGATTTTTTTTAGCATTGCAAGCAAAGTATGAAGTATATGTACATAATGAATAAATGTGAAGAAGGAGAATAAATCTGTTTGTTCGACTTCTGTGAAACATGGCTTAGCAGACAAAAATGTGACACTAAAGTGACAAAATTGCACAGTCTTAGGCTTTGGTATTCAGATGGTTAGGCATGAAGAAGTTTAAAGAAGCCTTTTAGGTTTCATCAAAGGAGCTAGCTGTAGATGTGTCTACATCTAGGATAAATGCCTTTATCCGTCATATCCATGACAAGCTTTTCATATTTTCTTTGAACATTGATCGAAATCCAATCTTGATATTTTGTCACTTTATCTCAAAGCCCGGCAATATTTCAAGCCTTTTGTTAATGTTTTTTTTCAGTTATATCTTTTGTGGATAAGCATATTCTTATATTTCTACCCCAGTCAAGCTTTTTGACAGTATATCAACCCTTTTTTCAATGTTTTTTTCATTAATCCTTTGTGGAACAGTGTATTCTTATATTGACAGTCAAACGCATGTTGCCTCCATCCATTCTATGGTACCACTGAAGGTACAAATTGAAATCAAATCTGCTTTTTGTCCTTTAAACCTCGGGTAAAAGCAATTACATAAATTGAAACAGATAAACTTGTTTCTTCTTTTCACTGCAATGTTGGAAAAGAAATTTATATGACTTACTTGATGACGCTTGGAATCTTTTGATTAGTTAATTGAAGAAGACAGAAGGAAGTTATTTATAGTCATCAAAGACGTAAATGAACTTTTTGAAAGTAATGAGCTCTGAAAATTCAGAAAATAAAAGAAAATATATTTCTTGGGGTGTTGGTATTTTGTAGGAGAAAACAAAGCTAGCTACCAGCTGTACAGGAAGAATAAGTCGAAGATGGTTACAATATTTATTTCCACTATATTTGCTATAGTGGCTTTCCCGCGAATAAGTTTTAACTAGTTTACTAGTTTCTAGTTTTTACTAGCGTATATGTCCCCAAGCAGAGTTGTTGAGGAGGTTACGCTGAGGAAGCTTGAATATATCCTTTGCGAAATGTCCTAAGCCAACAACGTGCAGAAAAATAATAATTAATTTCTCTTCCGCCACTCCAGTTTTAACGCCCCAAATGGGTTACTCTTCATTCAGAGTCTCCAGAGCACTACGACTGAAGTCAACATTTTTCTCCTTTTCTACATTTGCTTTCATGCCTTTTAGTCCGTCTGACTTGAGTCAACGCGTGTCATCAATAGTTTTACTATCTCTAACGTTATGACTCTGTTGTTGTCTTTGCAATGCAGGGAGGTCAGGCAACAGACAGCTCAGCGCAAAACGGAAACAATGTCAACTGAACCTACACCACAAACTCAATACCCGAGCTCCAAACGTACTCTGAGACCTGCCAGGTTTAAATGGGACGGAGACTTCTGAACATCAGCCTGGAACTATTTGTGCATGTATTTGACTCCAAAACTGCCAGCCCACGTTTATTTATTCTTACCTTTTGCGACGTCGTGAACCATTAAGCTAAGCCACGTCATACCATTAACATTGATTCTACCATAGCCACAGATTCCAAACAGCAGTCGGATCATAGAACCATGCCAGAGGCCGAGTCGTGCTTGATACTGTTGGGCCATTAAAGTCCTAAAGTGAAATTTGGCATAAAAACTCTAGCGCACCTGAACCGCTAGAAACACTAATTATTACATATTCTACCACACGAGCTGCTTATTACAGCCAAAACGTTTCAAACGCAACGTTCTACTTTGGTCTCAAGAATGCATTATGACTCATATGGTGGAAAGGTTTCAGATATTACCACTGGCATGAATTTCAAAGTTTATGAGAGCAAAACACTTGTTAACTATATTTGTTATCAGTTGCTAATTTCACAAAACTTTGAAAGCAGCATCTCATATACCTTCAATGAAGAAAATGCTCAGTGCCTGCAGCACTGTAACTGAAGTTGGTGTTTGGGGCTGCAATCCGAAAAATTTGCAGAATTTTGGCAATTGAAACATTGGTTATTTATTTTCATTGTAAATGTTTCCGGTATGAATACTAACTGTAAGCATTTATTGATACAGAAATAGCACTACAGACTCGTGCTGGCAACCTTCAGTATCACATCTGCATCACGTTGAAACTAACCTACCCTGTGAATTTCGTCTCGATCCGATGACTGCGTTCGAAGTTATAGGAGTATAAAGAAACTTAGGGTTACCAGCCGCGGTATTTTTCAAATAATCAAAATCTTAATATTTGCTGTATATTGTCACTACAATATCATTACCATTTGAAAATTTTACTATCAAATCGCTTAAGAAAAATATTGGAAATAAACACAAAACCAACTATAGCTGGACACCCTATCGTGGCTTTTCAACCAAATTTGACCTGAATAATGCCTATAATAGGTTCCATTAATTGTATGAAATTCGTATTGATTTCATGACTGCACTGGAAGCTATAGGGCAAAAAGTTTTATTTTCCTGAGTAAATTTTCAAAACTAAAGACACAAAAATTACCATAGCTGGCAGCACCAATCGAATTTTTCAGCCTTTATATCAATCACGGCTTAAAGTAAAGTTCAGCTACTGTGTCAATTTCATAAAAATCTGGTAACTGAATCAGAATTCATAGAGCAAAAAACAGTTTTTTTTGTAATTCTTCAAGATGGAACCACTGGCGCAGGGTTGCCCACAATTCAAAATCGCTTCTATCAGACCTGGTTCTACTTAATTTCAATGCATTCCGTAAATTTCAACTGCATCTGATTATTGATTCGTGAGTTCCCGTGAACATAAGTTTTTGATGCTAAAAATATAGGTAAATTGGGAAAGGGCTACCGTTCTTGTCCGACATGAAAATTCCAAAGTTTCCCCTTGACTATTTAGAAAAAGCATAAGATTTGTCTACAGGTTGGTTTTCATTCTAAGAAACGGAAATATTTTAGGAGATTCGATGGTTTGAATGTTTTCACTTTCAGTGCCTGCCGTAGCTACAGAGTTGCCAGCACATTCACGAAAAATTAAGTAAGTGTGCAACTTCACAACATTAATATGTCCTGTAAGTTTCATTATGATCTAACAATAAAATAAAAAGTTATCACAATTCAAAAATTTTCGAATTTATCAATCTCATTTTAGGCGCCTAGCGCATACATAGGGTTAATAATTTCAAAAACATTATCATATTCACATTTGAAACACGTTCAGAATTTATCACGTTAACTTTATTTTTGCAAAAAGTATTTTTTGACAGAAAAGTAGGTATATTTAAAATATCACTAAAATGGCCGCCGGCACCAAAGGGCTAAAGATTATTATTTTTTTGTGAGACCTGGAAGATTATTATTTTTTGTGAGACCTGGCACTATTCTGCATATACACCAATGTATCCTGAAAATTTCAGTTTAATCGGATGGCGCGTTCCTGAGATTTTTTCACTGAAATTTTTTGATGATATATATATATATATATATATATATATATATATATATATATATATATATATATATATATATATATATATATATATATATATATATATATATATATATATATATATATATATATATATATATATATATATAACTACCAAAAGGCAACCTAACTGTATGAATTTTTGGCCAAAGTGATTTTAATACTAATGTTCTTCATCGAACATTAGTAAAAAGGTGAAACTTCGGAAAAATTAGGGGAAAGCTGAATTTTGGTGTGAACCTTTATACTGGTGTGCTGAACAAAACGACCAAAGTCCCCATCGATCCGAGTGATGTGATATCTTGTTGAACAGTGGGCAACGAGTAGGCAACGAGCTTATTCCTGAAAATTGGGGATCGAAGCTCAGGGGCACCATTTTATGGCTAGGAGGGGGGGGGACTTTTCGTATCACACTTTTCCACCTACCCTGGAGTGTGGTAGATAATTTTGTTTACATGGTATTTTCGATGGGCCTCTTAAACAAAGAAAAACAAACTTAAAAATAATCCAAGTCGTACTCAACATCGCAAAGAGGATACTGTTAGCAAAGAGGATAATGTTAGCTACAAACTATTGGACCAATATATCTCAAAAGCGGTTATGGTAACAAAACGGTTATGGTAACAAGGAAAAATTATTTTTTAATTTTGTGGGAAATTGTTTAAGCTACAAATTCGTCATACATTGTTTCTCTTAAGGCACGGTCGTTACTGAGATATTTGAGAAAGGTCACCTTTGGTGACCTTTGACCCCGTATAAAAAGTAACGCAGCACTCGAATCGATGAGGACTCTGAACTTTTTGCTCAGCACGTCAGTACCAAGTTTCACATCAAAATCTAGTTTTCTCCTGATTTTTCCGAAGCACCATGTTAAATTTCCCTGGACTATTATGTATTAATTAGAGTGCACCACGAAAAGATTAACCAACAAATTTTATTCAATTCAATGTTTTTTAAGTTATAGCAATTGGCTCTGATTTTAGTTTCTAGGGGAAAACTTATCACTTGACGCTTAGAAGATTGAGTTAATTAAGATTACTCTTGTGGTTTTTCATAATAATCCTTGGGATTTTGAGCTGAATTTTGTCACAAAGATAAGAATCAAACCAATTGAGTTAAGTTAATTTATTTGTTAGAATTCAAAGATCGAAGCTGCCAAAAGCCTTGCTGAAGTCCACAAGGACGGCATTAACTTGATTTCTCTGTTTCATCTCTCCGAACACGTTCGAAACTAGGATCATGAGATTGTTGGTAGCCAGCCAGCCTCTTTGTCACCCATGTTGCTGTGCGTTAAGAAGAGAAGAAGTAAGTTTATCGCAAACGAGCCTCTTAAAGAGTTTGGAGAATATATAGAGTAGATTACGTAGGATGAATTTGTAAAAGCGATGCTTCAATAGATTTTGTGTCATCAAGTAATTTTCAATGGGGATTCCTGCATGACATGTATTTTTTTGTTCCATGTATGTAGTAGTTATACATAACTACCAAAAGGCAACCTAACTGTCGCTTGAGATGAACGTCGTTTCAAGGCCAAAAATTTGAGCCAAAATGGGAAACAAATTACCGTTGTCGGTAGCGGGCAAGTGAGCCTAGTGGGAGTTGGAATCGGAACGGTGGGGTGTCGGTCACGTCATTGAATTCGTGGATGGAAAACTGATTTACTCTCAAATCGAAGCGGAAAAAATTACCTTTTTTGGCTCTCGATTCTGTTCAGACTTTAATTGCAGATATTGCTATTTGTATTGTGGAGAGATATGCAAATCGGTGCATTTGGTTGGTGTATTTAATTGAAAGAGTTTGAATCGAGCAAATACCGCCGCCATTGCTCCACTGTTCTTGTTTCGGCGCAGAGCAGGACAGTGGTGAAAGTGTGGTTTTGCAAAAGAAAGTGAAAATGGCGCAACATAGAATGGAACAAAAAGCAAAGAAGTACGGAGGGCTTGCGCTCCAATGTGATTATTGGCAATGGAGTTTGGCAACGCTAAAAGAATAAACGTGTTATATTTTATAAAGTTGGTGGTTGAAATGCTTATAGGCTGCGTGTGCGCGATGCGTTCAAGAGAAAGTGACAATCGTGCACCTTTATTCTATTTGACGTACGGAGAAAACGAAGAAAAAAGCTCTAGTGCACCTGAACCGCTATAAATACTAAGATTCGATGAACAATAGAAAAACCAGTGCATATCCCATCACACGAGCTTCAACTTACTTCGAGTGCAAAGCCACTTTGATCTCACCAATGCATTTGAATTTAAAGGGTTGAATGGCTGTCAGGGTTACCACTTGCATAAATTTAAAGATTTAGGAAAGTCAAACACTACAAAACTTTGAAAGTAGCATCTCCTTTAACATGAATAAAGAAAACGGTCAGTGTTTGCAACACTTTCCCAGCACTGCAACTAAAAATCTCTCACAGCTGCCCCACGTCAAAATTAAATTACCCTATCAATCTTGATTTTATCCGGTAACTTCGTCGAAAGTTACAGGGATAGAAAAATGTTTGGGATCACTATCGGAAAAATTTCGAGTACTTAGAAATTTATACTTTTGCAGCTCATTTTCATTGTAAAGGTTCGCTAAATGAATACTTAATGTAAGCATTTATTGATAAGAAAAAAGCAAAAAAGCCTCGCGCTGGCACCCTTTGCTATCATCAAAACCAAAAATATATCACTCCTCTCCCACATTGAAATCAACCTACTCTATAAATTTCGTTCCGATTTGATAATGGTATTGGAAGTTATAGGGGTACAATGAATTTCAGGGCTACCTATCATCCGCAAAAAACTTCAAATTTTCGAAATCTTAACTTTCGTTTTTCATTAGCACTACAAAACAATTTCCGTTTGAAAATTTTACGATAAAATCGCTTAATAAAGATATGGCAAGAAAATACAAAACAAACAATAGCTCTCCATCCTATACTGATTTTTCAGCCAGAACCTTCCTGAATATTAGCCGCGTTATTTTGCTCCTCTATATCCAGCAGAGAACAGAGTATACGCATTGGAAACAAGAACACTCTTGTACCAGTGAATTCATTAGTACAGATATTCTATTCCTCAGTGGTAGTTAACGTGCTGAACTATAGAATGTGCTGGTAGAAAAAAAGGGGTAAAACTCGACTTGATGCACCACACATCCGTTATCTGAATTTTGCCACTAGATCCCTGTAGGAAAAATGGCAAGGCGTTACTTGAGAATTGATTCTGGAAGTACTACATTATTCATGAAGCTCCATTACTAACAATGTAATTGAGTTTGTCGAGTAAGCGATGAAGTAACAACTTACCCACTGCATTACCTTTCTTAAAAAGTAATGCAGTAGGTAACTTGTTGCTTATTTTTACGGGCAAGTGAGGCTGCGTAGCCGCAATTTTTGTATAAATACTGCGCAATTCTTATGAGCGCAGTTCCGAAAAAAAATGTATTTTTCAACAGTGCGAGTTATATTGTGCAAGTGATGTAAACGCGTGTTCGATTTTTCTATTGAAATATAGGTTTAAAATCGTGTATTTTGAACAATGCTGGAATATTTTGATTGTATATCCTTGTTTTGATAAATAAAATTTATTGACTTTATAGCAATATTTGCTGTTTTACTTGTTTTTTTTTTCATCCATGAAATCTGTGTCTTTATATTTTGTAAAAACTTTGCACTTATTTATTTTCCAACTAAACGATTCAGCGTCATTGGTGTGTTACACTCCGAATTTAACTTTGATTTCCATCACGCATACTCGTACGTTTTCGAGATTATTATTTACAATTTTCGTAGTTTTCACCATATATCAACGTACTATATCACCACTTCTGTAATGTATTACAACATATCTCTTACTGAACTGATTTTCTATCATCACTTCTGAAAGCACTCCAATGTAACTGTTTCTGTAACTAGTACAGAATACAATCACAAGTCATTACCTCCTATGACATAATGAGTTAAATGTAATGCAGAAATTATATTGGAAGTGGTTACCTTGGTAATAAGTTGCCATTACCTAGAAGTAGTTACGAATCATATGCTGAATGACTTACTAAAGCTACAGGGATGTCTCGCTAGTATGTTTGTGTTTTTTTTCAGGTGTTGTTTGTTTGTTTTTTACTAATGTTCGAAGAAGAACATTAGTATTAAAATCACTTTGCCAAAAATTCATATTTCTATATATATATATATATATATATATATATATATATATATATATATATATATATATATATATATATATATATATATATATATATATATATATATATCTATATATATATGTATATTTATATATATATATATATATATATATATATATATATATATATATATATATATATCATATATATAAAGTGAAAAAATCTCAGGAACGCGCCATCCGAATGAACTGAAATTTTCAGGACATATTGGTGTATATGCAGAATAGTGTCAGGTTTCACAAAAAGTTAATAATCTTTAACCCTTTGGCGCCGGCGCCCATTTTAGTGATATTTTTAATATACCTATTATTCCGTACACCAATAATATTTCCAAAAATAAAGTTGACGAAATAAATTTCGAACGTGTTCTACATGTCAATTGGGTAATGTTTTGGAATTTTTTAACCCCATGTGTGTGCTTGGTGCCTAAACAGAGAACGGGAAAACTTGAAAATTTTTAGATTGCGATAACTTTTGACAGAGCTATTCAATCATATTTTCAGAACATATTGGTATTATTTAGTTGTAGATTTGTGTAGCTTTTAATGACCATGCTAACAACCCTGTAGCTAGGGCAAGCACTGAAAGTGAAAACCTCCAAATCATCGTCTCTCTTGAAAAAATGCCGTTTCTTCAAAAAAAAGCCACTCATATGTAAATCTTGTGCTTTGTTTACATAGACAAAAAAAATTTGATATGGTATAACGAGCACGCCTGGTAGCTCTTGCCCAATTTACCTACATGTTTAGCATCAAAAACTTCTGTTCACGGAAACTCACGATCCGATAAGCAAAATTAATTGAAATTCGCAGAATGTATTAGTTTTGAATAGGACCAGGTCTGATAGAGGTGATTTTGAAATGCGAGTGATTCTGTGCCAGTGGTGCCACCTTGAAAAATCACTAAAAAAGATAACTGCTTTTAGCCCTATAAATTCTTATTCGGTGGTTCGATTTTGACGAAATTCATACAGTAGCTGGACCTTACCTTAAACCACGTTTGGTAGAAAGTCGGTCGAAAAATCCGGTTGGAACTGCCAGCTATGATAATTTTGGTGTCTTAAATTTGAAAAAATAAAAATTTGGAAGTGAAAACTTTCAAACCATCGAATATCCTAAATAATGTCCGTTTCTAACAATAAAACCAATCTGTATACAAATCTTATGCTTTATCTACACGTTCAAAGTTAAATTTTGGAAATTTCATGTCGGACAAGAACGGTAACCCTTTCTCAATTAACCTATATTTTTAGCATCAAAAACTTCTGTTCACGGGAACTCACGGATCAATAATCAGATACAACTGAAATTTACAATGCATTGGACTTACGTAGGACCAGGTCTGATAGAAGCGATTTTGAATTGTGGGCAACTCTGTGCCAGTGGTGCCATCTTGAAAAATTACACAGAAAAAAAACTGCTTTTTGCCCTATGAAATGTGAATAAGTTACCAGATTTTCATGAAATTAACACAGTAGCTGAACCTTACTTTAAACTCAGTTTGATAGAAATTTGGTTGAAAAAATCGATTGGTGCTGCGAGCGATGGTAATTTTTGTGTCTTTGGTTTTGAAAATTCGCTCAGGAAAATAAAACTATTTGCCCTATAACTTCCAGTGCAGTCATGAAATCAATACAAATTTCATACAATTAATGGACCTATTATAAACCTATTATAAACATTATTCAAGCCAAATTTGGTTGAAAAGCCACAATAGGTCTGCCAGCTATTGTTGGTGTTGTGTTTAATTGCAATATGTTTATTAAGCGGTTTTATCGTAGAATTTTCAAATGGTAATGATATTGTAGTGACAATATACAGCAAATATTAAGTTTTCGATTATTTGAAAAAACTCGCTGCAAGTAACCCTTAATTTCTTTATACTCCTATAACTTCGAATGTAATATAACAACGTGAAGTAGATGTGATATGTTCTTAGCTTTGATACTGGCAAAAGGTTTCCAGCACGAGTCGGTTGTGCTATTTTTGTATCAATAAATGCCTACAGTTAGTATTCATACCTGAAACATTTACAATGAAAATAAAGAACCGATGTTTCAATTCCCAAAGTTCTGCAAATTTTTCGGATCGCAGCCCCAAACACCAACTTCAGTTACAGTGCTGCAGGCACTGAGCATTTTCTTCATTGATGTTATATGAGATGCTGCTTTCAAAATTTTGTGAAATAAGCAACTGATAACGAATATAATCAACCCGTGTTTTGCTCTCATAAACGTTGAAATTCATGCCAGTGGTAATATCTGAAACCTTCTACCATATGAGTTATAATGCATTCTTGAGACCAAAGTAAAACGTGGCATTTGAAACAGTTTGGCCGTAATAAGCAGCTCATGTGGTGGAATACGCACTCAAAACCTACACGGTTCTTCTACTGTTTTTCGAACATAAGTGTTTCTAGCGGCTCAGATGCGCTAGAATTTTCTTAATTGTATTGTCTTCTCGAGTATTTTTCTGTATAATTTTGTGTGTTTTTCTTCAATTTTCGACCCCTGCTACCACCTATTCGCCCTCTGGTGGTAAAATTTACCGGCTGAGTTGCATCAAGTCGAGTTTTCCCAAGAAAAGCTCATGAGAAGTTGAGTTTTTTGCTGTGAGGTGGCTTTGGTTTTTCAAGGTTATTGTGAATGTTTTAGTTGTTAGGAAATTAGAAAACTCCCTCATAATGTGTAAAAAGCTAGAAGAGGTAATTTTCTGTTAGTTCTTTTTGTTAGTTTCTTTTTGTGGTGGTTTATACTCTTGATTTTCTCCATTTATTTTCAGCTGTTTTGTGCTACCACAGCGAATACAGCAACCTATGGCAGTCTTAGCGAATGCACTGCTGTTTTGTACTAGATCGTTGTTTTTGCGGGATAGTTATATTCTGTTCTGTATCGGAGCAAAAAAACCCGCCTATTGTCAACAGTAAGTTCCGTTAACCATTTGATTTTAGTTTTGATTTCATGGCTGTGCTGGAAGTAATAGGGCAAAAACCTTTTTTTTTCTGAGAAAATTTTCAAAATCCAAAACTCCAAACTTACCAAAGCTGGCAGCTTCAACCGAATTTTTCAGCCAAACTTCTACCACACGTGACCTTTCAACCAAATTTCTACCACACGTGAGACGTGACCAAAAAGCAATATGGAGTCACTGGCACAGAGTTGCCCACATTTCCAAATCGCTTCTATCAGACCTGGTCCTACTTGACACCAATCCATTCTGTGAATTTCAAATGTGTGTGATGGCTGGGTCGTGAGTTCTCGTGAACAGAAGTTTCTGATGCTTAAAGTAAAAGTGAATCGGAGGAGGGCTGCTGTCCTTGTCCGCTGTGAAATTTCAGAAGTTTTGCTTTGGTTGCGTAAATAAAGCATAAGATCTCTATTCAAGCTGATTTCATTGTTAAAGGTGTAAATTTTTCCGGAGAGTCGATGACTTGAAGGTTTTCACTTTCTATGCTTGCCGTAGCTACAGGGTTACCAGTGCGTTCACGAGTCTAGAACTTAGTAACATAAATATGTCCTTTAAGTTTCGTAATGATAATCAAGTCAAAAGCTATCACAATTCAAAATCTATCACCGCCGTTGCTAAAGGGTTAAAGATTATTAGCAATTTGGTGAGACCTGGCACTATTCTGCATATAATTTAATTTAATTAAACACTTACGTTTGAAAAAAATATAACACTGCAAGACGAAACGTCAAATGTCAAACTTGTTGATCGAGTAAGATGGGTTTATTTTTTGATGCAATTTGATAAATTCGCCCATCCTCTCCTCTTAAAAGGGATCTCAGGGGTGTCGCAATTCTTGTATAGTCTCGTATGAATCGTCTTTAATATCCTGACACACCAAGGAATAACCTGAGATCTTTTAATGTTGTCAGTGGTGGGAAGGAGGCAATCGCTTACATTTTTTTAGGATTGCTTTTTATCCCATTCGTGCTGACAATAAAACCCAAAAATTCCTCTTCCTGTTTCAGGAAATCACATTTGACAGCATTTATTGTCATGTTGGCCTTATCAAACGTCTTAATGATCGCCTCAAGATTTTTACAATGGTCCTCCTCTTCTTTGCCGAAGACGATGATGTCATCGATGTAAATATGACATCGCTTTCTCCTCAAGGATATCATCAAGAGCTCTCTGAAAAATAGGGTGTCCATTTTTCAGTCCGAAGGGTAGTCTAACAGACTCATATTTTCCATTGTTTATTGAAAAAGCCGTTTTTTCAATTTCACACTCTCTAAGCGGTATCTGGTGAAATCCACTCTTGAGGTCGATTATGGAAAAGAATTTGTTTTTCCCCAATTTGGACAGGACTTCATTTATTTCTGGAATTGGGTATGCGTCTATGATGGTAACGGAACTTAACTTCTTATAATCAAACACGAGCCTGAATTTTTTTTCACCAGATGCATCCTCCTTTTTGGGGACTATTCATACCGGAGCGTTGTATGATCCCGTTATTTAATAGTTGTCGGATTTCTTTCTCGACTACACCTCGAAGTGCTTGGGGATAAGGATACAATTTTGAGTATACCGGCTCGCCGATCGTTGTGCAAATTTCCTCTTTTACCGACGTCATGTATGTTAGCTTTTCGTTGGCTTCGGCATAGACATTTGAATATGCTTTCAGAATGGATTGAAGACATTTTATTTGAGTTTTCGTTAAATGATTGGTTTTGATATTTAACTGATTTACTTCTTGCGGTTTATGCTGTTTCAAAGGAATATGGAGGTTATTTTTTATAGTCATGTAATCATTATCGGTATGAATGACCGCCCATAAGTTCTTCAAATTGTCATTCCCTATAATTTCTGCAAAGGTTTCCAATGAAGGTAGTATGAAAAATTTCAATTCTTCTGTGTATGAACCGAATAATTTTCCAAATGCGTTGTGAGCTATATTTACTTCACCACCAACTGAATTTATCTTCAAGGATTTTGTAGTAGGTATTGGATTCTGAATAAGTTGAGGCTGGATGTAGTTCTTATTGGATCCAGTGTCAACCAAAAATTTTAAATGTTGGCCACTCTTCGCTTTGTATTCCATATACGGCAGCCAAGAGCTTATAGTCCTAAAAAATTCACGTTTCAGCTGTTTCTGTCTCTTGAGGGTCATCAAGGTATTCGTTTTTATTGTCGGGTTCATTGTTATCAGTTTGTCTGTCATCTGGAGGTATAAATGGCATTGTATCCTCCAATGATAAGCATTCAAATAGTTCTGGGTCATTTTCTGGACATGTGTGGTAAAGACACTTGCTGCGGATTTCAGGTTTGATGTTAAAATTCTGAGTAAAATGGGTACGTTGTTGCTTGTTGGGTGCATTGATTTGTTGAGACTGTGGTCGCTTATTTGGGAATTGAGAGAATTGAGATCTCCTAATTGGGGTACGGTTTTGATAGTTCACTGCTTGTGATCTAATTGATGAGTCAACTTCCATTGGCTCATAAACTCTTGGTCTTGGAGGCAATGCACTATAGTTAGGATTGATGTTCTGATATTGAACCTGTCTATGAAATTGTGGCCTTTGCGGGACACGTGTGTCATGCACCAGTTCGGGGTAAAAGTCTCTTTTCGGGGTGTAGTTAACAGGTTCCTGTCGTAGATGGTTTTTTTTTTGCTGGCAAATAACGGAAAATTCGAAATGACTTGGCGTTATAAATATTATGTAGGCGTATTTATATTAAATAGGTTTTCATGAGAAAATAAAACTTTTTCAACTAAAAGATGGCACTACAAATCGCAGTTCGAGATCATTTTTTGTTTTTGAGCCAACTAGCTGTCCCTAGTAAGCTCTCGGTACCACGCCCCATGCGACTTCTATGTATAGGAATTAACCTACCTCCTAAACTACTGGCCATCACATTCTTAAACTTTCGTGACAAAATAAATATACGTTAAGCTTTGTTTTGTTATAAAAATAACCAAAATTAACTTTGTCCAAATTATTCAAATAACGAATTGTCATTTTTACTTCCGGTTCAGCAAAAAAAAATTTTTTTCCCAAACTAATTTCAAAATTAAAAAGAGCAGTTAATTTTCTACATCAATCGGTATGTTTAATGTTTTCAGATTTTTTTTTTTGAATATCAGAATCCGCTTCCAAAAAAACCTTTCATCAATTTCGTCAATTATTGTATTTAGAAGCCCATAGCTCGGCAACTAAACCTCATAGAAACACAAACTTGTGTACACACGTTCATAGCCTCTAGAAATACCATTTTGCACAGTGTGAACGAATTCCAGAACTTCAACTTTTTATCATTGTCCGCTTCACGTGAAATACCCCAGATATTCAACTCCAAAAACAAAACACATTTAACAACAGCAAATGTTTAATAGCCTGAAATAACCATTCTTCTGGAATTAAGTATAAATGCCCTCAAATAATCTAATAGGTAGTAAATTTTCGAAACCGTAAGGGCTGCCTTTTCGAGCGAAAGTAAAAACTGTTTTGTCTGAATTCGGGTATGCTACTTTTGATTTTAAAGGTTGGGTTCCAGATAATGCAGGCGTTTTCGAGAAGAGGGCAAGCGAGTGCAGTGTTTAATGATGTTGCGGCCTGCAAATTTTTTTAAATTGTATGGTTAGTTGATTAATAAATTCGAGTTGTATATTTGCCAGGGAAAAGGATTCTTTCACAGTGCAAGGAGAAGCAAAGTTTCCCGTCCCAGACAACACCTACATATGTCAATATTGCTATCAATACGAGTTTATAAGTCGTTCGCGTAAAACTAAACGTTCTGTGTAACCGTTCATTTGCGGGTGGAACCTTTAATTTGGCACTTATCAATATTAAGCAAGAGGTTGTTTATATTGCACCACTGATCAAGTGAATGAAGCTTGAATTGACTAATGGAAAAAAGCATCAGATTTTGTTAGAATGCTGTGGTGCAGTTTTAGATCGTTTGCACTTCAAATAGATCGGAAATATATATGTTGAAAAGATGGCTACTTTTGACAAAACTTCTTGAAATATAACAAATTGAAAATGTTATTTGGAAAATCGAAATTGTACATCGAATCTCAATAAATATCATGTACTTTCAATTTTTGGATCGCATCGTCAGTGGCCCAAAATATTTCTAATTTGAAACATTGGATCTCTAGTAAAAGTCATTATTATCATCATTAAAAATGAAATCATCCATAATCGTGATACGTCACGTTCCCCTTGCAAATTGATTTCCCATTCTCCGAGCTCATCATTTCCTGTTCACCATCGAATAACGAGCACACTCAAGATTTAATGACATTAACATCGAATTATTCACCTTTCGCATAACAGGTTAGTATTCCCGTCACATACGAATCACCTTCTCCATTGCCTGATATTTGGATTTCTGCATTAAAATTCATAAGGTTTCACATCTCCATTATACTAGTCGATATTTTGCTCTTCTTGTTCAAGTCTTACGGAAATATGCCGTACTGCTGTACATCCCACTCAATAGGCATACTCTACTCGGTAGGCACAATTTGTAGGTACCCTCATATCGACGATAAAACATGCAACACAGCCTTTTGAAGACAAAAATTCAGGGAGAATCATCGCTTTGCCGCCTCTCCATTTGGCAAAAATCACATTCGTTGTTAATTGGCTCAGCTTTTGTGTGACGTGTGTGCTTATGAGTTGAAGAGCAAGGTTCTATTTTTCGTCTGTTATGGGCCATTTACATTGGCGTCCATGCGTCCATGCGATCTAGCGTGTTTTGCTTACACGAGTCAATTTAATTTTGTTTATATAGGCGGGTCTAAAGCGAAGGAGGTGGAGTATGCTGATTCATGTACAATACATTTTAAAATGATTTCTTTCGCTCAGTGGCATTTGTGGATGATTCGTTGGTGATCATTAAAATATATGTTTTGTGGATGATTATTTTCTTATATAATAATGTGTATAATATATATTTTGCATCCTTACGTGCATGACTATTACGAAAACAAATTGAATGCATCTGAATATCTAGACACAAACATATATATGTAGTTATATATATACTCATATGGATAAATACATACAACTTTCTGTTACCAATATATTTGTACGGAGCAAAAAAACATCATCATAAGCGTGTAAAATCTATTCACTTATCGCCTTAGCCCCGCCTTCAAAAAACTGGATTTGAGTTGACTTGACTCGTGTAATCTAAAAACGCTTTTACGCGCGGACGCATGGACGCTTGTCTAAATGGCCCATTAGATATACTCTGCAAAACGTCGAAGTAACAGGCAAATATTCTTAAATAGAAATGAACCGTCTAAATCATCAATACTCACCTCTAATATTTACTCACAAACACTAGTTATTGACCCAGAACACGTTGGCCGAAGCTCGGAAGACATAAATTCCCCGGTTATTTTCCAATGAAACTCTTCGCGAAATAAAGGACTTACGGAATTTCATATCCATTATGATTTTCGACAAGATTGTTATGACGCCAAGTAAGTTTGAAGAGACTTAAGTACATTGGTGATTTTCCATAAAATTTGAAAGTAGCATGAGCTCAAAAATTTTCTGCTCCAAAGACATATTTCTAAAAAAATCTCTCACTTCTATTACCATGTCGGAGTTATGGAAATGTTCAGAGCAGTCTTAGTTGGTTGGGGTTGGTAGCGTTAAAACTTGGCGTATACTACTTGAAATTCTAATGCTACCACCACCAACATCCACCAAACTTGCAAGTTGAGAAACCAGCTGAAGCCACTCGCAGTTTATCACCTCGAAATTTTAATGAAATTTCAGCAGGAGTACTCAGTATAAGTCCAATATTTATGTTGCGGCAGATGAACAAGGTTTTATGTTCGGAGTGGAAAAAAATGTATGCATGTTCTCGAATAGAGCTCAAGTGAGGAAGTAAAATCACTATGCAGTCGATAATGTTTTCTGGTAACTTTTTGGTCCCAATAACACTGAATTGAAAATAATTTTACTTATAATCTATTGTAGATTAAAGTTAATTAACAAAGAAAACTTAAAATCTAGCGGCAATACTATTTTACGTCCTGACTCTAATTGGTTTTATTTTTTTTCATTTATTTTTTTCGGCACACATTTTATTTCTTACACACTAATGATATTACCCAGCCTGTACAGCAGCTGTGATTACTCTGACAATAACTTTCATAACAGCTACTTTACTTTAAGGTAACATAGCACCTCCAAATTTTTGAAAAATCGATTTTTGTTTTTTGGTTGTCATCTTGTTAGAATGAAGCTTTAAAAACATGATTTTAATAATATAAAATTGAAATTCTAAAAACAAATGTTTGTGAGTATATATAGCGAAGCACCCCAAGGTCATTTTTTCTATGATTTTCGTTGACTTCACTATATCACTACATCGATTTAATCCAAAGTGTAGACAAAGATAAGTGAGTCATCTCCTTTCAAAGAGGCAACAAACAGTTAGCCTTGGCAAAATTAAAAATAAAAAAAATATCTGTAAAAAAGTGTCGAATCTCCAAAAAAAAAGGTCCGAAAAAAGTTCAACTGACACTAAAATTAATGAAAATTTTGCCACATATTATGGCCTAGCTATACGACGAAATCCTGATTCAGTTGAAAATATGCGCAAGTAAATTTGGGCAGCATATTGCCACAAAATTTCAACTGATTAGAACCCTCAACACTCATTGTCCTGTTGGAGAAACGACTTGGTGTAACTAGCGTAAGGCGGAGGCAGCTGGTGATAATGCATTAAACAATTTCAAGCATCCTCCACCTTTAGATGATGAGGTACAATAAATTTCAAAGCCTATTTATGATGACTTATCATCAAAAGATTTATTAAAGCGCTGCTTGGGCAATTTTACGCAGAATAATAATGAAAGCTATAATTCTTGTGTTTGGGATTTGGCCCCCAAACATACTTTTTGTGGGAAAAACGTGCTAAATATGGCTGCAAATATTTCTGCATGTACATTTAATGAAAGATTTAGGGCTATCTTGAGCATGCAGAACATAGAGATGCTGCAAGATTCAACCAGGCGGAAAAGCACTTGACTGAGGCATCTTAAGAGGCCAGAACTGCTCGAAGGGAGCAAAAATCTTTAGAAGAGGAGAAGTATGAGCAAGAAGAAGGTACATTGTATGGTTCGGGCATCGCAGATTAATTTTCGGTAAGATTTATTGCAAAAAATATTGAATTTTTACTTTAAGCGCGATTTTCTCGAAACAACGTTTTTCAAGTTGGCGTGCATGATAAAGAAAAACAATATTATCCAACCATTCCGAAATTTTAACACGTTAATCTACACATGTTAATGTTCAGAATAAACTACGGATGAAAAAATCGGTACTAAATTTTTTTAGTTATAGCGGATTTTTGGGGAAAAAACCTCGATTTTCGAAAAAAACGCCGCCATTTTGTTATTTTACAATCAAATTTTTTTTTAGTTCATTCCAAGGCCGCTTTGGTGCTGATCAAAGCCCCATTTTTGGTTATTTTTTCAGACTTTCCTGAGGGTAGTTATCATGCACGCCAAGTTTTTTGGTGTATTTTTCAAAAAATTGTAGTAGACGACAGGCGGCCACAAAACATTTTTAACAATTTTTTCAATGTAGTATAAAAGAAGCAAAGTATGTGCAAAAAGTTTCATTAAGATACGTCTTTTTCTCTCTCTCTCTCTCTCTATTAATAAAAAAAGTTTTGGATATTTGGTCGGATTATATTTTTATTTTTCTCTTATAGTAGACACATAAACATACGAAATCCGATGTGTATATATATATATACATATATATATA
>OX376373.1:98469381-98546840 GCA_947369275.1 Nemotelus nigrinus | reverse complement strand
AAAATGTACAATTTAAAATTGCAAATGGTCTGGGGGTTGGGGAGCGAAGCGAGCAGGGGGCGAAGCCCCCTAGTATTCAATTAAAAACAAGACTTTGAAAAAAACATTTTTTTTCAATTTGAAGGTGCTACGTTCCCTTAATTAGACTTAAATTTTAAAAACTTTCTCAAAAGCTTAAAAACTACATCTTTAACTAACTATTGACAAAGTGGAACCGGTCATCTGCATTTTGCGGACCATTTGAAAGGTTTTCGGATGAAAATATGGCCAATGGCTCATTGTGTGTATTGAAGAAGCGACTGACTTCTTCTCATGTTATTTTTCTGTTAAGAGCAGAACAGTCAGGCGGAACGGCATTTAGGATTGGAATATCGATGCGCACAACTCTACAAGACAGTCAGGCTTGCGCATAGTGATATTGTCATCGTTACCAACATCTCCTGTCTATTTGATTTGACAGAAAGCAGATCGATTTTTTCAAACATGTCGGGGCCTGGTAGGTTCTAAGCCAGTTGCTGCACTAGACGTTCACTGCGAAATTCACCAACCATCTTAGCAATTATTTTGCTGTAGTCCCAATAACAAAGCTGCAAAAAAGAATGAAATTTCGTAAGTTGTTGTCCACTTGCTCTCTAAATTAACTCGGCCATCAACGGTACAGTCACTGAATCTTCGCACCGTCAATTATGTACCTCAGTGGCAAGAGTCCCATCATTCACCACAAAACCTCTGTTCTCAGCAGCTCAAATACCTAATTTTGCCATACAGTTTTTACCAAAATTCACTAGTTGCCATTGTTTTCTTTACTTTGCTTTACTTTACTTTTTAGAAAATAATAATATTGATAGGTTTGTGTTTTGCAAATCGTGACTAAAAAAATGGCAGTGACTATTGACATTGATCTTACCGATCTTGATCTTTCAAAAACTATTTCCAATGTGAATTTCCCGGTGACATCTATAAAATTATGCAAGTAGCGCGGGAAAAATCTACATAAACTAGGGCATTAATCCCGAGAATAAAATGGAGATCCCGAAAATTCGGGATTATAAATTTCGGGATCCCGAGTAGGGATTCCAATCCCGAACCATTTTTTCAATCCCCGGATTACGGGATTAAAAAATCTCAAATCCCGGGATCCCGGGATTCAAGATTCAAAATATAACACAACAAAATAAGTCAAGTTTTTAATAAACAGATTATATTATGTGCCACCATTTCAAAACTACAGCAATAAGTAAGCTGAAAACTGTATAAAAAATTTGTTACTGAATAATTACTAATTTAATTAATTAATGCAAATTAAAACAATAATTTTAATTATCCGAGACGTTAACAGTATGAAAGCACATATTTAAAATTACAACTATTACAAATTACAAAAACGAATCATGACAAAAAATCACAACAATAAATCACAACTCTTAACATATAAAATATTCAACACCTAAAAATTCTGCCAAAGTTCATTGGTTTTTCGGAAGTAACATTGGAGCAATAGCAAAGAATCCAAAGTATCGTCTCCAAGCCTGCTTCTAAATTTATTCCCGATGTTGGACGCCACGGAAATGGTCGATAAATATTGGGAAGCCTGCTCCAAACTATGTGAGTGCCACCACTTTCGAAAAGTTCCATTTCTTTTGCAATAGTTTTAATTAGATTAGTTTCTTGCGGCATTTCACGTTTGATTATTTTTATACTTTTGCAGCTCTTCTTGTAACATCAATTGACGACTACCTTATTCTGATTCAATATGGGTATCTACTGGCTTCTCCTCATTTCTTTCGCTAGCAAGCAATGGGTTCAGCATCTAGATCATTGAAGTATTTTTTACATATTTGCGTTGCTTGGTTTCCAAAATAGAGATTCTATTTCACTTGGTAAATTTTTGCTGGCTCAATGTAGATTCTGGAGATAGCTTAGCTAACCAGATAGCTCAGTACACGGACGCTCTTTTATTCGGTCCAATATTGCAATTTTCATAGCATTCATAAGAATAGACTGTTTTTCTCCTAGCAGCCTAAATAAAAATCTTGATGAAGTATTAGCAGTGCATAAATTTGCATCTTTGCGATTTAAGGCCGCAGTCAATTTTACAAGGAGTAAAACTTCAATAAGTTTCTGAATCGAATCAAACTCAGTTCCTTTTAATCGCTCTGGATATTGCAGACCTATTGATGTATACTATTTTTCAAAATGGAAAACCGTTTAAACATTGTCAAGAGATTATTTCATTTTGTTTTACAATCCAGTAAGTGAGACAGTTAAATGCCTTGCTCGAATTTGACATAGTTTTGAAGATCATTATTATTTTTCGTTGGAGCTTTTTGAAAATATAAAACTACCTTACGAACTTTCTTTATGCATGCACTGATGTTCTTCGTCAGATCTAGCGTGTCTTGCAGGCGACCGGGTTCAACGTAGTAAGCTGATTCTGGAGCGTCCAAATCTTCGTGGTCTTCGTCCAGATTATCAGCTGCTTCATCAACTCTTTGCTCTAGAATGAACCTCCTATTATAGAGAACATCGCAAACTGCCAAAAGGATGCTATGCGCCAAACAAATATGTGGCTCTGTATTAACTAATGTGCCTATTTTTTGCATTTCATTTGACCCATCAGTTAAGATGGTAACAATGTCTTTTCCTAGAGAAACATCAAACTCAGCGAAACGCTCTTTTAATATATCTAGGTAGTTTGAAACTGTCATTGATATCCTTACTCGCACCAAGCTCCAGTAAGAATTCACTAAGTAGATGTTAATATTTTTGTAGCGCCTATTTGTTGTCGAGGTCCACACATCAAACGTCAAACTGAAGCGTTCACCTGAGATACTAGCCTGTCTTATCTCATTTTGTATTATTTTTTTTATCCTGCTTGCATAGCCCACAGCCTTTTTTTGATTGTTGTTGAGGATTTTGGTAAATCTGTGTATGCATTCGATAGTATTAATTTCCTCAAATCATTCGAAGTAACGAATGCACTAAATGCGAAACAGTCCATACTTATTTATTTACAACTCCCTTTGTATTCTCTTGTTAACTGTTACATCGGTTTGTTTTGCTCTATTCTTTACGCATTTTGATGTGAACCTGCATGCTAATTGCTTTCTCATAAATATGGATTCTATTTGCTCTTTTCGAATTTTGCCGTAATTTGATTGCCGATTATGCTTGACTCCCGGCCCCGGAATGCAGGCCAATTTCTGATCCCGAAAATCCCGGGATTAGAACTCATCAATCCCAGGATTTTCGGGACCAGAAATTAGCCGGGATCCCGGGATCCCGTATCCCGGGATCCCGGCTAATTTCGCTAATCCCGAGATTTCGGGATTTTATAAAAAAAACTATATTATTTCAAAATTTATATACATAAAACCGGAAGTTAAGTTCATTATAATGTTAAATTTATGCACAGATGTACATGGGTGCTAGCAAGTAAAACGTTAATCTATAATTGCATCTAATTTAATCGTATGATCTAATTTCTTCTTATCCAATAATTTTTCCTCATTTGGTCATGATAGTAAATTATACAATTAGTTAAAAACGAATCGAAATTTAATCAGCATAACGGATGTTACGATAATATAATAAAAATACTTTAATCTTGTTAGTTGTTTATATATCAATTACAAAATAATATTGTTTTTCAATGAAACAAGTGATAAGTAATAATGTCGATTGGTTCAAACTGCTGATTCGTTTTGAAAATATGCTCTTACTAAACATAATTCGTCAAAAGTTTCAAAATTTAAACTAGACTTGATTTTGCTGCACATATATCCAGCTGCTGAAAAATATATTTCGGGCCTTACACTTACGCCAGTTGTAATGCTGAGCCCTTAGCGCTTCTGTTTTCATAAAACGATATTTCTTTTGGTATTAAGTCCTGGATTGTTCGCTCATGTCGTAATGACGAAACTTTTCTAATTCTCAAAATCGGTTGAATTTTATCAATCTCGAAACTCGGGAGTCCCGATAAAAAATTCGGGATCCCGAAAATGTCCAAAATGAGTCGGAATTCCGAGATCCTGAGATCTCAAAATCTGTTAGGGCATGCAATCCCCTAACACTAACTGGTAAGGTTGAAGCCTGACCTTCATTAATTGATGTTTTAGCCTTGGCTCTAATCAGATACTGCAATACAATTCGTCGGAACGAAGGATGGAATCATAAACTTTTTGCTTAAGAAACAAGATCAAACACTTCGGATGCTTCACGGAGCTATAAAAAAAATCGCGCACTATATCACCACTGCACGGAGCTTCTGGCCTACTTTATTTTAACAACTATGATAAAATTAAGTTACGCTAGCCAATTGTTTCCATCAAATGCACACAATGACACAATGCTTATGTGGCCTAGAAACCACATATGATTTTTCTGAATCTGTTTGAAATCTGTTCAAAGAACTTTACTCATGAATCCATGTATCCATGCGTCCAAGCTGATTTTTTAGGTGGTAGAAGGGAAAAAAGAAAGCAGGTACGATGACTTGCACTTCCATTTCACTCCCGCCTTCTAAAAGCTCAGCTTGGATATTACATGAAATACTGCATTATGTAAAATTCTATCAGTAACTGAGTCAAGTTTATTGTTAGATCTAATTGCAGGACTCGCTCCGGGGCGTCGTAGGTGGCCAGGAGGGTGTGAAGCTTGTAACTCCTAGAGTCAGAAATATGGCGCAAATGGCATCAAGCACCTGTTGAGATTTGGTTTATGCGTGTCAGGTTTTCAGAGATGCACTTTATAACAAGGAAAATGGAGAAGGAGTCCTTCAAGGCAACCTGCAGGGCTGCAGAGCGGCGGCTGACCTCCTCGCGCAACTAGTCCGTAAAAATTTAGCTCAGATCGTATTAATCAGTGAGCCTTGTCAGAGGAGGTATTCGTCCGCTTGTTTGGCAGATGATACAGGGTACGTGGCGATTTGGCTCGCTGACGGGCACAGGGCCCGTATTAGCGGCTGCAGTTCAGGCAACGGTCACGCGTGAATGACGTTCGGAGAGCCCACCTTTGTTAGCTGCACCTGTCCCCGAATTACTCAGTGCAGAAATTCGGAGAAAACATAGCCGACTAGAGAACTCTCTCCGAGGGTTCGCCGGAAATGTCATCGTAGGGGATGATTTCAGTGCAAGGGCATTGGAGTGGAGCATGCATGTTAAAATCACTCGCGGGCGGCACATGGTCAACATGGCATTGAGGTTAGGTTTGTTGGTATTGAGTATGAGTTTGACGAATATATTCCGCAGGCTCGGATTTGGCGAATCTATACCTGATGTTACCATGGCATTGGAGAGACTTGCAGTATTCGTCAAAGATTGACCAGTGATGGAAAATTACGTTGCGAGTGACCATAATTAAATCACCTTTTAAATTGCTGAGCGTAGGCAAAGACTCCACTGCTCTCTCAGCTACTAGCAAGGCTGTAATGTGACTAAATTTAACAGGTACGGGATGGTCGTGGTGCTTGTTTTTAGCTTCGAAGGTTCGAGTTGTGAAAACGAAGAACTCGCTGAACTGTGACACATTGCTTTGGCGTACAGACACCGGACGCAGCGAGCCAGGAATGAGCCGAGATTGGATGAACTATCTGCTGCTCACATTGTAGCCAAGAAAAAGCTGACCAAGACCATCATGAGAAACAAACGTGCCAAATCGTAGATTTTTTATGAGGATGTTATCACGATGAAAAATAGTTTGACACGTACCTATAGACAAAGGGTCTGAAAACCTGGCGAATCCATCAGCATACCATCCAATGTGCATGTTAGACACAACGGGGATCTGGCATCTTTCTGACCGGCAACGCGACTTTCAGAAAAGATATTCAGCAATCAACGCCTTGTCAGAAATGGTTGGGCCTAGAGCAAGAGTGGAAGACGCATGGCATCAAACCAGACCAGTCATCCTGTTAGTAACGCTGAACGTCCAAAACGCCTTCAAGTCGGTGAGGTGAACAGACCTCCTTTTGGCCCGTGAGGAAAGGTTTCGTATCGCTGGTTAATAGTAAGCCATAATGCGGTACTACCCCAGGCACCAATCGTTGCTCTACGACATCGAAGACGGAGTCAAAAGGAGGCATGTCACTTTAAGTGCGGCACAGGGGGCAATCTTAGGGTCCCTCGGGTTGCGATTATCCGCTCTGCCTAGAAAGGCCTGCGAATATGTTACTGATAGGCTGCGTTGATGACGTCATAGCAGTAATCACTTACAGACTTGACAACTTCGCTCAATTTAAACTTAACGAAGTTATGAGGAAGGTGAATCGGCGGACAGCTGACCACGACCTTCAGCTGGCAATCTCAAAGACCAAGATTGTCATGCTGATGAGGTGGAGGATATCAGCTGTCATACCCGTGACAGTTAGCTCCGACGAGGCCCAGACCAGCAAGTCAGTCATTTATCTGAGAGTGACCCTGGATACCAAGCTAATGTTTTGGAATTATATCCGCAGGGCATGTGACAAGACTCTGGTAAGCGTCACTTCACTGAGTAGGCTAATGACCAGCGCTGGCGGACCCAGTGAAACGAGACGAAGGCTGCTGATAGTAACGACCATTTCGACTTTGCTATATGCAGTGGTGGCTCCTCAGCAGAGGCAAAAGAGGTTAAATTTGGAAAAAATGAGCCATATTTATCACTCACTTATGTTATCATTCATATCAAAAATATCAATTTCTTTTCAAGTATCTTCTTCTTTTCCATCTGTGTTTGAGTGGATACTGAAAACTAACGTTCAAAACATTGCGTCAATGGAAAAAGTAAAAAAAATCACCAAATTCGATTCCATATTCAGAGCTCCGCCTCAAGGAAAAATAATCGAAAAACATGTCTGGTGTACTCTTTCCGGATGCATTGAAATTTTCCGGATGCATTGATATTGCAGATTTTTTTACAGATTTTCAAAGAAAATTATTATTAGAATTACTTTGCCCAAAATTCATTTGCATATATATTCATATATATGTATACACATAAATATACATACGTATGTATACACGACTACTTTTTTCACAAGCATCTTAATGATACTGCGACGTAATTTGTAACAGAACCGATTCGATAAACGCTTCTGAAAACCGCTGTGCGTGTCAACCGACGCGCCAAATCGAAGCGTTAAACGCTTCGGTGGAACCGCCGCGTGTGTCATTGGCTTACTGTCATTGATAGCTTTTCATTTTTCTTATATTTCCGAACATCCTAGCATCGAGTACGCGGAGGATCGTAGAAGCAAGCCTCTGCAGCTACTGAAATAAAGCAGCGAGTACTCATATTGATTTGTTTCGTTCCCGTTACTCATTGCATAGGTAACTTTAAGGCAAAGAAGGGCACTTATCAATAAATAAAGCTATGCAAATCGTAATTTCTGAGTTTTCGATTCCGCACTTGTTATTTTATTTTTACTAATGTTCGAAGAGGAACATTAGTATTAACATGCCTTTGGTCCAAAACTCATATTTCTATATATATATATATACATATATATATATATATATATATATATATATATATATATATATATATATATATATATATATATATATATATATATATATATATATATATATATATATATATATATATATATTGTATATATATATATATATATATATATATATATATATATATATATATATATATATATATATATATATATATATATATATATATATATATATCATTAAAAAATTTCAGGAACGTACCATCCGATTGAACTGAAATTTTTAGGATACATTGGTGTGTACGCCGAATAGTGCCATGTTTCACCAAATGTTTATAATCTTGAACCCTTTGGCGTCGGCGGCCATTTTAATGATATTTTAAATATACATATTATTCTGGCAACAAATAACTTTTGCAAAAATAAAGTTTACACAATAAATTTTGAACGTGTTTTTAATGTAAATATGATAATATTTCTCAAACTTTTAAACCCATGTGCGCGCTAGTCGCCTAAAATAAGATTGGGAAAATTTGAAAATTTTTGAATTGCGATAACTTTTGACCAGATTATTAGCTCATTAGGAAACTAAAAGTACATATTGATGCTACCAAGCTGTAAACTTGTGTAGTTTTTACGGACATGCTGGCAACCCTGCAGCTATGGCAGGCATTGAAAGTGAAAACCTTCAATTCATCGACTCTCCTGAAAAATTTTCGTCTTTTATCATAAAAACCAGCTCATATAAAAATCGTATGCTTTGTTTATAAAACCAAAGCAAAACTTTTGAAAGCTCAATTCGAACAAAAAAGGTAACCCTCCTCCAATTTACTTATATTTTAGGCCTCTGAAACTTCTGTTCGTAGGAGTTTATTTTCTATAACATAAAGCTTGCATAATGCCTTACTATTAGAAGCAATACTTTTAAAAAGTCTAATTCCGGAGTTGTAGCTCTCTTATTTAATAACCGCTTTTTTTTTATAGCGGATATGATTTCGTTTTATAATTGCTGCATTTTCACCAGCTTCAATTGTGCTGAATGTGGTTTTAGTTATTATCATCTTCTTTGAAACTTCGCTAACTAAGGAATACACTCCAAGATTCTTTTTTCCAAAGATACCCGCTACGAAAATCTAACTTTTTATTATTATAATGAAAGTGATAGTTACTCTGTTAGAACTGATGATTGTAACGTCTATTTTGCTCTGACCATAGACCTAACCACTATTATTTTCGTTGCCTTCGAACAAACTTTTGACAACAAATAATTGAATGAATCGTGATTTTGCTGTAGTCGATTTTAGCAAGTGTATTTCGTATTTGTGGATTTTGAGATTATGTAAAATGAAAATGTGAATTGTCGAAATTGTGGATTTTTCAAAACTTATAAAATTTTTGTAGTTGGATTTTGTTTTTGTGGATTCCTTGGTGTTCCCTTTTGCCCCATAACTTCCAATACAGTCATGAAATCAAAACGAATTTCGTATGGTAAATGGAACTTACTATAGGCGATATTCAGAAAATAATTGGCTGTAAAAACAATATAGGGTTGCAAGCTATTGTTGGTTTTATATTTTCTTGCCATATCTTTATGGAGCGATTTTATCGGAAAATTTTCAAACGGTAATGATCTAGTAGCGACAATCAACAACAAAAATTAACATTTCAAAAATTTCAAATTTGTTTGCTTTGTACCCCTGTAACTTGCAATGCAGTCTTCGAATCGGAACGAAACTCGCAGGGTAGGTTGATTTCTTTGTGAGACAAGTTTGCCATACTTTTGGTTTTGATGCTAGCAAAGGGTTGCCAGCGCGAGGAATTTCTGCTATTTTCGTCTTGATAAATGCTTACATTAAGTATTCATATCGCCAACATTTACAATAAAAATAAGTAACCATTGTTTAAATTTTCTAAGTTCTGGACATTTTTCGGAGAGTGATCCCAAACATTTTTCTATCCCTGTTACTTTCGACGAAGTTACCGGATAAAATCGAGATTGATAGGGTGAGACAGTTGTAGGAGGCTTTTAGTTGCAGTGCTGATCAAGTGCTGCAAACACTGAGCATTTTCTTTATTTATGTTCCAGGATATGCTGCTTTCAAAGTTTTGTAGTGTTTGACTCTCCTTAATCTTAAAATTCATGCAAGTGATAGCCCTGAAAATCTTTCCATCCTCTAAGTTTAAATGCATTGGTGAGATCAAAGTGGCTTTGCACTCGAAACATGTTGAAGCACGTATGATAGAATTTTAACTCAAAGTCTGCGCGATTCTTCTATTATTCAGCAAACATTAATATTCATAGTGATTCAGGTGCGCTATAGTTTTTATTTATTTATTTTTATTTATTATATTCGGTTCATGAAAAGTTTATATGCACCCAAATGTGTACATAAAAATTAAAATAAGATGAGAATGATTTATAATTTCATAGATTTTAACAAAGGGCACCAAAAGTTGGATTGTTTTCTTTTTTATGTATCTGCTAACTTTAGTTGGAAATCGGCAGCATTTTAGCATGCTTACAGTGTGAAAGTAATGTATTTTCATGTACCGCAAGTGTTTTATAGTGATATTTGAGTGACATGGGATATTTTATTTATTTTGTTTATTTCTTTATTAACCAAGCAAGGTACAAGTTACATAAACAGTAAAAAAGTAAAATTGAAAATTAATATGAGTATATAAAAATAAAACGAATAATTTAAAGAAATAAATAATTAACAAATACATCAATAACAATTAATAAATAACAATAAATAAAACATTGACATATAGCTTAGGGTAAAGGGTTGCGGGCGGCTTGGAAAAGAGAGGATTCGCAGGATAATTTTGAGACCGTTGGAGAATGCAGATTACTTATGCTATTGAATATTCTGCAGCATCTATTTATCGGCTCATTAGTTACGTAAGCGGTGGAGTGTGGCTATTTCTCAGGTAATCAAGAGGACCTGGTGTTCCTTACAGGGTTATTTAACACCTTTTTTCTATTCAGGAATTTAACTTTGATAACGCCTCTAATGACGTCGAATGTGAAGCAGACTGAAATCATCTTTCTTCTGGATACAAGTGTCAGTAAGTTTAGATGACCCAGTCGAAACTCATGAGGAGGAAGGGTATTAAAATCGTAATTTTCCATGTTTTGAAATCCTCGCCAATCGACAAACATGCTGCTGGTGTGCTTTTCTGGACACAATCTAGTACAGATATTTACATTTACATACAAAGTATTCCAATTGCGGTCAGATGAAAAGTCACTAGTATAGTAGAAAACTATTCAGTTTAGCAACATTTATAAGTTTCGTATGACAGTGCGGTTTGACTCTGTGTTGGATAAACTTGCAAAATTGAATTTTTTGGTTTGATTTTCAGATGGATATACATAGGCAGATGAAGTTTTCTTTTGTGTATACACAAAATGATCTGGTAACTGATAAATCTTTTGAAAAAAATACATATACTGCAATAACTTTTGTGTTTAAAAATATATGGTAATATTTAAACAAAAAAAATTATGATTTTTGAAATCAGTTGTATTACTAGTTGTTATCATTTTATCAATTACTTTTGCCCTTTTTTTATATCCAATTTGCCTGCATCGCTTTTAATGGTGTATGTTCAGGTGATGAGATGTATGATAGTACAAAAAATGTCACATATGATCAATACCATGAAAAACACCCACTCTCACTTTCAAGAAAAATAAATTTTTTGAGATAAATGCAGATTTATATTTTATCTGGTTAAGACTCGAGGTGTCATTTTGAAGTCCGAATAACTGCAGAAACAAAATGTGTAGCCGTAGCCGTAGCCGTGGCCTGCAGCGACGCCAGGAGCTGTCAAAAAGTTAATAGCGTAGGATTGGATTGAACCAGTTACAACGCGTAGCCCATGGCACCGTGGCCGTAGCCGAAGTTGACCAACTTTCTACTTTTTGCCTGGCTACATGTTTGACAGCTTGCATGTGCAATGCTGGTAAAACTCTACTACGTGCCCCTATCGCCGTTAGACACTTTTACCGATTGTGTTTTTTCTCTGTGGTTGTGTATTTGTTCTTTGGGATGTTTTCTCTTTATTTGTTTATTTCCAATGTTTTGTGTTATCGTGTATTTTTTGTAAGTTCTTGTTAGTTATTCTAGCATTTTTCATACCTGCCCATCTGGTGGTAGCAGGGGCAAAGACTTCAAGAATAATCATCAATAACATATATAAACCAGATGAAAATACAACGCAATTATGATAAACAAGCAAACAAACAAAAAACACCCACAAAAACGTAAAAAAAGCACAATCGGTAAAATTGTCTAACAGCATAGCCATTAGACAATTTTACCGATTGTGTTTTTACTAATTTTCGAAGAAAAGTAGTATTAAACTCGTTTCGCCGAAAATTCATATTCCTTTATATATATATATATATATATATATATATATATATATATATATATATATATATATATATATATATATATATATATATATATATATATATATATATATATATATATATATATATATATATATATATCACCAAAATGATTAAGGGAGATAATCTCTGGAGTGGCCGATCCGATTGAGCTGAAACTTTCGGAGAACGTAGATGTATTTAGTAGGTAGGTCTCCGATTTACTAAAATTCAGATGTCCTAAACCTTTTGGCAGCGGCGAGCGTTTTAGTGAATTTTGAGGTACTCCTATATTTCCAAGCAGCGTAAATTTTTGTCCAAAAAAATGATTGAAAATGAACAATTATTATGTTCACAGCTTGCAAATGACAAAAAATTGGAAATTTTGAGCCGTGTGTGGGTGCAGCGTGCCTAAAAGTAGGCAAGGATTTTTTTTCAAATTTTGATTTGTCATTACTTTTGACAAAAACATTGGATCATCGTGAAATTTGCAGAGCGTATTGATGTTGACTCAAGCTAAATACACATGGATTTTCAAGGTAGTGCGGGTAACCCTGTAGCTGCGGCAGGCTCTTGAAAAAAAATCCTTCAAATTATTGAACCTCCTGAAAAATTTTTGATTTTTGACAAAAAATTCAAATCATTGATAAACTTTAACGTTTGTGCATCATGTCAAATTAAAATTTTGAAAATTCCGATTTGCACAAGAACGGCAACCCATCACTAAATTACCTCTATTTTCAGCACTCGAAAGTTCTGTTCACGAGAACTGACGACCGGATTATCCGATCATAATGAAATTCACAGAGCATGTTAGTATCAACTAGGACCAAGTCTGATAGAAGTGATTTTGAAATGCGGGCAATTGTGTGGCAGTGGTGCCATCTTGAAAAATCACTGAGAAAAAAAACAGCTTTTTGGCCTATAACTTCCGATTCAGCCTAAAAATTTAAACGAAATTCACACAATATTTGAACCTTACTTAAGGTAACATTTGGTGAAAATTTGGCTGAAAAATTAGAATATTGTTGCCGGCTATGGTGATTTTTGTCTCCTAAATCTTGCAAATTTGCTCAGCAAAATAAAGCTTTTTCCCTATAACTTCCGGTGCAGTCATGATATCAAAATGAAGTTTATGCAGTAAATAGATTTTGATGTGAGCTAAATGTCATAGGAATTTCGTACAAAAATCATGAAAGTGCTGCCAGCTATGACCATTTTTGTAATTTTTTGGAATTTCTTTACTGCGCGATTATGTCATTAGATTTGCAAATGGGGACAATCCTGCAATGAAAATTAACAACCAATATTAACGCTTTAAAAATTTGAAAAGTTTTGAGGGTGGTAACCCTAAACAATTTTTCACCCGTATAACTTCTAGCGCAGTGATTCAATCGAAACGAAATTTACTGGTTGCGTTTAGGTTAACGTGAAGAAGATTTGGTATATATTTTGCTTTGCTGCTGACACAGGGTAACCAGCTTTAGCCATTTTCGTAACTATTGCATCAACAGATGCTTCAAATTACATACTCATATGCAAAACATTTGCAATAAAACTAAGAAACTAATTTTTCAATTTTCCGAGTTTTGAATATTTTTGGATGGCAGCCTCAAACAACGTTAACCGCTAAAGGTTTCGACAAAATCCTCCGATGAGAACGAAATTCAAAGGATAAGTTGATTTAAGTATGAGCTTGTGAAGGTAAATTTATTGCTGCTTCGTTGGGAAAATGTTGCCAGCACTGAACATTTTCATCATTTGTGTTATAGTTGAGTTTTGTTGCTTTGGATAAGGAATGGTTGATATGATTCTACAAAAAAGTGTATTACGTCTTTTCACATTTTTTGTCACTCAAAGAAAATTTCTTCGAAAATTAGTTTTCTAGCGGTTCAGGTGCGCTAGAGTTTTTTTAGTATAAACTTTCTGTCTGCATGCTGGTTAGTTCGAAGATATTAAATGATTAATGTTTTTCTGCAGCAGGCAGGTATATTAATTTTGATTCCAGGATATTTCCACTATAGATGTTTTTACATTTTGAATAATGATGCAATAGAGTTTGCAGTTTTCAAATCCGGTGTTAACTCAAAATCGGAAAAAAATTCAGACAAAAGGTTGATGATAAGCACTGCAGTATGGGGGACATGTGGGCGAGTTTACCCGCAATGATTCCGTTCCACGCTTTGCAAAAGTTCCACCGATATATTCCATTTTTCAACGATTATCCTAAAACAATGCCTACAGCTGATCTAAAAATAAATAGCTAGTAAATACCGATTACATAGAATCAATAAAAAAAACTTCAATAAAAAAATATTTTGCTAAATCCAACTCAGCGACAGAAAGAATATAGAATACCTATGTAACTAATTTCCACACAGAAAAAACAATTTTGACAGCTGCCGCTAGCTACATCATTGTGTTCGGCCAATGCTGCAATGTCTGGCTACATCACTGACGGCAGCATTGTTGACAGCATTCGCAGCAGGCCACCGCTGCACATTGTGTTTCAGCAGTAAAGCTCTACTGTCGATGTCAGCCAAGACGAAAAGCACATGTGAACCGGTATTATCTCTTTTTCGTAATGATTTGTGTTTCAACGTCACACCGTAGCTAAAGTTTAATTTACATTAGGCGTGTTTTTTTGCTCCTATATCCAGTAGAGAATAAAATATATGCATTGGAAACAACAACAATCCTGTCCCAGTGAATTCACTAGTACACAAAATCTATTCCTCATTTGTAGTTCACGTGTTGAAGTGTAGAATGTGCTGATGGAAAAAAGAAAAGCTCATGAGAAGTTACTTTTTTTCCTGTGAGGTGGCTTTGGGTTTTTCATGGTTATGTTGAATGTTTTGGTAGTTAGAAAATTAGAAAAAGCACTCATAATGTATAGAAAGCTAAAAGAAATAATTTTCTGTTAGTTCTTTTTCTATTTTCTATCGATTGTGGTAGTGTAATATATTTATATATCTTTACATATATATATATATATACATATTTTCATTCTTTATTTTCAGCTGTTGTGTGGTACCACAGCAAATGCAGCAACCTATGTCAGTCTTAGCGAAAGCATTGTTGTTTTATACTAGATCGTTATTTTGCGGCATAGTTTTATTCTGCTCTGTACCGGAGCAAAAAAACGCACCTAATATTATAGCCAGTGCTCCACTCACTAAGCTTAATAATAGGCGCGTTTTTTTGCTCCTCTATCCAGCGGAGAGTAGAGTAGACGCATTGAAAACAACAACACTCCTACACCAGTGAATTCACTAGTACAGAAATTCTATGCGTCATTTGTAGTTCACGTGTTGAAGTGTAGAATGTGCTGATAGAAAAAAGAAAAGCTCATGAGAAGTTGTATTTTTTTCTGTGAGGTGGCTTTCGGTTTTTCATGGTTATGTTGAATGTTTTGGTAGTTAAGAAATTAGAAAAGGCCCTCATAATGTGTAGAAAGTTAAAAGAATTAATTTTCTGTTAGTTTTTTTTTCTATTTTCTATCGATTGTGGTAGTGTATACTCGTTATTTTCTCCCTTTTTTTCAGCTGTTTTGTGGGACCACAGCGAATATAGCAACCTATGTCAGGTTTAGCGAATGCACTGCTGTTTTATACTAGATCTGCACTGCATCGGAGCAAAAAAACGCACCTAATGTCTTCATGTTACCACTAGAGATCCAGGTCATTTGTTTAGCCTTTTAGATTTTTTTCTCTCGTTTAGTACTTATTTAGGACACGTACATTGAATCCTTCTTTATATTACGCTTTGGGTTTTTTTAATGAGCGATTTCGAAGACCATAATCTCTTAGCTTGGTTGGTAACCGCCAACCGCTCTTTTTCCTAACATGACAATTGTGGGTAGCTGAGTTGGTGGTAATGGCTGCAATTTTTAAGCGTGAGTTAAACACTGAGATTTAGTCGTTGGCTTGGTTGCAGATATGCAGACCACATTCATTGTCTGTGAGCTAGTTTCAGATCTAATTTGGAGGCAGATACCGCAAGTTTACAGCTAAGTTGGCTAACAGATATCTGTGTAGGTGGACCATTTTACGGTTGAGAAGTATTAAAAGTATCTATCGAGAGAATCTTCGAATAGTAGCATTACTATGCATATCTGGTCTCGATAGAGGCGCAAGGGAACACGACCACTGTAATGTTGAAGATTCTGTCAATGGTAATAAAGTTAACTCAAATCTTAACTGGCTTTGGATTTGAAAATGATATGAAAAGGCATCTCATGGCATCTCGAGAATCTTCTTAACTGAAACTAAACTGCTTCAGTTCAATCTAGACAGCAAACGAAAATATTACTCAGCCTCAGCCCATATCATATTCATTGATACTTGTATGCCCACCATAATTTCAATATACCTGTTCATGGTAATAAACCAATCAGCTTAAGCTTATATTTCTTATGGTCTGAAAGTAACATATTGGCAAAGGAAAAATGAATACATTTTTATTATACTTTTTTGAATGGAATATAAATCTTTACGAATAATTGGCTTTTTTACAATAACAACAAAGCACTATTACGGCCACATTGGACGCGGTATACGTTTAACTTATACTCGGCATCGCGTGTGATAGCTCTGAGCGCCAAGATAGTTGGCTAAATCCACAAGATAAATATTTGTGGTAAAACATTTGCCTCGAATACGACGATTCAGATAAAATATTTTAAGTTTGCGGAATATCACTGCCTTGCCAGTACTGTAGCGCAAAACAGAGTCCTTTATATGTATGTTGCGAGTGTCGTAAATTTAAATCAGCTTACGGTACACGAATTCAAACAATTGGCAAGTGAGTAAAACCTGTGAAAGTAATATGGAGTGAAAGACGCTTTTGGCAGATGGATGAATGGATAGACAGCGAGCGTGTGGTTTTTCATCGTTATTCTGATATTGCCACGAGCTAGTTCATCAATTTCTCAAAAAGACACCAGCATAAAGCCTAAGAAAGTAGATGTGTCTACACACAGCGAGAACCGGTGTAATACATTCAAGTCGAATGCATGAAGCAAATATTACTAGCAATGCTGATGTAACACTTCAAAGCTGATTTCCAAAATGTAGCATTAGGGTCCGGACAAGACGGAGCAACGAGAGCGTCGCGAGCGTCGAGTCAAGCAACGCGCCGAAATCGGTCATATACTTTCAAATGGAAGTGGCCATGTCGAAGCAGCGATCAAAGAGTGAACATTTGATAGTAGCGACGACATCGATTCGAACCGATTTCGTTGCTCGACTGCTCGCAGCGGTCATGTATGCTGTTGTTACAAAATGTGTTTTGATGATATACAGTGAGTAGACGAATTGCGTTAATGGGTTTTTCTTGGGTAGTTCGAAAATGTGGGTACATTTTTTATGATTGAACGGTGCAGAACAGCACATAGTCAATTAGATTTTTACCAGTGATTAGAAACATCTATTGACTTTTAAATATCAGCAGTCTATTGATTTCAATTTGGGGTATTGTGGGGAGAAAAACTCTTCATCCGACACTGAAGAACTCATTATTTCGACTGCCACTGTAAAATTTCGTTTACAATTTTGCGTCTCGTCGTGTCTACATGAACGCAATTCAATGAGCTACTCCATGCTTGACTCGACGCTATGCTCGACTCGACGCTATGCTCGACTCGACGCTATGCTCGACTCGACGCTCTCGTCGCTCCGTCTTGTCCGTACCCTTACTCTCATGTTGTACCTGCCTTCCATGATGTACAATTACTCCCATGATGTACCTGCTTTCCATGATGTACCATTACTCCCAAAATTAACGGGAGTGCAAACTGCTATCGGAAAAAACTTGCGAGCATACAATGTACATATACTGTGCATGAAAATTTCGGAGCATTTCAATGACAATCTGGTGAGTAACATGATCAGAATAGCAATCCATTACGAAACATGCAGAGGCAAGCTTGGCCGCTAGTCCAAGCGTCAGTATGCATTGTGCCTAGAGGACCAGTGGTGGCTTGTTAGGGGCAGCAGGGTCAGTGCGGCCATACCAAAAGAATAGACTAATGTCACCCAAAAATTAGAAAGATAAATAATTGATTTTTCAAATACATATATCAATCTTAAGTTTCTTATAAACCGCGTATATAATCTCAGATCAAAACAGGAGTAACATCGATCTAGTATAGTGTAAACGAGCAAACGACCCGTTTGAATCCTTCTATTCGAATCTCAATCTTGCTTCAATCCTAGTTTGTGTAAGCGGCTACCTTGAGCAAAATATCAAGCAAGCACACTGCTCCTACGACAGCCAGTCAACGGTCCTCCAAGCATACATAATTTCGATCAAGCAAATGTGCATACGAGTACGATGCATCATCTACCCAAAGAAGTGATGGCCGCATCATACCCAGCGAGTACGAGCAAAAATCAAGCAAAGCCACGGCCGAAACTGTGGCCTGAACCACACTGGCAGTCTGATTACAGTCTACGCCAGATAGCCTACATTTGAAACATCGTTTCCATACTAACTTTTGAGTTGGGTATTTTATTTTACACCCCACTTACAGATGAGGCAATGCAAATAATTTGGCGGCCAGCTGCAATTTGCTGGTTAAAAACAGCGTGCAGCGTAAATGCTTCATTATGTCAATCTTTAGTCGATCTTAGGGTACAGCCAAGACGGAGCATCGAGTCGAGCAAAGCGCTCAAAACCAATGCTCAAAACGGTTCATGTATTTCCATGTCAAAACAGCGGCCAAAGCAGAAATGTGTTAGTAGTGACGGTTTCGTTGCTCGATGCTCTGTTCGCTCCGACTTGGCTGCACTCTTAGTATGCTTTCTGTTTCTGAAGAGATTTATTTTCTGTTAAATAGCTTTGCATGAAATGAAAACAAAGGATCAAGAACGAGTTTCCTTACTGTAGAATGTCCAGTGTATGTAAAGAAAGTAGCAAATAAAAAAAAAATTTTTACTCGATTCTATGTTTTATGTAGGGAAGTGTAGTGATTATGTAACATTCAACTGTTAGAAAACCGTTTTTACTAATGTTCGAAGAACAATAGTATTAAACTCGTTTCGCCGAAAATTCATATTTCTTTATATATATATATATATATATATATATATATATATATATATATATATATATATATATATATATATATATATATATATAAAGAAATATGAATTTTCGGCGAAACGAGTGAATTCATATATATATATATATATATATATATATATATATATATATATATATATATATATATATTATTCATATATATATATATATATATATATATATATATATATATATATATATATATATATATATATATATATATATATATATATATATATATATATATATATATATATATATATATATATATATATATATATATGCAAAATGATTAAGGGAGATAATCTCTGGAGTGGCCGATCCGATTGAGCTGAAATTTTCGGAGAACGTAGATGTATATAGTAGGTAGGTCCATGATTTTCTCAAATTCAGATATCCTAAACCTTTTGGCGGCGCCGAGCGTTTTAGTGAATTTTGAGGAACTCCTATATTTCCAAGCAGTGTAAATTTTTGATAAAGAAAAGTATTGGGAATGAAAACTAATTATGTTTTAAGCTTGTCTATGATAGAGAATTGGAAATTTTGAAATTTTAAATTTTGATTTGTCATTACTTGTAAGAAAAACAATGGATCATCGTGAAAATTACAGAGCGTATTGATATTGACTAAAATTTGGCATATATGGATTTTCAGCATAAAGCGGGTTACCCTGTAGATGTGTAACCCAAGCTGCTGAAAAAAAAATCCTTCAAATCATTGACCTTCCTGAAAAATTTTTGATTTTTGACAAAAATTTCAAATCTTTGATAAATGTTATCTTTTGTCCTTCATCTCAAGATAAAATTTTCAAAATTTCGATTTGCATAAGAACGGCAACCCATCACCAAATTACCTCCATTTTCAGCACTCCAAAGTTCTGTTCACGAGAACTGACGACCGGATAATCCGATCATAATGAAATTTACAGTACATATTGGTATTAATTAGGACCAGGTCTGATAGAAGTGATTTTGAAATGCGGGCAACCCTGGTACCACCTTGAAAAATAACTGGGAAAAAACAGCTTCTTGGCCTATAACTTCCGATTCAGCCATCAGATGTTAACAAAATTTACACAGTACTTGGATGTTTGAATTGTTTGAATTTGGTTGAAAAATTAGTATAGGGCTGACAGCTGTGGTGAATTTTGTCTCATAAATCTTGCAAATTTGCCCAGCAAAAAAGCTTTTTTCCCTATATCTTCCGGTCCAGTGTAGAAATCAAACCGAGGTTCATGCAGTAAATGGACCTTAATGTAGACCAAATGTCGTAACCAGCATTAGCCATTTTCGTAAATATTGCACCAACAGATGCTTCAAATTACGTACTCATATGTCCAAATGTCGTAACCAGCATTAGCCATTTTCGTAAATATTGCACCAACAGATGCTTCAAATTACGTACTCATATGCAAAGCATTTGCGATAAAAATAAGAAACCAATTTTTAAATTTTCCAAGTTTTGAACATTTTTCGGATGGCAGCCTCAAACAACGTTTAACCGCTGAAACTTTCGATTAAATCCTGCGATGAGAACGAAATTCAAAGGATAAGTTGATTTAAGTATGAGCTTGTTAAGGTAAACTTATTGCTGCTTCATTGGAAAAGTAAGTACTCCCAACATTTTTTTCTCACTCAAAGACAATTTCTTCGAAAATTAGTTTTCTAGCGGTTCTGATGCGCTAGAGTTTTTTGAACGTGTTTTTATCGAAAAGTAAGCTGTTGAGATGGTGATAGAAAAACTTAAACTAAATGGTACAAGTAAAAAAGGTGGTTCGACAAATAATCTTTTTATAGGAAAAAACTTAATGAGAAAATATGGAAAAGAAAAATTATATTTTTTATGCTGAAATAACCAATTGTTTCGCTGTGGTGAAAACTATAATATGAAAGAATGAGTAGCAAAAATTTTATTGCACACGCAATAACACGCTTTTGAGAATTTGTTTTTGCGGTTGTTCGGCACATTTAGAGACGTTTTTTAAGACTCATTAATTTATAATAGACTTATCTTTCTCCTCCTCCAATTACATCTTTTCTCTTTCTTGACGATAATGCTCAAACATATTTTGTGGATTTTATTTGAAAATTTTTTTGTACGAAAGTCAGATTTTATTTATTGTACCAAAAATCAAACTTATGAAATAAAACTTCCGCTTTTGCCGACCCACATTGTTATGCTAAGAGCCTGGCACTGTAGATGACGGGAATTTCTAAAGAGCACAGCAAGCATAGTCAACACACTACAGGTCATGCAGGGGTAGGCTTGGCCACAGGTCATCAGTACGTCTTACCTCTAGATGACGAGTAATAGGTACAAGAATACGCTGCTGGGCTTTCCAAAAAGCTCTTTTAATAAAGTTTTAAATTAAACGTTTTACTAAGCTAACCTCATTAATCACCTACCAACTAATTCCGTGAACTTCGTATACCAATACATTTACTATTACTATTTTTCTTCATAAGAATACTTAAGAATATCCTTTGAATATATTTCCTATATTAATTTGAAATTTATGCTACTTTAGAGAGCAGTGACAAACTGTGTATTGTGCAAAAATTTAAACAGACTTAATATTTATGGGGTATTTCACGTAAAGCGGAGAACGAAAAAAAGTCGAGGCTCTGGATTTCGTTCGCATTGTACTGGTACTATATATACATAATAACACTTCTAAAGAATAGAAAAAAAAATTTGTTTTTCAAATCTAATTTCAAAATTTAAAAAAACAGTGAATTTTTTATACCAATCAGTATGTTTAATGTTTGAAGCCCGAACACTACAGGATTTCTGAAGTATTTACCTGACTGATGTGACCTTTTGCAGTGGGAGATTATAAATTTTTATTTACGCTAGTTATGGCAAATTTTAACATCTTCAAATTATATCCAACGATAATATTTACTCGTAAAAGCTATTAATTTGCTATCGCTTGTTCTTTTTTGTCTATAACAACATAGACAATGTGTCGGCTCTAAAGCTTTTCCTAGCAGAGAGTATTTGAAACGGGTATATGGATCGTTTTGCAGAATAAACCACCGATACCACCAAAACATTGACTTTTGAGCGACTATTAATAATGTATGTACTTGAATATAAGCTCATAACATTCGCCTTTGACACAAAATCATTGAAATAAACATGTTTGAGAGACAATTGAAACGATAAATACAGTGCATAAACGAAAATTAAACTAAATGACAGCTGTTATGTAAAAACGAGGACTAAATTCGACCTGAGCAGTATGGTTGAATTTTTTCAATTTTTGCACAATGCACAGTTTGTCACGGCTCTAAAATAGCATAAATTTCAAATTAATATATAGGAAATATATTCAAAGGATATTCTGAGAGGATACGTCAAATCACTCGTCTACGCCAACAAACCCGAGACGCTTGACCATTTAGAAGACTATATTTGCCGCGTATTGGCGGGATACGGTCCCAATTATTGGATAGAGTAATTGAAAATTGGGCCTCTCGTTTGGACTTAGGTCAGGTCGATACAAACATCTTAAGACATAAGTTAGATTAGTTCGCGCTTGAGGTCAGGTCACATTTGGTCCGACCGCTGTATACCGCACCAAGGACTGCCAGTTGTTGTGTTTACCCTGCTAGATTATTTTTATGTCATGTTTACAATCCCTTTGTGGTGCCGCCACAGATGTGACAAAAGTTTGATGGCGGGAAATCATTGAGGTAAACTACCGGCAGAGATTTTCCTACACCCCCCTTACACCCCCCTAATACCCCCCTGGAAAAAGCATACACCCCCCCTAACACGGAAAATTTAAATACAAAGAGGGACCTTTGTGTCCTTTGTTGCAAAGGGACACCCCTCCTAAAATTCTGAACACACCCCCCAAGAAAAATTCCTGAGAAAGCCCCTGACTACCGGGAAAACTTTAAAAATTTTGAAAAACAAACGAACACGGTAGATCGGATTGTGCGGGAATAACCGCGTTAGTAAGTAGTTGGGAGAGTCGAGTTTGAGGCCTGAAGATTTTGTAAATAAAACTAAAGACCATGAGGCATTGCAACATCCAGACAGAGCAAAAGTTGACAGGGAACATATTAAGGTAGCACAATTCAACAGTGATGTACAAATTGAAAAGATTAGTGTATTTTTCATGCTGAAATGGGCCGTTCCAGACAGGATAGACGCCACTGAATTAAAGATGGAAGAAAACAAACCAACGGCTAGGTGCGGAAATTTTATTGAAATTCTTTTGATTTGGATAAGGATATAGATAAATATATCGATTACAGAAGAAACATTCAAAAGCTAGTTGAACTTGTTTCGTTACATTTTGTGCAACGCATTTTGTAAACGATATTTTCAGAAGTATAGAACTTTAAGTTGGCACCACTTTTTAATGCTACGTATGGTGTGACAGCTTACATACGTTTTATGGTTAACTTGGTTTGCCATTTCAGCATGAATAGATTGACGCCTAAGCAACGTCTGCAAATTGTGCATCTTTATTTAAAACAAAAACAATTCTGTTCGATAAACTCATTTTTGGTTTTTTATTTAGCGATTTCTGGTTGAATGGCTTCGTCAATAAACAAAAGTGCCGCATTTGGAGTGGTAAACAACCACAGGCGGTTGTCCGAACGCCGTTACATCCGGAGAAAGTCACTGTTTGGTGTGCTTTATGGGCCGGTGGAATAATTGGTCCATATGTCTTTGAAAATGCTGCTGGGAATAACATTACAGTCAATGGTGTCCACTATAGAGCCATGATCAATGATTTTCTCGTTTCAGAGTTGACTCCCCGTAATGAAGGGAACCTCTGGTTTCAAGAGGATGGCGCGACATACCATACAGCTCATGCAACCATTGACTTATTGAAAGAAGCATGTGATGAGCGAATAATTTCTTGTTTTGGAGCTGTGAACTGGCCTGCAAGATCTTGTGATTTAACACCGCTGGACTATTTCTTAAGAAAATACGTCAAATCACTCGTCTACGCCTACAAACCCGAGACGCTTGACCATTTAGAAGACAATATTTGCCGCGTATTGGCGGGATATGGTCCCAATTATTGGATAGAGTAACTGAAAATTGGGCCTCTCGTTTGGACTTCCTCTGCGCCAGTCGGAGTGCACGCATGCCCAAAATCATACTCAAATAAAAATGGCAGAGAATTATCTTTCCAACAAAACCAATTTCATGGCAATCAAAAGAATCTTTCTGTATTTTAATTCATTTCAAAGTTCTATACCTCTATATAAAGAAATCTATATATATAGACAACAAAGATTGAAGATTATTGAAGATTGCAGCAACGATTAACAAAAATTTTGCTTCTTTTCTTTTACTATAATCTATCTTTTTTCAAAATTTTCCCCAAGCAAATGTATTATATATTCATATTTTCATATTTTATTTCTAATTTTCACATCTGCATTTATTTATTTGAATTATTCTTATAATATTATTCTTACAATATTTCATTCATATTTTGTTATGAACTGTATGATCATTGTAAACTGATCCCGTCCAGGTAGATTCGAAACTTTTTACACCTAAATTTTCAGTTATATTTACAAATGTTCGAAGAACATTAGTATTAAACTCGTTTCGCCGAAAATTCATATTTCTTTATATATATATATATATATATATATATATATATATATATATATATATATATATATATATATATATATATATATATATATATATATATATATATATATATATATATATAAAATGATTAAGGGAGATAATCTCTGGAGTGGCTGATCCGATTAGGCTGAAATTTTCGGAGGACATAAATGTATATAACAGGTAGGTCCATAGGCGCGCCGTAGGGGGGGGCCAGAGGGGGCCGGGACCCCCCCAGACCCTAGGTTGGCCCCTCCCAGAAAAATAAATATTTCCAACAGCAGACACTTAAGTTTTCGCCTCTTAGGTTTTTGTGGTTACAGCAAGAGGTGAGTAGTGTAGTAGTGCAAGCCTATACCAAAGCATACACACTACTTATAACATAGAGACTGTGTTATTTGCGGTATTAATTACGATGTTATGGGACTTATTTCGAGAAATGGACTTCAATATTTAATTTCGACAAGTTAAACTTTAAGAAAAAGACGAAAAGTACATCGCCAATCATCCTTTTTTTATTAAGATTATCTGTTCATTCCTACTAGGCAATATACAGGTATTTAGGTAAGAACACTTTTATAAACTGGTGTTTTATGCAATTATGTTTTTTCACAAAACATAGTCTAAGTATTAAAATGGTAGGCGATAAGGTAATTAACGTAGAATACAATTTTCGAAGTCCTTTGGACAATGAAAATGGCATCCCTGCCACTTTTATGCTATCTATGACCTACTTGGTTTCCACTCAGGTTAAATGTGTGTGAACTTCATTATAATTTGATAACTGCATCGGAAGTTAAAAGGCTTCAATTTCACCGAAGGTTTTTTGATAGTGACACAGCCGCCACATGGTTCTTATCATATTCATTAAAATAATTCGGTGCGATTGGGAATTTTACAAGTTTAGATTTGACTGTATAAATATAGTATCAAATTCATCAATCATTTGCATTTTATTCTAACAGCCGTATGAAAGATTTGTGTTTACGTACTTATGGTAGCTACAAGGTTGCACAGACATTATTTAAAAACGACAGGAACTTATTTTTTATGCCGATTAATGAGTCTTGTAAATTTTGTGATGATCTGATGACTCGGTGTGAAGCTATCGCAATGCGAAATTTTCCATAGAGTGTCCATTGTCGCCAAAAATACACCAAAATTTTAGCTCGACCAAACTTCGCGATCCGGATAGTAAAATTCATACACAATGAGAAAACTCTAATAGTACTTGGAAGACAGTAAATGATATGGTGCTTGAACAGTCTTGGAATATTGTCAAGATGAACCGAAATTATTTGGAGAAGGTTATCGACCTTACGACGTGTCTCAGTCACCAAAAACGTGCTTTCAGAGGACATAATGAAAGGGGTGCCAGTGATAACCGTGATTTTTTTTTGGGATTTTGTGCATTATTAATAAATAATTTTAAAAACAAGGTTGCGAACTACTGCAGTGGCAAAATACAAAATGAATTGATGAAAATAATTGCTGAAATCTTTCGCGAGGACAATTTGGCAGACATTATGGCAGACGCAACAAGGGTCCACAGAAGGAACAACTCTCCGTGGTTGTCAGATTTGCTAAAGAGCTAGCAGTCGAAGAAAGGTTCTCAAGCTTTGTAGACTGTTCAGGAGGTAGAAACGTCTCGTATTTAGCAGACATAATTTTGAGCCTGTTAGACAGCTACGGACTTCCCGAATTGCCTGTTGTTGGACAGTCTTATGATGGTGCTAGTGTCATGTCAGGACAAAAAAGTGGTGTACAAATCTAAATTAAGATGAAACACCCTGCCGCCACATTTGTACACTGTCTAGTTCATAAAATTATCCTGGTTGTGATGGACATATTTTCACAATCGAAACGTGTACATCCTTTTTCAATGCCATCGAATCACTTTACCTACACTTTTCGAAGCCATCACAACACGAATTGTTTAAGCAGTTTGAAGAGGCAGTTGGTCTAAATACAAGGCATGGAATGAGAAGTTTAAGCTCGACTTGTTAGTCAATGAGATTTCACAATTGCAAATATGTGATCGATAGCTATGGGACTATGAAAGAGGCTTTAGAGAAAGAAATGAATGAGGGAATATACAACGACTCAGTTTATTCATTGGGGATCTTTCATTCAATCAGTTATCCTAAATTTGTAGTAAATCTTTTCATCTTTCACTATGTTCTTTTTATAACCAACATGTTAAGCACATATTTCCAAACTAAAAATGCAACTCTTCGGGATGGTATAAATCTTGTGAATGGAACACTACTAAGTGAGCGAGAAGACTTGTATGTAGTTTGGGGAAAAATTAAATCATTCGCAGAAGAGAACTGTCTGAATCTCACATTTAGCAGAGGATTGCGAAAACGGAAAACATCAAAAAGCACTCGTTTCAAAGGTTTTGCTGTTTCATCTAGTCTCGGACACGCAATTAGGGCTACACAGATATTCCTGCAAACCAAATGGCTTGAAAAGAGTAAGTTACAGCACATTTCATCTTGCCAAATTATTTTCGGTTTTTCTAGGTTTTCTATGTAACAAATGTTTGAAGCAAGAGATCAATTTCTTTCTTGTAGGCTAAATATATTCCAATTTCTTCAAAGATATTTTGAAAAGAAGCTATCCCCTTCTTCAAGTATAAATTGAAATATATTTAGCTTCTAAATGAAAAAAATAGTCTTATATTTCTAATTGTTTCCATTCTATTCCCGTATAATTCATACAAGCTTTCTCTCTTAGCGGTCATTGATAATTCATGTGTAGCTCATACCTACCATTCACATTATATGCATATGGTAGTAGCTCATACGTATTCACAGACAAGAAGTTTATTTGATAATACATTATGCATTAGCAAATAACAAAGAATAAATCAACAAATATATAATGTATTAGTAAATTATATAAGTTGTATGAACAGCACGTGTACAAACAAAAACAAAATCATCGCATGTCTTGAACCTTTCAGTCCCTGGCCCCTGCCAGATTTTAGACCACGGCCCGCCTATGGGTAGGTCCATGACTTGCTAGAATTCAGATATCTTAAACCTTTTGGCGTCGGCGGGCATTTTAGTGAACTTTCAGGTACTCTCATATTTCCAAGCAGTGTAAATGTTTGTTAAAAAAAAGTATTAGGAATAAAAACTTATTATGTTTTTAGTTTGCATGGACCGTTTCGCCGAAAATTCATATTTATTTATATATATATATATATATATATATATATATATATATATATATATATATATATATATATATATTTATATATATATATATATATATATATATATATACATATATCAGCAAAATGATCAAAGGAGATAGTCTCTGAAGTGGCTGATCCGATTGAGCTGAAATTTTCGGAGGACATAGATGACCGTAAACTTAAATTTGATATCAATGTTCGTAACATTACTAATAGTGCCTCGCGGATTGCTGGCTTTGCTATTCGTTCCTACCACAATTCTTTTAATATTTTTACTTGTGTCAAGATATTTGCTACCCTTGTTCGTTCCAAACTTGAATACTGCACTCAAGTTTGGTCTCCTCGTTTCGCTTATCTTTTCGATGCCATTGAATCTGTTCAACGGAGGCTCAGTCGCACCCTACTCTTTAAATATAAGCTACCTTATATGCCGTATAATGAACGCTTATTGCTCCTTAATCTCCCTCTCCTCGCAAAGCGCAGAGTTTACCTTGATGAATGCTTTCTTTATAAAATTTGCCGTGGCCATCTAAACTCATCTGTTGCATCCCTGGTTAATGAACGGCATTGTGAGAGGCAAATTAGGTCCTCCGTTGTCTTTGATGTACCATTTGCCCGTACTGAAACTTACTTTCATTCTCCTGTTTTGCGTCTATTACGTACCCATAATGGGCTCCAACTTGGTCCTCTTCCACACTCTATTGCCACCTTTAAAAGAAATATTCGCAACGCTATTTTTGCTGATATTTAATCTTATTTATCTTTTTTGTCTTTCGATTCTTGTTTTTCATATCTTAATTTTTTCTATTTTTTTTATTTCATTTTAGTACTAAGCTAATCTATTTATAATTGGGCTTTTCGCCTGTTAATGGATTATTTTTAAATAAATAAATAAATAAATAAATATAACAGGTAGGTCCATGATACTCTCATATTTGCAAGCAGTGTAAATTTTTGTTTAGAAAAAGTATAAGGAATAAAAACTTATTATGTTTTTAGTTTGCTTATGATAAAGAATTGGAAATTTTGAACCTTGTGTAGGCGCTGAGTGCCTAAAAGTAGGCAAGGATTTCGATTTGTCATAACATCTAAGAAAAGCAATGGATCATCGTAAAATTTTCAAAGCGTATTGATGTAGACTAGAATTTAGCACATATGGGATTTTGAGATGGTGTGGCCAACTCTGTAGCTACAGCAGGCTCCTGAAAAAAATCCTTCAAATCATCGAGTCTCCTGCAAAATTTTTGATTTTTGAAAATTAATTAGAATTATTGATAAATTTTGGCTTTTGTCCACCAAGTCAAATAAAATATTTCAAAATCCCGCTGAAAACAAGAACGGCAACCCGTGCTCAAATTACTTCTATTTTCAGCATTCAAAATTTCTGTTCACGAGAACTGACGATCGGATAATGCGATCAATATGAAATTTACAGGACATGTTGGTATTTGTTAGGACCAGGTTTGATAGAAGTGATTTTGCAATACGGGCAACACTGTGGCAATGGTGCAATTTGGAAAAATTGCTAAGAAAAAAAAACTGGTTTTTGGCCTGTAGCTTCCAATTTAGCCACCAGATTTCGACAAAATTCACGCAGTAGCTGAACCTTACTCTAAGATAGATTTCATAGAAATTTGGTTGGAAAATTAGTATAGGGTCGCCAACTATGGCAATTTTTGTCCCCTAAATATTGAAAATTTGCTCAGGATAATAAGGGGTTTTCCCTATAACTTCCGATACAGTAACGATATCAAAACTAAATTCGCGTGATAAGTGGATCTTGTTGCATATCTAGCTTTGTAGGAATTTCATTGAAAAATCGTGAAAGAGTTGCCTATCATGAATTTCGTAATTTATTTATATGTCTTTATCGAGCGATGTTGTCATAAAATTTCCAAATGGGAATGATCCTGCAATGACAATAAACAACAAATATTATTTTTTATTTTTAAATAAACAAATAAATACCATTCCCACACGATATGCTTGGCTTTTCACCAACTTCAACCCAAACAACAATAACTGTACTTGGAAAGGATTAACGTTCCGCCATTGGAGAAACCAGACTCAGACTGTTGGTCGTCGGAAAAATAAAGCTAGTGATTGTCATAAAATTAGTAAAGGTAAAGCTAGAAATAGTCATAAAATTAGCAAAGATAAAAATTGTAATTTAACCACAACTCCCATCAGTTCCCTTTCCAATCCTGACAATGGTGACACCAAGAATATTGATTCCACAAACCTGGAACCCAAACCGAACAACTCTCGTGTAATTAATCCTATTCACACTGACTGCAATGTTCTCGATGATAATCTCCAAGCACTTTCCAACACAGAACTATTCACAGCCCCTAACATCAGTTCCAGAGTAGTCTCATCTCCGTACAAGAATTTTATTCAGAGAATAAAAAGAAAAATTTCCCCAAAGCAAAAAGTCCCGCTTAAACTACCAAACACTAGAAATCTCGATTGCTTTCCGAATACTGTCACCAAAAAATCATCTGATCTCGTTAACACCGTTTCTAAACCCGTGCAATACCCTAATTTTGTTCGTGGCGAAGTTCAAACCTCCTCCATTACCCCTGGTATTAAAGTTACTGCCAATCCCTCGTGTGAACCAGTGACAACTGCGCCTAAGTTCCTGGACCCACTAGTGCCTCCTATAGTTAAAGCCACAATCAACTCCAGTGCTGATCTCGAAAGTAGGTATCTGCTTTCTCGGCTAAGGGATAAGAAAATCTATGAAAATGTTCACCTCTACCTTGCATACATGCACAAAGCCACTGACTCTGCTTGTTTCGAGGGTAAAACGAAGACTCATCTGAAAGTCATGATTCAACAGGAAGGTCTTCCCATAGATTTTCAGGCTCTTCATACTGTTTTTGTCCGGTATCATGAGCAACTTGGCATAACAGCTGACCAAGTGAAAAAAGAGCTAAGCACCTTTGCCTCACATGTCTCAGCTAAGTTTATTTCCTCCCTTCAAAAAGCAAGGAATGATTTTAAAAACTATCATTCCTAACAAGAAGTTTTCGTTAAACAGCCTCAAACTTTTTTACCACAACTGTGGTGGTATGAGAGGCAAACTGAATAGACTCTTTCTTGACTCAAAATCTTGCCAATTTAATGTATTGACCTTCACGGAAACCTGGTTAAACAGTTCGCACACAAACGCAGAAATATTAGATGGTAACTGGACTATTTACAGGAAGGACCGAAACTACCTTTCTACTGGCCAAACTCGAGGTGGTGGTGTTTTAGTAGCTGTTCGTAACTCGCTATCAAGCGAACTAGTCGAAAACAGCTCATATAATCTCTTCGATCACAAGATTATTCGCATTTCCTGGTCCAAAGGTTTCATTTACATCGGAATATTCTACATCCCACCCGGTTCAGACGAAGCCGTTTATAATGATGTGTGCGAAGTGATTTCTAACTTAGTTTCATCTCTTAATGAGGAGGATAAAATTATAATTCTCGGTGATTTCAATCGCCCAAATTTAAAATTTACGGCCGATGAAACTGATAATAATCTCATTCCTTTTAATCTTCTTGACTCCAGCGATTTCAATCTAGTTAGTACATTTTATGGCAATGATTTGCAGCAAATAGCTCCGACACCTAACCAAAATGGAAATTGGTTAGATCTCTTATTTACTAATAGCTACGACGATGTAGTGGCTAACTCAACTGCTGATGCAGAAATTTTTTTTGGCAACACTCTTCACCACTCTGCGTTCACAGTTGAGTTATTATCTACATCTGATATGTTCGCTTCCCTATCTTACAATAACTCTATTGTATATGACTTTCGCAATGCTGATTATAAGAGCATTACGGATTGTCTTCTCAGAATTGACTGGGCTAGTAATTTTTCAACGCTAGAATTAGATGATGCTGTATCATTATTCTATGAGTTGGTTTTTGACGCCGTTGAAAGGTTCACCCCAAAGATTAAGAGAAAAGACAAAATATCTGAACCATGGCTTGATAGCAATCTAAGGAATTTGCGGAATCAAAGAAATAAACTTTACAAAGTAATTACCACCAGCACTGATGTCAGAGATGATATCAAGGATAAACATAATGAATTAGCTCAAGAATTCCTGTCGAAATCCCGTGAAGCGTATGAGCGCTATGTTAATATCATGGGCGAAAATATAATTCATGATCCTAAAAAGTTTTTTGATTTCGTGAACACCAAACGGAAAACTTCGGGCTACCCTACTTTGATGCACAAAAAGAACCTTTGTTTGACATGCCCTCACGAAATTTGCGACCTGTTCGCTGAGCATTTCCAGGAAGTATTTTGTTCATGTACAAGCATGTCTAACATTCTTCTCCCTCAAACATTCCCACCAGATATCATTTGTGAAATGTATTTAACTAGAGAGGAGATTGCCAGGGCCATCAAAGATCTCAATGTCAACAAGGGTCCTGGTCCTGACTTACTACCTCCTAGTTTCATACTCGAATGCATGGAGTCGCTTATCTTACCCGTGTATTTAATTTTCAACAAATCACTTTCTTGTGGGGTTTTCCCTTCCTTCTGGAAATCATCCCATCTGACCCCGATTTTTAAAAGTGGTGATAGGCGGTCAATTGATAATTACAGAGGTATTGCAATACTTTCAGCATTGCCTAAACTATTTGAAAAAATTGTCTGTGATAAGCTCACTACTGTAATAGAACCTCTTCTAAATGAACAACAACATGGTTTTAGAAAAGGCAGGTCAACTTGTACCAACCTCGTGATTCTCGTCTCAGATGTTCTCTGTGGCATGGAAAAAGGGCATCAAATTGATACCATCTACACAGACTTCAGCAAGGCCTTTGATCGGGTTGATCATGATATTCTTCGAATCAAACTACAGAAATTTGGCATCTCGGGTCTTTTATTAAACTGGTTAGACTCTTATCTTCGAAATAGGACGCAGTACGTTAAGTTTCAGGGTATCCTATCCAAATAAATCGAAGTTTTATCAGGTGTTCCACAAGGTAGTCACTTGGGGCCTCTTTTATTCAATATTTTCGTTTCGGATCTTTCTGAAGTTTTATCAGACATCCCTCACCTTTTTTATGCAGATGATCTGAAAATGTACCACACAATTAAATCGAAATCTGACTCAGTTTTCCTTCAATCGAAACTGCTTTCTCTTGAGCAGTGGTGCAAACAAAATAATCTCGACATTAATGTCAGTAAATGTCAAGTCATTAGTTTTTCCCGCAAAACCAGTAATATAAATTTTGATTACCGCCTCAATAATGTTACAATCAATAATGTTGACAATGTCATCGACCTCGGGGTTACTTTGGATAAAAAGCTGCGTTTTAATTTACACTATGACAAAGTCTTAAGCAAGGCTAATAAGCAGCTTGGATTTATCAAAAGACGTGCGAAGGAATTCAAAAACCTATGGGTCACGAAGTCCTTATACATAGCTCTAGTTCGGCCATTGCTCGAATATGCATGTATTGTCTGGCACCCTACCTTTGATGTCCATAGCGATAGGCTCGAATCGGTGCAGAAGCAGTTCTTGCTATTTGCGTTGAGAGATCTATATAATCCTTACGAATTTGAAAATCTACCTTCATACAGATACAGGCTAAGTCTCTTAAATCTATCAAGTCTATCTTCGCGGAGGATAGTCATATGCTCCTGCTTTACTTTTGACGTTATTAGGGGCTTGATCAATGTTGTGTCCCTGTCCAATAAGATCACCTTCAACGAATCAGTAAGGCAGACGAGGCACACACGTTTACTGAATGAATACCGACACCACACAGTTTACGACAACAATGAGCCAATCAATAGATGTTGCAAAATATTCAATAGCTTCGCAAAATACTATTCCCCTACCATTTCCAGACCTAGGTTTAAAACTGCTCTGACTAAGGTGCTCACGTCATGAATGCCCTATCCAATTCCCTACTAAAGATGGTTATATATTTTTAAATTTCTTCCATTGTTGTTAATTATACAAATTTATATAAATTGTTAGATATTAATTGTAAGTGTTTTGTACGCCTTGTTTGGTTGAAATAAATAATAATTATTGTTTCAAAAATTTAAAAAGTTACCCTAACCCTAACATTATATTTACTCCTATAAATTACAGCGCAGCCATTCAATCGAAACTAAATTCATAGGGTGGCTTTAACACAACGTGAAGCAGCTCTGGCGCTAGCACATGATTGCCAGCACCAGACAATTCGTAAATATTGCACAAACAGATGTTTCCATTTTGTATTCATGAGCAAAGCATTTACAATAAAATAAGCAAGCGATATTTAAATTTTCTGAGTTTTGGAAATTTTTCGGATGGCAACCCCAGACATAGTTTAATCGCTGAAACTTTCGATGATATCCTTCGATGAAAACGAAATTCAAAGGATAGGCTGATTAAGTACGGGTATGTAGTGGTAGACTTATTGCTGCTGTGTTGGATAAATGTTGCCAGCACTGAGCATTTTCATCATTTGTGTAATAGGAAATGCTGTCAGAAAATGATATTTGTTCCTTCGAAAATTAGTTTTCTAGCGGTTCTGATGCGCTAGACTTTTATTTTTTAGCGTCTGTTTTTGCTGTTATACTTATTGTTACTGATAGTTTAAAAATAAAAATAATATGAGTTCAGAGTAATTCTCTGTTTCAATAATGATTCCTTCGTGCAATATCACATAATAACTTGACGACGTCTGCATCTACTCAAAGACCAGACCACTCTGTTAGGAATTTTTCCTAACAAAACACACACAAACCTCAAACTGTTTTACCACAATTGTGATGGTATGAGAGGTAAATTATCTAAACTTTTTCTTCACGCGTAATCATGCCATTTTAATTTATTTGCCTTCACGGAAACTTGGCTTAATGACTCACATAAAAACGAAAAATTTCTTGACAGTAGCTGGACCATTTACAGAGATGATCGCGACTACTGCTCTACATGCCAAACGCGAGGAGGTGGTGTCTTAATTGCTGTGAGCAACAGCTTTCCAAGCAAACGCATCGATACCACACCAAACGTAATGTTCCACCACTTAATTGTTCAAATCTCTTTGAATAATACATCGATTTACATTGGTGTAGTTTATATTCCACCCAGATCCGACGAATCGGTATACGACCATTTAAGCGAATCTGTATCTTCCTTCGTATCATCCCTAAACGAAAAAGACAAAGTTATATTCCTGGAAGATTTCAATCGCCCCAATCTATGTTTCATTCCCGATGAAAATGACACTTACCTGCTCCCTGTAAACCTTTCAGATCGCAACGACTTTAACCTTATGAGTACCTTCTCTGGCAATGATTTGCAGCAAGTTTGTCCAGCTCCCAACCAAAACGGTAATTGGTTAGATCTTGTGTTCACTAACGCTTATGACGAAGTAGTGGTAAGTCCAACTAATGACATAGAACATCTTTTTTGTAATAGTTCGCACCATACAGCACTCTCAGCTGAACTTGCCACTCCTGATTCTACTTACTTAAGAACGTACAATAATTCAATTGTATATGACTTTCGTAATGCTAATTATGAAAGCATTCACCATTTTCTTGACTCTATAGATTGGACAAATATTCTTTCAACGTTAGACCTTGAGGAAGCCATTTCTACTTTTTACAACAAAATATTTGACGCCGTTGAGAGATATGTACCAAAGATCAAGAAAAAGAATAAACTCTCTGAGCCATGGCTTGAGAGGGACCTTAGGCATTTACGGAATCGTAGGAACAAACTTTATAAGCGGATTAAAAACAATATTGACGTTAGTTCGGCTATTCAGGAAGAGTATAATGTAATTGTTAAGCAGTTTTTAACAAAGTTCCACGAGGCTTATGACAACTACATTAAGACTACCGGCGAAAATATAATCCGCGACCCGAAAAAATTTTATGATTTTGTAAATGTGAAGCGAAAAGCTACTGGTTATCCGTCGTCGATGTTCTTTAATAATATCACTTCTTCCTCTCCCAATGAGATTTGTGATTTATTTGCAGATAGTTTTCAGACTGTTTTTAATGCATCAGACCTACCAAACTCACACATTTCTTACTCTCATTCTGCTCCAACAGCTTTGGTCAGCCACTTAGAAATTTCAGTTGATGAAATACATAAAGCTATTTCGGAACTCGACTGCAACAAAGGCCCTGGACCCGATCTAATTCATCCAACTTTCTTGCGAAAGTGTGTAGAGCAGCTTGTAACTCTTTTGCATATTTTTTTCTCCACTTGTTGCCTCCCGTCTGAACGAGCAGCAACATGGTTTTAGAAAAGGTCGCACAACTACCACGAATTTAACAGTTTTAATCTCAGACGTTCTGTGTAAAATGGAGAAAGGATACCAAATTGACGCAGTCTATACAGACTTAAGTAAAGCTTTTGACAGAGTTGACCACCCTATCTTAATTTCAAAGGTTTTGAAATTCGGACTTGCCGGATCTTTGCATAGCTGGCTGACTTCTTACCTTCGAAATCGAACGCAATTGGTAAAATTTCAAGGAGTTTTATGGAAAAATATATCTATCACCTCTGGTGTACCACAAGGTAGCCATCTTGGTCCACTCCTTTTTAATATATTTATTTCTGACCTATCTGACGTCTTAGCAAATGTACCTCATCTACTTTATACCGACGATCTCAAAGTGTATCACATCATTGAATCTAAATCCGATGCACTCTTTCTCCAATCAAAGCTCAATTCACTTGATCATTGGTGCAATGAAAATAAGCTCTCTCTCAACATTGCTAAGTGCCAGGTTATTAGTTTTTCCCGAAAATGCACGGTCTCACATAACACATACTTCCTTGGCAATAATTTGTTAGGCCGAGTTGAAAACGTTGTTGACCTTGGTGTTATCTTGGACGTGAAACTCCGCTCCACCTTGCACTATGATAAAATAATTTACCGTGCAAACAAACAGCTAGGATTCATCAAATGACGTTCCAAGGAATTTCGTAACCTGTGGGTCACAAGATCCTTATACATCTCACTTGTACGCCCCATTCTCGAATATGCCTCTATCTGCTGGAATCCGGCTTTTGAAACCCACAGTAACAGACTCGAGTCCATACAAAAACAGTTCTTGTTTTTCGCATTGAGAGAGCTATACAATCCTAACGATTTTAATACCCTTCCTCCTTATGAGTTTCGACTGGGTCATCTAAACTTATTAACACTTGCATCTAGATGAAAGATGATTTGGGCCTGCTTCACATTCGTCGTCATTAGAGGCGTTATCAAAGTTGAATTCCTGAATAGTAAAATGGTATTAAATAACCCTGTAAGGAACACCAGGTTCTCTCGTTTACTTAAAGAATATCCACATACCACTACTTACGCAGCTAACGAGCCGGTAAATATTTAGATGCTGAAGAATATTTAACAGTATAAGTTTTCTGTATTCCCCAACGATCTCCAAATTCTCCTTCAAATCCTCCCTTTTCCAAGCCATCCATAATCCCTTATCTTAAGCTATATGTCAATGTTTTATATTTTTTTATTTGTTTGTTATTTATCAATTGTTATTGATTTATTTATCAATTATTTAATTTATTTAATCTTTTTTTTTTTCGTTTACACATATTTATTTCATATTGTTTATACCTTGTTTGGTTAATAAATAAAATAAAAATAAAATAAAATAAAACAATGAGAATAATCTAAATCTTAACATTAACAAGTGCCATGTAATAATCCCGTAAGAATACGATCAAAAAGTATTCTTACTCCCTTAACAACACCTCATTGAATAGCGTTGATCATATTATAGATCTCGGGATAGTATTGGACAACAAGATGCACTTCAACCTCCACTATGAAAAAAATTCTGGTCAGGGCTAATAAACAGCTCGGATCCATTAAGAAACGTGCTAAAGAGTTCAAGAATATATGGGTTACCAATTCATTATATATCACTCTGGTGCGTCCTCTTTTGGAATATGCCTGCATAATATGGAACCCTGTTTTTGAGCTACATAGTGATAGAGTGGTAGTTCAGAAACAGTTTTTACTTTTCGCTTTGAGAGACCTCTATGATCCAAAAGACTTCCAACATCTTCCATCTTACAAAACCAGACTGAGCCTTCTTAATTTACGGCCTCTCTCTTCTAGAAGAATACTTTTAAGCGCTTGCCTAACCTTTGATCTTATAAGTGGTGCAGTCAATGTTGAAGTTCTCTCCAACAAAATTATTTTCAATGACCAACCAAGACGCACAAGGTATGCAACTCTGCTCAAGGAGTACAATCATCACACTGCCAATGCATATAATGAGCCCATAAATATGTGTTGTAGAATATTCAACTCTATAAGCAGAAACTACGCGTTGGCAAACTCTAAATACACTTTCAAAACAAACTCATCAAAGGCCCTATCAACATCCTAATCCCACTTGATTTCCCACTAAACTTGCTTAAATTAAAATAAAATATATTAAAGTAAAGTAACTAAAATAAAAGTTGTAATGTATTTTGTTGTCTAATGTGTTGGAAGAATATGTATTTTATTGTTGTCATAATGAATTGTATCATGAATTGTTAATTTTTTACTGTTGTGTATGATGTCTTGTTTGGTAAATAAATTAAATATATTAGGCGCGTTTTTTTTTGCTCCCCTTATCCATAATAGAACAATGCAGACGCATTGGAAACAACAACTCCTGTTATGGAAAGGGGGCGTTGTTGTTGTTCCCAATGCGTCTGCATTGTTCTGTCATAGGTAGCGTATACAGCGGTCGGACCAAAAGTGACCTGACCTGAAGCGCAGACTAAGTGAACTTAGTCCTAAGGTGTTTACACCAACCTGACCTAAAATTTGCTTAGGTCGAATTGAGTCCTCGTTCGTATATGGCAGCTGTCATTTAGTTTAATTTTTGTTCATGCACTGCAATTGTCGTTTCATTTGTCTCTCAAACATGTTTATTTCAATGATTTTGTGCCAAAGGGGAATGTTATGAGCTTATATTCAACATACATACATTATTGATAATCGCGCAAAAATCAATGTTTATGTCACGTGTGTTTACAGCGATATATAGTCCACGACCTATTTTAGGTCAGATCGCTTGAAATCGTGGACCGACCTAAATTTAGATCGGGTAACGAGTATTTAAAAAAAACCGATTTTTCCTTTCGAAGCTAGATATATTTAGTTTTTTGTGACAAATACAGTTTTTTTAGTTTTTTGTAACAAATATCGATATTTCGAGGGTAATCTACCCTCTTCTTCAGTGTCTATCGGTTACCGATAGACACTGAAGAAGAGGGCAGATTACCCTCGAAATATCGATATTTGTTACAAAAAACTAAATCGGTCACCGATAGACACTGAAGAAGAGGGCAGATTACCCTCGAAATATCGATATTTGTCACAAAAAACTAAATATATCTAGCTTCGAAAGGAAAAATCGGTTTTTTTAAATAGTTTTTACAAGCTTGGAAAAAAATTGGTACACATTAAAAACGAGTGTTTATAGAGACTCGGACTAAAAACTTTAGGTGGGATTTGGTGTATAGTCCGCGGACTAAATGTGCGCTGCATACGCTACCATAGATAGGGGGAGCAAAAAAACACGCCTATTATAGGTATGTTTGCGTCATAGATATAAGAAGAATGGATACGAAACGGGCCGAGAGAAATGAAGCAAGTTTCGACCTCTGGTCGCAATGTGTTTGTGTAAAACAACAACAAATTTCATTCAGAAAAGTTGATGTGTTTGGAAATTTGTGTCCATGGATTAGTTTCCCCGTTATCCCAACCACCCCGTAGATTGGATGGATTGAAATGATTGTTTACATAGAGAGTCTACAGCGATGAGGGGTGGTGCGTGCGGCATTGAGAGGATAGCTGTTTTACAGAGAGTAAAATTGCATGTGTAGTAAAATTGCTTCATTCACGTACGGGTTCATGCATTGTGATTGCGTGTCTATTCTTTATATGTCTATGGTTTGCGTACTTCAGCAAACTGCAGAAGTAACAGAATTTGGCACCCGGACTAGAGATGGGACTGCTCCTGCGATCACTGCTACTAATCGCACTGCTCTTTGAAAAGAGCAGTGAGCAGTGCGATTGCTCTCTGCTCATGCTGTTCAATTGCTCACTGCTCTTTTGCAGAGCAGATAGTTTTATGAAGAGCAGTGAGCAGTGCGATTGCTCTCTGCTCTTGCTGTTAAATTGCTCACTGCTCTTTTGCAGAGCAGATAGTTTTATGAAGAGCAGTGAGCAATTTGATTGTTTTCTGCTCATGCTGTTCAACTGCTCATTGCTCTTTTGCAATACAGAAAATTTTAAATGCTTATCTATTCAGATTCTTTTCTTTCTACCCTTGCGAGTATTTTCGGACTTGCAAGTATTTTATTCAATTATTCAAAGAGTTTTTAGGGCAAAAGTAGCTGATATCGGACAAAATCGGCCAATTTTGGGTTAGAGTGGTTTGGGACATAACGGGCCAAGACCTATTGCTGTGATACAAACATTTCAGTTTTGTAGGGGAGTAAGGGGTTTTTTGGCCATAGTTTGGCAAAAACTGCCTTTATGGCGCTTTCGATGATTGAAAGTGGTCGGGGAGTATATTAGTGATATATTAAGGGCGACAAAATTTTTGATAGGGGAAAATGGGCAAAAACGACCATATTTTCCAAATTTTTTTTTTTTGGTCTAGCATGAATTTGGGGACCTTTCTGAGTTGTTTCGGGCGAAATTTTCATACAAATCTGGGGAAAAGCGGCCTAGTTTCGAAGATAAGGCAAAAGCAGCTGAAATCGGACAAAATCGGCCAATTTTGGGTTAGAGTGGTTTCGGACATAACGGGCCAAGACCTTTTGCTGTGATACAAAAATTGCGATTTTGTAGGGGAGTAAGGGGTTTTTTGGCCATAGTTTGGCAAAAACTGCCTTTATGGCGCTTTCGATGATTGAAAATGGTCGGGGAGTATATTAGTGATATATTAAGGGCGACCAAATTTTTGAGAGGGGAAATTGGGCAAAAACGTCCATAATTCCCAAAAATTTTTTTTGGTCTAGCATGAATTTGGGGACCTTTCTGAGTTGTTTCGGGCGAAATTTCCATACAAATCTGGGAAAAAGCGGCCTAGTTTCGAAGATAAGGCAAAAGTAGCTGAAATCGGACAAAATCGGCCAATTTCGGGTTAGAGTGGTTTGGGACATAACGGGCCAAGACCTATTGCTGTGATACAAAAATTTCGGTTTTGTAGGGGAGTAAGGGGTTTTAGTAAGGAGTAAGGGGTTTTAGTTTATTTTAGTGATATATTAAGGGGAGTATATTAGTGATATATATACCCTAATTGGTAAAGTTGAAGGGTTGCAGTTGAAGGCTTTTTTCCAAAGCTGGTATGATCATAACAGACTGATGCACGAGATTATCGGATACTAAAGTCTGTAAACTTTTGTTTTTAAAATATAATTTATAATTGTATTTTTTCAACTTTTTTAAATGAATATACTGTAAATAAAAAAAACATGTAATTTAAATTTTCAATTTAGTTAAATATAAATGCAAACATAATTTTTCGGAAACCTAATTCGATGCAACTATTACTATTATTATTCAATGTAACTATTATTGTTATGAGCATTTTATAATATATGAAAAAAAGTCTGAAAAATCAATTACGTTTTTTAATTAATCTTCGAAATTAAATTAAAAGCATCAGCTGTTGCACATGCATAATAACATTTCACTACACTACGTTGCTTGCATCCAATGTATGACATTTTGAAACCACAAAACGACTATGCGATTTACCAAGCACTTGGCAACGCATTCTTCTGCTAGCAAGTGCCAAATAAATCAGGCAACGTATTCCCAAACATACTACATCTGTTCTCAAGATGAGCATCCATCGCCACGGAAAAATAAAGTCACATTGTAAGCATACAAAGCGATTGCAATCTCAGGTTAGAAATTGCTGTATCAAGCACAAATCGAAGGCGATGAGAAGGTAACGAGCAAACACTGGCAATGAGCAATCAAAAGTAGCGAGCGGTTTTTCGTACGCACGGACCTGCAATCGCAATTGCGATTGAATAGCTGCTACTCTAAACTGCTCTTTGCTCAAACTGCTCTGTGCGATCACTGCTCAGTAAAAAGAGCAGTTAAGCACATCTCTAACCCGGACTATTTTTGTGGTGGGGGGACAATTGGGAAAAGTACAAAAGCTCACTGCCTTAATTTGCTGCAAGAAGACTCCAGGGGTGTGTTCAATGTGCATGCTATAGCAGCTAATAGCTGCTATTTTAGCAGCTCTGGCTGTCCAATGTCACGAAATAAATACTTTCTGATGCTTGCTATTTGACAGTCGGGCAGTCCAAGATTCCGGCATAGCTGCTAAGGTAGCAGCTATTTGCTGCTCGCAGTCTGGAGGATAGCAAGAAAGTAGCTAAGGCAAAATGGCCGTGCGTACGCAGCTGACATGCAGTTCAAACGTCATTTTCAATTGGAAATTGAAATGAAAAGAAGTTTTTGCGCTTTTGTGACACAGGAGATGAGGAATAAATTTGAAAATAGTGACAGCATAAATTAAATACGGGCTTTTAAACACTTCAACTCAACTCGAGTTAAGTCGGCTTTCACACAGTGCAGTTCATCTTGAGTTTTCAGCAGGCGAGGATGAAGCGCAAAAGGCCGGGTGCACTGATTCATGTGCCATCAAATTTTCAACGATTATTTTTTGCTATTTTTCACATATATGGCGTTAAAAGCCGGAAATAAGTGATACGTTTTAAATATGTTAGGAAAATTTTAATGGTTTCTGCAGCTGTATGTTGAAAACTCCTAAATTTGATACAATTTCCAAAGTGCAATGGAAGTATTGAACTAATCCACGAAAACACAAATATTAAAATTAAAAAAAAAAATTTGAAAAAGTATTTTTGAATTTGCTGACCTTCGTAGCAGCTCTTGGCTGTCTAATATCCATAGCTGCTTCACCTAGCTACTTCAAATTTTGACACTTGCTAAAGTGATGCTATGCTATGCTTTTGAAGTAGCTATAGCATGCACATTGAACACACCCCAGAAGTATCAATTGTCGGCGGTTAAATTTTGAAAAATACTCTAGTGGACAGTTTGTAGATGAAATGGAATTCTGAAGGGAAGACGCGTTTTGTTTAATTTTATATTTTCTGGTGATGGCGAATGATCAAGTGATGATGTTGTTCTGCCTTAAATAGTTGTGAATCTCCAGTAAAGGTTCTAAATAGTGTTGGACATCATGAGAAGAGAATTATTATCGAATAATTGTTCCTATTTATACGGAGTGTGAGTTTCAAGTACACTGTAGTAGACTAATTCGGGAGGCTCTTCAATGTCTCAAAATGTGGTTTGCAGGCAATCAAGAGTTTTTGAGCTATTCGGTCAATATATAATGTGTATGTGATTGAAATCAGAATAAAATCTATTATCTATACTAAAATCAGCCTTATCTTTAACTACTTTTCCTTGTGTGAAAACTAAATAAACATGAATTGATGGAAACTCTGATAACATGGACAGAGCCCAAATTGGTAAAGCTCGACTACGTGCTCCCCAAAGCAGTTTGACAATTTTACCGGTTGATGTCTAGCTGTTTTTTTTGTGGTTCTGTGTTTATTTTGGAGTTGTTTTTTGTTTGTTTGTTTGTTTATCTTCTGTGTGCTGTCTTCTCGTATATTTGTTGAGCGTTTTTGTTAGTTATTCTTCAATTTTTGAATCCTGCTCGTCCTCTGGTGGTAGCAGGGGCAAAAAAACTCAACAACATACAGAAGCTTGGCGAAAAAACTCAACAACATACAGAAGCTAATCGAGAAGGCAACACGATGATGATAAACAACCAAAGAAGCAAAAAACAACCCCATAATCAAACACGCAACCACAAAAACACAAACATATCAACTGAACACCTATCGGTAAAACTGTCTAATTGGGCACGTAGTCGAGTTTAGCCCATTTGCGATAAACATATCAATCATATTTTTGCAGTCGGGGCAGTTATCATATGAGTTCTATTAATAGATGTTGTTGTATAGTAAGATAATTATATAAAATTGTGTACAAAGCACATATCTATATACATAGGCATGCACATATATGTATAATTATCTTCCTTTAAAACGGGATATATTATTGGAACTCAAAATTGACCCACCTACAAAGAAAAAAAGCATATGTAATCTGATTAATAACATCAATATAATATAGACTATAAAATAAAACAGCCACATATTGTCCTTACAATACATTTCCTTTTTAGTTACAATAAATATGAAGTTGAAGGTACCATTCAGCTTTGTACTCACTAAAACAATGTTTTTGTGGCCATAATTTATCACCGCTTAGGATGAATTTATAATCACTATTGTTCTTCTAAAACCCGAAAACTGACACTTTTGGTTGTCATTTTTCAGGAAATGCGATGAGAGCGTTCCCGTACTTTCATGAATTTCCACCACCACATGATTCAGGAAAATTCAGGATAATTCAGTGACTGAAAGTACGGGAACATACCTATTTTCTACAATTCGTTGCAAGAGGGGAAGCGATGACGTCAGCAAGATTTTGCTTGCAGCAAAAGTACAAAAACGACATGCTGCGAATCTATTTTAGATTCAGGTACGCGAACAGACCTTATAATAGATTCAGATACGCGAACAGACCTATTATTTCCATTGATTATTTCAAATATTTGGTCTCGTTTTCAAACATTTCATGTCATATCTACTTTTGCTAGTCGATATTTAATGTCAATGATGTCTCTGCCTGCAAATCAAATTCGAGTCAATTGAATAAATAGACGAGGTATTGTAATAAAAAGTTCATGCATAACATTGCATTGTTTCTTATATCTGTAACGTTATTTTAAATCAACTTCTGTGTGTATGTGTGTGCATGTACAAATCAACTCATTTTCGTAAAAAGAAATAACCGCCAAGTAGCTTACGTCATAAGCATTCTGCGCCACCTATCACCTGCTAGTATTATTACTTGGCTCTTCATTCCCATTTCATTCCACTTACCTTGACATTTATCGCCGTTTTGACAACGCCATCAACGCCATAATCAAATAGACGTCAGATTGTATCGTGAACGCGCAATACGCGGAGTGGAATTATGCTCGATTTTAGTGGTGCAAATTTGTGATTTGTGCTTAGAAGAACGTATTAATAACTATTTCGTGCTCAGTACTTAAATGTACAAATAGTGATTATGTCAGTGAGTGCTTAATCAACTCGTTGGCCTACTTTCAGCTCTGAGAAAAATTGTACAAATTGTCAATCGACGGTAAGTAAACAATCATTGTATTCACATTCACGTTGCTGGGATACTGCATTAACTGGGTGGCATTAATAAATCCATTTTTGTCATTTTTCGTGTTGCTGATGTCGATCAAAGGGCGATTTTATAATCTTCCGCAAACCACAGAGTGCGAAATTCTGTGCATTTGTGCTGTTTGTTAAGATATTCGCCTATTCTGCCATATATCTGATGCGGCGACTCTCGCGGCTATCTATCCACCAGATTGAATCCGCCATACGTTTATTAACATATCGCGCCAGTCTCGAACGTTTCTTGTGTCCCTTCCGCGCAACGAGTTGGGTTTCTGTTGCAAGACGGACTCGGGTTTAAAAATAAACTGCCCATGCAATGCGACAGGCCACGAACAATGCGCTGATACAGCTAACTGAAATCGATTCGAATATCTGCCGGGACCTAGAGAACTTTATAATTAATATTTTCCCTGTTTGCAATTTAAACGTAACCATCGTTAGCTAACCATATGCAAACTGTTGTTTTGCGGATCACTCGTCTGCAGCAAGTTTATGTGAAGTTCGAGGCACGCGTATGGCTTTAAAGTGTGTTCTTCGTGATCATAGCATTCTGTAAATTGTTTGTTTTGTTTGATTTTTATGGGAGAGTGCGTGAAGTGATCCGAGGCTAGCGGCGTATGCCGTGTCTTCCCGTGTAATTAGTAAGTCAGTGTGTTTATTATTAGAATATAGAAAAATATGTGACTTGTTTCCATCATAAATTTGTTCATTTTCAAATAAACATAGTTTTCTTAATATTTCCCTATCTGAAATGTGAAAATCGATTCTGGTGAATAATTTCGAAGAAAACTTTTATCACTATTCATGGCGCGATCTTGTGAATCCTTATTTTGCCGGGCACGAGCGTCATTCAGCATTACTGAATCTAAACCACTGTCCCTTTTTATCTTTTGTGTATCCAATCGACCAGTGAAGCCTATCTGAGTTTAAATGCAAGAAAAAAAAGGTGCGTTGGAATCTTGGATTTGACCTATGGCAATCGTTACCTGTTTTGGGGAATTTGAGGCACAATACGTTAAAGGCTCTTTTTAAAATTCCCTTTGATTTGTTTTTGTTCATTTCTTTGAGGTGCATCAGAAGATATTTTTATGGATGTCTTTGTCTGAATTAATTCGGACGCTCTGAAAGCTGAATATGCCGTGCATTCATATTATCAGACTTATCAGACTGGTATTGTTATCAGTTCAATGATTAACTTGTGATGATGCAATGATTCTCTAGTAAGATGTAAAAAATATATTAAGCGTTGCTAGAGACGATTTTAGACTAGTTGTAGTGAGATAATCAAAAATACACTGCTAGTCAATATGTAGCTGTTCCCCAATCGAAACTTTAATTGTAGTTCATAAAATTTGAACGAATTCTTTTCGGTTTGGATTACGACACATTAACATCTTAGCTACTTTTAACTTAAAGATTAATTTTTGACCGTAAAAGGTAAATATGTTAGTCAACTTTTATTAATTGTATGCACGAAATCCTAAAGTATTTCGAAGCGAAATAAATTTAAACTAATCAGTTATGCAATAATGAAAGGGACCAGAATCTGCACCTTTAGATTTTTAGTCCAAGCTAATAAATTAATTTCTGCTTGAAATTATTTAACATACAGTAAAATTTGTGGGAAGTGTATTTCGAGAAAAATCAACGGTTTATTTAAAATCACTTAACTTATATTAGGTTAGGTTATAGAAGTTAATTGACGCTTATGTTGCTTGCATTCAGCTGCTAGTTTGGGCTCATTTGACTCCCTTCGCCGCTGGCTAGTTAGAACTGCCAAGTATTCACTCCGCTAAATTGAATCAACTGACTCAAGGAAGCGTTACCAGCCACTTAAGACGTTTATTATTTAGGACCGGACACTCCCAGATCATGAATCAAAGAACTATAAGATTACGACACGTGCATGTCTCTCTCAGCTCGCTTCTTGTGCGGTGCGTGACGTCACCGGGAGAGTTCGGTTCATGAATGAATGCATTAAATTGTGATGGAATACAAATAAATGCATGAAAAAATGTTCATGGTGTTATTTTGCAGCATTGTTTTAATATTATAAACTATCAATGAGCTTATTTAGATCATAGTAGATTTTATTTATGGGAGTATATGTGTGGAAAAGGAAAAAAATGCAATGTAATTTGTATGGTATTGCTGTACTGAAAATCAAAAGAACAATACTATGGCGGAAGAAAAAAATATTGTATATGTATCCAACAGATGCAAATTTTTGTGATGTGTAAAAGGAGCGAAAATTTATGGGAACTTGTCTATTGCATGATTGTTTTTGAAATATTTCCCGATAGAACATTAAGTTCAGTATTTGAAACACGAAATGCTTGATAGTCTTCTCAGGATAGATTTGAAGGAAAAGTTAATCTCAATGACGATTCTGAGTGTAAATTGCTGTCTAAAAATTCAAAGAAGAAAAATACAATTCTCATCTTTCATATAAAATTAGAAAAGACAACTCATTGTAAAGTGGAAACAGATCAGCTAGCGGAAATTAAGTCTGTGAACTGAAAGATTATGTGCTAACAGCTTTTCCAAATTCTTCAATAACAGCTCTTCAAGATGGTGCTAGAAAGCCCAAATACAATCAGGGTTTCTTATTACGGTGATGAAAGTTATGTGGAGGTCTGAGCTCAGCTGCATTCTGAAAGTATCTGTTTTCTCATTCAATGAGATGGAAATTGACTCCATCAGAAAATTATGTGATGCAAGGCATGTTCGAAAACTGCAAGCGACCTAAATATTATGCCTTTCAAGGTAGAATCACAAAATAAGGGACTGCCAATTTAACAAATGTTGTAAATTCATGTGGATTTTCAATCCATGATTCAAGAGGTGAAAATCTCACAATCAATAAGGATTTAGAAGTATCCCAGTTTTCAAACTTAAAATTTAGGCTCTTCAAAAAAACCTCCAGAGATATAAAAATGAATTGCTTTTTATAGACCGACCAACATTTTTTGAAATATGTGAGCCACCTAAAGTACTCCAATGTTAGGTTGGGTTATTCAATCCGCCATATTGGACGTCCACCATTTCTCAGCTCATATATTTCATGTATATTCCAGATAAACTAGAAATGGAGTTTTTGTATTGAAAATAAAATTACTTAAAATGAATAAAACCTATTTTTTTTAAGTTGAAACCATCAAAAGCATTATTAAATTGTGTTATTTACTATAATATTGTTGCTTAGCCACATCCCGAAGATCGAACTTTGACTTTCTTAAATTTACAATCAATATACCTACGTTTCGTTCCAAATCTACATCGTAGATTTAGTTGAAATATACTTTAATCATATTTTGCATAAATTATACATACATTTTACATGTACTACTAAGCACATAATTTAATTGTACATATTATGATTCCTTAAGTGACGATTTTATGTACAAGAATGTATGCAAATCTGTTTTAATCACGGATTGTTTAAATGAGTTACGCCAGCGCCCATACATTTTACATCAATGCTTGTGAACATGCCGCGCGACGAACTCTCCCGGTGACGTCATGCGCAGAGAGAGAGAGAATAATATGGTCACTATCTCTGATGTTTCTTGTATCATGCTCCCAGATAGAATATGTCCGCTTCAAACGCGCATCTCTGGCATAAATTGCTGAATGTTAGTCCTACTCTATGCGCAAGAGATGCAGTAAGGCAATGCCCTTGTGAGTAAACCAACCGTCGGTCTCAAGCAGCTTCTGTTGAGGTTGAGCAGTTTCCTGCTTTTGCTTTAATCGGGTGATCATAATATCCTGGCTACCGTACATTCTGTCCTATTTTGCTAATCGGAATATAGTTTCAAACATATGGTCACATCTAGTTTGCTTGTATTAAGTTGCTGCAGATGAAATGGCCGATTTAGCAATGAAATAAAGTTGGCTGCAATTTTAGTGTATTATGTTGACACAAGGCGGCGCAAATGATATGACATATTGAAGTATAAATACTGCTACCTTGGTTTATGGAGTCATTTCTGTTTTGCACTTCATAGTGATCGTAAAAACAACGAGAGAAAAAGTGCACATGGAAGTGAATCCAAAACGGCTACTTTTACTATACGAATTTAAATTAGAGCACAACGCAACGGAAGCAACGAGGAATATCAACAGCGCATTTGGGCATGATACAGTTAGCGAACGAACCACTCGGCGGTGGTTCAAAAAATTTCGATCCGGAGATATGGACCTTGAAAGTGGGCCACGTGGACACCCAGGACCATTGATCGATAGCGACGAGCTGCGTGCATTAGTGGAGTCTGACCCACGCCAAATCATAAGGGACCTTGCCGAGAAATTAGGCGTTCACAATTCGACAGTTTTTCGCCATTTGCAACAACTTGGAAAAGTGAAAAAGCTTGACAAATGGGTTCCGCATGATCTTACCGAGCAAAACATAACGTGTCGAATGGAGGTTTCAAGTTAAAATGAATAAAACTGATTCAATAAGGATTGGTGCTTGTGTCGATCGGATCTTAGTAGTGAAGAGGTACCGGAAGAAACCATCAACGCTGACGATTCAATAAGGATAACTGTAACACTAAATTTACTTTCATCAGAAAATAGCACTTTATCCCAGAAGTTATTTTCCTTGCGCAGGTGTTGTTTTGCAAAACTAAGCCTTTTGTGTTTATTGACCCTACTAATGTAAGGCTTTTTTCTGTATACTCTGGCGTTATAATCAGCACTTTTTAAAATTCTGCGGATGGTACGAGGGTAAATTTCTTTTCCACTATCTTCCTTGAACTCTGCTGTAATCTTCGATGAGATTGTTTTTGGTTCCTTCTTAAGGGGGCAGGTACACTTAGAATTTTGAGAAAATCGATTTTATTTTCTTTGCGTTTTCTAAAACTAGCATATTTCAAGAGCATTCTCTGCAGTCGAATCGGACAATTCTTTATGGAGATAAATAACTTTGAATGAAGTCGTCTCTATTGCATAAAGCGTTTTTCGCAAGCTTTCAAAGCATTTTTCTCCAAACTATGTTTTCGTATTCGGTGATCACTGTAACTTGAAAACGGCTTTATTGATCAGAATGAAATTTTTCTCACTTATTTGATATGTAACTATCCTCCGGAGGAACGAAGGATTTTTGCACTGGACGAAATACTTTTTTTCAATAGCTGAAAATGTGAGTGAAATTTTGGTCGAAAATACAATTTTGAATTTCAAAAACCGCAATTTTTCCAAAAATCAAAATCTGCCAAAGTCCTTCGTCCATCCGGAGAACTATGTCATTAACTAATAATCCGCAATTTTTTTTTATTTCGGATGATCCAGTGACAAGCTACAGTGATCACGGTGAAACAATTTTTTATTTTGGACCCCTCGAAAATTTACTCTATTTCGACTAATTTTCAACATTGTGCCTTAAAAAAAATACAATAGCTTCTACAAATATATTTCTTTCAAGTAAAAAAACATTTGTTATCAATTACGTTAATGTGTGTCTAAAAAAAAACCTGAAAAAGAGCTTTTTTTGGACGTGCCAGGTGTACCTGACCCCTTAAAAATTTTAATTATTTGTCTCTTATCACTTACAGTAAGCTGCGACTGCCGGCCAGATCTCGGGTGATTATGTAAATCGTTGCTATCCTTGAATCGTTTTATTATGTCCCGGACAGTAGTGGGGCTTCTAGACACAGTACTAGCTATTTCTTTAACTGGCTTATTTTATATATAATATTTATATAATATTTCTTTCCGCTACCGTATTTTCTTTTACTTTACGACCCATTTTTAAACTAAATACGTAAAGCTTCAAGTGACAAATCACATAAAACTAAACATAAACCCGATATAAATCCAAAATCTAATGAATTCCCGGTAAGTTCCCCTGATTGCGCATATTTCCGGGAATTTAAGGAACATTTCTGGGAATTTAAGGAACATTTCCGGGAATTTAAAATCAAAACGGTAAGTTTTCATGTGGTTTGGGGTTAACATGAAGCTACAGAAGTCATAATCAATAACTTATTTTTCATGTTTATTCATTATTATGTAAAAAAATATCGTTTCACACAAGAAAAAAAATTAAATTTCAACATAAAATATTTCGATCATAAATTTAATCATATAATTCAAAAAAATTTACACTTAAACTAAACATAATATTTTTTTTTTATTATAATAAAATGTCGTCCAATGGATCGATTTCAGCGGTTGCCGCATCAAGAGTGGGATCATTATTCAAAACAAGTTCAGAATCTGAGCATAATGATTCACTTGGTGTATTTTCACTATCATCACCATCTTTGTTTTTTCCTTGCTCTCTGTTCGCAATTTTCCAATTGTGAGCTATCAAATCTTGAAAACGATCTTTCCACCGTAGCTGATGTTGAAGGCACTGACAGAATTTTCGCTGCTATTGTGCCCAAATCAGTTTTTTTAAATAAGGTCTCCCACCAAGCAATAGGACTAACCTTGACCGCCATACCTCATATAAACTTTTTATTTTCCCCCACTTAAAGTCAGACAACTCTTTAAGAACTTTTTGTACGTCAGTATGCCCATTTTCTTCCGCGATATTCATAATGACCTCACACCCGTCAATATTTTCCTCCGTCGTTAAAGACGCACCTCGGGTTTGTGAATCTAACACTGTCGCGACTAAATGTAATGGTCTCAAGGCCGTTGATTTTCTTTCTAAAAATTTTAGCTTCAGATCTTTCTTAGACTATTCGCCGAAAATGTCGCTATTAGAAGGGTTTTCAAAGATATCTTCCAGTTCTTTAAATGCTTTGTGTACAGAAATGACGTCACAAAAAGCTTTAAAAGCAAAAAGTAAACGAAACAAACATTTATTCCCAGTACATTGGAAAACTTGGGGAATATGCCCCGAACAGGAAGTTTCCGACTCGGGAATGTTCCCTCGGCACATCATTAGTCAGGAGACGCTAAGGTTGAGGAGGCTGAGTATAGTGGTTTGTTAGCCCTGGTGACTGTCTGTACAGGCACGTACCGAGATGTTCGATGGTCAACTCTCAGCGCTGCCGAGACGGTCGATGGCCAGGTCTCGGGGCTGGTGGTTATCGCTACCGATGGCGGATGGGTGATGTGTGTCCAAAAATATTGTATTGGGACTGTTCCCCAGGTGTGTTTTTTTATTACTGTTATGCATATGTTTTACTGTTTTTTCTTTACTAAATTAGATAGAGTTCTTCAAATATATATGTTTATTTTTGGTGTTGATAATTCCTAACGTGCCGGTTTGTTGTGGTTGCATATCATTCGGCGGAGATCTCAGGTTATTTGGAAGTGCCATTGATGAATGTGCATAGTAGGTTTGACCGTATTTAATGTCCATTCCTGCAGGAGTAGCATTAGTGGCAGAGCCCGGATGATTGTATGCAGCTCCGATTAGTTGAGGATGGCAGGAATCAGTTGCGGTCGCAACTACAGCAGTCGATGACGGATGCATTGGTGGAATACGTGTCCCTCGTGTCTTGTATGTTGGTGAAAAATGGTGGTCATGTAGAACGGTGGAGGACAATTGAGGGAATGATATGCTCCCATATCCATCATGTGATTCATCGAGGCAATGCTATTCGGCGAATTGTTGTTACTTTCGAATTTGGTTAAATTGCTGCTTAAATTTGTTGCCATTGCATTTGCAGAACATTCACAGCAGCTGCTGCTGCTGTGGTGCTTGAACCTGGTGGCTAGCAATTATTGGCTCGACCGCATTTTGTGGAAGACAGAACCACTTAATTCTGCCCTTGCGGCTGTTGATTGTTTTGCAGTAGCTGTATTCTGCTGGAGTTGTTTTTGAATAAGCTTTTGTTGTTGTCAGATTTGTTGCTGCAGGGTCATACCCAGCTAAACGGATTCCGGACGCCCAAAAATAACAGGCTGCTGGCGTTGTTGCCCTTGCGGCAGACTCCTCACATTACGTTGTTTTAGCCAGAACTTGAAACAGCTCGAATTATTCGAGTGGATACGTTTGATGCAGCTGGCGATCGATACTGCTATGATTGCTTGGCTTGAAAAACGGCATCATTACCGTATGTTGATTGTGCGAGTCCGTAGTCGGGGTCACCAATTTAGGAAGCATACATTTCTTCCTTAAATAGATAAATAAAAACTATTAAAAATATTTTTATTGTTAATTGTTAAAAGATTAAAAGTATACTAAACATACTTTCTATAAACATCAAATGTGTATGTTAATTTTTGGTGTTTGTTTGAAAGATAAAGTATTTGTGGCTTGTAGATGTGTATTTATGTTGTGTATTATGTGTTCCCACACTATGACAATTCTGTAACAATGATCTAGAATGTAAAGGTTGCTTTAGATATGCGGTGTTTGTCAAACACCTCCTATTCGCCAAATACCGAACACCTAGTCAAGTAATTTGGCTTGGTGCTTGCGGAATGACAAGCACAGTGAATTAGACATTCGGGCGTTGCCGAATGTTCGCCAAAACTGGAAGATGAACGAGCTGCGGGGATCCGACACAGTGCTCGTCTACTTTGATGTGAGTTGGAAGTTCGACAACGGGAATAGCGAGCACCCTACGGGAATACACGGTTAGAAATTTTCAGATAAATTTGATAAATTTTGGAGTGCATATAGGTCCAAACGAAAGTTAGTATCAATCCAATAAGTTTGTTTAAGATCAAACAATTTAATCTGATAAGATAAATTTTATCTGATAAGATAAAATCAATACCAATTATTCATATAAATTGAATAAGACGCTCTTATAAACTGTATCCGAATCGCATATAAATGAATACACCACATTCTTATTAAATGTACACCATTTAGAATAAGAAATATAACTCTCTATTAATAAAAAAAGTTTTGGAAAGTTGGTCGGATTATATTTTTATTTTAGAATGTCGTACGGAAGAGAAAATTATAAAGAACATCGTTTTTGAGGAAACTTTATGAGAAGGAAAGGAAAATGAGACCCGCAGAACATGATCGTCCATTTTTTTTTTTGTTAAACGACGTTGAAATATTTGTCGAGGTTTGGATAAAACATTTTCTACAGATCTCAGTAAATAAAAAAATTGATCTCTGCGACTGTGAACTTTTATTGATTTTCGCACGGCTTTAGTACATACGTCCAGTAAAATGTACAATTTAAAATCGTAAATGGTCTGGGGATTGGTGAGCGAAGCGAGCAGGGGTCGAAGCTCCCTAGTTATTCTAATTTCGAGGTCACACGATAAATTTATCCCATTTTCGAAAACCCAAAATCATTTAACCCAAAATCTTATTCTGGTTTTTTCCCTCCTTTTTATTATGAATATATATACTGGGAACAATTATCCATTATGATGAAAAAAGAATGAAAACAATTGAATATTTATGCATTCAAAGATAAAAGTAGGTGTTGTGAAAACACTTGACATAGTACACCAAGTAAAACTTTCGAGCATTAAATTCAATTATGTACTGTGAGATGGATAACGATTATTTGTTTTATTATTTGAAAAAAAAAAATCGATAGATTTTATTCATATATACTTTATTCACCAAAATCAAAGTTTTACAATATTCCTGTAGTGATTAAAGTTGTTCCTTATGGCTACCAAATAATTTTCACAAATAACTTTAATAAACACTTTAATAAACACTTCCAATTAACTTCACTTACTAACTCGAAATGCTAATTGTACGACTTGCGACGCAAAAGTAATTCTAAACAATCCGTTTCACGAAAACACTCCCGAGTAAATTTTTGCGTCCAATGCAGTTCACTTACAAACTTTAAATACGAACTTTACGACTTGCGACGCAAAAGTAATTCTAAATAATTCGTTTTATTTTTTATGAATTTTTAATATGAATTTATGATAAATATTATCCGATCTTGGTATAAACCACCCGTTTATACGAAACTCGTACAAAAATTATTCCAAAATAAGATAGAACAATTTTATCCAACGTCAACATATATAATCTATACGAATATTAGGATACATAATAGTACACCATTGTGAAGATCAATTTTATCCGAATATTTTTCACCGTGTAGCGAGCACCCGAATGTTTGTGCTTGGCCTAGGGCAAGCACTAGGCGAGCAACCCAACGACACATGCGAAGTTTGCCAAACTAGGTGCTCGGTATTTGACAAACACCGCATATCTAAAGCCGCCTTAATAAACAGTCTTCACTGTTCGGTCATACGACATAGGTAAAGGAAATATGGTAAAGGAAAGACCAAAAAAGTAGTCTCAATTCGCTTGTTTTGAGCAAGTCAAATGCCATCCATCCCCCAAGCGTCTATAAGCAAGTCTAATGCCATCCCCCCCAAGCGTCTATAATACTAGAAACAGTGACATTTTTAGAAGTTGTTTCTAAATACGTCAATTTTTCAGATAAAAGATTATGATTGATTTTAGGAAGCACTTGAAACTTAAAACATTAAAACAAATATTCACAATATATGACTATCGGAAATTAAATAGGCGGTAGATAAACTCTAGTACGAAAAGTTATTCTGAATTACTGCAAGCTTTACAGATTTATCATTCATGAAAAAAAATTGATTAAGACTGACTAGCAGGTGCTAGCAAAATTTCAGTGAGAATGAAAACACCATAATTTGCTTCAGATTAATTTATAGTGCGTAAAGCTTGCATACGAAGGGTACACTCTAAGATGAAAATATTACACGCACCTTTGAAATAATGCGCTTAAATGTTTTAAGGAAATCCACAACTTAAGTTCTTACATTAATGGTTGATTATAGAAGTGCATAAAAGAATCCGAATATTTAATTGAGTGTAGGTGAACTGTACATTAACTATAAAAGCTTCTGTGTACTTGCAGCGAAGTCAGACTTGAGTTCAGATTTTTCGGGACAGTGCTATGAATTGGCAAGCTATTGCCAATGCAACATAAATTGATTTGAGTTTTTCTCTATTAAGTGCCCTGCGTGCTACCCTTGCCAGCTAGTTCACCTGCGTCGACCGTGGGTTTGGGCAGAGTAAAACTTTCTGCTATAAGCACGCTAACTATTTAAACATGGACTAAAGCAAACATCAAGAGAAGGGAGGTCATCATCTTCAGCGCCGATGCCAACTGGATGAATTTTTCTCACTTATTTCTCTAATCCTACCATATTATACATAAAATAAAATTCCAAATTCGAGTAATAATGCACACACATACAATTCAAGTCAAAACTAAAAAATTGAAAAAATTGAATGAAAAATATTAAACTTCATAATCTCAAAAATAAAAAAATAATAATGAAAAATATTAAAATCAATCAATAACAAATCAAGATAATAAGAAAAATGTGTAAATAAAATCAAATAAATTTCTAATAACGATATTACATAAAATTAGCAATAGGAGAAAGTGATAATAAAAGAAAATAAACAAAAAATGCACCGAATCCTGACGACAGTCGCCCGATGGGATCCACTGAAAACTTTAATTGTAAATTAGAACAAATTGAAAATATAAACTATTTTGCATAAGAAAATTTTACGTTTTATGCTCATCAGTTACTTCTGTTTTTTCACGTAATTATTCTGCCACAATCAGACTCGAACGATCCAAGAGAGCCAATATCAGAACTCGTCGGACTGCCACTTTGAATTGGTGCTCTAATCCACACAATCGCAAAGCTACGAGAAAATTTTGATGTTGCTGCTTGACTTTTTGCATGTTTAATTTCTCTTCAGGAAACCTGCACTGCTGATGCCTCAAGATCTCTAATATAGAGTTATCAGGAACTTTCGAATTACACGCAGCCCCACTGACAAATGTCGAGAAACACTGAGGTTCTATGAAACCCTCTACGGTCGCTTGCCGCGTACTCCAAAAAAACACTCCAAAAAAACACTCCGTAACACTCCAAAAAAACTCGATTTTCATTTGAGGATTTCAATTAAAGATTAAAAAAAATTGAGGATTTCAATTAGAGCTTTTTTTCTTCCTATCTCTCGACCCAACCAAAACTGCCGCCCTACAGCGCTTTCGCTTTTGATGCAGCTGTGGTGACACTATTCCCTCATACTTTACAACATCGTTTAATCTACTTCATTGTACATACATTCCACACACTTTATACATTCTAGTTTCTGTAAATCCTAGTAAGTGAGCAAAGTTGTAATTAGAAAGTTTATGCATTTTAATTCAGTTTGAAAACGGTTGTCAATGAATAACTAGATAATTTCAATCAATCAATTAATTGTATTATATTTACTGATGTTAGACAACTTATTGTATTATTTTAACGGATGTTGGATACTTGTTATAAAAAATTTCATCAATTTATCAATAAGTATGAATAAATTATATTAATATTATATTGCTTAGTTGTATTGATTTATCAATAAGAATTATTCTTTAATAATTAATAATCAATAACTTCAACTAAGTAGTAATATAGCCATACAATGATCAAGAGCTGAGCATTAACGGCGTGATATATGTAGATGCTTAGCTCTGACCACCGTAAGCCGCACCAAAACGAATGCCCTGCATTTGATGGATGTGCAATGGTCGTGGGGGCGACCTGGCTCTGAAAAGAGTCTCAAAGAAACCCGGACAACAACAAAGACGAAAGAAATTAACAAAACAAAATTACCACGATAAACTCCTAGAATTTTCTCTTTCTCATCAGTCAGTTCATAGGTCACGTGACTGCACTGCTAAATGTGAAGTTCCTTACAAAAACCTCCTGAGCAGTAGTGAAAGATTTTGCGCGACTTCGGAGATCATACACCCAGACCCCTTTGGCATGAGCGTCAGCCAGTTTATCTTTCACCCTGTCCTGAATCCATCGCAGCCTGTCTATGTGCAGGCAGAGATATACCTCTCCATCCTCTAACGCTTGCTTTTTTCGAAGTAATTCATAGTTGCCGCCGTGCTGGATACGGTGAAAACCGAATAGAAGGAAGTGAGGTGAGCCACCAGTCGCATCATGCACGACATTGCGAAATGTAGCACATGACTCGGCTAATAGCTCATCCCAAGTTCTATGGCCATCACCGATGTAGACGTGAATTGCGTTGAGAATATATCGATTAGCTCTCTCTGAAGCGTTAGCTTGCGGTGAATATAAGGGCGTAGTGATGTACTGAACGCCATGCTCAAGGAGAAATGCCTCGAAAGATTTAGAGGTAAATTGCACACCATTGTCCGAGTGCACGAACTCCGGTACTCCATAGGTCACGAAGATATCGTTTTTGAGGAACTTAGTGACCGCTTCTAATGTGGCTTTGGGTAGGGACTTGAGCCATACAAACTTGCTGAAATGCTCCAGCGCCACGAGCAACTGAGTACTTCCTGTCTTCGAACGAGAGTATGAGCCAATGAAATCAATGAACAGTGTTTGCAATGGCCTATCTGTTTCCCGCTTATTCTACATTGGCGGCCTCATGGTGCGATTCGGAGGCTTAACCTGCTTGCAAACGGTGCAGGAGGAAATATAATCTTTAACTTGTTTCCTCCACTGCGGTCTATAATAGTACCCTTGCAGCAGTTCCAAAGTCTTCTGAACCCCCAAAGAGACATCCTAGGGTAATCATGTGCCTGCATAATTAGTTGTTTTCGTTCACTTTCAGGGATCCATAATTTTGTGCGAGGGATATCGGTCCACAAATCATTGTGTGTTCCGGTGGTAATGAACACACACCCCTCCCTAACGTGCTCAATATTTAAATCATCACGGCTCTTTTCAATCTGGGCTATGAGATCTAAATACTCAGGACCTCGAAATACTGCATCAGCTATTACCTCAGCAAGCCTGTAGTGCTCACGCAAGTGACTTATTGCGGGTTTGTTTGCCTCGATCGACCCACATACTCTCCATAACGCATCCGGGACAACGTTCTGAGTTCCCTTTCGATACTCGATGTTGAAATCGAAAGACTGCAATTTCAAACTCCAGCGAGCCAATCTACCTGTTAGGTATTGTTGTCCCATGAGCCATTTAAAACTAGCATGGTCGGTAATGATGGAGAACGGCAACCCTTCGATACATGCTGTGAATCTCTTAACGCTCTGCGCTGCAGCCAAGCGTTCCAATTCAGTAACACTGTAGTTGCGTTGCGGAGACATAAAAGCGATCGGGTGCTCCTCTCCATCATCATTCTTTTGGAGCAGGACAATCCCGATTCCCGTGGCACTAGCATCACACTAGATGAAAAATCTTCCAAAGAAATCGGGATTGGCGAGCACTGGAGCAGAAATTAGCAGTCTTTTAACCTCTAAAAAGGCGTTGTTAGCGGCGTATGAAACGAGCGTTTATCTATTAACAGATCCGTCAGAGCAGATGACACTGCCGAACCTCCTTCGCAGACTTGGGTCTGTGGGGCATTGCACAAACCGAACGGCATCACAGTGAAGTGGTATGATGGGCGGCCAGGAACGGTAAAAGAAGCCTTCTCCCTAGATTCCGCATCCAATGGTATCTGCCAAAAAGCATCCTTATAAATTTAGTGGATTGCAGACGAGCCAATAATCCTTCTATTAGTGGTAATGGATAGGCATTCTTCAAGGCTACCTCATTCAGTCGTCGTGCATCCAGACATAGTCGTACTTTACCAGGCTTCGTTACAAGGGTAACCGGTGAACTCCATGCGCTCTTGCTTTCCTCGATGGCTCCTAAGGACAGCATACGATCCAGTTCATCATACAACAGTTTCTGTATGGCCGGGGACACTGAATAATGCCGCTGGTTAACAGGTTTGGCAGACCCGGTGTCAATGTGATGGGAGACCAAGGTGGTCTTACCGAAACCGTTGAGGTTATATGAAAGAAACTGTTGTATAACTTGCTGAACTCGAGTCAGATCCTCAAGAAATAGAGCGTGAAACGCTGGGGCTGTGGCTTCATAAAGGGATGCAACCGTCAGCTGTTGAGTTGGTGAAGCTATAAATGCGTCCCAGAAATCCATTCCTAGATAAACTGGGTTGATCAATGTTGGAACGACCAAAAATTTTATCATACGCGATTGATTGTTAAATTTCATCAAGGTTTCAACATATCCGAGAACAAAAGCCCTATGACCTGACGCTGTCCGAACGTATGTGTGAACATTTTGCGAACTGAAGTATGTCCTTCAGCCTCTGCTCTGCTACATGTGAGAGATCCATCAGCCAGGGCTCACCGAAGCAGCGCTGCCTGGTTCTCCCCAGTGCCGGGCAGTGGCACAGAAGGTGTTGGATTGTTTCCGTGACTCCCGGCTCTTGACACTTCCTACAGGTGTCGCTGGCTAGGAGTCCCATTTTCATGGCATGAGCTGCTACAAGACAGTGGCCGGTAATGATGCCGACCAGCCGTTTGCAGTCAGTTCGCGTCAATTCGAGTAGGTACTTAGTAGCACCCCCACATGATTTTGGTTAGCTTGCAGGTCTGAGTTGCACGCCATCTGCACGTCGCAACTTGCATCATATTGGAGTCGATTGAGTATTTGATTGTCTGGATTGGGGTAGGAATATCAACCGATCCTGACAGGGGAAGGCTAGCCCCGTGCTTGGCTAACGCGTCTGCCCTCTCGTTCCCTTCAATGCCCTGGTGACCAGGAACCCAGAAAATTCTGACCCTGTTGTTGCCCAGTCTATTCAGGGCCTGAATGCAGTCAAGTACATACTTCGATTTGTATGTGTAAGACATCAGAGCTTTAATCGCCGCTTGACTGTCTGTAAAGATGTTGATTTCCATACTTGTGGTATCTCTGGCGTATGCTAGGTCTGCGGCTTTACATATCGCAAAAACCTCCGCCTGAAAAATTCTACAGTGATTAGGAAGCCTGAAAGCTGCTTCCAAAGTTGCTTCTGTGGAAAATGTTGCAGCACCTACTCCGGCAGACGTTTTAGAGCCGTCAGTGTAGATGCTAAGAGTTGCTGCGCCCATTTGCCGATTCCACTCTTGCCCATCCCCCACAATCGCCCGATATCCCCGCTCGAAGCACAGAGTGGGGACCAAGTAGTCGGTGCTACCCGCGTACCCCCGCTCAATACTGCTGTGACCGAAGGATCGTGACTCGAAGTGTCCCGATTCCCTAAGCCTGACAGCAGCTTTTGCGGCAGAGCTCCTGACGAAGAGGTCAAGCGGTGGGAGATGGAGCAGGACATTGAGAGCAGACGAAGGAGTCGAGGCTAAGGCACCTGTAGTGCAGAGAGCCGCCAGCCGCTGAACTCTGTTCGCCATGCTAGCAAAGGTAGTCTTGTTCACTGCTGGCCACCAGACCAAGCATCCGTAAGCAAGGATAGGCCTGGCTATCGCCAAATAAATCCAGTGCGTTAAGGCAGGGCTTAGATCCCACGTTTTACCCAGCACTCTCCTGCTGGCGTAAATCGCATTGCTAGCCCGTTTTACTCCCTCCTCCAAATTTGCCTTCCAGGTGAGCTTGCTGTCCAGAACAAGGCCTAAGTACTTAGTTTGTGACTTGAGGCTTAACCAGGCGCCGCTCAACCTGATTGGAGGTAATTCAGGAATTTTGTACTTTCTTGTGAAAAGTACGAGATCAGTTTTGTTAATGTTGATGCCGAGGCCCACGGTGTTCGCCCATTCCTCAACCAGCCCCAGAGCATACTCGATGAGCTGGCCGACTGTGTGCGGATATTTCGATTTTATTTTATTTATATTTCGATGAAAAACTCAATAGCTTATATTTCCGGAGAAGATATTAAAACGAATAATTTAGAGTTTTCTTATGCTAGTTGTATGTACGTGCGATATTGGGTTGTAGATTCATCCAGCCCGATAGGGTAATAGATACGAATATACACTGAGAAACTATGATGTGATTGATAGATAGTAATTCTGTTAATTGCGGTTCTTTGTGAGCTGCGTTTTGAAAATATCGGAACAGTTATATGTATAATTATAATAATGTATTGCATTTTCCGATACACCTCTTAAACATAGAAAAACAGACTCACAAATATTCCAAGTCGTAATCAAAATCGGATAATATAAACATGCCGTTGAGAAAGAGGATACTGTTAGTTACAAATGTTTAGATCAATATATCTCAAAAACGGTTACAGTTACAAGAAAAAGTTATACAATCTTTTTTATTGGAAATTTTCTAAGCTACAAATTCGTCATACATGTTTTTTCTGAAGACGTGACCGTTACTGAGATATTTAGGAAAGGTCACTTTTGGTGACCTTTGCCCCGTATAAAAAGTAACGCAGCATTCGGATCGATGGGGACTTTTGACACGCCAGTATCAAGGTTTACACAAAATTCAGCTTTCCCCCCTAATTTTTCCGAAGTTTAGCCTTTTTTATGCCGAATTTCACTGGATTAACAGTGGGAGATAGTGAACATGTCGTTCATCAACGACCAAGACGTTCCAATGAACTGGTTGAAGCGGTCAGAGAGATCGTTATCCAGAACCCAAAAATGTCGTATCGTCAACGCGCTCAGCATTTTGGAGTCAGTGAAACCACTTTGCAGCGGATTTGGAAGGACGATTTGGATTTATCTTCTTATAGAGTGCCATTAACACAAATAATTAGTCCGTGTTTTTGCTCCGATACAGAACAGAACAGTACTATACTGCAGAAACAACGATCTAGTATTAAACAGCAGTGCATTCGCTAAGATTGATATAGGTTGCTGTGCTCGCTGTGGCAGCATAAAACAGTTGAAAGTAAAGGGAGAAAATAACGAATATAAACTACTATAATGGATAGGAAATACAACAAGAACTAACAGAAAATTACCTCTTTTAACTTTCTACACATTTTGTGGGCTTTTTCTAATTTTCTAACTACCAAAACATGCAACATAACCTTAAAAAACCCAAATCCACTTCATGGCAAAAAAGACAACTTCTCATAAGCTTTTCTTTTTCCTATCAGTACATTCTATAGTTCAGCACGTGAACTACCTATGAGGAATAGAATTTCTGTACTAGTGAATTCACTGGTACAAAAGTGTTGTTGTTTCCAATGCGTCTCTTCTGTTCTCTGCTGGATAAAGGAGTAAAAAAACGCGCCTAATATTGCCGACCGTTCACGTCGCTTGGAATGCGGCCACAAACAGTCGCTCGAATGGTTGACGCTAAACCTGATTTTTGGAAGCAAATTTTGATGACCGACGAGACCCATTTCACTCTCTCTGGCGGCGTTAATAAGCAAAATTGCGGTATTTGGGGAACGAAGAATCCACAGGAGATCCATGAACGCCATTGCATGACCAAAAAGTGATTGTTTGGACCGGCTTTTGCGCCAAAACCATCATTGGCCATCTTTTTTCAGAGCAGACGAAACAGTCGTCGGAAATAGATATCGGTAGATGTTGTCTCATTATGTCCGCCCGCAAATGCGTGAAAAAGGTATTGACGGTTACTGGTTCCAACAATATGGTGTGCCATGCCACACTGCAAATCAAACAATTCAGTTTCTGTAACGAAAATTCCCTGGATGTCTGATGTCAAAAAGAGGCGACTTTGACTGGCCAGCCACCCAGATCTCCAGATTTGACCCCTCCGCCCTTATTTTTGTGAGGTTATTTGAAAAACAAAGTATACGCCAGCAAGACTCAGACCATTGACGAATTCAAGGCAAACAGTCGTGACGAAATCATCGCCATACCGGCCGAGATGCTCGAAAAGGTAATGGAAAACGCAGAAACAAGGACACATTTTGCTTCGGCCAATAAAGGCGGCCACTTAATTGATATGTATTGTATTCAGAAACTAGTCCAAATAAATTGCAAAGGATCAAATTCAATAAAAATATCTCATATGGCGCATTTCACGTGAAGCGGACAACGAAAAAAAGTCGAGTTTCTGGATTTCATTCATATTCTGCATAATGGTACTTCTAGAAGATATGAATGTGGATGCACAAGTTTTTGTTTCTATGAGGTCTAGTTGCCGAGCTATGGGCTTCTGAATAATTGACGAAATTGATGAAAGGTTTCAATTACATATATAAGATAAAATATTAAAAATTACTAATGCTGATTTTCTTAATGAAAAAAAAACTACTTCTGAATGGAAAAATGAATTTATTTCACAATTTTTGCAATTGGACTCCCGTTTCTTAAACTAATTATTTTTTGATTCTTCGATCAGTTTTTTCCGTAGCTTCCAGATACGATCACATCAGATAATTATCTCGACTTTTCTGCTAATATTCTTGGATTTTTTTTTTTTAGTTTTTAACCTTCCGATCAAATTTAAATCAAAAGGACTGAAACATACGGGTATCGATGAGACATAATACACACAATTAAAGGAGGAGACATAATACACACAATTAAAACTATTTAACTTATCAAAGAAAGTAATAGACACTTCAAACGCAGAACAATAACTCAAAAAATAACGGAAAATTCATATATATACTATATAGGCGTTATATATATATTAAATAGGTATATGAGAAAACAAAGCCTTTTTCAACTAAGAGATGGCGCTACTAATCATATTTCGATATTATTTTTTGTTTTCGAGCCAACAAGCTGTCCTAAGCAAGCTCCGGGTACCACACTTCATACGCCTTGTATGTACTGAAGTTCACCTATCTCCCAAACTACCGGTCATCCCATTCTAAAACTTTTATGATGAAGTAAGTATACTTTAAGCTTTGTTTTATTATAAAAATAAATAAAATTAATCTGGTCCAAGTTATTCAAATAACGAGTTCAAATTGTTACTTCCGGTTTTAAGGCCCCCATTCACGAAGAGTCCATCAGTCCAAATGGCCTGAGGCCAGGCCAAAATCTCACCGTGTTTGGGAGAACTTGGATGGACTCATGGACTGAAACAACCAATTTAGATTTCCAATCAATCCAAAGCTCATGGACTCAGGCCATCGGGCCATTTTTTTGGCTCGACCGTGTGTGGGGAAATAGTAGGCCGAGTTTTGATAATCCATAAAATGGACTGGTCGTGTGTGTTGAAGCCTCAGTCCAAACAACGCGGCAGTCTTGCTTCACACGCTGAAATACCTCAAATATAGGTCACATGAATGTCTTTGGGGTGAAATTACTCTATGATACTGTAAATGTAATTCCTGGCGTGCAATTACTGTAGAAAATTTGAGCTCTTTATAGCTGCAATCGCTTGCTAAGTACCGCGAATTAGCGGTCAGTCTTTCGTGAGGAATGATGGCTTGCTTCATATTCATATCCTTTCGTTTAATTAATGGGTCGACCAACTGTAGTAACGTATTATATGTCGTTTTATTCATTCTTAAATAATTTTGCCAACCAGAAGGCTCAAGTGTGAGTTCTTTTACCAAATTCACGTGACTCATTTGTTTCCGTTCGGCAAGCCATCCTTTTTACGACTTCCTTTTTGGTTTTCGATTCTTTATGTAGATGCAAGCTGCAATTGCAAACAACTCCTCCATATGCTTCGGATCCATTAATAAATTTAAAAAAAAATTTCCAGTTTTTCTTTATTTATTTCTAAATAAATGACAGAAAATGGAAGGGACTGACTGGATCGAGGCTCTATCGTAAATGGCGAGTTAAATTGAACTTAAACCACACGGACTCGAACCAAATGGACTCAGGCCGTTTGGACTGCTCGCGAATGGGGGCCTTTGCACAGGAAACATTTTTTTTTTCAAATTCAGTTTTAAAATTGAAAAGAACACTTGATTTTCTATACCAACCAACATGATAAAAGTGTTTCAATTTTTTTTTTTCTCAAAATCGATTTCCAAAAAAACCGTTCATCAACTTGTTCAATTCTTCAGAAGCCCATAACTCGGCAACTAAACCTCATAGAAAAAAAATATGGTGTTTCCACATTCATATTCTCTAGAAGTACCATTAAGTACAATATGAACGAAATCCAGAACCTCGACTTTTTATCATTGTCCGCTTCACGTGAAATGCCTCATATAGAAAACGGTTTTTTTCAAAGTGATTCAATGTTTCCATCCCGACACAAAAGATGGCACACTTTGTATTCAACTGTTAAAGTTCATATATTAGTACCGATTCCTTCATACATTTAAAAAATCACAGCATCGTCTCAAAATCCACTTCTCGAAAATTTCACTAATATATCGTTTTTAATTCTATTTTCATCATTGGCTCTACGAATGAAAAATTTCCTTCGACATACAATCTGACGTACAACTTGATCTGCAGTCGAATTTTTGTGTGAACGAGTATGTGTATATTAGACAAGAATTTCTCATTCGATTGAATCAATCTACTTGATAAATATCCGGTTAGTTTACACTTAAAAAAATTCTAAAGCCATTCTCCCTTTGAAAAATAATCCAGATGCGGATTTTCGAGATCATCGTTCGAATTTATCTTTCAACAACAACATCATCAGGACCGCGCTGTAAATCTACAAGATCTGTTTGCGCTGTGCACTTGGATTAGTAAGTTCAAGTGATCACTTCGATTTCAAGGAGAAATTTGTAATTTGGTTGGAAAGTTTATGGTAATTTGGTAAGAGTGGAAAGAGGGCTGGTAAAAGCACGTGTGCTGCGATACATGTTGAGAGTGGAGTTTGACTCAAGAGCTACGAAAAGTGTATTATAAGTAGAATAATGATATTCAAAGGTATATTTTTTTGACAACAAATATTTTTTAAGCTGAATTATTGTTAAAAATCCTCTGAAATTCAACAAAAATCGAAGCATGGAACCATCATGGCTAAAAAATATTCGCATTATCTTTAAAATAATCCTCGTATTAGGTCAAGATAAAACATCAAAGACAAAATATATGATTGATAAAATAAATTTCAAATAATGAGAAGAAGAAAAAAAGTTAAAATCTACAAATCCTTGAAAATGCAATCCCTCGAAAATAAAAATCGCCGATCTCTAAAACAGTCTGCTTCTGCATTTACTCCTGAAACTCGCTCTTTTCGCCCCCTACCTTAAAGGTTAATGCAAACAAAAACATTGCAAAATCGTTTTCTCTCTTCTACGCCACCACTTTCATTCACGTCTCCACCAAAGTTTTTTTTGTCATAGTCACATAAATCTTGTGGCATTTCCTACTTCTAGCCTATTGCAAGAAGCTGTAAAATCTATATTTACAGCGCTGAAATGCGTCCACCAGCTGAAGATTACTTGCTGGCAATTGAACAGTGTTGCACTGCAGGGTTTTCCTGAAAAAGATTCACATTCACAGGGGACTCGACGCCGATGTTTATGCGTTTCTCATCTTGTTTCTTTTAACAACATGTGAGCCATCAGACAACTGAGAGTGACAGATTTTCCGTATTTTCCGAATCTGATACTTTAGTACAAATAAGCTTGTCTAGATCTTTAGATCGCTTTCACTTTTTTATCTACTGAAAACAATCTGTGTTCGTTTAAAGATTCGCGCATTCGCGTGTTGTCTCTTGCGGTGGAAGGTTGTAGCCGGAGAACTGCAGTGATTGTTTTTCTCCGAAGGATGGCCTTTCTCTGGAATTGACAAGACGGGAATCATCGTGTCTTAACTGCGTGTTCGCGTCGTCGCGTTGTTTGAGGCCTTTGTGTTTAATGTTTGTGTCTGTCTTGTGAATGTTGAAAATCAAATAGACATAGTGATGTCTAAATAATAAGTTGTATAAAAACTGTGTGTTTAAAAATTTGCAAAATAATATAATAAATCAAAACCATGTGTTTAAAAACTAATCGTGTAAACGATCAATCGGATTAACGTGAATATAAATCGTGTAAACGTTGGCTGATGCCTGCTAGTCAGGAAGCCATTCCTGTTTCTAGGAAATTCTAGAAGCCATTAGGAAAAAAAAAAAAAAAAAAGATTCGCGCGGTAGATTTATTTATCATTGTTTCGATTATTGTAATGAGATCGAAAGATTGCTGGGCAGCTTGGGATTGTTTCGTTCAAATATGATATTTCATTCGGTACCAGGGGTTGTACCCGACTCTATTTGAATTGAATGCACTTAGTGATGTGCAGACCATATGGCTAAAAGCATAATTCCTAGAATCGGTAGTGCTCTCAATGTTTAGAGCGTGTCAGTGTGTTCACTGTGAAAATCCTTCTTTGAGCCAAAGCTAGTCCAGTAAGAATTTGTGCAAGTGGCATTTTTAAAAAAGATATTCTATTGGATTCTAGCAAGCATCTCATTTAATCTGAATCAATATAGGATGTATTTTGTCGATGCGTGGTGTTCTGATTGAGTATCATATAGTGTTGATGGCGATAGCAAAATATGCCATTTGTCAATTGTATTTCTGACATTAATTGAAGACTAGTGAATGGGACTTTAACATTATAATTTGGTTCGACCGAACAACCTAATGACAATATAATTTTGAATGTTAAATGATGTGTCATTAAATGATGTGTCATCAGTGAAATTAGCAGAAAGTGTTTATATGATGAACTTGTTTAGTTTTCAACCAATATAACTATGATAGAACCTATTATTTTGACGGATTGTGTTAGTACGATGTGAATACATCATAGGATCGAAATTTAGACGCAATGGATAAGATGATTGCAACCGGATTATACGGCTGGGTATGTTCCTTAAATAAGTGCGTCAAATATACTATGCATAATAATTAGTCTATCCTCAAGCCTGAATGTTGAAAAAGTCCTGAATATTGTAAATATTTTCTCTTCTTGAAGGACCCTCCTGATTTTTTAAGAAAAAGATCTCAATAGTGTTGAAGTCTTGCCTTTCTAAACAAAAAACTATATTTAGGCTATGCACTAAAATCTGCTCATCGGAACATTGTATGATCGAACCACCTGAACAATTGGACCATAGCATCACCGCAGATACAATTTGAACAAAATTCACTCTGTAATCGGGCAACCTCGAGAATTCGACTGCTGCACAAAAATTTGTCTGATTTGACTTTTACTTGCTAATTGAACCAAAAGGTTTTAAGACCAGCATGAAAAAGTGTAAAAATAGGAGGTCTTTAACTTGCTAATTGAACCAAATGGTTTTAAGACCAGCATGAAAAAGTGTAAAAATAGGAGTTTTCCAGAAAAATATCAACTGGCTGCGATTCAAGAAACAAGATTCGAACTGTTCGAACATCCGGCCTATTCGTCAGGACTAGCTCCCAGAGACTTCTACCTCTTTCCTCGACTCAAGGAACAACTTCGGGGCAAGAAATTTGAAGATGATAGCGAAGTGATGGTCGCTGTTGAGGCATTTTGGGAAACGAGAGACAAATCATTATTTTCTAGGGGTATCTTGGGGTTGGAAAAAATATGGACTAAATGTATTAAATATTTTTTTATTCGCCTTGGTTGATATTGAGTGTCATTACTTTTGGATCAACCCTCGTATATGGGTTTATTTTGGTTTCTCGGTATGTATCGGTTTTATTTCAAAAAAAATTATTTCGTTAAAACTACTGACGAGAATGTAATCCACAATTCCAAAAAGTTCTTTGACTTTCTGAAAATGAAGCCGAAAACAATCGGTTATCCTTCTTCTACGAAGGTTGATTTAAAAGTAGTGATAATCGGTTATATCCAGTTCGCATAAAATTCAAAAAAAAAATTCTACTACCTCGTATACCCACCTGGTCAGCATAAAAAAATATAAATAGGCCACGATTCCAGGGAAGTGCATTCAAGTCCCAGAGAAGACGCAGCAAGAATGGGACGAGCTTTACTCTATAGTGCGAAATTAAAAACCCGTTAGGTCATATCCGGTGTCAGTGAATGTGACAAGAAAAAAAAATTTATGAAAACAGCTATTGAAACAAGTGAAAAGACCCATTAAGGGACATTCGGTGCGAGTGAATGTGACATAAAAATACAAAACAAAAACAGAGTGATAGTGAAAACACAAAATAGGGTAACAGTGAACGTGTGCATTAAATAAAATAAAAACATTGTGACAATAAAATAAAATAAACACATTGTGACAATAAATATAGTTGTGTGAAATAATAATAATAATAAAAAATAAAAGAAAAATTGGGCAAACTGTAAAACCAGAATTAGGAGCTACGTGTCTGGAAACACAAAGCTCTCTTCCAACAGGTGAGTGCAGCGCCGGATTAAAGTATCAGGAGGCCCGGGGCTATTTTTCATCATGAGGCCCATTTAAGGAAATTTTTTACTACCAAATAAATAACAAAATTATTGAATGAATTGATTTTTATTTTAGTCAGTGAAAAGAAAGATAATATCAATTTTTAACTATAAAATAAATTTTTTTCTCGACTTAGCTTCAGCAAACTCTTTTATTACATCATTGAAATCTAACGATCTTAATAAATCGTTGTTTATTGCTAATCTTGTTAGAGAAGATAATCGATCGTTAAGCATAGTCGACCGATACATATTTTTAATTCGTTTTAAAACGGAAAAAGACCTTTCGGCTTCACAATTGACTATAGGGATGGTTATGAATAATCTGTAGGCTATATAAGCATTTGGAAAAACATTAATTAAATTAGATTCAGTCAGCCAATTTAAAACAAGTAAAGGGTTAAGCACGTAATTTTTAAGCGTATCATCCTTTTGATTTGAAAAGAAATTATTAGGTTGTAATCTTAGCAATGGAATAAATTGTTCCAGTTCGTCAACCAATCTACTTTCCAAATCTTGACTATAAGTATCCACGAGCTTTTTTGCACTTTGTTTTATTTCATCAATTCTTAGAATTAATAGTTTAGAAAGAAAATCAAATAATTTAGTCACATAACTATAAGCTTCGCTTCGTTTAACTAATTCCATTGTAATTTTATCAAGTATAACGTAAAAGGTTTCAACTCGGAATTTTTCATTTCCACTCAAAATCTCATCTTCGACTTGGCCATCAGATAATTTTTGTTTTATTTTTCTCTTGTGAATCTGAGTATACTCTTGTTCGACAAAAGAACTAAGAGCTTTTGATTTATTTTCCATTTCCGTGAATTCTTCTCTTAATTGTTTTACGAAATCGATTAATGATAATAACATCTGGTTAGCTGTAATTAAGTCTATTTCAACCTTTTGTAAGAATGTACTAACATTGTCAAATCGATTAAGGATTCGATGCCCAAGCACAGCCATAAAAACATTTTCTAATTTAATCATGCTTTTTTGTAAAGATAAAGCTTCATGGCGTGTGTCAGATTTTTGTTCTACGTCGGGTATTATTTTCGATAAGGACTCATAAATACCATTAAAATTCTCTATTAAATCTTTTGAAGCATTTACTCTTTTTGACCATCTAGTAACAGATAAATTTTTAAGTTTAGCATTATGTTCTGTTAAAACATTCCATCGATGAGTGGACGCACTGAAGAATGTATAAAGTCTTTGTAAAAGGCCAAAATAATTTCTGGAATTAATGCATGCATCTACACTACATTCACCAACCAAGTTGAGCGAATGGCCGACACACGGAACGTAAATAGCTAATTTATTTTTTTCTCTTAATCGAGCCTGTAAACCTGAATACTTTCCGGACATATTGCTAGCGTTTTCGTAAGTCTGCGCACGGCAGTCGGCTATATTTATGTCATGTATCTGTAATAAGTTCAAAATATCTTCTTCCAACGACTTTCCTGTATGACTTTTTATGTCTAAGAAACATAAATATCGTTCGTGTACGTGCCCGTTCAAATAATAACGAAATATAACAGCTTTGGAATTTCACGTTTTGAGAGGAATTTCAGGACGGAATTTGAGAGGACGTTTCAAAAGAGGAATTTTTATTTTGAAAATATAAATGGCCTTTGTTTAGATATCTATCTCTATCTATTTTATTTTCATTTAATTTCGATGGCCATAACGCTGGATCACTGTGAATAATCCCTGAAAATTAAAGACATTCTTTAATGTGTATATATATACTTCTGAATAAATGATAGGTACGTATAAAATATTATCAGTGAATCTATATCTCTATAAAAAAAATATCAAAGTACCTGTTGATGCAGTCTTACGAGTATTAACGTCTATCACACTAGAATGATCCGTAATAACTTTTATGTCGAGTAAATCATCGGATTCATTGACATCATTTGCTTTATCACTGCGAATAATACTTTCACTGCTGAGATGCTCGATTACGTTTTCTACGCTAGACAAAACTTCGCATTTTTTAGAAATTTCATTTTCACTACTAGAGGTCTCAACGACATTTTCCTGCACATTCTCTTGCAACACTTCAGAGCTACTAAGTTCACTACTTGAATTGACGGAAAAATAATTTGTCAACTTTGGTAATTTGCTTTTAAAATTTTCTATTTCCTTTAATTTTTTCCTTTTTTGTACACCACTTTCAAACCTCTTAAACATTTTCGCACGCCGATGTTCACGTATTGCAGTCAGAGATCGAACTGTTATAAATATAGTCCAAGAAACATTCGTGTGAAAACACTCATGTTTACTCGGTTTTCCGCGAATTGCGCGCAGAAATAAATACGCCGTAAACCTCGCGCCTGACTTAGTTCCTTCATTCGGAGTTTCCACGTATTCTTACTTTATTTTTATTTTTGACTAGTCAATATCGACAAATAAATCTTAAAGTTGATTTCATGTGTGTGTTTAAGTGATAAATACTCGGTGAGGATAATTTTCATATAAGTAGATATAAGCATTGAATATTGTATTAAGTAATTATCTTTATAATAAACGATTTAATAATGTATAGATTATTAAATATAATATATTTATAATAAAATAAATATTCATTAGTGTGGGTGAGGCTACGAGGCCCCTCATGATCTGAGGCCCGGGGCTATAGCCCCCCCTAGCCCCCCCCCCCCCCCCCCCATAATCCGGCGCTGGGTGAGTGGCAATTTTGTTCAACAATAGATTGAAACCCAGAGCAAAAGATTATTCACATATCCGAGCTGCCGAGGACTGTGAGTTCTCTTGGTTGCTACGTCATACATATACAGTCTGTCAAGAATGAGTTTACACATAGGGAAAAAAATCAATTTTTCATCTTTCTAATTATAATATACTACTTTTTGTTTATGTAAATAATTTTTTTTTCTTAATTATCGTTATTTGCATTCTTTCCAACCGATATATACAAAAAAAGTACAACTTGAATGCAAAAAAAGAACGAAAAGAACAACGAAAACAATTATTACAATTCTTGAAGTGTGAAGAAACTCTTTACACAAAAGTTTATTTTTTGCATTACTGCAACGATACGGTAAATTTACCATAATTTTTGGTCTGTATGTAAAGCTCTATAAATTTGATCATTAGTGTGTGATTAATTTTTGGCTAATACGCATAAATAAGTGAGATATTGTGTTTTAAAATGCCAGGCAAAAGATTATCCTTTGAGCTAGTTCAGATGATATACTATAATCACCAATTAGGTAAAAGCGCACAGGAACTGTCTGAAATGTTTCGCGTAGCACGAATGGCAGTCTATAACGTTATAAATCGTGCTGAAAATGAGAATAGATTGGAGCCAAAGTGTGGAGGTGGCTCAAAACCAAAAATATCTAAACGTATAGAGCGCCTTATGAAAAGGAAGCTTGATAAAAACCCCTGGATTTCAACCAGAACACTTGCTAGGGAATTCAAGGAAGAGTGTGATGCTGCTGTTTCCCATGAAACAGTACGACAGGCCATCCTACGAAATAAGTTCTCATCAAGAGCTGCACGAAAGAAACCACTGTTTTCTGCACTAAACATCGAAAAGCGTTTTTCTTTCGCTATGATGCACCTTTTTCAACCCGTTGACTTCTGGGACGACATCATATTCTGCGATGAGACGAAAATGATGTTGTACTAAAATGATGGACCGGCTAGAGTATGGCGCAAGCCTTTAACATCGTTGGAAAATCGAAATATCATTCCGGCTGTAAAATTTGGTAAGTTGTCCGTTATGATTTGGGGTGCTTCTCAAGCAGAGGAGTAGGAGACTTGGCATTCATCGAGTCAACCATAGACGCCCAACCATATTTGCACATCCTTAAAACATATTTGGCAAGCAGTGCGCAGAAATTCGGGTTTATGCATAACAGCAAACCGAATTTTAAGCTTTACCAGGACAACGATCCCAAACATAAGGCGAACATGGTGCGAATGTGGCCCTTATACAACTGCGGAAAAGTGATGGATACGCCAGCCAAGAGTCCAGACTTAAATCCCATCGAGAATTTATGGGCTTACTTAAAACAACAAGTCGCTAAAATGCAACCCAAAAACCGAACTGCCTTAAAAATTGCGATTCTCGAAGAATGGCAAAAAATACCAACCACGTATGACCTGCAAAAGTTGGTTCATTCAATGAAAAATCGGTTGCGATGTGTGGTGGATGCCAAAGGTGGCCACACCAAATGTTAAATATACCAAATAATATTAAATATCCTGTAAATATGTAAATATTAAATACAATAATAATTTGTGTAAAGAGTTTCTTGACACTTCAAGAATTGCAATAATTGTTTTCGTTGGTCTTTTCGTTCTTGTTTTGCATTAAAGTTGTACTTTTTTTTGTATATATCGGTTGGAAATAATGTAAATAACTATAATTAAGAAAAAAACATTCATTTACATAAATAAAAAGTCGTATTTTATAATTAGAAAGATGAAAAATTGAATTTTTTTCCTATGTGTAAACTCATTCTTGACAGACTGTATATTTAAAAAAAAAGGAAAAAAAGAACGAGGAAGACGAAACGAAATATGGCGGTCGACGGAACTATCTCTGAGATAGATCCAGAAGACGCTGCAGACGACACAGGGAAGGAACAAGAAGGAGAAAAGATGGGCTCTGATAGAGACGACCAGACGGCACAACTTCTCGAACAGATCAAGAGATCAAACAAAAGCTTAAATAGAATCATTAAGCAGCTGGCGGACACTCAGACAGAACTCTCCGCCCAGCATAAACAAAACAAAGAGCTCACCCGACAAAACAAAGAGCCCACAGACAGAATTTTAAACATGACCGATAATACGGAAAAGACTAACCTGAAACGAAAACTTATAACATCACCGACACTTTCAACTAAAATGGACAAAAAGAAGACAAAAACCAAGATTATTGTACAAACTCCAATGTCATCAGCGACGGAGGACACGGAAGATGATAATAATAGCTTGTGCTACGTGGATATTGAGGTTCAGGATGCTCTCCCATCGGCCAGCGAATAGCGGGCTGAAGAGGAGTATCCGGAACTTCCATCTACCAAACCTGTCAAGGCAATGAAACCGCTGACGACACAGAACACAGCCATGACCTCACAAAAAACCAAAACAATAGACAAAACGAATCAGACACAGACAAATAAAAAATCATACGAGAACCAAACAAGTGGACGCAAATTAGTAGGTCACTGAAAGAAATAAAAATAAATTTTGAATCTGCTAAGCGTGTATTTTAAGGTATCCAGGTGATTCCCTTTTACGCCGCTTACCACAAAAACTGACGAAGTTCCTCACAGATGAGAAAGTGCAGTACCATACGTACTTTCTCCCGGACGAAAAGAATTTGAACGTAGTGATTTGAGGTTTTCATAGCCAAGGAGGACAAATAAATAAATAAAATGTCAGCAGTTTGACCATGCGGCCAATAATTGCCACACACAGGCGAAATGTGTCAAATGCGAACGGGAACACCACTTCTGCAAATGCACGAAACAACGCGAAGAAATCGCCAAGTGTGTGTGAATTGTGGAGGTAACCATCCGGCCAGCTATGGGGGATGTCCTAGGAATTGCAAGAACCTGAGGAAGACGTTTGCACAGGTGGCAAAACCAACCCAACCCCCGAAACCCAAAGCTAAAAAGCCTGCAGCGCAGCAGGCCCTGCCCAAGGTCCCACAGTCGGCTATCACGGTTCAAATGTTTTGCAATATGCAAGAGCAGTTTCAAGCCATGATGAAGGATATGATGGAGAAAATTGTGCAGGGAATGCTCGCGACACTCCCAGCTCCAAAATCTAACAAAAAAATTAATGTCATTCCCCAACCACATGACCATTTTCACCTGGAATGTAAATTCCATCATCAGCAAGACTGGAGAGCTAAGGCAATTTTTATATGATTATAGAGTTGACATCATGCTCATCCAGGAATATTTTCTAAAACCAGCTGATCGCCTCCACATCTCTAACTACAATCTATATCGTAATGAAAGATTAACAGGTGGAGGTGGAGGCACTGCAATTCTGGTGAGAAGGGCATATACCACCTTCATCTGCAACTTCCCACCCTCCAATAAACAGAAGCGACTGCCATCAAAGTGCACACGGATTCCTTTGCATTCGTGGTGACTTCTGTTTACATCCCTCCTAAAAGCACCAACTTTGGCCCGGACTTAAACAAACTTTTCGAAAGTGTGAAGTGAAGGTACTGTCTTTGTGGCAGGAGACTTAAACGCTAATCACCGCCACTGGGGAGACGTGAGAAGCAATCAAGCTGGATATCACGGATAACTGCATAAGCCTGCATCTTCCCGACGAACCCACACACTTTGGTACAGTTCATAGTCATGTTCTAGATATAGGACTCTCGCAAGATTCCCACCATAAGTTGCGATTTACTGTTCTCTAGTTTATTGCACTAAGAATTTGCTTATCCCTGGGAAATTTCCTGTTTGCGTTCGATTTTCTTTACTTCCATTTGAACTTAAATTTTTTTTTATTCTACTCCCTTCAAAGTAAGCCGCACTTGTGATATAAAGGGAGGGAAAGTTTGTGCGCGCCAACGGTCATGCGGTGTTCCCAAGCCGTCCCCCATCTAAGTACAGACCACGCCCAACACTGCTTAACTTCGGTGATAGAACGAGAACCGGTTGATGTCAGTGTGCTATGGACGTGGTAAATTTCAACCGTCAATGTTCAGGCGTTGCATTCAACACAAATTCGTAGTCATCTCACTTAGAGTCACTTCACGTGATTCTCAGAATACGGTTCGTAGGTTACATGTCTTTCGAAGTGGCGAGAGATCTCACGTGAGGTGACTCTCGGAATAGGGCCCCATATCTTCAAAGCTGCAAACCTACATGGACATGTTATTGGAATATGTCCAGAAGTAGAAAATTCAAATAAACGCCGAGAAGATGCAAGCCATCTTCGTAACTAGACAATGAAGACAACAACCACCTCAACTAACAGCAGACAATCAGACAAAAAAAATAGCAACGGACATCCAAATACTTGGACTTATATATGACAACAGATTAACATGGACTACACACATAAAAAACAAGAGACAAGCCATAAACGGTGTTCTGAGCAGACTGCAACAAAACGCTACTCTACAAACAAATCATACGACCCGTACTGACATATAGTAACACTGCCTTCCTACCAGACGTGCAAGACTAACAAACAACAACTGCAACATATGCCAAAACCTCGCTCTTAGGAAAATATTCAGAATTCCATAGTATGTTAGGAATACGGACATACACAGAGAACTAAGGGTTGAGACAATAGACATATACAAACGCGACAAAACGTTAAAACTGTTTGACAGACTAGAACAAAATCCTAACAGTACCATGGAACATCTGAAAAACACCATAGCCCGTCCTAACGAGAGGTATCCAAGCCTCAG
>OX376373.1:98400289-98469181 GCA_947369275.1 Nemotelus nigrinus | reverse complement strand
GTTGCAACACTGATCTGTGAATCGAAACAAAACGTAATAACGGGATTCGCAGCAATTGGAGTGTTAACGTTGTGCGAAGTAGTGTTTTACGCGGCAAAGCATAAAAGTTCGATTTATGCCAATGACACACTTGGCGGTTCCGATTAACACACATAGCGCTTTTCAGAAGCGTTTATCAAGTCGGTTCAGTTACAAACTACGTCGGAGTATCATACAGATGCTTGTGAAAAAATTAACCGTGTGTATATATATATATATCTATATCTATGTACAGATATATGAATATATATGCATATAGATATATATGAATATATATGCATATACATATATATGAATATATATGCATATGAATTTTGGGCAAAGTAATTCTAATACTAATTTTCTTTGAAAGCCTGTAATTGCCTACTTTTAGGAACTAAGTGCCCACAAATGTTTCATTTTGCAATACTGTATCATAGCCACTCTTCAAAAATCAATTTGCTTATCGTTCACGTGTTGTTTCTTGTGGTGGAAGGTTGCATCCGGAGAACGGCGGAGTGATTTGTTTTTCTCCGAAGGACAGTCTTTCTCTGGAATTGACAAAACGTGAATCATCGTGTTTAAACTGCGTGTTCGTGTCGTCGCGTTGCTTAAGACGATTTTGTGTTTGTGTTGTCAAGTGATATATTAAGGTCAAACCCACCATAAACGGGTGCTGTCGAAACCGATGGCTTATGCGAATCTTTATAAGCCAACCTAATCCTCGTAAAACAGGATACTGTACTACAAAAAAAAAATTTGCTTACCAGATTTTCATTCCAATATCCCCTGCATTCATCAATGCATCCTGAAAATTTCAGTTCGATCGGACTACGCAGCTATGAACAAATCGAAAAACCGAGTCGATGAGTCATTTCTCTCGTCTACCGACTCGGTTCCGAAACCGAGAGGCGCCCCCCACCCCGGAGTGTGTCATCACAATGCTAAAGTACCTAATGCACGGCTAAACCGACTCGGTTTTCCTCTTGGGAAACGCCTCGCTGGAACCGCCGTGTTTGTCATTGGACTTAATCAGTCACGCGTTATTACTTTTTCTGTGAGTATTTCAATTTTAAAGTAAACATGAAGAAAATACTGGAATACTTAGAAAATCAAATTGTGGAAATGACGAATACCAATGAGTCAGCATGTAAAATAGCTAAATCGCTGGTTATTTGCCACCGAACCGTGCTTCAAGTAAGAAAGGGACGCAATGTTAGTGCATCTGAAATTCATAAATCGCGACCACGATTGCTAACTAATAGGGATGCTCGAGCTATGAAGCGCCTCATGACCACCAAACCGAAGACAAGAGGCTGCACAAGAAGAGGCTGCAGTTGCCATTAACAAACCCGTAAGTGAGTGGACAGCATGCAGAGCGCTTCACAAGATCGTACTAACAGCGGCAGTTAAACAAAAAAAACCAGCACTATCAGAGAAAAATGTTGCAGCACGTCTCATTGCAAAGAGCACAAGGATTGGAGCGTAGATGATTGGAAGAGGGTAGTTTGGTCCGACGAGACCAAAATAAACCGATTTCAGTTCGATGGTAAGGAGTATTACTGGCACCGCCCAAACCAAAAATTGAAAAACCATCAAGTGAAAGAAATTAGGAAGCATGGAGGAGGCGGCTTGATGTTGGGAGGCTGCTTCACTTGGTGGAACGTAGGTCCATTGGTTAAAATCGATGGTATTATGAAAAAGGAACAATATCTTCATATTTTGGAGTCTTATCTATCAGACTTCCTAGACGAATGTGCTTATCCAGAATATTTAGTCCGTTTTCAGCAGGATGGAGACCCCCAAGCAAACGGCGAAAATCGTTAAGGTGTGGCTCATCAGGTAACGTTTTAAAAAAATGCAGCGGCCTGCTCAAAGCTCAGACCTTAACCCGATCGAAAATTTATGGGCTTTGCTGAAAAAACTACTAGCTCGGTACGACACCGCACCGTAGGGATTAGATGAGCTTTAGTGTCAAGTTCACACGGAGTGGAGTGATATTCCACACGAACTAATTGAAAAATTAGTGGAGAGCATGCCTAAGCGTATGCTCGCCGTTATTAAAGCCAAAGGTTTCTGGACTAAATATTAAAAAAAAATGTTTGCTTCTTTTTATGAACGTGCAAAATTGGAAACATTGCCCATTTCGATTATTTGTTTTAAAACTTATACTAAGCTTATAACTTCAAATACGATGAAGACAAAATTTGATTTAATTTAGAGTCCATCTCCAAACGATGCCCCATCAAGAGACTTCATTGTAATTCTGAGATTGCTACAGATATTTGAGTCACTTTTAATTGAGATGTGCCTGCATAAAATTCATATTGAAGTATGATTTTTAAGATAACAAGTACACATCATAAAAATATAGATTTAGCGTGCTCTCCGTCACATTAATATTTCAGTATTTATACTTTTATTAAACGTACCTATAAATTGTAATAAATCCAATGCTACATATCATAGTTATTTGAAACAACTTGAGACTGAATTCTTCAATAGAAATTCAAAAGTAGTGCTGAACAGTAATGAATAATAGTTTTTGCAGGTTGCATTATTTATGATCAAATGGTAATAAACACATAGTTGCCTCAGAGTAGCAGCGGGGCAGTTATTAGCACTACCTGCGTTTGAAATACAATAAAAAATTTATTTATTTAATATTAAATTTCATCACTGTGCATAATTGCATCATGTTTGGTTGGTTTAAAATGTATCTTGCTATAATGATTTGAGCCTTAAAACGCTTTTGTAAACAATCTCCATTGTCATCGTCCTAACATGCGCAACTTGCATTTGAGTCTACATTTATAATTGAAACTGTTTTCAATAATCAATTTTTTAAATTAAAATCGCCAGTAAAAACAACACATCACAACAAAATAATACTGAATGGCGCCAACTAAAATCAGCTTTTCCTTTTTGCTCAAGGGTCTCAATGTACCGAAACTCAAGTAAACAACACACTCACTACTAGTAAGACATTGCTTTCTTTTCTCTTATGCTCATCGTAAAACCCCTAACCAAAGCAAATACTAGCGGAAATGTGTCTTGGATTTAATTTCCTCAATTAATCGTTATCATTCTTCGCTCCGATCCACCATTTAGATTATGATGCACAAAATTATTCTCTACAAATTATGTTTCGGCCCTTTTCGAGCCATGCTTTGTCCGCAAGTTCTACATCAAAGTCTAGAAACAATCGATCTATTGAGCTCTCGGAATAGAAATTGAATCTACAGTAGCTTGCCCTCGTAATGCATCTATTAATTCATGACCATTTCCTCATGCTGCTTGCACACTGTCCAGAGCTTTATCCATGAACTTTTTAGTAAAAGTAAGAAACAAGAGAATGATGATTGAAATGGTTATCATTTAAGTTGAATGATATAGACATAAATTGTTAATTAAACTTTTGATAGCTTGTAAATGTTAGTCGAGACGCTTGAAAACTGTTATCAGTTTTTTAATGAACTCTACAATCAGTAGAAATGTCGGCAGTAATACAGCGACTGTATGAGCGAAGAAAAGAAGATTTTAAAATTATTGTTGTTATTGATTCGAATGCTGCCTTTTAAGCCGATTTGAAGCAATGCGAAATTATGCAAAATATCAGAATCACTATCAATAATTAATAATTGAAAAAATATCAAAAAAAAATTAGTGGTGGTTGTCCGTTTTCTGGATGAAAGAATTATAAAAAAGTTAGGTAACCTTCCATCACTAATCTGCATGATTTTCGTCCATTTAACATTTTCGAACTTCAAATTAACATTCAGTTAAAAGAATACAATACAATTTTTGATACAAAAATAAGTACATATATCCACGAAAAAACTAATAAATATTTCAATTAATTTTTCAAAATAGGCTCTTCTCTCCGAAACAACAACCGATGATAATAATTGGCCTCCCGAACTGATTCTTCTTCGTGAAAAATTCACGGCAAAAAGCCAATTGGAAATCGCTCAGTTGCAGATAAAACATGAAGAAGAGGTAACTTTCATTCTCTCTTCCTCTCTTCTTCCAAAAATGAAATAATTATCCTCCTTCATTTCAGATGTCTCGTCTCAAGTTCGACTACGAAAAACAATTGAACCGGAAAAACAAACGACACTCCACGTTCGATTTGAGTCGCGATTTAGATCAAATTGTCAGCGAACGTGATAATCTGCGAGAGTTGTCCATAACATTTAGGTATTTACTCCAGGAGCTGGCCAAATGTGTTTCGATTTGTGAAAATGATTTAAATATAACGCTAGTTGAGGAGCTGCATAAGCATGGAATTTTAGGTGGTCGCGAAAAGGATCATAATGTATGCGAGGCGGGAGATAATGAACAGAACTCGGGCCTGTTGAATTTGTCAACGCAATCTGACGAACAGTTGAGGGGTAAATTGACGAAAAGTCTTCGTTTGGTTCCGGATGTGTCGGGTTTGTTGTCAGTGATCGAAGATCCAGTTTTGATTGATTTCATAGCAGACAATAACAAGGAGGGTGAGTTCAAATTGAAGGAATGCTTGGATAAGTTAAAGTTGGAAGCGAATGGATTGCTTGTACTTTCCGAGAAGTTGCATGGCGAACGTGAAAAGCACGACGATGGCAGACAGGCGGAAAAACGTGATAGTTGTGAAGAGGAGGATGGACTAAAAGCAATTCCCAACCGAACAACAAAACTGGACCGAGCCAATTCGTTTAATGAACGAATTCTTCAAGAAAGCGATTCAAATCCTGCGAAAATTCTCCTGAGCCTCCCAGCTGATATTAATCGATTGGAAATTTGCACAGAACGAGCTGGTAAAGAAGAGATCTACTCGGCCAATATTTCTTCGAGCGACTTGTCGCAAAATGACCTGGAGAACCGACTAATTAAATCAGAAAGTGCCCGAGTCAAGCTTAGCAAAGAGTTACAGCTAACGATTGCTAGAAACAAGGAACTCGGAGCCGAATTACATTCGTTGCGTGATCAAATTAAGCAGCTGGATTCTTCGCAACGAGAAGATTTGAGTGAAGGCTATGGATTAAGTGATTTACAATCACCGCCTAGAAATCGGAAAGACCGGAATGCATCGACGTCGTTTTCACAGTTGCAAGATCGAGCGAGAAATATTTTAAGTACACCAACAAAGAAAATGGCAGATAATACGGCGCAATTGTTGCATTTAATCGAAGAGTTTTGCCGCGAAGGAGATAAAGTTTTTGAGGACAGCAAACGTGATCGGGACGATTTGCAAGCACAGGTATGTTTTTAACGGACCTTTTTCGCAAATAAAGTCCATGTTACATTGTGATTTATTGTCTAATAATGAGAAAAGCTTGTATTATACAAGAGCGACTAATAGCTAGTGTAAAATCCGTAGATATGTATATAGTGTAATAACGCTAATACTAGCTGATTGTACTATATATTGTAACGATGGAGATCGTAATTCTATTATTACTCGATTCTATTGAATTTTTAAAACACCAAAGAATAAATATTCTTAAAAAAATCGAGTTTGTCTGTGAAGTGAGTTCCCCTATTTTCATACGGAAAGTGACACTACTAGTCACAAATACGTAGCCTGGGGAATCCGACCTCACTAATATCTACAAGATGCAACTGAAAATAACCAGATTTTAATGCTAATTTCATGGAATATTTTTTTCATATGCTCTTTAAATAGAACTAGTCCGATTGAAGAATTAAAGTAAAATCAAATAGTATATATTGAAACATTTGCATCAAGTATTTTGTGATAATCAATCTATCCTATGTAATTATGTACATACATGTTAAACTTCTGCTCAATGAAAATCACATTCAACATACCTTATGGTTAATATAATATTTTAATGCCCTGCTCGCTACCAAAATATAATATCGCTTTGCTTATTGTTCTTTCCCAAATTTTTATTTTTACATAAATTCCCGACTTGGTTATTTCCCTTCTATTTTCTTGATTGGTCATTACTGCTATCGTCATTGTTGTTCCTTCAATCGCTTGCTTGTTTGCTTACTTGCTCACTCACCCTCAGATCGATGCTGCCGACAAAAAACTGAAAGATACACGACAATTTTTGGATATACAAGCTGCTGATCGTGAAGCCGAACGCGATGAATTTATGAAAGAAATCGAAAAACTAAAAACACAAATTCGCGAAAAAGAAAAGGAACGTTGTTCTTTCGAGATGGCATCGAAAGAGGTAAGTAGTAAATAATGATTTATAAAAGTCTAGAAAATTTCTTTCTCTTCATTGCTGCGTAGTGTAATTGTATTAAAACGAGAGTGCGTCAACACGGTATGTGTTGTTTGAGTAGTGAAGTGAATTTTCCGTTTCCGTAGTTGCAACAATTGGTTGTGATTATACTCTTAAAGAGGTTTTCAGTGGTTTGGGTATATATTTGAAATTTATTTTCGGTTTTGGAAGAAAAGTACTTTTTCTGTAAGGAATAAATGTAAACCACACAGCCGACAGCATGTTCGATGAAACACTATTTGTAAGTTATGTTTCGGTCATTAAAAAATTATACTAACAAGATGTGGCATACCTGAAATTTAGAATATTTTGCCCATTGATATTTTTAAGAGCGACATTTTTGGCACTGTGCCGCGTTGCTTTTGCTTAAGATATTGCTTTTCATAATTTTAGTTGCATGTTGTTTTTTTGTTCATGAATATGTTTTCGTTTCGATACTTTAATGCTTTATGTCTAACGTATGCTTATTGAGCACGATTTATAGTAAAATCATGGTAAAAACAAGTGTTTATTATCATATCTTTCAAAATTACATATATTTGCTGTTTTATCAATCATAAAATTAATATGTTCCGTAATATTTCTTAGTTCGAGCAAATGGATCAGCACATACGCGACCTAACACAACAAGTATCTGAATATGAAACACAGAAAGAAAAATTCGAAACAGAATTGAAAGCGTCCATCGATAAAATATTTGTTTTGAGAGAGATCATAACGGATCTGGAGATGCAAGTTGATTCGAAAGCACTAAATGAATCTGTTTTGAATGAAAAGGTCAAAGTAAGTTCTTTCGGTAAAAAAAATATTTATCTCCTGAGAGAAAATGATTGAAGTATTTATTAGTTCAGATTAAATAATATAAAATCTTTTCAGTAGAATTTCTAATTTCATAACAATTTCCAATAATGCTTTTATATATAGAGAGTAATTAGAGATTTTAGGCCATTCAACTTGTATTATTTTCTAAACGACTATCTTAAAGCTATCACACGTAAGATGTTAATTTTGTCTTCCCAATCAAATCTAATGCATTCTGCCAAATTTTAAAATTATTACTCTTCCTTCATTAAACTACTTGACAAGGCTATTTATAATTTTGCCCTTCAAATGCCTAGCTCATATGATTAAAATATTCTTCAACCGAAAAACTAGTAATAATACTCATTTTTTTGTTTTTTAGGAACTGGAGGCATTTATTGCGTCACAAGCACGCTCGAACGAGACACTTCAGCATGAAGTCGAAAGTTTAAAATCGGAAATAGGTCACGGCTATCAAGAGCGAATATCACAACTGGAAGAACAACTACGTAACACACGATCGAATTCGGAACAGAATATTGCAATCGAACAGTTGACAGAACAGGTGGGTAGATAGATGAAATTGTTTTGAATACTAGGGGCTATAGTCGAATGTTGAGGCCATTTGATTTAATTATAACTTCAAAAATATGTTTCCTAGTTCGAAAAACAGAAGTTATTTGCTTTATCAAGTTTAGATGCTTTGAGAAACCATGGAATCACTTCTGCTTTCGACTTCTTTCATAACAGTCTAGAACCTTTTTTCCGGCAAAAATGTGGTTAGGGCATCAAAAGCTCATAAAACTAAGGAACTACAATAATTCTGAATTTTTCAAAACTTCTTAATTAACCATACAATATATTTATCTTCCCCATTTTCTTGTTGACTTCTTCTGCTCTTATTCAAACATGATTTTTCTACTTTCAGTTGCGCGACATTGAAACAACATTAGATCAGAAAACCAAAGCATTGGAATTTTTGCATGCTGCCGTCAATGCCAATTCCTTAAGTGAAAACTATTCGGAAGAGATTTCGGCACAGAATTTGCCTAAAGAAACGCATCCTCCTACGCCACAAGCTTCGCCGATAAATACACCACGTTTTCACTCGTTGCCTGTCGATGAAATACAGCGCGTTTTTCAGAAACTTTCGAAACATACGAGGGTTGAAGAGGCCGCTATTAAAAGAATCAAGGATCTTGAGATGCAAGTATCAACGATACGGGGTAGCTTTATGGTAAGTTGATTTTAATTAATTGTGTATATTCATAAGTGCGTAATACATTCTCCGTGAAGTATTTATTTTTGCTGAATAGCATTCATAAGCTTTTGAATCTAAAACAGAGTTATATATTGCACTTTCTTTAAAAAAAAGCAAAATCAAAGAAAATATATTGTGCAAGCTAATAAACGAAAGGAATACTTTGTCGAATAACTTTGGTGCTCTTGTGACGCCGTCGTTCTGTACTGGTGCAGCTTTTCTCTTGCAGTGTCAGCTGACAGCATGGGGAAGAAACATCATGTCCAGTATTTGGCTGGCAAAGTTGATGATTGTTATCTTATGTTAGTTTTATAATTTAGCTCGAAAAAGATTATAATTTTGACTCACAAGAACTATGAAGTTGTCTCGAAAGCCATCATAAATTTGTAGGGTAAATCTTTGAATTATGCCCGAAAAAAACTTACTTTAAAACTATGAATTTGATTCTGAAATAATATGCTCTGCAACGCCCTCTACGCGCACTTGGTGTGGACGAGCAAATTTTGCATGTCGATGGCTCGTCGAGCTGCTTCCTTGCTTTCCACTCTCGGTTGGAAAGTAGACGTGCAAAATGACCCTCAGTATGGAATGGAATAATGAATTAGTCAATAAATAAATAAATGAATAATGCGGAGGAATAACCTGTTTTCTGGGATAACACTAATAAAGATTATAAAAACCCAACGTAAAAAGAGAAGATATTTTTAGTGAAATGAAATGAATTTAGTTGTGTGATGGGACAGAAGTAGAGCGGACATGGCAGGTGCTAAGGCGATTATTATATTCTGTAAAAGAGGACAAAATATTTGAAATCAGATGACGAAATATGTGTAAAATTGCGAAATCTACTTAATTTATCAATTTTTAAATCATCCAATAATAGGCATGTTTTTTTGCTTCGATACGGAACATAATATAACTATGACGCAAAAACAACGATCTAGTATAAAACAACAGTGCATTCGCTAAAACTGACATAGGTTGCTGTATGTGCTGTGGTAGCACACAACAGCTGAAAATAAGTGGAGAAAATAACGAGTATAAACTACCTCAATCGATAGAAAATAGAAAAAGAACTAACAGAAAATTACTTATTTTAACTTTCTACACATTATGAGGGCTTTTTCTAATTTCCTAACTACCAAAACATTCAACGTAACCATGAAAAACCCAAAGTCATCTCACAGCAAAAAAGACAACTTCTCATGAGCTTTTCTTTTTTTCCATCAGCACATTCTATAGTTCAGCACGCGAACTACAAATGAGGAATATAATTTCTGTACTAGTGAATTCACTGGTACAGGAGTGTTGTTGTTTCCAATGCGTATACTCTATTCTCTGCTGAATAGAGGAGCAAAAAAAAAACACGCCTAATGTATCAACAGAGCGTTGTTTTAAATAAGTCCGAGCCCAACATCGTGGATATTTTCGTTTTTTGGAAAGTTAAGGTGATTTTATGTGAGAATCTGCACGAATAAGAATATATTATTCATCAAAATTCATTTCGCACATTCACGAAATTTTTTTTCTCGATAAATTGATCTAAAAATTCTGATTGGGAAGTAAAGAAGCAGTGCGCGTACAGAACGCACGCTTGGGCGCAAATGTCTACACTAGAAGTACTAGCACGCAAGCTACTTTTCTGTTTGCGTACTTAATTTGGAAAGCATGATTGACGTACCGTGAGCTGGGCGAGTTACAGGGTGTGGTAGATAAGTAATAAGACTGGCCGCCGCGCGGCGCCGCAGTCTCTCGCAGTGCGGTCTCCACCTGCAGGTCACGTGGTGGGGGATCTGAGCTAACAATAGAACCGGTTCGCAGTCGCGTCGGAGCTCTGGCGCAGTGAGGGTCGAGCTTCGCGTATTACGTTGTTTGTGTGCCCGTGACACTTGTGAAAACGCTGAAGATGGATCGCTCGATAGAACAGCGGTATGCAATCAAATTTTGCTTTCGCTTGGGCAAAACTGCTTCGGAAACTTTTGCTATGATTACGGAGGCCTTCAAAGAGGACGCCCTATCAAGAGCTCAAGTGTTCCGGTGGTTTAATGAATTTAAAAACGGGAGGGAATCCGTTGAAGACATCGAACGATCTGGACGCCCTTCAACGAGTCGTGTGGATGAAACGGTGGCTAAAGTGAAAGAACTCCTGGACTCCGACCGTCGCTTAAGTCTCAAAATAATCGCCGATGAGGTCTCCGTGAATAAATTTACGGTTCACCAAATTGTTACGCAAGATTTGATGATGAGGCAAATTTGCGCAAAATTGTTTCCCCGAGTGCTCACCGCCGAACAAAAGCAACGACGAGTGGATCTTTGCCGTGAGATGTTGAATGAATTGGAAAATAATCCAGACTTTTTAGACAACGTAGTAACAGGCGACGAATCGTGTGGACATTCCAATACGACCCGGAGACGAAAGCCCAGAGCTCGGAGTGGCACACCCCAGCATCCCCGCGGCCAAAGAAAGCAAGAATGTCAAAGTCCCGCGTCAAGACAATGCTGATTGTGTTTTTCGACAAGCGGGGGTTAATTCACAAAGAGTTTGTCCCTCAGGGGAAAACTGTTAATGCCAAATTCTACAAAGAAGTCCTTCAGCGATTGCAGAGAGCCATCAAACGGAAGCGACAGGACCTTGCTCAACGCTGCGTTCAACAGCGTTCCTCGTGACCTCCTACTTGACCCGAATTGGAGTTGAAGTTCTGCCACAGCCACCATACAGCCCTGACTTGAGTCCTCCTGATTTCTTCCTATTTCCGAAGGTCAAAAGATGCCTGAAGGGTCATCGTTTCGACGATATTCCGAACATCCAACGTGCTGTCACGAAGGCACTAACTGGGATAACTCCAACGGACTACAGTGGGGCCTATGAAGCTTGGAAAACGCGCTGGCAACGTTGTGTCGACGCCCAAGGCGAGTACTTTGAAGAATATTAACGTTTTGTAAAAATCGGATCAATAAATTTGTTTTTCTAGACTGAGTCTCATTACTTATCTACCACACCCTGCATGTATAACCCACAATCCGCCTCACCAATAACGTTACCAAATATAGCCGCAAGAAATATATTCGAATAATCACATGAATCGTATATAAACGATAAGAATTAATCATACTTAACCAACCGACTAAGAATCTTCTGAAAATTAAACACACATCCGACTAACGAATTTTTAAAAGAGAGTGCTCAAGTTGAAAGGGTCTAGAAAATTAGATTGGAAAACTGGTTATTTTGGGATGGCTTGTAGACGTGATTAGAAGCGGGTGTTGGCATGGGCTTGCCGTGATTTGTTCTTCTTAGTTTATGAATGTTTATGAATTAAGTTTAATAATTAATTAACTTTAACTAATTTTCTTTAAAAATCAGTAAAAATCAGGAGACTATGATTTGAAGGATTTTTTCACGCGATTTTTTCATCACACACTTCCATATCTTAAAAGCGTTAATATGTCCTGGAAGTTTCGTAAAGATCTGATGATTCAATCAGAAGTTATCACAATCCAAAATTTGTAAAATATTCTGTGTCTACTTTAAAACACTCAGCGCCCACGAAGGGTTAAACACTTTCAAAACATTATCATAAACAAGCTGAAAACATTATGAGCTATCATTTCGTATACTTGTTTTATTTCAAATATCTTATTTTCATAGAAAAACTTAACTACCTTATAATTTACTAAAATCTCCAAAGTGTTAATAGTATCTTAATTTTATCTTGATTCCGACCAACTTCTAGTACTTGTACATCAATGTGTCCTGAAAATTTCAACTCGAACGAGTAACGCAACCATGAGTGATACTCACTGAATCTTTATGTTGATATATTGCAGTACTTCGCACTGCAAAGAAAAAAAACCCCCATTGTGAATTTTTTTTTGTTACAAAACAAATGTTTAAGTATTATTCTTAACAAACATTTTTATTACTCAATTAATCGGCTGCACGCTTCAGCAAAGCTCAAAAAAGTACTGGATATCTCTAAAAACTTGACCGAAAATTTCTCAACAAATGGGCAACATCCAATAATCCTCTGGTTGCATCTCTGATCATTAATTTGTAACAACAGTTACTGTATACGCAGTTGGCTTAAGTCATAAATATTAGTTTTTAAACTTTTATATAGGTTAGGCTAAGCACAACCTTAGGTTTTAAGCTTGTTTTTCCTTTATTACTATGCTAAGCACCTCGCAAGAAAACTTTCTGAAAAAAAAGCTAATTTAAAATCAAAATTTAGATGTAAAAACTTTGTCCAAACACTAACCTTAAGATATTGTACCACAGCACCTAAACGAATTCAATAAAGTTATTATTATTATTATAGCTCCAAGCGAACTCGTTTCTGCGACGACCGAAGTAATTTGTTTTCGAAATATAATTTTGGAGATCATATCAAAATCCCGGAATCACAAAATCCCGATTTAACAAACCCCGTATGTTTCGAAATTCCCGTATTCCCAAATTCCGAAAACACTAAATCCTGCATTTCAAAATCCCAGACTCAATATCCCGAAATTGAAAATCCTGAAATTCAAAGCCTCGAAATTCAAAATCCGGTAGAATGAAATCCCGTATGAAACCTATGCATATAATGGAATAATAAAAACATAGTGATTTAAATTTTTATTTAGAAATAAATTTCAACACAGCCATTTTATAATGAAATCTCAATTAAGCTTCTCCTGTATTACGATTTAAATAAAATATGGAACCGGTCTCGACGACACCTTACGTCGCCTTGCGCACGAACGAAAGTAATCAGTAATCAATCCAAAATCTAGTAACCATTGCTGAATAGAAGAACATTACTAGCTTATTATACTGCCCTGATTCGCATAAAAGTTCTATCTCCATTTTTGTCATTTTTGAGTCAACAACAGATTCAAAAACTGCATACTCTATTACATCATTCTGCAAAATTTGAAAAACCTATCTTTTGTGAAAGTATGTTCAAATCAATATTGAAAAACGCACTCTCCATATATCTCCAGTACAGATGAAGACACAAATCATTGAATATCTCGAAAGTACTAAAATATAGGCAGAAGGATAAGCGCTAAAAGTTCCGGCATGTGGAACGATTCAGATCAGTGGAGCCACAGCGGTATTCTTACATAATGCCGCAAAAGATTTGGGCTCGTTGCAGAAGACACGGACCACATGAGCAAAATAATACATCTTGGCAGGAATTTCCAGGTCAAGATACCCACAAGAACAGACGAAGAAAAAGGAAGCAACCACCGATGGGGGCGTCTGGATTTACACCGACGGATCAAAGACGGACACAGGAGTTGGCTCGGGCGTGTTTTCTACGGATTTGAGCCTTAACCTGTGGTGTAGACTGTCGGACCATGCTACCGTCTTTCAGTCTGAATTACATGCTATACACATGGCAGTTGAGTCAATTAGCGGAATATCAACCAGATCAATGACGATTTGCGTTGACAGTAGAGCAGCCATTCTCCGTCTTGCGTCTTACAGATGTTCTTCAAAAACTGTTAACGCTTGCAGAGTGGCTCTCAATGAAAAGGCAAGGCATATTCCTATCCGGATTATGTGGGTGCCAGGGCATAGTGGGGTGATAGGCAACGAAAAAGCCGATGAATTGGCGAGGAAAGGTTCAGGAGCTAGCAATAGCCCCTGCATCACTGTACCACGGTCAATCGCTGAGGCCACAAGCAAACTTGGATATGGGCCAAACTAAAGTCCGAATGGGAAAACAGGATGGACTGCAGAGTGGCCAGGACATTATGACCATCACCTGATCCAAGCAAAAGCAGGAAACTGCTTGAGTGCCACGGTCGGCTTGCTCACAGGGCACTGCCTTACCGCATCTCATGCGAAAAGAATGGGACTGACGTGCAAGTTTCCAGAAGCACCAGTCAATCAGCACGAAATGATTTTCAAATTCGGCATCTTCTGGACAAAGGATGAATGGTCCCGGCGAATCAAAAATATTAAGCGTGCGAATCCAGATCAAACGAAAAACAGTGATACGGCTACGAAATACGAAATGTTTTTTGCGAAAGGAGCTCCTTATTCTGCAGATGAAAACTGGATGCGGAAATTTATCGAGAGGGAAACTCTAATTAAAGATTGTAAGGTTACAATTTTACCAGGGCGGATGAAACGCAAGAATTTCCGCAGGTGTTTTAAAGTGGTGATCCCAGCAAAATATTCTTGGTTGTTTACCAACTTCAATGGATCCATCGAAACCCAAACCTGGAAGGGATTCCGTTCAGCAGCTGGAGGAACCAGACTAGTCGTAAGAAAAACATAACTTACAATACTAGATTTAGAAAAAAATCAAAATGTAATGAGGCGTCATTCCAAAACGTTTCCCGTTCCTTTTCCATAAATCAAACTGCCAGTGATCCACCATCTAAACCCTCATACTCAAAGGTAGCAGCTTCTACAGTCACCTCGAGAATAGAAACCATTCAACTAGAACCCAGTCAGATAAACCACACTCAAATGGACCCCTCTCACGTAGATATGAGTTCTAACTTGGTATCCAGCCCTGAGTCAGTAAATGTTCCCGGAAGTATACTAACGACAGTTCTTCCTAATATAACATCCAATGCAGCAGCACCCTCCCCATATAAGAATTTCTTGCATAAAATGAAAAAGAAAATATCTTTAAAAGAAAAAAATAAGGCTAAAGCTGGGAACGACAATCGGACAGGTCAACAACGTGATAATCTTCGTCTTGCAAGACAAAATACTCTTTTATGTCACAAGGTGCTCCAATGAAGCTAATCAACCCGAGTGCAATCCATCCAGCGAATATTTTAACAGAAAGTTGAGCAATAATGATGCGCGAATCATTTCAATTCGCTTTAAAAAAAAAAGCAAATGCCTTGCTGCCACGTGAATTACATTCATTTCAATGTAATTGAAATACTTTTCATTTTGATTTTTGTACACTTTTGAACTTAATTGAACAATGAACTTAATTCATTTTAACTTTATAAAAAAACTGAATTCCAGTAATAAATTAAAACATCATTTATTGATTCTGAGGCGGTACGAAGTTCGCCGGGTCAGCTAGTGTATTATAAATATCATGAAACACAAACATGATTTGAATAACTTGCCTTACGTTTTAGATTTTTTTATCGGGATTTTGTGTTACGGGATCTTATAATACGGAGTTTTGTATTACGGGATTTTGTGTGACGAGATTTTGTAATACGGGATTATTTAATCGGAATTTTGTAAACGAGATATTGTAATACAAGATAATGTACTCAGCTCATAATTTTGAATTGATTTCAGTTGATATTTCTTTACTTACTCCCATTTTCCTTGAATAATGAAGTTCTTCACAAAACAATTATTACAAAAGTACTCCTTATTTCTATTTTATTTAATCATTTACAAAAACTAGATCCAAAAACCTTGCGCTTTCTATCACGAAATTTCAACTTGAAAACTGTACTGCATGCATATTTTTTTGATTAGATTTTTCGGACCAAATCGATCTCTTGAGCGAAGAAGTCCGTATTCTTGTGAGCATAATTTGAAATACTGCTGAGAAGTATTATCACACTCCTACAAACTCATTTTTGCATTGTGTGATAAGTGTGTGTCAAATTTTTGATTGGCCGTTTTTCTTCTCTATTCAAACATTTACTCAAAATCCGTTCATTACTATTCTGGGTTTTGACTAAATTTCTCCTACCACAGGAACACACTTTTACCATGCATATTTTTTTGATTAGATTTTCAGGACCAAATCGATCTCTTGAGCGAAGAAGTCCGTATTCTTGTGAGCATAATTTGAAATACTGCTGAGAAGTATTATCACACTCCTACAAATTCATTTTTGCATTGTGTGATAAGTGTGTGCCAAATTTTTGATTGACCGTTTTTCTTCTCTATGCAAACATTTACTCAAAATCCGTTCATTACTATTCTGGATTTTGACTAAATTTCTCCTACCACAGGAACATACTTTTACCTATACAAATTGAGTACTTTCAAAGCCTTTCAAAACTCTTTAAGATAAATTCGGCAACGAAATAAGATAATTTAAAACCATTCATATATTTTTTCGTCAAAACAGAGCTCAAATATAGCCACAAACCTATTTCTAAATAAAAACATTATTTTGCTGCATTTTCACTTCTACAGTGCCGAGAAGAAGTGATGCAAAAAGATGAAAATATACAAAATTTCGGCTTTGATAGCTTATTTGCGAACTCTCAAAAGTAATATCGATAAAATTGATATTTCGGAGTATGGTCCTATGTGCCATAGGTAAAATTTCTTCATCATTTTTTTTTCTTATAGAAAAGTTATTTTATTTTTGATTTTATTTATATCTAATCATTGTTTGGAAATATATTAATAGCAAGAAAAAAACCCAGAAAACTTTTAATTCACTACCTTTAAAAATATGAAAAGGTTAACCCAAAGAATTTATTAAATATGAGCTTTTACATCACTTTTCTCGGCACTGTACATCCTACCCAAACTTGGAAATTCAGCGACGCTGCAGTTGAATTTCAGAAATAGAAAACGAACTGCAACATGTAAATAAACAGCATCACATGTTTACTTCCAAAATACCATATGGTTTCTTACACAATTCTTCTATTTCGTAATTTCGTGTCTTCTTCTTTTTCATTTGAATCTATCTTTCAAATTGTTTATGACTATTTGAGTACAATCAACAATCCAACCCCAAAAAAAACTAACCTCATGCCTATGTTTTGATTTCCAGATTTCCAATACGCCTATCAATGGAATTTTGAAATATTTTATTCTCATTAGTGACTTTCTGTTTTGTCAGAAGTTCAATGTGAAAGTCATAAAAGCTATAAGACTATAAATTATATGATATGTTCCCCAATTTAGTCTTTTACGTCATATGATCGTGAAATTTTCAAAGCTCACAGAAATGAGAATATTGAACTAGACGAGAATGTGGAAATAATATTGGAATTTTGCCAGCGGAAATTCAAATAGTTCCTTGACTGTTTCCAGACACATATTTTGAAACATTGCTTTGTCAGAGTTTTTTTCAAGAGAGATTATTTTGCGAATTCGCATGATCGATTTTTTGCCAGGAATGTTGTTTGCATGAGCTGTTAATGAGGTCAGTGGCAAAAAGAGTTATAACTTAGTTATTATGTAATTAGTTGATTATTAGAAAACATATGGTGGAAGTATGAGCGGAAATATCTTAGTTTACAAACTCTTTGCAAATGTATATATTTCTGTTCTTCGACTGAAGTCAATGAGCTGATGTAATCAGCTAGTTGGTGAAACAGAAGATCAGAAATTCCCGCAATTTCTCAAAAAAAAAACATATATGCTTAGCTATTGAGGAGTCTGTGTTCTAAATCACTGTTTGATATATAAAAAAAATTATTTGAATGCTAATTGCGTATATCATAATGTTTATGTTTAAGACCTCCTTCGTTTAAGAGAAGAAACAGATTCAATTCAAATTTCTTTAACTTTTTTACTTAAAAAAATGGTTTAGCACCTGAAGAATATGCTCTTAAATTTCAAAATCCGAACTTGGAGTTGAAATATATCTATAGAGCATATAAGCATAAATAAACAGGACAAGATTACGCCATATCAGGTAAAAATTGGTTTCGTGACGTATTAATCGCCCTGTGACGTCATGTAATCATGCATAGAATTAGGTAAAAAAAATACAAAACCGTTTATTTAAAGATGGTCGGTAATCGTGTCGACTTCCTATTTTGGGAGTTTGTAGAGTGCTGAGCTCCTGTGGCGTCAAGAATGGGAGCTGGCAGGATAGTGGCGTTATCTTTTCTTGTTAGTTTAAGGTGACACATTGCAAACGAAGCCGAGCGCAGGCGAATGATTTCGGGTGGGCCCATGTATCTTTCAGTTCCTTGGCAATAAAAACAAAATAAGTAGATAGTAGGAAGTGCAACTAGCAAGTGAAACGAATAGTTTTTGTGTATGTCATATCCGCTATAGAACTTCATGTATCCTTACGATGTACGACGTTAAACGTACTCCGAATATCAAAAGTTATCATCTTCGAGGTTGTCAACCTACGATGTTCGGGGTACGTTCAAAATCGTACATCGTGCGGGAAAACGATGGTCTGTTACATTTGATTTCAGAAGTATAACGTTTCTAAGCCAGCACTTAAGAAGAATCATGCTATTTATAGTTCACGTATTGCTCGTGCCATTTTGTCACTTTATTGTCAGTTCGTATAATACTTGCAAGACATGAGTCAAAAAATAAGTCAAAATGAGCGCAATTATTGTCCGTCTTGTCGTTGGCGACCACCAAGTTAAAACATCCTAGACCTGTAAAAACGCCGAAAATACATCTCTGTTAAGAAAACGTATCATGAATCTTAGTTTCTGTTACCGAATAATCGAGTTCGCTAATATGTTTGCTGCTATATCTGATTTAGCTGCGTACAAAATTGTAAACATGGTTTATCATTTGAGCATTCAGGTCATAGAAGACTTGGACAGAACGTGTATACCATCATTCTTCGCGAAAAGCGCGTTATTTGCGATATTAATTGCGACAGTACGAGAAATAGATAGTAAAAGTAAATAATAGATAGTATCATGAGAAATAGATAGTAATACTGGATTTCGAAAGTTGAAAAAGGCAGCAACTACCCCGCCAAACAGCACTGCTACGATAAGTTATTTCATTCCTTCTATGCAATATACTTGTGTTTTGGCCAAAACCCTTTTAACGATTGGCATTTTATGCTATATTGATTTTCTGAAAACCTAGGCTCTGATCATTAAGGCGATATGCGATAAGATGATTAACGCGGAATACTATTTCCGGTACCATTTGGAGAATAAAAAGAACATCTCCGAAGCTTTTATGCTATCCACCACAGATAATGTTGTTTGTTGCCAGCGAGTGTTCGCTGCGCTTACTTCTCTCACTTTTGCATGTGATAAAATGTGCCGATCAGGTTCGATCTGTTCCCAGGCACTAGCTGATCTGAAATCTCCTCAAACTTTACCCTTCTGCTCTCTCAGAAAATATCGTACTTTCCGCGCTGCTTATTAGTGCAGGGTTTTTTTTTACAGGTATAGAACTTTAAGTTGCCAACACTTTTTAATGCTACATATGATGTGACAGCTGTCCTGCGTTTTATGATTAGTTTGGTTTGCCATTTTATCATAAATAGGTTGACGCCTGAGCAACGTTGGCAAATTGTGCAGATTTATTTCGAAAAAAAGTTTCTGTTCGAGAAACTTTTATTTGTCATTTTTGTCAAAATTTTGTTTAGCGATGAGGCTCATTTCTGGTTGAATAGCTACGTCATTAAACAAAACTGCCGCATTTGGAGTGATGAGCAACCACAGGCGGTTGTCCAAACACCGTTACATCAGGAGAAAGTCACTACTTGGTGTGCTTTATGGGCCGATAGGAATAATTGATCCATATGTCTTCAAAAATGCTGCTGGGAATAACATTATAGTCAATCTTGACCGCTATAGAACTATGATCAATGACTTTCTTGTTCCGGAATTGACTTGCCGTAATACAGGGGACCTCTGGTTTCAACAGGATGGCGCGACATGCCATACAGCTCGTGCAACTATCGACTTATTGAAAGAAGCATTTGATGAGCGCATAATTTCTCATTTTGGACCTGTGAACTGGTCTGCAAGATCTTGTGATTTAACACCGCTGCACTTTTTCTTGTGGGGATACGTGAACAGTTTGGATATTAATTGAAGAATTGATTTTGCTTTGAGACTTTTGGAAGTAGTTTGAGAAGGCATTGATATTTTTTCGGTATTATATACCTGGGAAAAATATGAAATCAAAAAGGCTATGAGAATATAGCACGCGTTCAGTATTAGTATTTTTGGATATTTGTTGCAAAAAGGCTGAAGCAAGAAGAAAAAAATAATGAAACGACGGGGAGACCTATCTTGAATTTGGCTGTTAGTGGTGATTGTTCTTGGAAAAATCTGGGATATAGTCTATATGTTGTGCAACAACACTATTTTTAACAACTGATTCTTAAATATAGTAATAGAAATGCGTGCACCTAATATAAAGAAGTCAATCACAAAGGTCAAGGGTATAAAATGCACAGTAATAACTGCTCTATAAATCACCAAGGATCTTCAAGAAAAATTGAGTTTCCTAAGAAAAACAGTATGGAGCATCGGATGATAATTATATTGATGACGGGTGAAAAAAGTAAAGTAATCCCACGACAACCCTCGGGTCTAGGGGTTGAAGCAATCAATGTGAATACGAGTGTGGAGTGATTAATTCCGCGACTCATTTTACCCCTGATTTTAAATCAGGTAAATCAGGGGGCCTATTATGAATCAAAATCCGAAATCGGAATTCATACGATATCGTATTTTCGTATTATGATTTGCTGTTTGCACGGGAATCCGCCAACTTCGGATTGTAAATTCCGAAGGCGAGTCGTCTAATCCGACAGCTCATTTGTGGTCGGATTTTTTGGCGGATTCTGGCGGATTTTTAATTTTCGAATTTCTTTGTTTTCACAGTTCGATTGATATACGTAAGTAAAACCTGGAATTCGGGTAACTGGTAGACACTGTGTGTTATAAATCGTAATTTCGCCACCAATTTTAGAATTCGTGATATTACATTCTTATAAGATTCTCCTTAACTACAGGACTTACTACGACTTATTAATTTTTAATCCTTATTTTTTGTTATTTTCAACTGACCATACTTAGGCAAAGCAAAATAAATTGCCATGTAGTCAATGTTAGCAAGAAATATTGAAACTCCGTGCCACTTTTTTAAATTTAAATAGCTATTTTGATACTTGATTGGAAATATATTGGAAATCTGGAAACGATTTAGCCCATTCGAGTGAAGCTGTCTGCAGTTTAAAACAGGTATAAAATTCCGATTTCGGAATAGATCATAATACGAAATTCCGATCGTGGGCGAGTCGGAAAATTTTACGAATTCTGATTTCGGAATTTGAATCATAATAGGGCCCCAGAGCTAGATAAACTCAAAGCTTGGTGCGCGCATCCTCGTCCGAACCTGGATTTGAACCAGGAACCCCAAACGCAAGAAGCCAGTGTTCTACCCAAGCTTCGATGGGTGGAAATTTAAGGTGATTCTAGATGCTAATCATTGCGGTGAGGATTTTAATGTAAGCAAGAGCTAATACGTTGCCCGAAAACGCATTTTTCCCGAGAAGCTAGGGAACAAGTCTCTTTTTTAACTTACTAGCCATATTCATGTCGTCTGGTATTTTTAAAAATAGACTATAAATATTGTATTGTGCTGATTTTGTATCAAAAAATAAGTGTTTTTCTTAAATGGTCCGGAATTTTTAATGGTTGTTTTTTGGTTTATTGTTACGGAAACCGTGTTGACATATCTTAGTGAAAAAAATGAGGTTTTCTGTTTTTTTTTAATTTTATTATTGACAAGCGTATTGAAGCATTCGCTTCTCAGTTTTGCAGATTTTTTTTTGTCCGGGATAGAATTCAAACGTATGGGTATGCTAAAATATACTATTTGAGCGGAAAACTACAGAGGGCTATTGCTAGAGCCCCAAAACCTCAATATGTCTCGAAATCTTTCATGTCTCGAATCATAGACCGTATAACGATACTGGCAGTGTTGCAAAACGCTATAGTGGCGGACGGATTGATGAAATGATTCGAAAAGTAAAGACCCGAATTCAACGGAAAATGCACCGCAGTGGAATACAAATGGAACAAACGATGCAACGAATACGCATAAACGAGCTCAAGGTGAATTCTTATAAGTTTCAAAAACGACAAGATCCCACCAATGCCCAAACAGGCTCGATAATAGAGGAGCTGTTACGCGGTCAGTTGCCGAATATTGCCTTCTCTGGTGAGAAAAATTTCCCCAATGGAAAAATTTGTTAACAAACCAAATGATCGAGTTTACTTAGCAGAGAAGTTGTAACCAAATTCAGACATTCAAACAGCCAAAGCGATTATAAGGAGAGGTCTGGAAGGTGGCCTGAAGCCATAGGGCTCAATAAACATATTGGGGAGAAAATGTGAACGTTTCAGAAAAACTCCGCACGTAGATAAAACTCTAGCGTTCTAAAAAGTTACAGTTCAATTCGGACACCATTAAATAAATATTTACATATCTTCCGAAAAAAATAATCTGGAAAAAATATGCGATTACTTGATTTCCACACTCACAAAACTTAACCATTTTATTCATTAGTCCCAAATCAAGACAGTGAAACCAAATAATTTGCTAATAAGTTTCACATCTACGGTTTTTGTTATAGTGATTGAGTAATGACCAGATTGTGCAAAGGTGTATTTATGGTCTAAAATTAATGTGACGGTCGAAAATATATCTTGTCAACTTTAGTATTTGATAAAATTCAAATTCATATAAACTATTTTCACAATACAAGCAAGGATAGTGCTTAACACTGTGAAGTTTGCACAAACAACCGATCGTGATATCTTCACTCTAGCTGAATCTCTAACTTTTACTTCAATTTTAATGTTAGTTAACAAAATTGGTAAAATAATAGAGAATTTAAATCGCGCCATTTATTACAATCTTTTAGTACTAATAAGGTTTACTTCGAAACTCCGTATTGATTTGGTGGAATCATTAGCTAAATTTTTGCTTTCAATTTTGTCTCTAATGAAACTTAAAAGCAAATTGACATTTTACCAGAACTGCGTACTAGGCTTAAGCCCAAACCCGTCTGCGGAGAGTTGTAAATGAACTAATATCACTTTCTAATGGACAAGAGATTAATTCTAAATTCTTAAATTATTTGATACACATTTTCGCAAAAAAACGGTCAATCATAGATTAAAAGATTAATGCAAATCGAAAAGTAGGTTAATGCAAATTGAATAGTAGTGCATCCGGATGAAAAAAAAAATATATATCTAAAAATGGCAAATTTTGGAAGTAAATCTTCCAAGCACAAAAATAATTCAACTAATGTTTAAGCCACCACATTTGTAGTTAAAGTCTTTTGTCAGAATTGCGCTACGCAACCACAACTGCACAATAGTAAAATAATATAGAAATTGATAGTATACAGTTTGTTTCAACTAGCTGACCTATGCCGAAATAGGATGTTTATATAAAAATAAATTCTTATAAAGGTCATTTAATTGTGATTGTTCAAACTCATTCATTCAAGTTAAAGTTTTCACATAATCATGTTTTTTTTATTCGTTCAAGTTCACGTAAAGTAGATCATACAAAACACAGTACGTATGTACATCAGCAACTTTTATTCGTTCTACTTTTGTTGACATTGGTATAGCGTGCTTTCATTTATTGACCTATATGCACGCGACAATATTTTGTAATATTGGTAAAGTAAGCAAATATTCTTCTGTGCATGTGACTCAATGTAAAAATGCAATTTGTAAGTTTTTCTTCCTAGTATTTTTAAGATAGTATAAATTGAGTACAAATGTTAAAATAAAGTTCCCTTCTTGTCTATAAATCAGCATAGACAACGTATATCGTCTCTAAAGCTTATCAAAGCAGAGAATATTGATACGAGAAACTCGATCGTTTGGCGGAATAAGCCTCCGAAGTCGAATCAAATTGGAATTGTTTTTTGCGGGATGATTAAAATTGAAAAAAATTTTATTTACATTGAAAATTTTATTTGACAAAATAATTTCGAAAGTTTGCACTGATTCTCATCAGACACCAGCACACAGTGCATACTTGACTGATGTGACCACTTGCAGTTGGAAATCATGAATTGTTATTTACGCTAGTTGTGACAAATTTTAACATCTCGAACAACTGCAAGTGGTCACATCAGTTAAGTATGCATTGTGTGCTGGTGTCTGATGAGAATCAGTGCAAACTTTCGGAACCACTTTATCAAATAAAATTTTCAATGTAAATAAATTTTTTTTCAATTTTAATCATCCCGCAAAAAACAATTCCAATAAATTCTTAGTTCTCACAGTCACAAAACTTTCTCTCTTGAATTATGTTGAAAGCTTTTAATTCCTTATAATGCTGTGTATCATTCTGTTATCAGCAGCAAACTACAAAAAAATCTTAAAGAAGAAGTACTTATCAATTCTACTCATTACTCGCAGCATTTCCATAACGTTATCACCTGGTTTCTCCCTCATGTTTGATTAGTTTAGTTCGTTCCATTGCATTCGTAAAATTATTTGCAATCAACCCCTGTGCATATCACTTAATGATTGTTTATTTATTCGATTCAGCTCCATCCCAAAAGTAGATTCATGCAAAGCTTCACTTTGATGCACGCTACACGTACAGATTTTTCCTTTTCTGAATCCCTTGCCTTGAATGAAATATCGCTGTATGTTCGTTCTGTTGTTGGAACGATCAGTTGATCAGTACTGCTCGAATTGTGTGAAAGTGTTCAAAAGCTGTAATATCTTTTCTGTTGTCATGTCAATTTGTATTCATTTATACATGAAACACATTGTCATTGCGAAAGAAAGCGCTTAGTTTAGCGACTCCCGCACAGTGACTGAGAAGAATACCCCACAATTAGCCCCTATAGTCATATTTAATTTCAATTTAGAGCAAATTAAGCGTTCCTACTGTGGTTCTGTGGTTTCAACAAAAAGTGATGTGATTTCGAATGTTGTTAACTAGTTATAAATTAGAATGTCGTCGACACTGGATCAGCTGCTAACAAGAGCGACAAAAAGCACTAAAAGAGCGGCAACGACAGCAGATACAGTAACAACAACAACAACCACAGTGGTGGCGACAGTGAGTCCAATACGGGTGAGTTCAAAAACAGAGTGACGACGATTCAGTTGGCGGGAACTTGTTTATTTCCTTCGTTTGCGGCGTTGTGATAGCGTAAATATAAAGTCTTCCATATAAAAATAGATCAATGCATGTAAACGAAGATCTTGAAGCGTCTGAATCAAGGCGAAAAGCGATTCTAAGCTCCCACTGGGCTATAGTGGTGGATTGCTTTCAACGAATCCGCCGTTTCATATGTAATGGTCATGTTTGCATACACACATGTTGGAAAGTTAAAAAATTAAAAAACGGATGGTGTAAGTTTTTGCGGTAATTGTCGCTGGTTTCTGCGGTTAGAAGCTGATAAGCTATGACGCAAAATTATAATGTGATGAAAATGAATCATGAAAATAAATTCTTCAATTAGAATGTTTGTATATGTTTTAATTTGATCGATTTAGTCTAATTAAACGTTTTCAAGTTCGTTCAACCAGCTAGTTCATGTCTGCTGAAGCGCCAGTGTCTTGGCAAAGAATTGCAGACAAATGCTTTGTCTGTTTGAATTTAAATTTTTGTTCATTAGCAGAATGAGGGCGTTGAATGAAGGAGAATGTAAGACACATTGCAAATGATATTCCATGTCCAACTCTTTATTAGGATTGACGTTAACTTTAGAGGAGAAAATATTTGAAAAAAGTTTCATTTACTTGGAACGTATTTAAAATAAAATACAATAGACTTTGTTAACAGGACCCAAAATATTGTCGATTTTTGTCGTTCTCTAAATTAAATTGTTATCTTTCCTAAAACTTCTATATTTTCATATCCTTTTTTTATTACAGGAACTTGAAAACGAACGTAAACTTCTTCAAGAAAAAATGACCGAGCAACTCGTTCGTATCTCATCGCTGCAAACGAAATTAGACGAACAGCGTCGTCGTGCCGAGGAACTTAGCCGTCAGGGAACGTCTGATTTCGCCGCTCGAATTCACGATCTAAAAAGTGAAGTCTATAATCTGAAAGAAACTCTTTCGTCTCGCGATAAACAAATAACAAACCTGAAAAATCATTTGGAACAAAGCAAAACAATTATTGACCGACATGAAGCTGAGTTAGCTATCACGATTCAAGGTGATTCGGGTCGAGTGGAAACTCTGGAAGCTGAACTCAAAACTAAAAGCGAAGAAATCAAGCAATTGAAGGAGAAGATGAAAAAGGAAATGATCAACAAGTTGGCCTTGCCTGATTTGATGGAAACCATGCTGGCTGATAAGAATGAAGAGATCGATCATTTGAAGGAGCAATTGGAACGCAAAGACAAGGAATTACAAGAAATACTCAACATTAATTTGGGATCAAATGAGCCAGAGAAGGAGAAGGAAAAGTCGTCGGAGCATGGAGATGGCAGTAAAGGCAGTGGAAGGACGCTTAGTGATATTGTATCGATATCAGAATATGATGAGCCTGATGTGATTCGGAGAGCTGTGACTGCTGTAGATACTCCCCTCGAATTACCTCAGTCCAATTTCCTTGAGAAAACAATGGTAAGATCCAAAAGTATACCTTATCCCAAAATTTAAATTACATCGAGTTTTCCGTATTGATTGCATGCTTACATTAAATCTTAATGGGAAACAGGTGTGTTTTCGCCTTCAAGGCGACGTTTATTTACCTCTCTCACTTTACTACACCATTAATTTACATGTTTTATCTTCAAACAGGAATCATCCAAATGCGCCACAGCTAACCTCACGAAAAAACGCTCCGGAGATCTTTCAATGTTCGAATGCCATGGAGCATCGAATGCCATGCGCACGTTTGATCAACCAAACTTTTTCATGGGTGCATCGACATCGTCGAAGGGTGGAAACAATACAACACCATCTTTCATTCCACGACAAATAAACTTTTCTGAATTCGCTGATGAAACCAAGATCAAACAGTCTACTCCGGAAGCTGTCGAAATTACCGAAGGTGATGGCGAAGAGGTGGAAAATCTAAAACAGCTACTAAAATCCACCGAGCACAAAGCAGAAAGTCTAAAAATGTCCCTCGAAGCCGTAGAAAATGAGAAAACTTCAGAAATCACACGATTAAAAGGCGAACTCGAAGCAAAAATTAAATTGCAGGACGAGCTTATCAAAGAAAAAGAAAATTTAGAGCAAAAGCTTATGAATTTCGTCAAACTCGAAGAGGATTTTCAAACAAAAACCGCAAATTTAGAATCACTCAAAAAACGCTTCTCCGAACTGGAGCTGAAAATCACGGAGCTGGAAAAACTTCTCGATCAAAAAACTGTTGAAATTGCCAAGTTGACCGCATTTTTAGCACAAAAGACTGACACTGCAACGGATTCGAATGAAAAAATTCTCGATTTAAATCACGAAATCGAAATGCTCAATGTACAAATCAAACAAAAAGATGAACTACTTACGAAGTACGAAAAGAATGCTCGAACCGTGCAAGAAAATGAAAAGGCTCTGCACAATCGTCTAGTCGAAATCGAAGAACAAAAGAATACACTTCAAGTAGAACTGGATTTGACTAGAGCTGAGCTGTCGGAAAAATCACTTCAATTCCAAAAGGTTCTTTTAGACTTGGAATCATACACAACAAGCTATAAAAAACTTCAGGAAGAACTGCATTCTAAGGATAAGCTGCTCAATGATGCTCAATCTCGTCTGACTCACATCAAAGATATCAGCGAGCTTCGGCACCAAATTACAGAGTTGACGCAACGAAACACATTCCTGGAAGCAGAACTAGAGAGGCTTAGGTCACAAAGTGGCGAATCGAAACCATACTCATTGGACGAGATAGCCGAGAAGGTTGAAAAAGAGCTGAATTATTCAGCTCAGCTGGACTCGAACATCTTGAAGGCAATAGAAAGCGAAGACGAGGCGCATTTAGTGTCCAAGCCCAAAGTCGATCCAAACAGAGCTGTGGAATCGAACTTGATGAGTCAGCTGGACACACTCAAGTTTCAACTAGAGAAAGAACGTAAACAATCTGCCCAGCTTCAGCAGCAGCTGAGTGACGTAAGGACCCAAACGCAGAGCATCCAGCAACAGGATGCTGATATCATAGAGGCTATGAGAGTTCGCTTAGAGGCAGCAATTGAAAAAGAGACAGAGTTGCACAAAATTCTTGATGATGAGCGAGAAAAGTGCGAACGTTTGTCTAACCAGCTGTCAGTAATGCAAAGAACCGAGGCCCGAAAAGCAAACTCTTCACTTAAAACCCCTCCCGAATCGCCGCGTAAAGCACGGGTAGCTGAAGAAGCGGAAGCAGTTGAGTGTTTGAAACGGGAAATCAAATTGTTGAATTCGCAAAATGAAAGAGAACGTGAGCGCGTCAACGATCTTCAAAGAGTGCTTGAACGCGAGAAAGCTAGTTTCGAAAAGGAGCTAGCAGATCGGGTTGAATACGCAGAAAAGTTGAAGCGAGAACTTGATAAACTCAAGCACGAAAAGGATACTGCTGATGAAGAAGTGGAACATTTGCAAGAACGGTTGACGTCGGCCACGCGTGAAATCGAAACTCTTGAGAGTCGCGTCACAACGCTTCAAGAAGCGGAAACACGTCGAGCGTATCGACGTGGAAAAGAGCGAGCCGAGACTACCAAAAGCGCTCTTGAAATGCGGGAATTGCGCGGTAAAATCGTGCAGCTCGAAAACGAGCGCGATCACTTGAATGAGGTCATAAAACTTCTCCGCGAAGACGTAGAGCGGGGGGCGCAACGCGAAGCAAAACTAGCTGGTGCTCTTGCCAATTGCGGAGCGGATAACTCCATGCCGGAACAGTTCATGCAAAAACTAAAAGAAATGAACTATTTGCTGGCGGAAAATACGAAAGAAAATCGCCAAATGGCAGAGACGTTACAGTATCTCACGAATGAAAGGAAGATGCTGCAACGCAAATGCGAGGAGCTGGAAACGAATTGCCAAACTGGTGCGTTGGCAGCAAATAATCTATCGGATATGGAAGAACGTGCCAATCATTTGTTCGGAAAATATTTGCGAGTCGAAAGCCACCGCAAAGCACTGGTCCATCAAAAGCGTTATTTGATGATTATTCTGCAAACGTATCAGGAGAATGAAGCGAAAGCATTGAATCTATTGAATGGTGGCGAACCACGACGAAAGAAGCTGCGGTCGTTCAAGTAAGTTCGATGTTGTAAATTCACCTGATTGCTATGATAAATAAGTTACTTCTTTTCCAGGTCTGTGGCGCTTATAATAATTGCAATCGAAAGAATGAAATTCATAGTCCGCAGGTGGCATACCGGGAGAATTGTCGTTTCGAAATCAATTTTCAATATTGCTACTCAAAAGTATGTCATCAGAAACATATTTTTGGACTTTTGATCTTAGTTATTAGCGTACCATTATTTTTTGTTTATTTGCAGGCGCGTTCAACCGTCCCTAGCATCTGGCACGTCGGCGGCAGCCACGCGTACAGGCAAGCATATTCTGACTTCTCTGTCGCCGCCCTGCCGAGACCGACCCCAGTTGGATCGCCAGGGTTTAGTGAATATCTCAGCCAAACCACCGTTACAGGCACCACCCTTAATTTCCGAATGCGCCGACAAACTCGACTGGACCAATCGGTGGAAGCCATCTTAGATTACCAGTTAAATTTAGGATCATAAAAGTTAGGCTTAGATGCCTTTTTTATCAGCAGCGTGTGAATATTCTCTCGTTCGGTTTAATGCTCCGAAAATGCTGCACGCCATATTGAGTTTATTTGTTGTGCAAGTACCATGAGTCTAGTTGTATTCGAATTTTGTTGTCAAGTTGCCATTTCAAGTCAGTCCCGTTCAAGGGTTTTGTGTTAGATAAGGATAATTATGTTTTTAGTGTTGCATTTTAATGACAATATTATTTTAATGTTTTAAGCTTAGTTTATTTCATAATGCGGCTGTAGTACAGCCAGTAAAATGGGTATATGCTCTATATAAGCTTCTTGTGCTTTTATACATAAAAGTTAAGTTAGATTTAAAACAAAAGTCCAGAAAGATATATAGTGCTATAATGGCGAGGAAAACCTGAAATTAAAGTTGAAAAGTAAGTTTTTTTCTCAAATCTGCTCGTACGTAAATAATAATTTGTGACTATCAAACGCGAGCAAAATCATCAAATTAAAAGCAAAGTTTAACAAAAGTGTGCCTTAAAACGTAATTAATGCCTAAAACTATTATAATTAAATCTTTTATGTTCAAATTGAAACAAGTTATCTTTTAAATTATTCCAGAAAATAGTAGACCAAATTACCAATATTTTCATGTGCTCATAAAATTTTGAGTTAAAACATACAAAAATTTTATATACAAATACTAGATTTCAGACATAGCTCAAAAGTATTTTAGATAATGATATAATTGTAATGTGGCTGACTGCTGTAGAGAAGGGTTATAGATGGATGAAGATTAGAAGATATAGATTATTTTTAAAATAAATTAAAAATCGCAAACAATACATTAAGTTTAGTTCCTATATGTATATGATGAAGTGAATCATTGTTTGATTGAAATGTCTTTGCTTTTTTATGTTTTCCAGCTATTTTCTCTCATCCTCAATTCAAAGCTTTACCGTTACTTGGATGAGCATTAATTCCTTTACCATGTGAATGAAGGAGAAGTTTAGATTTTACCATAGCAGAAAGAAAATATTTCTTATTATGTTAAGACATGATTTTTAAGTCAATCAAGTTTAGTCATTAGTTTGCATCGAAAATAGCTCATATGATCACATTGTGTTTCGAATTTTGTTAAGACTCATTTGTTTTTCATTTTTATATAAACTTGAAAAGAATAAATGGTAAGCCTATAAATAAAATCCAAAATGTTTAATTCTCCTGTAGGCTATAGGGGCATTTCACGTGAAGTGGACAACGAAATAACGTCGAGGTTCTGGATTTCGTTCATATTGCGCATATTGGTACTCCTAGAAGATAACGTAGATGTAATATTTTTGGAACTATGAGGTCTAGTTGCCGAGTTACGAGCTTCTGAAAAATGGATAAAATTTGATGAAAGGATTTTTTTGGAAGCGGGTTCTAGGATTCAAAAAAAATCTGAAAAACATTAAACATAATGATTGGTATAGAAAATTAACTGGTCTTTTTAATTATGAAATAAGATTTGAAAACCGGAAGTAAAAATTTTTGTGAAACCAGAAGTAAAAATTTCAACTCGTTTTTTGAATAATTTGGGCCAGGTTAATTTTGCTTATTTTTATGACAAAACATAGCTTTAAGTATTCTAATTTTATCATAAAAGTTTTAGAATGGGATGGCCTAAAAAATTTAGGAGGTAAGTAAATTTCAATACACATAAGTCGTATGAAGCTTGGTACCGGGAGCTTGCTTACGACAGCTTAATGTTTTCTAGATTTTTTTTTAATCCTAGAATCAGCTTCCAAAAAAACTTCATCAATTTCATCAATTTTTCAGAAGGCCATAACTCGCCAAATAAACCTCATAGAAACCAAAAATTGTGTATCCACGTTCTTATTTTCTAGAAGTAGATATATATAGACAAATACGTCGTAGTACACTCAACTTCAACTAATTCTATCGCCATCATGTCAGTTAACTATACCATCCAATATTTCATGTTATTTTGGTGAATTTCCATTCAAATTATTCATATTCATTCCGCGCTTGCAATTTTATTTAAACTTTTCTATCAAACGTGATCGATTTCATCTAGTCTGTCTGCGTCATTGATTTTTTTTCGTCCACTTTTCTCTGTATATAATGCGACATTGACCAAAAATACATTAACTCGTTTGCTCCTCTTTATTCCTCTTCCAACTGTGTTTACCCTATTCAACATGATTTTGCATTTGTTTGCTTCTCATGGCGACGAGGACAATGTCGACAACATCCGTCCGAACTGGCCTCGTCCGTACCTACAAAGCTTCCAGTCAATAAATTTTGTCCGTGTTCCGTTCAACGTCCATAATCAAATCACATTTAAATTGACGCCATCGTTCGTTCCTGTGTCATCGTTCGTCCTGTACAGGACAAGGTATTCACAACGGGTACAACAAATCAGTCTCATTGCTAGTAGGTTGCTGAGAAAATGAGAAAAAGAATTTTGTTTTCGACATCCTTTTCAGCCATGAAGGGCAATTTTCGCAGTCAAGCCTCGTCAATAAGGTAGACTTAAATTTTTTCATATTTTCGTAATATTTTCTGCATGTAGGTCATTGATTTTAGTATGCAAATCGTATCAGTTATGCACTAATACCATTGAAGAGGTTTCGGTTTGAATATTGAAATGGTTTCCGTTTACTCTGAAGTGATGAAAATCCTCACAGTAAAGTTTAAATGACATTTTCAGCTTCAGGGTAACATTTGTAAATTGTATAATTGTGATTCTTTCAATCTCAATCAAAAATAAGTTCACTACATTCACCTTCAACAAAAAAAGGAACGGAGAAAATATTTTCGAGCCCCATTCTGCGAATTTGTATCACATCGCTTTTAACCTTCCTCAAGCCATTCCCAGATGGAGGTAAAAGTTTATGCAAACATACCCCTCCACTTCACTCAGCAACACCTAAGAGATGTGTAAACAAAAACACACATCATTGACTTGAAATCCACAAATGTAATTGCTCGTGTAATTCAATTTAAAAGGATTTTTGTCTCTAAGATAACAGCACGTACTTGTGATTTGGACAGCATTAAATATTTATCGGCATCATTTCTTTCAATTAATCGGCATTTTTTCTGATAGTCTGGAAATATTCATGAAGAAAAAACAATAAAAGAGTTTCGTCGTCGTTCAGAAGTGAAATATTCTGATTGCGAACAGGATATGCTAACAAATGGAATAGAGAGAAAATATAGCGTAGTTGGCGTCAGAGCAGAATGCAGTTCAGATAAAATATTGCAAGGGATAAGAGCAGGTGAAATTTCTTTGAATCGGATGTTTTACAGAAACATTGTACGATTCATCCGTGAAACATAGTGGTGAATAGGAATATCTGAGATGATATCCTGTTTACATTGCCATTGAGCTTTTATAGAGCTGTGATATGTACAACAAATCATAAACGTGATGACGACCCTTCTTCGAACAGAATTACATATTTAGAAATGAAATTCTATTTCCCAATTGAAACACGAAATAAGCTTGGAGTGAACCTGGCGCATGAGTTATTTTTGGTAGTTTGTTTGATTTCGTAGAAGTTACGGGGTCTTGTTATTTTGTTAAGTCCTTTGAATCTATGATAAATTGTGTTATTCCTCCTGATACCCGCATGTTGAAATTTCCAGATCACAGAAAAATAAAATTAAAGAGCCTCTGGAGCAGTACTTAATGTATGTGACTGAAAAATTCTTGTTTATTAAAACAATGAAATTTCCTATCTGCGAAGGATGTTCCGTTTTGCAAGCCACTGTATTGTAGGGTGAAAAAGCTCTCGAAAAACTGAATGAAAGCGCTGACCAAGCAATTCGATAAAGTTCTCTCAACAGCCAAAACAATTCCTTCCGTTTTCACTTCTTCACTTCACGTCTAGTCAACACAGTTTGCTTTCGCAAAAGCGCGTAAACTGTTGGAAAACAGCTTAAGTCCTGTCCGTCTGGTACTTCGTCCAAGCCTCGCATCTACATCGGACGTAACGTAGCTCAATTGGTGATAATCTATAAATTTAGTATACAGGAAAAGAAAGATTCCGGTCGGTCAGATTATTTTCAGTTACTCTATGGATTTTCACCGTTGATGACGTGCTCGCTGGCTCGATTTTACAGAAAACTGTTGTAGTGTTTGCTGTGCATATTCGACTTTCTAGGATGTTAGTTATTCCGACGAATAGTTGAACGGAAATTTTGTTTACCATCAGATGAAACTTTATTGCACTGCTTTTGAACGTGAAATGCGAGGGTAGAAATAGTGCGAATTTGTACAATCAGGATTTGTTTTATGACAGCGCGAAAGTTTTCGAATTGAGTTTGTTTTGTGGGTGCTGCTCTGATTTTTAAGTGGCCGAGTTCTAGTAAAAAGATACACAATCGTTTCAGTGGATTTACTGTGAAAAAAATTCCGTCCTATTTTTCATGAATTGAAGGAATCAAGTTTCTGGATTTAACGAGAAAATTAGGTGAGTTTGTTAAATTCTACCTGAGTTATCATGATTCTACAGAGAACAATATGGTTGTTTTTAATCTGGCACCCACTATCACTACCGTCACTGATAACGATTGATATTTATTCGCAGAGCAGATAGCCTATACCACAAGTCTGCAACGTCGATACGCTACTCGGTTTGGCTTCATTACGCTCCTCTATTCTTGCATATATATTGGAATACAACCAGGACTCTTCTAGAATGATATATGTATGAAAGTAGCTAGACAAATGAATGCTATCAGATAAAATTTTGCGGCAGGGAAACATTTCGCTGACTGGTAAAGATAGGATAATCGAAATAACTTTGGACTTAACGGCTCGTTGGGGGAAATGCTTGTAAATAGCTTCCTGCTGTAATGACAGAGTAAAATTAAGGGAAAACATATATGATTATAGTTATAACCGATTTTTAGTGGCTGCGTATCGATGTGGACTGAACTTTAAGTGTTAAAAGGTCAATCATTCAAAATGAAACCGAAACTCTTCTAGATAAGTGTCAATAGTATGTACGTCAAGAAATATAAAACGCAATTTCCAATCCCGAAGATTCCTCAGGCCCATTAAATCTATAATAGCACAACTCGTGTATCAGTCAGATATACATATGTAGTTGGCGTCAAAGTGAAATATGCAAATCAACAAGTTTATAACTTTGTATGCCACACCATATGGTAGGATTTTTCGATTAGAGTTCAAAGTGTAAGAAGCTATAGATAATTTGGAAGCTTGCTTTGTGTGTGTACCGCTCGCAGTTTTGACTTTCTCCCCACGCAAAACGGAATTGGTGTTTTAGACTGGCATTGCAGTTATTCTGATCAGTATGCATGATGTGTGTGCTGAAGGATTACGGAAATATCTTCGTGCAACAGGTGTTGAAATGCCAACATCAAGGTAGATTTTATGCGAATCGAAGACAGTACTTGGGTAAAGATGCGCTCATCATCGATTACTCTGCTTCTTTTTGTGTAGCAATCATTCATTTTCATTGAAATAAAATCTTGATGATTTTTTTGCGTTTACTTATCGTTTAAAATTAATTTATTCATAGATATGATGACAAGCTGTGAAAAATTAATCGTTTTGTTTGAATATATCGGATTTGTGGTTATTAGATTGAAAACACATACCGGAGACGCTATAGAAGTCCTAAACCGGTTAAATTTGAAAATTTGAGGCAATTAAACCAAACTCAACCAAGTTTCATAGTATTGAGTGAGATGTCGAATTTTTCTCGAAAGGTTAATATTGAGTCGATTGGTTGAATTTATTAAATTTCTAAATCTGAAAAAGTATTAGCTTTGCTAATATGTGACATTTATTGCATATATGTATGAATATTCTTTGAATTGAAAATATTTTTATTTTAAATTAATGGTACATTCTTAGCCTAGCTTAGAGTTTAATTTACAAGAAAACTTAAAATCTAATGGCTATACTATTTTAGTCTACTGGCTCTGATTGGTTTTACTCTTTTATGCATTTTCTCGGAACAATTTTTTTTCCTTACACACTAATGGTATTACCTAGCCTGTATAACAGCTGGGATTACTCTGGCAATGATTTTCTTAAAATTTATCTTACATCAAAATTACGATCTCACTTATAGCTAATTATAACTAACTTAGCCTAATTTGAACTAAATCTTAACCTAGGACTTAAATCTAACTCCTTCTGTTCGTCGGGTGACCTAAATAATTGAAAAGCACATCCGTGAGCCACTGCTGCACTGCTATCTTCGCGGAGCGCACAAATGGCTCATTAGAACAACCTGTGCACCCTATTGATTAAATCAGTCCATTCTCATGTCCGTCTTTTTGTCTGCAGAATCGTGTCGTTAATTCCACAACTCGGTCCCTAAGTGGCTTCAATCCCAACTTCTGATACAGGAGAAGGTTCTTCGGCCACTTTTTAGTAAGCGGAGGATTCTTCTTTCGAACATCTTTGCTTCGGCCATGACAGTCTTTGAGCAGGTAATCCAGGGTGGGGATGCATAAGTTAGGATAGGTCGAATGAGGGTCTGATAGCGAATGGATTTAGCTTTGGTGGTAATGCCCATCTTTTTCGCGAAAAGAGGTCGGATGCGTTCAAATGAAAGGGATTAAACTTTAAAAATTCCTGGAAATCGATTCCGAGCTACTTTAGAGATGAGCTCGGAGTAATCTTAGATGTTCCGAACGAGACAGCGAGTTTTTCGGTCTTGTTACGAATAGTTTGAGATCCCCGATGCTTGGGAGGATTGCGAAATACGCATAGCTGTCTTACTGCTGTTTGGTTTGATGCCCTATTCGTCACAGTAAAGACTTAGTTCCACCAAGTAGTACTCCAGGCTCTTCGCTGCTTTGAGTGGGTCTTGGCTCGATGCGAATAAGAGTGTGTCATCGGCGTGTTGGAGGATTTGAACTTGGGGCTGGGCCACTGGTATAGGTAGGTCAGCGGTGAACATGGTATAAATACTGGTCCAGTGGCAGAATCTTGTAGCACTCCTGATGTCACAGGCTCTATGAGAGAGTCTGCTCCATTAACGCTGACATAGTATTGTCTGTTGGTAAGAAAGCTTGCGGCGAGTCTTATTACCTCTTTTGGGTATCCAAATTTGATCAACTTAAATAGAAGGCTTTCGTGCCAAACGGAATCGAAAGCCTTCTCGATATCTAAAGCACACACTACTGTCGGAGTATTTCGCTCATTTAAGTGAGACACAATTTGATCAGGCAAGTACGAGATGTCGTGCTGAGTGCCATCCGTGCGCCTAAAGCCAACCGGTGGTTAGGGATTACCTGTGTGAGCTAAAAGTGGTTTTAAAGAATTTCCATCCACATTCTTTCAAAATGCTTCCCCAAATTAGGTAGCAAGAAAATTGGACGCAAATCGCTGGGCTGTTTAGTTTTGCCCTTCTTATGAATGGGAACAATATTTTGCTAAAAACAATGGAAAGAATTCTGAGCATAGAGGTTGGTAGATGTTTAATAATAAAATTAGATATTCCACCATGCCCAGAAGATCTTATTGTTTTTGGGGGTCTTTCCGTGAAGCTGAAGAAGGAGCGGGACTGAAGTCTCAGCTTCACGGCTAAGTGATCAGACATACCAGCTTACGTCTAGCAGTGTGGAAGATCAATACTGCTGCATAAGTCATCTGACAGGAGAAAGAAGTCTATGGTTGAGTTACTACTTGGTCTGGCTGGTGAGTTCGGAGCAACTAATTGCAAGTGAATGGGAGGACTGTTTAGTTGCAGCCATTCGTGCAACTCCCTGCCGTTTCCATTTGTCACGATATCTCCCCATTGTGGGTGTCTCGAGTTCAAATCGCCACCAATAAGCGAATATTTATGTTGAGATATTATTGAGTTAATGACTCCGAAATCATGCAACAGACTTGACTTTGACGAACTACATCGAACGTACAGAGATGCTACGAGGATTCGCCTATGGTCCGTCATTTTGACTACAGCTGCAGCAAACGCGCAGCACTTCAGATCGGGGGCCGCGATGGACTCCATGTCCTGATTACTCTTAACCAATAGTGCTGAGCCTCCATTTCGGTAGTCGAAGACAGTGGTAAACCCTCTAACTCTGGGAGTCTGGTTTCTGTTATCAACGCAAGTTTTGATTTCTACGCATCCAATTAAAGTTCCGTTGAAGGTCACTTGGCTATATAGAAGCACAAACGTAGTGTGAATGCGACTTTTACTGGCAGAAATTATCGTTAGTGATAAAGTGAATTGAAAATATAAATAGTGACCTAGAAACTGTGCCAGCCAGGTTTATAGCAAAAAGTGTAATTTCTAGAAGAAAAAGCCCCAATGGAGAAAAAACGGGAAAAACCAAGTCTGTGGACTCCTCCGAAGTCTCAGATGTTCACGAGCTAGTTGATTTTCCGTCCGGTCAAAGCTCGGACAAAATTATCGCTTTATCGCAACCAGCCTTGATTCCAACGCCAATTCTTGGCCCGAAAAAGTAGCCAAGCAGCCCTTGCTACCACAAATGAGCGGTTATACCCAGCACAATAGTTGCCACCATTATGACAGGTGTCAGTGAGCCGTCGCTGTCTGCTACAGTAGGCAATATGGACCCAGACAAATTGCAAGTCGACCATGACCAGAAATTTAACCTGGTAATAAACCCGAGAAAGAAACGAAAGGCAGAGGAGCAGGTAACTCTTTCCAATATAATGCAGACTACACTTAAGATAATCCCGACTCAAAAGATCGTAAAAGTCCTTCCCATCACGGCATATAAGATGAATGTTTCCGAGTTCATCCGTGAGATGAAGGTACTAGGTATTGTAGCTCTTATAAAAAATATTTAGAGTGATAAATCGCTTATCATATGTTCCATAAAACAGTCTTCGAACACATCAAGAGCAGTGGTCATTATGCGACTATTTACACTGCAGCCTCTGAAAGAATTAAGTCCCTTGTCATCCGTGGCCTACATAAGGGCGTTGAACCAGCGGACATCCACAACGAGCTAGTGGCGCAACACACTGACCTAAAGTTAAAGTCCATAACGTATTTTCTCACCCGTAAGGACCGTAAACTGAGGAATACTGCTGGGGCCGAAAACTTTAGAACCCAGTCTGGGCTTTTCCTAGCGCAGTTTGAGCCTTCCCAGGAGCTAGCTGCTGTATTTAAAATACAATCCATTCTCTGGCAAAAAGTGGTGTAGGAAAAGGTAAGAAATAAGGAGAAGTCGCAGTGTTATAACTGCCAAAATTTCGGACATGTGGCAAGCAATTGCACCACCGTTCATCGCTGCGAGAAGTGCCTGGAGAGTCCCACACGCGGCGAATGCTCAAAAGTAGCCGACGTACACCCTGCATGCGTCAACTGTGGTCTTGATGGTCACTCAGCCAACTATCGTGGATGCCAGGCAAATCAGGAAATGGTGGCCAGGATCGAAGCGAAGAATATTCGCCGTGACCAGGTCCGAAAGGAACGTCAGCAGTTTGTAACGCAGAGCGTCTCGAACTACAGGTGAAGTGGGATCTCCTATGCACAGGCAGTAGAAGGTCATGCTTCCCCGAGTTATGTTGCTCAGCGAGCTCCAACATCACAGGGGTCATTTCCTGGTAATGTTAATCTTGGACTGATAAACGACTCTATCAGCCAAGTATTGGCAGCTGGTTGCCACTCTTAAGCTGGTTGCCACTCTTAAGCTGCTGACTACCTTTCAAAAATAAGTTGGTTGACGTGGCCACTTTCAATTAGTGATGGGCGTTTCTGTTGTTTTCAGAAAACGAAAACGAACTGTTTTTTTCCAAAAACAGCTGTTTTTTAAAACTGTTTGAAAACTTTTTTCACTCGACCAGCAGCAGATTGATACTGGGTGTTAGCATTAGTGATGGGCGTTTCTGTTGTTTTCATAAAACGAAAACTATTTGAAAAAAACAGTTGAAAAAAACAGTTTTTTTCAAACAGTTTTTTTCCAACTGTTTTTTTTCAAATAGTTTTCGTTTTATGAAAACAACAGAAACGCCCATCACTAATGCTAACACCCAGTATCAATCTGCTGCTGGTCGAGTGAAAAAAGTTTTCAAACAGTTTTAAAAAACAGCTGTTTTTGGAAAAAAACTGTTCGTTTTCGTTTTCTGAAAACAGCAGAAGCGCCCATCACTACTTTCAATGAATATGTATAATATACTAAACGTTAAATATTGTAAAAGAGAAATATTGTAAAACAGATGGTGACATCTGCTCGCTACACTCTAAAAAGTGGGTCTAAAATTAATTCTTTGATAAAAGTAAATATATTCATTTTTCTGTTTAAAATAACGAATCACAATTATAAATACACATTGGATGTGTATTTTTTGCTTTTGCGTCATATCAGCTGAATAATAAATATTATTTTGTAAACCTTAGCAAAAAGAGTGTAAATTTACTATTTCGCTACTCGCATTTACACCGAAGCTGTAAAATTGTATCATTTGCTCGAATTTGACTTATTATTGATGTAACATTGTGACGAAAGACGGTGATTTGGCTAGCCTATACGAGTCTGATAATTCGTGATCTTTGCTTTGAATAGGAACAGTTAAGTGTCAATCTTTTCGTGTAATAATTGTGGATGTGTAGCTCTAAGTTAATTAGAAGTGTAGCCATAAGTTAAATAGAAGTGTAGCAATAAGTGCTATAAGTTAATGTGTATAATGTGTATATAGTGTATATGTCAAATTAAAATAAATTATAAACTTAAAGGAATTGCAAAAAGTTTTTGTATTTGACAAGAAAAATATTTATATTTTGTTTACTTGATTTGATTGGACTTTCGCCTTTTTTAACATTTAAAGTTACCTATTTACAGGCTTTTGTTAGTGATATTTAATTTTGGGGTAGTATTTTATGTTATGGCAGTTACCTGTCTTGAGGGGCTGACTTTTGGATCATTAAATTTTTTCAATTTTATTGTAAATGAAACTTATCTAGAGGTTAGCTGAAATTCCTACTTCAGTAGTGCAAACTTCCTAAAATTGTTCGCAATAAATACCTTTTGATGTCATTTGTTTGATAAAACATTCTTTAGGTACGTTTTTGCACTCTTGAGCAGGGTAAGTTACTTAAATTTACCTAAATTTACACTGCCCAAGAGTGCAAAAAACGCACCTTTTAGTATCGTTTTTTAAACATTTTTATGGTCATTCACGAATAAAATGCCCTTATTACAATAAAAGAATCGTAAAAAGTAGCCTTTGATACACAAATTTCATGCGTTTCCTTCCTAAATTTACGTCTTTTTAGGGTCAAATTACACGATTTGCTCGTAAAAACAAATTACACATTTAAGACGTGAAATATTCTTTGTACGCATTTTTGTAAATTTACACATTTAATAGTAGGAAACCAGTTTCCTACTATTATAAGGGTAAAATTAAACCAAAATTTTTTTGAGTGTACTCTCATCTCGGATATAGACTGTATTGCTGTATCATGTATGGGATATTCCACAAAGAAGCAGGACAAGACAACAAAATTGCAGGGTTTTTTACGTTTTGTAACGTATCATGGCCCTGTGACGTCATGCACAGGATAGGAGTATGAAAAAGCTAAATAATATCATGGCATAATTCTGTCAACGCTCATTCTTGACATGATAGGAGCTCAAAGCGCTGCAGAATATCTTGGTCTTGTGATGTCAAGAACAGGCAATTGCTGCCTGAGCGCTGCAGAATATCTTGGTCTTGTGATTTCAAGAACAGGCAAATAATCTAATGATGCTATCATGTTTAACCGTGGGCAACGAGTAGGCAAAGAGCTCATTCCTGAAGATTGGAGATGTAAGTTCAGGGATACCATTTAATGACAAAGGGGAGGGGAAACTTTTCAGAGCACACTTTTTCATCTATCCTGGAGTATGGTAGATAAGTTTGTTCACATGTTTTTTATGGGCCTCTTAAACATAGAAAAACAAACTCACAAATATTCCAAGTCGTAATCAAAATCGGATAAAATAATCATGGCGTTGAGAAATTCGATACTGTTAGTTTCAAATGTTTTGATAAATATATATCAAAAACGGTTATTGTTACAAGGAAATGTTACACGATCTTTTTCGTTGGAAATTTTTAAGCTACAAACTCGTTATTCATTGTTTTTCTAAAGACGGGACCGTTACTGAGATATTTAGGAAAGATCACTTTTGGTAACCTTTGACCCCGTATAAAAAGTAACGTAGCACTCGGATCGATGGGGAATTTTGACATTTTGTTCAAGATGCCAGTACTAAGATTCACACCAAAATTCAGCTTTCCCCTAATTTTTCCGAAGCACCATGCTAAATTTCTCTGAACTATAAGGTATCCTAACATCATGACAACCGACCGTTGCCCACGCAAGTTTTCATCTAGTGCTCGGGCTCTCGTTTTCTTCAGGCTGCAAGTAGGACGCTTTCTTTTTCGCTAGGGGAGAAGGATCATTTCAAGCAAATGCTTTGCACAAACATGTCAATAAAGGTGACATGCAAGAGACGCAAGTAGCTCTTGTGGTCAGCATTGTATCTTATTTTAGTATTCAGACTATGCACGTTTCCTTCGTTTAATGTTGAAAAATCTATGAAGTAGCAAGGATTTTTAGTTATTGTTTTTAAACTGCATAGTTTTTATATTTTAAGATTTTTTCAACAACTAGATACAGTAATAAGTTTGTATGAATTCGTTATCTAAAGATTCTCGCTATCGTTTGCGGAATCAGCTCCAGTGGACATTCTTAAATTTCAGGACTATCTGATTGCAAATTCAGTGGGTCTTAATCAGATCATAAACAAATCAAAGTTAAATATGAGTTTCATAAATACACAAACTAAAATAGCCAACGATTAAGTGATTTCACGAACTAATTACTTTCACGCCACTGGCCTTACACAGCTTCGTGACATCTCTTTGAAATAATATTATGAATAATCGAGTCACACAAACAATCTGATTTAAATTAATGAAAGATACTGGTTCTAACCAATTCAAGCTGGTAGAAGTTTCCCCTGATGCAAAATACAAACAAAATTTGAATGAACGAGTACTTTTGCCTATATACGCTTAGCGATAACCAAACACCAAAACAAATTTATGTCTCCCTAAATATCCCCACCTCTTATTTCCACCGAGTCCTCTTTGTAGAAGTCAAGATGACATCGTTGGTTCTTTTTCCAGACATTGGTCCTTTTCACACTTGTATTCTTGATGCACTCCTCAAACCGGTTTACTGGGCAAGAGACGGAAGAATCAAGGGGAATTCTCTACTTTTTGTAGAGAATTCCCCTTGATTCTTCCGTCTCTTGCCTAGTAAACCGGTTTGAGGAGTGCATCAAGAATACAAGTGTGAATAGGCCCATTCAATCGGTGTATTCGTATGATATAAACTAACTGTGAGCTGCAAAGCTGAATGTATTTAAACTAGACGCCCCTCGGCAATGTTTCAACAGTAGAAAATGTTTACAAATTAGTCCTAAGCAGGGATTTAAACATACTGCGACTGTAGGGTGGGGTTCGACGCTATTTCGTCGATATGACTACATGCAGAAATTATGCAGACAACAGAACACAAGGCTTTAAATGAGCGATCTGTTCAATTTTATAATATCCTTGAGTCAGTAGCTGCTTAAATTAATTCTGTTTCATAGTTGGCTGGTGGTATATATTAGACACTCTCTGGAATGGAGCTGTGGCTGATGTGTAGGTGCTGTTTAAATGAAGCTATGAGGAGGCTTATTGTTCATTATTCACTACATTAATTGGATTAGATAAGCTTGAAATAAATAGTTTTGGCTGTAAACTGCCAAATCTCGGAATTATTCACGGTTGTCTCCATAAAAAGAGCACTTGGTTTGATGTACAATTCGCTAATTTCTATTTTAATTAGGATGACCTAGATAAAATAAGAGCTCTTCCTGTTAGGATGAATTTATGTTCGTGTAATGAAATTCCAATTGATATTTAACAACAAGTGTGTCTTTAGAGCATATTTTGATATTGAGTATCCATTAGAGGTAGAGTTCCCTCTGATTAGTGGCTGTTCAATTTTCGTGATTTTGTGACAAGATGATAAAGATTTTCTAAAGGGACTTATAAATGATTAGTAGAAACAATGATGTCAAGCGCAGGACACATTCATTTCTATTCATAATAGCTATTACTATTCGCTTATTTGCGAGAAAAGAGGATTACATTTTTTTGCACACAATCCATTTCAAGCTTCGATGTAATTACTTTTCTAAGCAAGTAAGACTTAAGTTTTTACATGTACTTACTCTAATTTTTATCGACTTTGATCTTTTGACGTTGATTCTTCGCAAATTCATCAAAATATAATGAACGCCACAATTAACTCTCTGAATTTATTTAGCTTTAGATCTTCCAAACTATTTTTTTAACTGAAATTCACAGTTGCCTTACGTCAAAATCCAATAACTCTATTGATCTAGATTTTATCCGACGATTTCGTCGAAAGTTACAGGGATAGAAAGATGTTTGGGATCAAAAAACGAAAGATATTTGGGACCGAAAAATTTCTAGAACTTAGAAAATTTAAACATTGGTAATTTATTTTCATTGTAAATGTTCGCGATATAAATACTTTTTTTCCCCCCTAGTGTAGATGGCAAAAAAAAATCTGCTTACCAGATACCCGGGTGACCTATCACCACGAGGTATGAGAGGTTTGACTCACTAAAAAAAAGGACCATCTACAAGCCCGCCTAAGCACTGCTTCGACCCGGTCGTGCTGACTCACCCATCGGTAGCCACGGACTTCGGAAACTACCACAGCTCATGGGTCGGCAAGGCAACCCTCCTGCCGCTTTATGCGCAGCACTTTTTCAACATATGTTGAGACCACGCGCCAGTTCTCTTCGTTTCGCAGCATTGCATCCACGATCGTTTCAAGCGTTGCCAGGCCAATCGTGAACTCAATGGTGCGCCTCAAACTTACGAAGCGACTGCACATAAAGAATAAGTGCTGAGCATCATCGAGCTCAGTCACACAGTACCGGCAGTACAGTGTGGCCACCTTACCCATTCTGTTCAGGTATTTCCTGAAGTAACCGTGCCCTGTCAAGAATTGACAAAGGTAAAAGTTTACCTCTCCGTGGCTCCGGTTAAGCCAAGGCTCAATGAGACCAATCAGTTTAACCGCCCAGCGTCCTTTAGTACTTTCGCTCCAACGTTGTTGCCAAAGTTTGAGGGTAAGCATACGCGCGTGCGTCAGAGCCTCAGTTCTGCCCAGCTCTAAGCGAAAGAGGTACCCTTCTTTGCGTTCTCGCGCTAGTAGGTCGATCGGGATTGCTACCGATACCACCATCACAGCCTCTTCGGAGACCGTGCGGTAGCTACAAGCAATACGCAGGGCACCCCTACGCTGGACACCGGCAATGCGCTTCCGGAACTTCTCAGTTCGTAGCGCATCTCCCCAGATTTCAGTTCCATATAGCAAGATGGAATCGGTCGTTACCATCAGTAGCCTCCGTCGCGTCTCACTGGGTCCACCGACGTTGGCCATTAGCCTACTCAGCGAAGTGACGACTACAAGAGCCCTGTCACATGCCCTGCGGATATGATCCCAATACGTCAGCTTGGTGTCCAGGGTCACTCCCAGATACTTGACCGACTTGCTGGTCTGGACCTCAACGGAGCCAACTGTCATGGGTATGACAGTTGGTATCCTCCGCTTCGTCAGCAAGACAATCTCTGTTTTAGAGACTGCCAGCTGAAGACCGTGTTTGGTCATCCATCGATCCACCATCCTCATGACTTGGTTAAGTCTGAGTTGAGCGAATTCTGCAGATCTGGAAGTGATTACCGCCGCGACGTCATCAGCATAACCTACCAGAAACACATCCGCAGGTATTTCCAGGCGCAGCAGATCATCGCACATGATGTTCCAGAGGTCTGGTCCTAAGATCGACACCTGTGCCGCACCTGAGGTAACAGGCCTCCTTTTGACTCCTTCGTCAGAGTCGTAAAGCAACCAGCGGTCCCTGAGGTAGTCCCGCATCATGGCTAGCAAGTAGCCTGGGATACGGAACGTCTGCTCAAGGGCCCGGAGGATGTCCGTCCACCTCGCCGAGTTGAAAGCGTTTTGTACGTCCAGTGTTACCAGTAGAACGACCGGTCTGGCGTGATGGAATGCCTCTTCCGCTCTTGCTACAGCCCCATTAACTTCTGAGATGGCATCGATTGTTGAATGCCCTTTTCGGAAGCCGTGCTGCCTGGCAGAGAGATTACCAGCAGATCTCACTGCTGACAGCAGTCGTGGCTTGAGCAACCCTTCGAGAAGTTTCCCCGCAGTGTCCAGCATGCACAGTGGGCGGTATGCTGATAGACCACCCAGGTTACCCTTCCCTTTGTCCACAAGTACCAGTCGAGCTACTTTCCACCGCGACGGGAAGACCCCCGGGACTAAACACGAATTATACAGATCCAATGATAGACGCGGTTGGACCTCCGCCACGACTTTAAACGCCTCGCCCGGCACCCCATCAGGCCCCGGAGCCTTCCGGTTCTTCATCTTGGACACTGCACTATTCAGCTCCTCGTTCGAGAAGGGAGGCACATCCGCCTGGTTCACGATGATGAGATCATCAGTCCTTGGCGGATGCACTGGGAACAGCGAACCAACGATACGCTCCATGGATATCACATCCATGAGAGTGCCAGGCCGCATGCAGCCAAGTCCGCGAGTGACCAATTTGTAGCCATCTCCCCACGGGTCTGAGTTGACCTCTTCACAAAGAGCCAGCCATTTGGCACGTTTGCTCCTTGTGATGGCCTTGGTCAGCTCCCTCTTTGCCGCAATGTGGGCAGCAGGCTCGCTGTGCCCTGTGCACTGCGCCTGCACGCCAAAGCGATGCGTTGCAGTTCGGCGATTTCATCGTTCCACCAGTACGCATGTTGCCTCCCACGAAAAGGTTTCCGTTTGGGCATTGAAGCCTCACACGCCCTGCGAATCGACCCCATGGTTCTGTCAGCAGCAGCCTCTGCTGCTGCACGAGTCACTGGGGACCCAGATGTTAGAGGCTCCCCTTGCCAGCTCGAAACAAGCGATGCGGTCATCGCGTCTCTGCGAAGTTTTTCGACGTTCCAGCCTAGCCACTTGCAGGAAGAGCGGTGTTGTCTTTGTCTGTTCTCAGCGATTTGACAAGTGATGTAATTATGATCACCCGCAGTGTAATCCTCCATCACCCTCCAATCGCTGACGAGTGCCGCAAGTCTCTTCGATGCCATGGTGACATCGGGAATAGATTCGTCAAATCCGGGCCTTCGGAATGTTGGTGTTGAACCCGTATTCAACACCAACAAATCCAATCTCTATGCCATCTCGACTATGCGTCGCCCGCGAGTATTTTCGGTAGGCATGCCCCACTCCAACGCCCTTGCGTTGAAGTCACCCCCTACGATGACATTGCCGGTGATGCCAGGGAGAGAGTCCTCCAGTGAGCTAAGCTTGTCTCCGAATTCCTGCATTGAGTCATTCGGGGACAAGTAGCAGCTCACAAAGGTGATCTCTCCATATGTCACCCACACGTGACCGTTGCCTGAGCCGCGACCGCCGATGCGGGCCCTCTGCCCGTCAGTGATCCAAATCGCCGCGTACCCAAACGGACGAGTTCCTCCCCCTATAAGGCTCGCTGATCAGTATGATCTGAGCCCTATGCTCGCAGACTAGCTGCACTCGATCCCATTATATGCTTGGTGCCATTCGCACCATGTTTCTCAGTGCATAATATACACTGAGCCTGCGCAGAGCAGTCTGCTGCCCGGTGGCCAACCTGTCCACATTTCCAGCAGCTGGCGCTCCGGTCCGGACCCTTACAGCTACGTCTTGTGTGGTCGTAGCCTAACCACCGGTAGCAGCGTGTCACCTCAGCCCACCTTCGTACTCGGGTGCTAATCATTCCCACGCGGCCTCGACCAGACTTGAGGATTTTGGATGCTGGTGCCTCATCCAGCTCCACCACAGCTCTCCTTTGTTCCCTTGCGTTACGGGGGAAGAGCGTGGTTTTTACCTCCCCGGCTCCTTCCTCTTCAGCCTCGCGTTTGATGGTGGATGTCACCTCCTCGCTGACTGTGAGGCAATCGAGGTCGAGAAGCTCAATCTTGACTCTGGGAGTTACAAGCTTCACGTCCCCCTGGCCATCTACGCCAGCCCGGATCGAGTTCTGCAATTTTGTGCGGTCATCCCAGCGCGCGATTTACAAAAGAACCCCCCCTTTCTGCTGTCTTTCTGATACGCCTTACTAGCGTACCAGTTTAATCTGGGGAAACACTTTGACGGATGGCCCCCAAAACCTCCGCGTAAGTTTTTCCCGGAGCCGGTTTTACGATGACAGCTTCTATTTTTTTTCCTCGCTGCCTTCGTCTACTCTTATTTTTTTTTTTCTTCACTTCTTTCTTTTCGCCCTTATCCTCTTTCTGACCCTTTTCCGGCCCAGCGGATGCCGCAGGTGTTTTGACGACACTTCCCTTCCTCTTTTTGTGGATAACCGTCACCCACTTTCTGAGGTTAGAAACTGGCACCTCCCTCCTCACCCGCACTTCCTGAGTATCCTCAGGGCTGGATTCAACCACGCGCTTATTCTGCCGTGGCTGATCTACTCCCGGGACCCCTGCAGGAGTGGCCGGCTCAGCGGTCTGTTCTTTCAAGCCCCGGTGGAAGTCCATCTCTGCCTTCTGCCAGTTGGTCCGGCAGGTGAATATGACCTCAAAGGCCTCCTCCAGCTCCAGCATTCTGTTCTTGACGTGCTTCGAAATATTTCGCTGAGCGTTGGCTGCTTGAAGCATTTTTCGAAGGATATGTTGGCACTTCTTCAACATATCCTCCTCGGCCACTCCTTCGCGCTTGATGTATTCTTTTCTAGGGGAAACACGTGCTAGCGTGTATTGGTCCGATGTGCTCGTGTCGGTGTTCTCCTGTGGATAACTCTTCGGAGTCTCTAGAGCACTACTGCTGTCGGATTCAGCAGTTTTGGCTCCTTGTGCATCCACTGCGCCCCCGGAACCGATTGCTCCCTCAACTCGCGTTTCATTGTTCGATATGGGAGGTGTCCTCTGGACCCTCGGCCTTCTCGCAAACGCGAAACGGTCAATGGCAGTGCCTGTTCCGCCCTGCGTCACTGTTATCGTCCTCACGTCTTGTTGTCCATCTGTCTTGTCTGTTAGTTTTGTTGTTGTTTGTGTCATCTGTTTTATTGGGTCCTAACTTAGAGCCGCTATCTCCACCCGGATGTGCAGTCGCCTTAATGGCCGACGCGAGAGTTGATCACCAGCCTTCATGGGGCTGGATCTCAGAGCCAGGTCAGCGCTAATCGGGAACAATGTCAACCGAACCTGCACCACCAACTCAATGGTGCGAGCTTCGAACGTACTCTGAGACCTGCCAGGTTTTAACGGGACGGAGACGGCACGACATTAGCCTAGAGCCATTCACGCTCGGATTTCACTCTGGCGTTACCGCGCATAAAGCGACTAGGTCCAGAATGTCATAACCGCCAGCCCAAATGCGTAATTCTTAATCGTTGGTCATGCCTTGAACCATTTAACCTAAGCCAATTCATGCCATATATCGTTCCCGCCATTGCCAAAATGCCAATCATCAGTCAAATCGTAAAGCCATGGGAAAAGCCGAGTCGTACCTGTTGTTACTGGGCCATTTGGCGTTACCCGGGGTGCACCGCGAGGAGGCGGCCCAACATTACTTAATGTAAGCATTTATTGATAGGAAAATAGCAAAAACGCCTCGCGTTGGTAACCCTTTGCTAGCATCAAAGCCAAAAATATATCACATCTGCCTCACATTGAAATCAACCTACCCCGCGAATTTCGTTCTGATCCGATGACTGCGTAGGAAGCTATAGGGGTACAAAAAAATTTGGGGCTACCAGTCACAAAAGTTTTCAAATTTTCGAAAACTTAATATTTGCTGTTTATTGTCACAACAGAATCATTATCGTTTAAAAATTTTACAATAAAATCGCTTAATAAAGATATTGCAAATAAATACAGCTGGAAACCCTAACATGGTTTTTTTTATACCAATATATTCTGTGAATGTCAACTATATCTGATAATTGGGTCGTGAGTTCTCGTGAACAGAAGTTTTTGATGCTTCAAATATAGGTTAATTGGAGGAGGGTTGCCGTTCTTGTCTGATGTGAAATTTCAAAAGTTTTGCTTTGGTTGTACAGAAAACACATAAGATTTATATATGAGTATGTTTTCACTGTAAAAGACGAAACATTTTGAAGATAGTCGATAGCTTGAAAGTTTTCACTTATTTTTTATTAAACATTCTAACACATAAATATTATATAAACTTTTTATTAAATACAAGTTTTTTAAAAAATTGAATACATGAATAAATACGTACATAAATTTCAAGCATTTCCAATAGAATATTAAAGAGAGAACTGCTTTACAAACTAGTTAACATAAAATAAATCCTCAGTTATAGAACAGCTTACACTATAGAACAGTTATAGAACAGATATAGAAGTTATACACTACAAGATCACTATAATTTGAAAATTTTATGATAATATCGCTTACTCAAGATATGCAAAAAAATACAAAAGCAACCACAGCTGGCAGCCCTATCATTTATTTCCAACTAAATTTCTACCGAGTATTGGCTGCAATAAACTCTATTTGCCATATGGATATCGTTATGATTCCATGACTGCACTGGAAGCTATAGGGCAAAGAGCTTTATTAGAATTACCAAAGCTGGCAGCTTCAACCGAATTTTTCAACTAAATTTCTACCAAACGTTCTACCAAATTCGCTTCAAAATTAGATTCCGATTTTAATAATTTTATTAGGCGTGTTTTTTTTTGTCCGATACAGAACAGAATAGAACTATGCCGCAAAAACAACGATCTAGCACAAAACAGCAGTGCATTCGCTTAGACTGACAAAGGCTGCTATATTCGCTGTGGTACCACAAAACAGCTGTAAATAAAGGGAGAAAATAACAATCCATAGAAAAAAAACTAACAAAAAATTACCTCTTTTTACTTTCTACACGTTATGAGGGCTTTTTCTAATTTCCTTACTACCAAAACATTCAACATAACCTTGAAAAAACCAAAGCCGCCTCAGAGCAAAAAAGATAACTTTTCATGAGCTTTTCTTTTTTCTATCAGCACATTCTATAGTTCAGCACGTGAGCTACAAATGAGGAATAGAATGTCTGTACTTGTGAATTCACTGGTACAGGAGTGTTGTTGTTTCCACTGCATATACTCTATTCTCTGCTGGATAGAGGAGCAAAAAAACACACCTTTTAGGCGTGTTTTTTTGCTCCGATACAGAGCAGAATAGAACAATGACCCAAAAAAACGATCCATCAAAAAACAGCTGATGCTCTCGTTAAGACTGACAAAGGTTGCTGTATTTGCTGTGGTACCACTCAACAGCTAAAAATAAAGAGAGAAAATAACGAATATATACTACCACAATCGATAGAAAATAGCAAAAGGACTAACAGAAAATTATCTCTTTTAACTTTCTACACATTATGCGAGCTTTTTTAATTTACTAACCACCAAAACATTCAACTTAACCTTCAAAAAACCAAAGCCATCTCACAGAAAAAAAGACAACTTCGTATGAGCTTTTCTTTTTCCTATCAGCACATTCTATACTTCAGCACGTGACGAATACAATTTCTGTACTAGTGAATTCACTGGTGCAGGAGTGTTGTTGTTTCCAATGCGTATATCCTATTCTCCACTGGATAGAGGAGCAAAAACCATGCCTTGTTTCTAGCGGTTCTGATGCGCTAAGGTTTTTTTTTACTGATTTTCGAAGAAAATTAATATTAAACTCGTTTCGCCGAAAATTCATATTTCTTTATATACATATATATATATATATATATATATATATATATATATATATATATATATATATATATATATATATATATATTATATATATATACACATATATATATATATATATATATATATGTATATATATATATATATATATATATATATATATATATATATATATATATATATATATATATATATATATATGTGTATATATATATATATATAATATATATATATATATATATATATATATATATATATATATATATATATATATATATATATATATGTATATAAAGAAATATGAATGTTCGGCGAAACGAGTTTAATATTAATTTTCTTCGAAAATCAGTAAAAAAAACCTAAGCGCCTTAAACCTTATATATATAAAAAACCTTATATATATATATATATATATATATATATATATATATATATATGTATATATATATATATATATATATATATATATATATATATATATATATATATATATATATATATATATATATATATATATATATATTGTTGCATGCACGCCAAACGAATCGTATGACGTTGTGGCGGCGCCAGAAAATGCTAGAAACGGCGAGGCAATACTCGACATACATCTCATACATGTATTTCATACATGTATTCAAACCACGAAAACAATCTATGGATAAAACGTAGAATAATCCTCTAGAACGTAAAAAGGGAACATTCCAGAGCCTCAAACCCATGAGTCAGATCTCGCATGGCAACGGAAATTCCCATGAGTCATCTTCGACACAGTCCAGAGCTTCAAATAGCCCATAGAGCCCTCTAGAAAGCAAAAGCGGAACATTCGAGAACCCAAGACACATGTGATACATGCAACACGAATATAAATACCGCCACGAGAGGAGCTGGCAATCAGTTGATAGTGAGTTTTGGTACAATGCGATAGATTGTACTGAGTTGGAAACGTTAGTTTGTACACGCGACTCAGTAGATGGCGAAGACAGCGAAAAGGCTATTATTGTGAAAAGCGATTGTATCCGGGCGCGATTAATCAAAAGCGATAAAGTGCGAGTAATTATAGTGCGAAAAAGTGTTAAATTGTAACGCGAGATTATAATAGTGCGAATTGCACGAAAGTGAAGAATATCGAATCCACGGAAGGTGTTTAACGGTAAAACACAACAATTGGTGTCAGAAGTGGGATTCTGTCACGTTCGTGATTTAAAAAGTGACTTTTAGTGAAGTACTGGACAGTGAATTTGTTCGAAAAATGAAAATTAAAAAGACAGTGAGTATTGTTAATTGTGCGGACTAACTGAAATTTGTGAAAATTTGAGTGGACTAAAGTGATAATTGTGAAAAATTGTGTGAACTAATCGAAAAACAATGCCAAAAGTGAGTGAACTGAAATTGGCAGAGTTGAACGTGGAGTGCGAGAAGCAAGAGCGGAAGCTGGCAGTGCTTAAAGAGGAAATGGATTTGTTGGAATCGGATCTGCAACGCCTAAAAGCTGTAGGAATTGTGCGAGCTGAATCAAGAGCCGATAAAGCGCTCAAAGCACCAACTTTTGATGGGCAGACTTCTTGGACAGTCTACAAGAAGCAGTTTGAGGCAGTTGCAGAGTTTAACAACTGGAGCGATCGAGAGCGAGCATTACAACTGATGGCGTCATTGAGAGGAGCCGCAGCGGAAGTTCTTCTAACCATTCAAGAGGACAATAGCTTCAGCTATTCAAGCGTGACGAATGCTTTGCATATGCGGTACGGCGAAGACCACCTGAAGGAAGTTCATCGATCACAGCTGAGAACACGGATACAGAAGCCAGGGGAGACGTTGCAGGAGTTGGCTCAGGACATTGAGCGATTTACACTTCTGTCCTACCCCAGGTGGAATCCAGAATATCGGGATGAAATGGCAAAAGATGCTTTCATCCAGGCAGTGCGTGATGAGGAGCTTCAAATGGCACTTCGTTTGACAGGAAAACGGACGCTGAAGGAGTCTTTGGCCTACGCTCTGATTTACCAATCGGCGAAGCAGGCATCGTGGAGAAATGTTAGATTCTGTGAAGTACGCGAGGAATGCATGTGCAGAAAAACCAATATCTCCAGCGAATCAAGAAGGATTGGAGCCCCTCAGTGTTGGAATTGCGGAGAAAAGGGTCACTTGAGGCGTGACTGTTGCAGGAAACAGAAATCGAAGTATTGTCCGGAATGTGTGCGTAGCAGAGTTCCTCGATGCTGGAACTGCGGAGAGAACGGAGATCTGAGTCGTGACTGTTACAGGAAGAACGAAACCAGATACTGCCCAGATTGCTCAACAAGACTCAAGCAACGCGATGAGTCTGGGCGGCCAAACAAAGCCACTTGTTCTTGGAGGACTGCTGGGAAAACAGTAAAAACAAATTTGGAAATCAACGGTTAACAGACAACACTGACAAACTTGAAACGATCACCGTTGCCAGGTTGCATGTTCGTGAAAATAACTTGAGCTTGCAGGGGAAAGTCAATAACGAAGCTTGTAGAATCATCATCGACACTGGAGCTGTTAGGTCGATACTAAGAGCGGATATGGTTAAGTCCTGGAAACTCAGTAACACTGAAAGGTACGTGCTTCAGACAGTAACGGGTGAATCTACGCGAGTTCTTGGTGAAATCGTTCTGCCGATACAGCTTGAAAATATGGTGTTCAAGCATCAGTTCCTGGTAGCGGACATAACAGACGAGTGCATACTTGGAATGGACTTCCTGGGCTCTCATGGTTTTAGCCTGGATTTGGGAGAGCGGAAAATCAAGTGGAGGAACAACGAAGTATCATTAGCTCGTCGGCCAGGATGGAAACAGCGAACAGAAGAGCAAGGAGACCACATATGCGTAGCTGCGAGACGAATAGGCGTTTTGGCGGAAAAGGAAGGAAAACCGTTAGAAGTATCGCAGGGCGACATAAAATGCAGCGAAACAAGGGAGAAATTTGCATCCGGATCTGAGCGGAAATGTGTAATGGGCAATATTTCTCGAGGACTGCATATTCGATCGGAATCTGGGATATCGCCTGAGGACCACAAAACAACAGCGAGGTGCGTTTCGAAGCGATGGCAGCGTCAATGGCAAAATCCTATTCGTCAACCAGAGGCAGTAAAGAAAGCGGAAACGAAGCTGTACAATTTGAGAACGAAGTTAATTGAATTTCCCAAAAAAGTTTTGGTGTGGAACGTACAACCGGAATGGGAAGGATCGTACGACGAACGGCGTGACGAGGGTGGCTGGCGAATGCATCGAAAGCACCGATCGAGGATGAAGGTTAAACATCTAGCTTACACAATGGTTGACGACGAATCTGTTCGGAACGAACAGGTCTAAGGAGGGGGTAGTGTTGCATGCACGCCAAACGAATCGTATGACGTTGTGGCGGCGCCAGAAAATGCTAGAAACGGCGAGGAAATACTCGACATACATCTCATACATGTATTTCATACATGTATTCAAACCACGAAAACAATCTATGGATAAAACGTAGAATAATCCTCTAGAACGTAAAAAGGGAACATTCCAGAGCCTCAAACCCATGAGTCAGATCTCGCATGGCAACGGAAATTCCCATGAGTCATCTTCGACACAGTCCAGAGCTTCAAATAGCCCATAGAGCCCTCTAGAAAGCAAAAGCGGAACATTCGAGAACCCAAGACACATGTGATACATGCAACACGAATATAAATACCGCCACGAGAGGAGCTGGCAATCAGTTGATAGTGAGTTTTGGTACAATGCGATAGATTGTACTGAGTTGGAAACGTTAGTTTGTACACGCGACTTAGTAGATGGCGAAGACAGCGAAAAGGCTATTATTGTGAAAAGCGATTGTATCCGGGCGCGATTAATTAAAAGCGATAAAGTGCGAGCAATTATAGTGCGAAAAAGTGTTAAATTGTAACGCGAGACTATAATAGTGCGAATTTCACGAAAGTGAAGAATATCGAATCCACGGAAGGTGTTTAACGGTAAAACACAACAATATATATATCAGCAAAATGGTTAATAGAGATAATCTCTGGAGTGGCCGCTTCGATTGAAGTGAATTTTTCGGAGAACGTAGATGTATATAGTAGGTAGGTCCATGACTTGTTAGAATTGAGATATCCTAAACCTTTTGGCGGCGGCGAGCGTTTTAGTGAATTTTCAGGTACTCCTATATTTCCAAGCAGTGTAAATTTTTGTTAAAAGAAATGTTTGGGAATGAAAGCTTATTGTGTTTTAAGCTTGTCTATGATAAAGAATTGGAAATGTTGAGCCGTGTGTGGTTGCAGAGTGCCTAAAAGTAGGCAAGGATTTTGTTTCAAATTTTGATTTGTAATTACTTGTAAGAAAAACAATGGATCATCGTGCAGACTAAAAATTTAACGCATATTTATTTTCAAGATAAAGCGGGTAACCCTGTAGCTGCGGCAGGCTCCTGAAAAAAAATCCTTCAAATCATTGACCCCCCTGAAAAATTTTTGATTTTTGAAAAATCAAAAATTTCAAATTTTTGATAAATTTTATCTTTTGTCCTTCATGTCAAATTAAAATTTTCAAAATTCCGATTTGCACAAGAACGGCAACCCATCACCAAATTACCTCTATTTTCAGCCATCGAAACTTCTGTTCACGGGAACTGATGACCGGATAATCCGATCATAATTATATTTACAGGACATATTGGTATTAGCTAGGACCATGTCTGATAGAAGTAATTTTGAAATGCGGGTAACCCAGTGGCAGTGATACCGTCTTGAAAAATCACTGAAAAAAAACAGCTTTTTGGCCTATAACTTCCGATTCAGCCATCACATTTACACAAAATTCACACAATATTTGGATCTTACTTTAGATAGCATTCGGTGAAAATTTGGCCGAAAAATTAGAATTGAGTTGCCAGCTATGGTGATTTTTGTCTCCTAAATCTTGCAAACTTGCTCAGCAAAATAAAGCTTTTTTCCCTATAACTTCCGGTCCAGTGAAGAAATCAAAACGAAGTTCATGCAATAAATGGACCATTATGTGAACCAAATGGCGTAGGGATTTAGTACAAAAATCATGAAAGGGCTGCTAGCTATGACCATTTGCGTAATTTTTTGGAATTTCTTTACTAAGTGATTATATCATTAGATTTGCAAGTGGGAATGATCCTGGAATGAAAATTAACAACAAAAATTAACGTTTTAAAAATTTGAAAAGTTTTGAGGGTGGTAACCACAAAATTCTTTTCACCCGTATAACTTCCAGCGCAGTGATTCAATCGAAACGAAAGTTACTGGTTTGGTTTAACTTAACGTGAAGCAGATTTGGTATATATTTTGCTTAACCAGCGTTAGTCATTTTCGTAAATATTGCACCAACAGATGCTTCAAATTACTTACTCATATGGAAAGCATTTGCAATAAAAATAAGAAACCAAATTCTAAATTTTCCGAGTTTTGAACATTTTTCGGATGGCAGCCTCAAACAACGTTTAACCGCTGAAACTTTCGATGAAATCCTGCAATGAGAACAAAATTCAAACGATGAGTTAATTTAAGTATGAGCTTGTTATGATAAACTTATTGCTGCTTCGTTGGGAAAGTGTTGCCAGCACTGAATATTTTCATCATTTGTGTTATAGTTGAGTTTCGTTGCTTTGGATAAGGAATAGTTTATATGATTCTACAAAAAAAGTGTATTATTATACATCTTTCCACGTTTTTTTATTATTCAAAGACAATTTCTTCGAAAATTAGTTTTTTAGCGTTTCTGATGCGCTAGACTTTTTCATATTCCACCTGAACGCGGCTGGCTGCCGAGTCTCTTGTATTCTCTCATCTGTGCGCGGGATGTGAAATTCGATTCGAAATACCAGATAAATGGCTAGTAAGTAAACGAAGACTGGTATGGAGGCGATTTGAAAAGACTGTGCTTGGGTACGGCAAATTATCTTTGGCAGCAATTTCAGCCGTTGCTTTACTCGATTCGCGCTTGTGCTTGCTATGTATGTTCGCTGGGTATGATGCGGCCACTGTTTAGGAGAGTGAATGTGCATTGTACTCATTTGTACATATGCATGAATGAAAGTAGCAAGGTCTGTGGACCTAACCTCCTCCCACCCACTTTTCTGATCAAGTGTGTAAAATAACTGATCTTGCCCCTTCATAATATATTCAATAATTCTCTCTTCTCCGGGTTATTTCCTTCGCATTCGAAATCTTCTTATATTACACCAATTTATAAAAGTGGCGATATACGTTTTATTCAAAATGATATAAGCATCGCCATTCTATCTGCTATTCCCAAACTATTTGAAAAAATCATCTACTGCAAACTTTCTCCTCTGGTCGACGATCGACGGAACGAGCAGCAGCATGGATTTAGGAAAGGTAGTTCCACTACAACTAATCTTATGGTGCTTGTTTCTGATGTTTTGTGCAAAATGGAGAAAAGTGATCAAATTGACGCAGTCCATACAGACTATAGCAAAATATTGACCGAGTTGATCACTCCATTATGATCCCCAAGCTGAAACAATGCGGAATTGCAGGATCCTTACTAAAACGGCTTGGCTCCAACCTCCACGACTGCTTTCAATTCGTGAAATTCCGAGGTCTTTTTTCTAAAAAAAAAAGTCGACGTTCGACGTCGAAAGTCATCTTGGTCCTCTTGTTTTTAATTTTTTTTATATTTGACATATCAAAGATTTTATCTGATACTCCTCCATTACTATACGCGGACGACCTCAAAATCTGCCATGTCGTCAGATCACCATCTGACACTATCTTTTTTCAGTCTAAACTGCACTCTTTAGACCATTGGTGCTCGTGAACAAGCTCACTCTTAACATTACCAAATGCCACGTAATTAGCTTCTCTGACGAAAACCGCACGCGTTCATTATACGTACCGCCTCAAAAACACGACACTCAGTAAGGTTAACAGCATATTAGATCTCGGTGTCATCCTGGATGAAAAGTTCCGCTTCAATCTACATTGCGATAGAGTACTTTCCCGAAACTTGGTTTCATTAAGCGACGAGCCAAAAAGTTTAAGAATCACTGGGTTACTAAATCCCTATATATTTCACTCGTGCGTCCTCTTCTTGAATATGCGTGCACTATCTGGAACCCGGATTTCGAAATTCACAGCCAAAGATTTGGGTCTGTTCAGAAGCAGTTTTTACTATTCGCTCTGAGAAATCTTTTCAACTCTTATGATTTCAGTAATCTACCGCCATACGAATATCGCCTTTAATGTATTAACCTGTTACTCCTTCCGTCGAGAAGATTAATGTTATCTGCCTGCTTCAGCTTTGATGTCGTTAGAGACGTGGTTGATGTCGTATATTTGAAAGAAAAGTTTGAAATCAGCCCTTGAAAGTCACTAGATCCCGGCGATTGCTTATTGAATACCAACACAAGACAACATATGCAGCAAATGAGCCAATATATAGGTGCTGCAGGCTATTCAATACAATGAGCGAGAGTTTTCCCCTACGATATATAAAGTAACTTTTAAAAATAACATTATCAAGGCTCTCTTTTCATAGTCTCCCTCTTCTCCCACCATACTAATATAGATGTATTGTGTACTTAATTTAAATTCAAATTTGGTGTTTAGCTTTTATCCAGTTAGTTATTTTTCATATATTTATTACTTTATTTGTTATCTATTTGTAACTAATTTATTTATGCGTTATTTATTAGTCTTGTATTTATGTATAGTTTATTTTTTTATTTTGTTTCGTAATTTTATCATGCACTATTTTATTTTATTCTTGAATAAATAAATAAAATAAGAAATGATTTAAATTAGGACTACTAAGCAGCCGTCGTATGAACGATGCATTTGATTGTTCTTCTATGGTCGCGTATATAAACTGGATTGAAATGTGATTGAGATCAAACCAGTTCAACAAAATCGGGCTATTATTCGTTTAAATTCTACTGCTTCAATTTGATTTGATTTTTACTCCAGTACTGTATATTTGGCTTATGACAAACTAAAGATTGGATGAGGTAATAGAAAGCATGAGGTAAGAGAAAGCAACGTGTAGTAGTTAGGTGCTTAAGACTAATTATTTATCCTTTTTTCTTTTTGATAATAATTTCCTGCTTACGATAATTTTCTTGGTACGGCTGGGCCAACCTTGCCGCTCCTGACGAGCCGCCAATCTCTCAATCGCCTGACCTTGAGCCGTTCGTATCACCTTTGAACTCCTTTGAAAAGAGTTCTATTCTATTGACTGACCTTGAGCCGTTGGTAATCGCATCACCTTTGAACTCCTTTGAAAAGAGTCCTGTTCTATTGACTTCCCTCCAGTAATACTGGCGGGAAGCTTAATTTTGTTTTCGTTGTCTTTCGCTAAATCCATAGATGTAGTGTAATCAATTTTTCAGGTTTGGGCTTCGCGTTCGTGGACCATAGCCGAGGCAATCAATAGCATTTGCCTCCCACTACCCCCTGCTCCCATACGAACAACGTATTACCACAGCGTAAGAAGTTAGTTCCCAACCAACGTGCGGACTCCGTATATGTATACGGACCAAAAATCCAGTGAAATGGCCTGAGATTGTATTGTTGATCAGCCTGAAAAATTGGAAGAAATCGCATGGAACAGAAAGAGGTGCAAGATAAGATTCGACAACTACATACTCAGGCTAGATTTGTCGTTGCTCACATACGGCTCACTCTCGCAAAAAATACTAGCACACTCTCAGGCTGCTTTGACAGATAATGCATTGCGTAAATGGAGGCGCGATTTCAAGGTCAAAGTGTTTTTCCTGGAAAATAGAAGGAGTTCGCCCACTTATAATTCTGTACACTTTGGTATTACTCCGACCGTCCTTACCCCTCTTGGGATCGCAGACTCTCCCACGACTTTCCATGGGCTCCGTAGGCTTTCACAGTACGCTGAGTCTGCGAACCTTGATGCCGAGGCTACCTACATGTCTCCTCTAGTCTAACAGTTTGCTACTCTGTACACCGCAGTTCGCCATTCCAGAGCCGGCCAAAGTGAAGTGTTGAATCCAGAGCCCCGCAGGTGAACTTTCACCTCAGTCACCAGCTCAGACCCGTCCCCAGTCCTCCGTGTCATTCCTGCAGACAAAAACAAGGGTGCTCCTCTGCCGGATAGGGGCGAGGCCTCCGTTTGCATAACCCATACAACAGGTGTCTTTACGGGCGTGCGGCAGAACTAATAAAAACCCTTATCTTTAGGGAAAATTAGCAAACAACTTGGTCAGTATACTAATTACAGTTACTGGAACAAATAACTTCCAAGCAAAACCATAAAGAGTGGAACCAGCTCTGCGTCCGAAATTCAGGATATTCTAGAAAAAAGCAAAAAGCAAAACATTGGAATATAAGACAAGGAATCGACCCACAGCTTCCTCAGTACTGCATATATCAAACAAAAAATGTTAGCTTTTAACTGTGAGCACCAACACCATTAAAGCTGATATTTGTGTTGACTAGTTCAAGAGTTTTTCTTGTTGTTTCAGAGTAGAATTCGCCTCAAACGTCTTCAATAAGTTAAAAAAACCTGCACCCACTCTTTTCAATGTAGAATTGGAAACTCTAAAAGCAGAAAAACTCATAAAATATATAGCCTGCGAGACTTCGCTAGAATCGGTGTTATTTTTAACTAGCTTCATTCGACAAACTGTTGTGACTAGAGCAAACAAGACCCAATAATTAAACCCAATAATGATCGAATGTCGAACACTAGTTACTTATATTCATTATTGCATGCTTACAAAACTTAACAAAGTAATTACATGAATGATGAAAATGCTCAGTGCTTGCAACACTTTGCCAGCACTACAACCAACTGCTTCATGCCAAAATTAACATATCCTGTGAATCTCGTTTTCATTCGACGACTTCATAGTAATAGCCTATTCATACTGAGGCTAAATCAAGCGATTTCGATCAGCTGATCGTTTTAGAGCAAAATCGACCACGAATCTACCTGATTAACCTGATTAGTCTCGGCTTCTGACAGTCGAAAGTTTACCTGATTTGTTTAATCTAGTATAAATCAGATACTATTGTGAATTTTCCCGGGCTGAACTGTTCTCAGAGCGTGCTGAATTCCATCAGTGAGAGGCAGAGTAGGTTTCAATGAAATGCAATTCGAATTTTGTTCTAAAATAGTGAAAATTGAACAACAACGGAAAATGCGAGTTGTACAAAGTGAAAAGAAAATTTTCTTGCATGTTCCTGCAACATTTTCAACAATTTTCACGCAAAAAAATGTGCAAATATATTTGAAAGACCTTTCTCGCTCCAAATCTTCTCTTTCCAAATCACTTCGAAACAGTTCGAACGCTTCACCGGATTAACTTGACAGCTCCTAAATCTACCTGATTTAAAGTGTAGTGTGAACACCATATTAGTTTCATTGTAGATGTTTGCCATTTGAATATTAAAGCATCTACTAGAGCGGAAATAGCAATAATGGGTGTGCTGATAACCCTCTCCTAGCACCAAATCGGCTTGACATTCAGAATGACCCACCCTTTGAATTTTATTTCATTCCGATTGCTGCATTGGAAACTATAGAGTAAAACGAAATTTAGGGTTGCCGCTAGCAAAAGTTTCCAAATTTTCGATTTCTTAATACTTGTTGTTTATTGTCACTGCAAGATTTGAAAATTCAATGACAGGTAAAGAAATGGCAAAAAAATGCAAAAACTATCATAGCTGTCAATTCTATTATGATTTTTCAACCAATTTTTTATCAAATTTGGCCTACAATAAGATCAATTCCAAGGATCTTATTTTTACTTCATGATTTTAGCGGAAATTATAGTGCGAAAAAGCTTTGTCTTACTGAATAAACTTTCTCACGGGCCACTATCTTACGATTGGGAGCTCGGTTCAACGATTTCTATTGCTCAGATAATGAAAAGGAAACTCTCCTCCATCTTATGTGACAGTGGTCGGCTTTGGCCTAGAGTACTTGACTAAAAGACAATGGTGCAACAAATTAAACAAACCAGATGGTTTTCCAATTTCAGTGGCTGAAGGAGAGTACCAACAGTGCTATCATAACGGAACACTATTGCGTCTTTTGGAAGCACTTTCTTCGGAAAGTAACCACCTCATCTAACCTGTCTTAAACTGCCATAAGTGCGGTCTAACCGAGAATCATTAATTGACACTGAGCCAGAAGTAATGCAGAGAAAGCCACTGCTTTGTGGTTTTCTCACGGCAGGTCATCATGCCTTCAGTATGACCATACATTTTTTCTAAACACCATTCTCTGTTTTGAGGAAAACATTATTCTATTTGTCAGAGCTATTTTTTCCAAATGTAGTTTTCGCATGATTTCGTTTCTTGAAATCGATTCATTCTACCTAATCGGCTTCATGTTTCAGGCTCCACATAAATCCCGTACAGCTGCTAAACATGAGGTGCATGCTGAAATACCACAAAGGTGTGTATTGGTAACTGTGCTTCATACGATCTTTCATCGAATATGATTTTTCACAATGTCAGAATTATATTGTTATCGAGAAGATCTAAAAAGTATACCAACGTTTCCAAATAAAGAAGTAAAATATCACGGAATGCACTCTGGCATAAAGTTCTTTTAAAAGAATAACACAAATTTATCAATTTTAAATGGGTTCTCAATAGCAAGTCAGCCGACTCCTTCGAATTCGAAGTATAAATTAAAAACATGTTCTGCAGTCAATGCCGACAGCAGATTGTACTTCAAACACAACCGTCATTCAGAAGGCTGAATCAAAAACATAAGAAATATCAGAGGAGCGTCGTGGTACTTTCCAGACACTAGTTTTCATATAAACTTATAATCGGAACGATTGCAGAGGAAATTAATAACGTAGAGAAAAATATGTTATTTACTCTTCTTTCTCATCCCAACAAGTTTATCAAAAGAATATGAGCCAGCTTGAATTTCAGGATTGATGAAAATTGACGGCTAAAATGAAATATAATCTTAAATAAATATTGCGCCCAGTGTGGGTAAAGTTAGTTTATTATTTGTATGTTTAACACTTATTAGACAGGTTTTGAACTTCAAGTACACGCTCAAAAGATGTGCAGTATTTATGTCGGGTGATTTACCTTTCGAATTGCTTAATAAACCTAAGACCCTAAACAAATATTTTCTCTTAGCAATGCAACATCGAAGATACAAATCATTTGTTTCATCAAAGGGTGGAATACTTTGCGCATTTCATCGATTGCAATTGACATTTAATCAATTTCCGAGCGGTACTCCATTTTGCAAAATATATATTTGTTTGCCTTACTAATTTCCTTAGTTGCGTAGAAGATCCATCAACTAAGAAAACGTTCAGTCACGAATCCAAAATCTATTATTGAAATGCTTCACAAAATCGAAACTATCACCCATCAATCAAGCCGGTCAACTATTTCTATCGGATAAACTTTATTATTTTTCTTATTATCTTATTGTATACGGGTCTGTTGATATGGATACACTTGTTTCGAAGGAACTTGCCAAGAGAATAGTCTGCGCTGTGTTGATACAATTTCTATAAGCTACGTATAAATTGCGGACTGATTTGGGGATTGAGATTGAAACAATGGAAATGTACGGGTTGTCCAAAGTTTTCGATTCCACTGTTTCCATGTCAAGCCGCTTTGAATCCACTTTCAAGTTGTTTTGTATACGTAGCTACAGAATGGTGACGACAAGCTTCATAAATAGATGGGAATTTCGATTCAAGTCTGTAGTGAACACCTGTTGGTGAAATTCGTGTGAAATTTGCTCAAACCACTAGTTCATTCAACCAAGACTGTTCCTATGTAGGTCAGCGTTGTCAACGTCAAACACATTTCATCTACACAAACAAATCTTTGTTGCTTTTCCGTTGTTGCTGGTTTCCGTTTCTTTCCAATCTTTACCGTGACCCATCTTTAGACCTTTTCGTTGAGCAAAAACTGTAAAGCCCTTTTTAGACATGAGTCCATGCATCCACGCGTCCATGCGATCTAGCATGTTTTGCTTACACGAGTCAATTCGATTTTGTTTATATAGGCGACTCTAAAGCAAAGGAGGTGGAGTATGCTGATTCATGTACAATAGATTTTATAATGATTTCTTTCGCTCAGACGCATGTGTGGATGATTCGTTGATGATCATTTAAATATATGTTTTGTGGATGATTATTTTATTATATGATGATATGGAGAATATTTTTTTTGCATCCTGACGTGCATGACTATAACAAAAAAATTTGAATGCATATAAATGAAATCTAGACACAAACATATATATGTATATATAGTCATATGGATAAATATATACAATTTTCTTTGACCAATATATTTGTGCGAAGCAAAAAAAAACATCATTATAAGCGTGTAAAATCCATCCACTTATCGCCTTAGCCCCGCCTTAAAAAAACTGGATTTGAGTTGACTTGACTCGTGAAATCTAAAAACGCATGGCCGCGTGGACGCATGGACTCATGTGTAAAAAGGGCTTAAGTCGCTTCGGCCGTGGCGTGGTGAAAAACTAATCAATAGAAAAACAAGTTGTTGAACTTTTCCGGATGGCTGATGGAAAACAAGTGCTTGAGACAATAACGTGACACAGGAAGAAAATAGGACAAAAACACATGGTCACAAGGAGGAGCGTAAACAAGCCTAATTGATGACTTGATTTTATTCGATCCCTGTAGTCGTCGCGTGGAAATGTCTTGTGGGCCGTGTCACATATTCCGAAGCTGTTGACATGTGAGGTGGAAAATTGGAGAGGGAATTTGCAGTGTTTTACCGAAGAACACATACATTGAGTAGATAAGAGACCAAGGACCGGAAAATCTTTGCCCTGTTGAGGACTTATTGCGAATGGCAGAATCAATATGAGACAATTTATATGATTGTTGGGTTTTTGTTAATGGTAGGTGCGTTTTTTTTGCATCTCGATCAAGAAGCATTGAAAATAACAACAACAACTAAGGCAGAATTGTTGCTGCTTTCAATGCTACCTACCCTAACCAGCTTTTGATCGAGACGTAAAAAACGCACCTGGTATTGAAAAAGAATTTATTGAATAATGATTCAATATAGCAAGAGTGAACTTTCTTTTAATGGAATTCGGTTCGCGATAAAAAGAATGGGAATCGTAATATTTTTCCTGAACAAGGTCAGTGTCTTTTTTTAATGAAGAAGTGGTGACCCAGGGAACGTAAGGCTATCGTTGGAAGTTAGTAAAGATATATTGGTTTATTAAAAAAACCTTTCAAAAAACTATGTACGTTTTTGTTGATGCATTTTTCATAAAAAATTATTTTAAGAATATTTCAATCAAATTGGTTGCACAATATCAGCACAATATTATCAAAAAATTGTTAAACTTCTGTAAAAATTGTGAATTTATCTTTTGTAATCCACTTGTAGCATGAATAGCTCAAATTCAAACGAACCAATGAAATTTTCGCAGAAAAAATTAAAAACTTGTTTGCAATTACTTTAAAATAAAACATGAAATGACCTGTGAAATTCACTGGAATTTTTCTACGGTTTTTCCATACAAACGGCCTTAAAGCTTATGCTTATTTCAATTTAATGCATACTATAAATTTCTTCGTCTAGTCTAGATTTTAATCCGTCACAGGAGTTAAGTATTCTTCTCTTATAAATTTTCAACACTCTTCCAGCTGTCATATACACACTACGAACCTCATAAAACGCTGTTTCATATCGCCGTCATAAAACTCTTTGCTCACGAGAATTATTTGCTTTCGCCAAAGCTACCACTTCTCACATACGCCTTACCACTTCTCACATACGCACCAAGTTCTCTGATGGTGATTTCAGTGACATTCGTAAAGTGAATTGGAGATGGATCGTGTTGCAAACAATTTTTAGCTTTAGTGCGGGAACTTTACATAAAAATCACCTGAACATTGAAAAAGTGCTTCTCGAAATTTGCTTCGGCGGAAACATTCATCTATACGAGTGAAGGACATGAAATCTAGATAAATTTATTTGTATATGCGCACGTATTCACTAATAGTAGGCTGTATGTAAAACAAGAGGAAAATACTCGACAGTTTTTTTTATAAAAAGTACCGAGAGTTTGTAACTTTTAAATTTCCGTTGAAGTCAGCCTGGCGGTATGTAAAAGAGCATATACAGTGGCTCACAGCTTATTTGATACAGTGCTTCTTTAAAAAATTAAGTTGCAATAGCTCAAAACATAATAACAATATCAAAAAATTTGAACGCCATTTTGAAGAAAAATGTTTGTTGTTTATTAAACAAGTTTATGTTTGTGACAAAGTTGCTGTTTTACATCTTAAAAAACAAAAAACCAAAAGTAATAACAAATTTCATGTCAGAGCTTATTTGATACAGTTTGATTAAAAATTAAAATTGTTGTGAATTATGAGGTTTTCAGTTGATTTCAATACTTCGTATGATAGCCCTTAGCCTTAAGCACAGCCTGGAGCCTATTCGGCTTTGAGTCAACGATTTTTTTTGTGATGTCAGGAGTAATTTTTTGCCATTCCTCTAGCAGTGCTTTCTTCAGGTCTTGTTTATTAGAAATCTTGTGTTTTCTAATGTTTTTATCCAACAAAGTCCACAGATTCTCAATGACGTTCATATCTGGTGACTGTGCCGACGGAGACATCAAATGAGGGCAATCCCAAATTGGCCAAGACTGCACCATTCCCAACTTGTGTTTTGGATCATTGTCTTGGTACAACTGAAATTGGTTGCTTACACCCAGTTTTTTAGTGCTTTGCAGCAAATTGTTTTTGAATACATCAAGGTACTTTGTTTGAACCATTGTTTCCTCAATAAACTTTAAACTTCTGACTCCAGCTGCGGACATGTAGGCCCAAACTATCACATTGCCACCACCATGCTTCACAGTAGCTTTGAGGTTCTCCTTGTTTAGCTCAGTGTTTGCCTTGCGCCAGACATATGACATTCCGTCGGAGCCAAAAATATTAAATTTGGACTCGTCCGCAAAACTAACGGTATTCATGAACGCGGATGGCTTTCCCACATGCTTTTTGGCAAAGGCAAATCGACTTGTATTTTTTTTTTGGAAATAAATGGTTTCCTATGAGCTACTCGCCCGTTGAAATCATGGTCGCGAAGCACTCGTCGGACGGTTTCAGGACTACATGCACTTCCTTAATTCACGATGAACCTCAGTAACCAATTTGGGAGCGGAAATCTTTGTGTTTGCTTTCGCTTTCCTTACAATGTATCGTTCATCGGATGCGGTGAAAATATTGTTTGGCGCATTTCTTCTCTTATTTGCTACCCGATTTTCATGTACGAAGCGCTCAATTATGTGCTGCACAGTAGAGACACTCGAATTCACACTTTCAGCAATTTTTCGAACACTTTGTCCTTTTTTAAAATGGTTTAATACCAATTCGCGCTGTTCAATTGTGGTGTGATGACCCATTTTACAATTTCGGCTCATTTTGACACCTCAGCTTACAAGATCTTGCTAAAAATTACTTAAACCAATGTCTAAACACAATCAAAAATTCAAGAAACAAAAACAAGACAGATTAACGGCGCGACAAATAGAAGTTTATTCGCATTGAAGTGTCTGTATCAAATAAGCTGTGAGGTGCAATTTTTCTGCGCCAGTGGTATTTGCTGGAACATTTTTTGTTTGTATTGTATTTGTTGAACATGCATCTAGTCAAATACGTTTAAATTTTTTGGATAGGGATCCTTATTTCAAAGTTACAGTGATTTGCATTTTAAATTAGTCACTGTATCAAATAAGCTGTGAGCCACTGTATATGTATGTAGGTGCTCATACGTCCTCCCGTCAATGTTATTCGTGTCAAACTTGGTTACAGGCTAAGCAGTACAAAACAGAGCGGTAAATACGAATGCACAAAGGGCAGTAAGCACCTGCGTGCATGGGTAAACATGCAGGCAAAGGCCTGTGGATCATCATAACGGAAATTAATGGAAAAGTTTGTGGAAATTAACGGATTAAAATGTTGAGTTTAATAAGAAGGTCTAAGGTGCTGATGTTGTTAAATTGTGTCCTAGCACTCAATTGTTCTTAATCTGGGTCAAAAGTTAATTGCACTTTAAGGTGTCAAAATGCGCCGTGAAAGATGTTTATTATGCAGCGAAAAAAAAATCAGCTTCATTTCAGATATGCATAACTTTCAAACTGAAAACTGAACCAAGCATCGTTTATTCTTTGATTTTGGGGTTTATTAAAATCATATAAAATAATATACAAAGCCCTTACATAAGTGCCATAGATTGGGCTTGAAAGTATTTTGACTAATGAAGAGAAATAAATTAATGAATGAATTATTTAGTTTTGTACAGTTGTTGATAAAGATTCATAATCATTTGCTACTGTTTTATAATGAAACACTAATCAAGAAGGACTTATGCAGCAAGA